>MU008151.1:0-600000 GCA_010909165.1 Anthoceros angustus
GGGCTCCGTGAAGCGGGAGAATTGGTGCAGTGGCATTTGGATGTGTTCCAAATGGTCTGACATTTGACAAGGTCACCGTCCGGGAGTTTGCCCGGAAGATGTCAAGGCGTCAACAAGGAGGTGCGGTCCAAGAACCTCCGGAGGACCCAAGGCGATGGACCTTGAGGTCCCGGGGGCCTACAACCGCCCCAAGGAGGAAGAGGGGGAGGGTGCCGAGCCCCTCAAGGCGGGGGAAGATAGGTCCACCACGCAGCTGGCGTAAGGCTCGACGAACGACCACCAACGGTCGATATCCAGCTGACAATGAGCCGTGGCCCGATCATCGCCCATCGAACCTACTCACCAAGGTGGATCACCTTGGTGATAATCTATTGGTGTTCCCGCACGCGCGGGGAACCAAAGTTCTATTCTAGGATGCCACTACTCCCCGCTACGTTATTCGCGCCCTCCGAGGTGCCTGCCCTTCGTCCCCTCATCGAGATCCATGGCCTCCTTCCTCGCTGCTGGTCTCGTAAATCCTCCATAAACTCTCCACCGTTTTTCCGTGAACCCTCTCACCCGACTCAAACCATGGTATCCTGCATATTGCGAGGTGTTCAACCGATGTATTCCCTTTTCCGAAAGTCCATGCATTATAGTTTTTGGGTTGGCAAGGACGATGAGGACATACATAAATAAGCGCTAATTACTACAAACAGTACGGATTCATAATGCCTGCGTATGCACTTTGTTACGGCATGGGTCTCCATTCCCTTGGAATCATGTATTGTGTCGTAAGCAAGTGCATCTATCATTCTTGTCTCAATCACATGTCCATGGATCCTATGATCCACATCAGACACCATAATTTTTCGGTGTTTCCGCTATCTCGTGTAGCATAGAACCGATTTGATACCCATCACAAACTTCTGTCACAGATATTGGCCTAAGCCGCTTTGATGTATATATTCAGCCCCTTCAAATATTACCATGTTAAAAGGGATGCGGGGATCTCTTCCCAAATTACCCTCGGGGCAGAAGGGGTCCTCTCCAAGCGGATGCCCTCCCAATCCTCCTCCTCCTCCTCGTCTCTCCCCACAATTAGCAAGGTGACCAACCCATGGCGGAGCGCTTTGTTCCTCCTCACCCTTCTTTAGAAGGTTATGGTGCCCCCAAACATGCAGGATGAAAGGGAACAGCACCGATGGGGGAGGCCGCTCATTGCGCAGTTTACGAGCCTCCTGTCCTATACGGACGAAGATGATCCATCCCCAGTCTGCCCTCTCACCCCTCATGAGGCTATGCAGGAATATCAAGAGATTATCTCCCAGGTGGTCCACCTTGGTGAGCATGTTCCAGTGGACTATAATTTTGGCCACGGCTCTCACCCGTCGGTCCTTCAGGTCCAACATGAGCCACCCATTGGAGGACCTCTGGGCGTCCTACTTCAAAAGGGCAGCCCTCGCGCCTCCCTTCCTTTGGGCTGCTAAACCTCATGCTTGCCTTATAATGGCCCATACCATGAACATATTCCAGAGAAGCAAGGAAGGACAAGTGAGCTACTTCAAGACTGCCCCTTCTCATGTTATCATGCACCAACAAAAATGGTGTCCAACACACACTTTGATGCTTGCTTTGTAGGAAGTGGCAATGGCAACAACCATCTTGATTCGAGCACGAGGGGCCATATGGTATGCAATTCTCCATAGCCTCGTCCTTGCGCTGCACACGAATTGGCTTAAGTAGATGACTTTCCAATTTTCCTGTTATCCGAGACCAGAACCCTTGTGTTTTGCAGGTTGTTTTCGATCTCTATGTACAAGATTTTCTACCCTCTATTCTGCAAGCCTGCATTTTTCCCCTCTTGCATTATGTAGGCCTTGAAATTTCTACCTTGCATTTAGGCAAGGAGTTTTACCCTTAATATCTGCAATATTTGTACTCTTTGCATAATATTCCTAAATATTATAATAAAAATTAAAATTATAGAAAGTATTTTTCTCTTTCTAAAAGCTACCCTAATAAGTACTAGGTTAGAGCTTAGAGAAGGGGCCGAGCGGCCCGTTCTGGGTTCCGGAACGAGCCGCCGCGCTTTCGGATATGTTCCAACCCGCACGAGGACGAGGGCTGTGCCGTTAGCTTTCGATTTCAGCTCCACGAGGCGGTGGAAAGAAAGCTAGTCTAAATCGGTGTCGCGCCGAGCACAGCGTGCACACTTGCAGGCAGCCATGTGAGAACTGGCAACAGTTGCAGCTGCGTCGCAGAGTGCACAGGGAGCAGGCAGCAGGCAGTCCGCGCCCGCTCCCGCCCACTTGCATTGACTTGGGGGGCGGGAAAGCAGGCGGCACTCCGTCCCGTTCAGAGTTTCCGTGGACAAATCACTTGTCCGGTGTGGGGCCCGCCGGGAACTCGTCTACGCGGAGCGCAAACTGTATCTCTGCGGGATGCGCGTGCGCGGGCTCCGGTCCCTAGACTCGTCTGTGAATGCGATGTTCCGCGTCAGGCCCGGAGGCCAGCCGACACCGCGGCCGGGACGGAGTCCACCACTGCAGGGCTACGCCAGCAAGCCAGTAGCCAGCTAGGAAGGACCTGCTTTCTGTCATTCTGGCGGGGGCAAATCGGGGGCCTGTTTTGGGAGTCTGACCCAAAGCTGCTGCCTGGGTTCTCACGATTGGGGCCTGGAGAGGGCCCGGTACCCTGAGAGACCCGCCCCCGAGAGATGCTGACTCTTCTGCCCACGCTCCTTGTGCACAAGCTCCAGCAGTTCTCCCGCCAGGCTCATCTTCCGGGCTACTGCTGGCTGTAGCAAACGTCACCACCCCACTCCTCCCTCCTCCTCTTTCTCATTTCGGACTGCACTCGCGTCCTCCTTCCCCGGCCCCGTATTCTGCCCGACCATAGCCAGCGGGCGCAGTCGTCTTGCTCTGCCTTGCGATCCCCTCTCCAGTGTGCCTGCAGCTGTGATGCGAAGGTGAGCACAGGTCCAGAACGTTCATGGCTTCGTGCAGGAGCAGGGCGGCTCTGGCCGTGCTGGCCGTGGCCGCCTTCCTATCCTGCGCCTCCGCTACCAACTACACCGCCGGGGACCAGTATGGCTGGAGGCGGCCTCCCGCAAACAACCCCGGCTACTTCGCCCAGTGGAGTGCCAAGTATACCTTCTACCTCACCGACTTGATCAGTAAGTCGACATCTCCAATGCCATGCCGAATCTGCTGTTGCTAGGAATGTGAGAGGGAGGGTTTGTATGCTCGTGGCTTGCGTGTGTGGTTATGGGTGCATTGTGATGAGATGTGTATGTGACGTTGTGGGTGTGCTGTGGTGAAATGCTGCAGGATTCGACAGCCAAGGAGCCAACAGCAATGTGGTGAACATCGGGGCCTCGGAGTACCAGGTGTGCAACACATCGGATCCCGGAGGCCAGTACACCTTCCCGACCCCCGTCACCTTCAGGTTTCCGGAAGTCGGGGACTACTACTTCGCCAGCGGCATACCCGGGGACTGCCTGGCGGGGCTGAAGGTGAAGATCACCATCTCGCCCTCGTCGGGCGGTGCTGCGCCTCCACCGGGGAGCGCTTCCCCGCCGCCCATATCCGAGCCTGTGCCTTCCCTGTCTTCCAGCGGCGGGGCAGCTCCACCTCCCCGCCTTCCAGCAGCGGACACCTGCTCCGCCTAGCGGCGGCGGCAGCAGCAACTGGTTCTACGTCGGAGGACAGGACGTGGGATGGACCATTCCGCCCTCCGCCAGCTACTACACCGACTGGGCGGATTCCGTGGCCCCGCTCTACGTGGACACGGATCGGTTGGGTGAGCGCCGTGTCCATGTCCTCAATCAGGGTTGTGATTGCTTGGCCGCTTCCTTGACATCGCACTGTTTCTCACTCTGGGGATTCGTGGCTGTGGCAGTGTTCGTCTACGACAACGTCACCCACGATGTGGCTCTGCTGAACGCCTTGTCCTACCGCTCCTGCGACACCAGCAGGCCACTCGTCAACTTCACGACCGGGGAGGATGTCCTGGGCCCGAAACTGGCTAGCGTCTTCTACTTCAGCAGCTCCCATCCCGGTGACTGCACTGCCGGAATGCGCTTCAGCATCCAGTACGTTCCGGGATCTCGGCCTACGGGTGGCAACCTCCCCTCCCCGCCTGTGGGTGGCACCCGCCATGACCGCCCCCGGATTCTTCCTGCCGCCTCCTGTCGCCCCTGTAACCAGTCCTCCTGCTGCTCCTCCTACCTCCGGTGTCCCACCCCTTCCGTTCCGATCACTCCTCCCACTTCCTCACCACCTCCGCCTTCCGTCCCTTCTTCTGCCCCCTCACTGTCCCCCCTACAGTGCCTCCCACTGTCCCTCCGACATCCTCTCCCCGCATCTCCACCGACCTCGTTGTCCCCCTCCTTTGGCTGCCTTCCCTCCCCCCGCCTCTTGTGAGGGCCCTCCTCCCCCGCCTCCTCCGAGGACCCCTCCTCCTCCTCCTGCAGGTTTCCTACCTCCAGGACTAGTTTTGCCTCCAGGACTGGGTATCCCCCCAGGAGTGACCGCTCCTCCAGGGATTAGCGCGCCTCCGGGCCTTTTGAGCCCTCCTAGTGCGGCAATTTCGGGTGCAAGGGTGGGAACCCTCCTCCTCCTTGCTGCCCTCGGTTTGTCTTTGTTGGTGCTCACCTGATGACGGCGCAACAGTGGACATATGTTCTTGGAGCTGCCATCATCTTCAGCGCTCCCTCAGCTAAGTATTAGTTTCTCGAAGGCCAGAAGCTCTAGCATCATTGTCACATTTCTGTATTATTTGCTCCGTCTACCCTCGAAGGTTGGATTCATTGCAGCAACCCCTAGTGTCACTGCCATTTTGTTTATCGCTTGATTTGTCGACCAGCGAACAATGGCTTCCTAGCCGTGAGAAATGTATCGTCCGCCAGGAAAAATGCATCCAAGACCCTTCTGTCAGATTGACCACGATGGTTGAAGAAATTTGCCACAATCTATGGAAGCGACCACCTCATTTCGGAGGTGAAAATATTGCAGGTTCTAACAAACGTGCCGCGGTTTCGGTACTGTTGCGAATACGCATGTACATACATAGCATTCGGCTATGTAGCGAAGATTTTCAGCAACAACGATCTTCCGTTGGAATACACATTTGAGATGTGGCACATGACTGACTGAATTCACCCCAAGTCATGGTAGACAAGTCTGTCAAAAACTCATCAACAAACAACCCTTCTCAACCAGCACCGCTTATCTGGGCTGATACATGGAAGGTGAGGCTTCAGAAGGGGAGTTATTGACAGAGCTG
The DNA here is from genome assembly GCA_010909165.1 of Anthoceros angustus. NCBI lineage: Eukaryota > Viridiplantae > Streptophyta > Anthocerotopsida > Anthocerotales > Anthocerotaceae > Anthoceros > Anthoceros angustus. The sequence goes on from MU008151.1 coordinate 5,269, forward strand.
TTTACCACGCTGTTGGATTCCTCAGACACCCCAGTCTCCAGATCAGATGTGTGTGACTCGGGGGCACACAAATCTGTGTCATAGTTCAGAGGGCTCAAGTCCAAATTTTTCACCTTGTCCGAGTACCTGCATTCTCGAGAGCTCAGCTTGATCCTCACAACTTCTTCCACTGCGTCCTTCATGGTGGGTCGCTCGTCTCGGAGGTGGGCCAGGCACACCAGTGCCAAGTCAGCCAGCTGCTGGACCTCCTCGAGGGCTTCCACATCTTGGCTGAGGTTGAGGCAAGGATCTACGATGTCCTCCAAGGACCCTCCGCGGATGAAGGGGATGCAGAAGGCAGCCAGATTCACCTGGGGAGTTCTCTGCCAGTCTACAGCCTTCTGTCCTGTGATCAACTCCAGTAGCACCACCCCAAAGCTGTACACATCGCTTTTATCCGTCAGCTGGCCAGTTGCATGGTACTCCGGATCGATGTAGCCGAAGGTGCCCATTGCTGCTGTGGAGACGTGGGTGGCATCCATGGGCACCAGGCGTGAGATGCCGAAATCGGCCACTTTGGCACGGCACTTCTCGTCCAGCAAGATATTGGAAGACTTCACATCCCGGTGGTAGATGGGAGTTTTGGCAGCAGAGTGAAGATATGCCAGAGCTTCCGCTGTCTCCAGTGCAATCTCCAGCCTCTTGCGCCAGCTAGCGAGAGCTCGGCCCTTCTTACCTTGGAGGTGCTCCAGGAGAGTTCCGTTGGGCACGTATTCGTACACCAGAATGGGGACTTCACACTCGATGCAGCATCCCACGAGACGGACCAAGTGGCGATGGTTGACGCTGGAAAGAATGGTCACCTCGTTCAGGAAGTAGGCTGAGAAGTCCTGTACTGGAGTCAGCTGCGGTTTGATCCTCTTGATGGCCACAACGTCTCCATCCGAAAGGGTTCCCTTGTACACCGTCCCAAAGGCTCCGCTGCCAATCTCAAGCTCCGGCGAGAAGTTTCTAGTGGCCTTGTTGATCTGCTTCAGAGTGTACGAAACAAAGCTTTCCTGAGAAGAGACACCGCTCAACTGCGAAATAGACAGCTTGCCACTCCGGGCAATAGTGGCCGATGGCTGGCGCCTTCTCCAGACGTAGAAGATGGCCAACGTCTTGAGTGCTGCTACCACAAGAATGGCTGGAACAATTATCCCTGCAAGCTCCCACATTGTACGGCACATCACAACCCGCTTGAATATCCCGTGACAGTATACAGATTCCACCAAATTAGCCCAACTCGGCTTCATTGAAGAGCTAGCTTACCAAGCACCAGCCATATGGAGACGTGATTCTGTGAAGCAGCATGCAGGATGCAGGCAACTCCACCACAATTCTGATCTGCATGCCCACATAGTTGCTGTGTCAGACATTGCCATTCAGGCGTGTCGTCGTCTCTGGCCCACTTGAATTGCACTGGGTGTCGTTACCTGGTGAAGCAAGAGGGGTTGGTGACACTTCTGGCAATCCTGCTGTTTCGGAAAGAGACACCGTCACTCCAAATTTCATTCCCTGCTCACAGTGCCCTGGTTTCCCACAGATGAACCAAAAGCTCCCAGAGTCCAACAACTTGATTGTGGGATTCGCGAGATTGTATGCTGAAAGGAAGGTGGAGACGTTGCACGCTTGGTAAGCCGCTTGGCTCACCTGCAGTACCGTGTGCCTTCCTTGGTCAAACCCAAAATCTGCAGTGAGACGTTCCCACGAGGGCACATGAGTTCAATCGGCTTCCATCATCCCCCAAATTGCAAAACAGGCTCTAGGTGAACGCCAGTGCTAGGCCACTCACATAGACTGTCATAGACAGTGAAGCTCTTCCCTAGAACCCAAGAATCGTTATAGAAACCAGGGTAAGGCGGAAGCTCCCATCCAAATGTATCTCCTACAGAAAAATGCCTGCCCACAGGTGGAAGCGACGCTTCCGGGCTAGGAGCACTCCCAGGCGACGAAACAGAGTCGCCCGGATTAGGCGCAAACGCAGGCAGCGGGGCAGACGCGGGGGCAAGCGGCCTCGGAGGATGCAGATGAAACGAAAAGCGCATTCCTTCTCGGCAGTCTGCAATGTCCGCACTTATAAAGCTGACGGTGTCGTTGTCCGCTGGGAAGCCAGTGAACTGAAGCACAACATTATTCGGATACTGCAGCACAAGGTAAGGGTCCGATGCGTTGCAGTCCAGGTAGCCAAGTCTTCCGACCTGCACCACATTGTGCTTGCTGGCGTCGAAGCTAAAAACTGCACAGCGCAAGGAAGAAGAAATCTACATGGTCACTCGCACAAACTCCCACATCTGCAATTGCTGCAACAACCATTCCAGCACCATACAGCGACTGACCCAGATAATCTCCGGCAAAAAAGTTGCGTTCCGATGCCCACTCATCGTAGAAGCTCTCCGACGGGGGCACACCCCACCCATACCTTTCCCCCACATCATACAGCATCTGCCCCTCCACCTCCACTCCAAAACGATGCACAATCCATACTAAAAAACCCACCAGCACCGCCGATCCAGCCCACGGACGCATCTTCCGGGACCTTCAGTCGCCTCCCACTCTCGCTCCTCCTGACGAAGGTGTCTCGGAATTCCAAATCCTCCTCATCTCCGCAGCCCGGAGCTGAACCTTGCATGCCGCACCCTCACAGGGCGGTAATACTGGACAACAAAACTTGTGCGAGGAAGAGCTGTGTGACATCCATTCCACTTCCTCCAGCCATCCATCGGAATTCCTTCCCCACACACTTTTTCAAATTTGTAACCAAAAGCTCTCCCCCAACGCCCCTCCGAACCCCTCGCACAACAGAGATGAGTCCTGTGCCCGAAAGCTAAGCTGATAAAAATCGGGGTGGGAGAAAGAAGGCTGGAGGCAGTGGAGGACAGATGTATGATGTACCAGCCTGCATGAACAGGCTTTGCACGCCCCAGAGACAATCATGCCTACATAGCCCAAAGCCGCATCTGACGTAGAAGTGTGAGGAAAAGCGGGCCCAGGTGTTCCGCAGCAGACGGGCACGCCAGGCACAAAAATCTGCACCCGGCATCAACCAGGAAGCAACAGCTGTGTGATATCCACCCGCTGCCCTCACCACCTGTTGCAGCGGACAGGGGTGGCTCTGCCAACCTGCAACTTGCTTTGCTCAAAAAAGGCGGTGAAGCTCGGCACCAGCTCTGCCTAACAGGTTGTCTAGTCTACCAACTGCCATGGCGATTCCCGCTCTGGTGTTGCACATCCTTTCCGGTGTCCAGGTGTGCGCGTTTGAGCGGAGGCCGCACGTCGCTCCTCCACTGCCCACCAACCCTTACCGTTGCTTGGGCGCGGTGGGAAAAGGGAGCCGGTAACGGAACAATAACACTAACAGTGACAGTAACAGTAACAATAACAGGGACCTGCAAAGTGCAAACCCACGAACGACAGCATGTCAGGTTTGAAGCGGGGCCTGACGACTCGACCAGCTGCCGTCAGTTCAGTACATAAATGCCCATGATTGCCATGGACGTCGAGCCAATGGCCGTCGCCTGTCGTGACTGCCGACTTCCCCCGCGTGCCCCCTTCGGCCGCATTATTTATTGTTACATATGTGCAGGTTGTTTTTCAATTTCTTTTCCCGAGGACGATTGCAACACGTGTCCTTGAGGTACCTACTAGCTTTGATGGCGGACGCTGCTGGGCACGACGGTGATGGCCTCTGTGTGGGAGGTAGGGCACTCGTACAGTACACCAACTAAACCAGCACACATATGTACATACAGTATGTACAGGCAGGCAGTACAAGATACACTTCTCTTGGGCATACAGTACATGTGTGCGGCTGTTGTGAAACAACGACCCAACGTATGTACGTGGGACAGCAACCCAACGTGCAAGATATGCACAAGAGTGCCTCCAGGAAACCAGCTTATTCGTAAGGAACATTCTCTTGGTGAGATGCTGCGTGTTGGTTGTGTGCAGCTGGTTGAGAAAACTTTGATTTGACATGTTGGGGTGGAATGCATCCAAATGTACATATCTTGGAAGGCCCAGCGTGTCACAGGACACAGGATGTCCCTCTTGCCTGGTCTGGAATCCTGGATTCGTAAAGAACCTTGCACGTGTGGAGATCGTGGAAAAGAGACCCACCGCAAAAGAGACAAGGCTGTCTTGCTGGGATCGTACACGCACAGGGGCCTCAATTAATTCCGTTTCCGATGTTTATCAAGTACTTTGTGAGCTGCGTACAGCTTGGGCCATAGTATGGCATGCCGTTTGGGACATCCAGAAGTTTCACCCTTGGTTTTTTTGTGATGTTCCTACTTGACACTCCAGGAGGAGCGCTCGTTTCAGGTACTGGCCGCGAAGGCGCTATCGGCTCTGCTTCACGGCACAGCTTCCCGACTGCCTAAGCTAGACACACCAGAAGTCTTCACCAGCCTCTTTGATCCTCGATCAGACGGAGATCCATCCCGGACCCGAGAGGCCACACGTACATTTGAAGCAAAACCATGCGATGCCAGCTGAAACAACTTCCTTCCACTTACCGGTTCCACTCTCGCAGCACAAAACCTTCCTCGGGCTGCATTTGTTGCGGAGGAGGCAAAAGAACTCCGTTGTTGGCCGAGTTGCCCTCCGCGAAGGTGTTGAGGCCGTTGTCTCCCTCATAAGCTTGGAAGATCTTGTCATTAGGATGTTCGTCGGTGGATGAGCCAAGCCCTTCGTTGAAGTCGGTACGACACTCTGCCCGGAAAGAATCAGTGTAGGGTATACGAGTGCTCACTGTGGTGATGGCCGAATTAGCCGTTGGTGCCTGTGAAAGGCGATCCGTACCATCGGGCTTCAGAGGATCGTCCGCGGTCTCCAGGAATCGATCTGGAGTTCTCTGAAGGATTCAAAGCAGCCAAATGGTAGCCCCGAATCGTATCCGAAGTCGAAGGGCTGCGAGCCCGAGCTGACATCGTTGGCGTAGGTCGCCATGTCTGCAGATGAGCATCGTCAGAGCCAGCTCCTGCTTCCGGTTGTGCGCCTCGGTCACCCTGCCGAGCTGGCGCTCCAGCTGGCTGCGTCCGCCACGCTGGAGTTCCAACTCGGTGGACACCGCCAGCTGGAGTGTCAAGTAGGGACATCACAAAAAAAAAAAGAGGGGTGAAACTTCTGGATGCCCTGCCATGCTTGAGTCCTTGACCCGTTCACACCAAAAAGTTTGCTCCTTCACAACAACCCATGCTTTCTCCGTCCTTTTCTAGAACAGGCACCTGATCTCTTGGTCTCTGATGTATCCTATCCTATTTTACGAGCTACCGCTCCTGCAAAGTCAGTTGCAGTTGTCCACATTGCAAGATGTCGAGCATTCTAAGTTGAGCGGTTTTTGGTCTACCTGTAGAGGGGGGTTTTCCAGCTGCGGGTATGACAAGGCTAGCAGCTGCTGCTTCAGGCATTTACTTGGGACAAAAACAGCGTCTAGCCTAGTCGAACAGTCTCAAGGCCTAAAGGCCAGGTTTGCATAAAGGGCCAAGCTCTTCTGATGTTTTGTGCCGTTTTGTTAAGCACAGAAACATTGCCAAGAGGGCTTGTCAGTATCGTTCAGAGAATGTTGGGCTTCGCTACCAGTTTCCTTACGTTTGGAACCACGATGAGCAAACACAGGGCCAATCCCCTTTACACATTCCCCTGGTAGAAATACAACGTGTCAGAGCAAGCCCAACATCTCCAAATCCAAGCAGCTGAAACTCAGAAAGATGACATGGGACATCCACTGACGGAGATGATGAAAGCCAGCAGCAGGCTCTCTTCCAGGTTGTCGATGCCATGACTTCAGAGGCAATCCTGTGGAAATGTCCTCCACTGAGATCTGGCAGCTCTCTAGCTGGCTGAGCATCATCCTCCAGCCTCAGCACTGGCACCGTTTATTGGCGGCGTATCATCCAGCTCCGCCATGCCGAACCAGCAAGTGCCCCGCTAGCTTCCTGTCCCCTCCTTACACAGAGTCACTCCACTTCCAATACCATGAAGCTCGTTGTGGCAATCTACTGCTTGATACAGTTAAACTCAGCATCACTCTGGACAATAGCATGTTGAACTCGGATACCTGGCAGACACATGCTTGAACCTTGCAGACGACTGCAGTTGTGGCAGAGTGATAAGAAAAAGTACGGAAAGAATCTAGAACCTCACTGCTCACTGCAGAGAGGGTGAACTAGGACTTGAACTGATGAATTACACGCAAGTTTCGTGAACTTCACTTGCGAAATCTATCTTGTTACACAGGCAGTTCATGCCAGATACGCCTAAACTAATGCAGCACATTTGGGAACCATTGGAATGAATCAGCTGGACCTTGATACTCTCCTTTCACCATGTACCAAGAATGCCTGCATGTAACAAGCTCACTTCAGATTCACCCTTATTTCCACAGCGCAGGAAATAGGAAGCCACAGAAATCCAAACTGAACAGGTTGAAATCAAGTAGCGAGAGCACAATACCGTCCGACACGAAGCTTGGTTCCAAGGGCCCAACGAAGCAACCTCGGGTACAGACGAGCTGGCAGAAAGAAGTTGGTTTTAGGCCCGTCTGCAGCCGCCACACAGAGCTTCACGCATGCTCCTTCATCCTTTGAAATGGTGTGCCCAAACGTATCCAGACCTGTGGTGTACCCCCTGCATGCGGACGTGAAACTCACAATGCTATGCTCATCAATTCCAAGCTGGAGATCATCAGCCAAGCTCAACATGGGATGGAAGAGTTTAGAGGTTCCTACACAATATTGTCCTCTTTGAGAGCAACCCACGCATTCGTAGGCCTCTCATGCAGCGAAGATGTAATGTCATCTTCCCGCGAGTATCCCAGCCCAGCTTCAGTGAAGAGGGCAGAGCAAGCCTCGACGTCCCCCTCTTCCATCCTACGAGTCTCGATTCCTGCCACCGACAACAACTTAACCGTCATGATCTCAGAAACAGCAATAAGCACAAATACTTGACACGTAACTCACCAGCTGTTGATATCCCGACAGCAGCAGCTGCAGCTTCAGCTTGACTGGAGTCCACAGAGCCATACAACCGTGTGATGCACTCCACGGGGACGAACCCGAGGCTTGAGTACAGGGAAAAGCTTCTCTGATTCGGTGCCGACTGTTTCACCCAAACGTCAAACTGTCAGCAACGGTGCGCGGTGGCTTAGCTAGGAGCCTTACATGCATGTATCCTGATCAATGTACCTGAGTCAGCCGCACAGAGGGCACATGCGCAGCCTCCGCTTTCTCCAGCAAGGCAAGCATCACCATCTTCCCAATTCCCTTGCATTGGGCGTCGGGACGGACATACACGGGGCCGATTGCCCACACTGTCTTACCTGAAGCAAAGTCACAGTACTTTAGGCAGCAGACAAAGAGCCTGCCAGGACATTGCACATTAGGCCCACAGCAGGAGTGCTGAATTCAGCGATGATAAGACGAGCAGGATACCGAGGTGAATAAATCCTCCACCCAATATCTCGGCAGAGGAATCATCCAGAACGGAAACGCCCACTACAGCGGGATCAGAAGCCATATGCTTGACCATGGAGACGCCAGCCTCCACAGATGGCAGGTCCAAATCAGGCGGAATTCCCGTAGCAACATTCTCCGCCAGGAAAGCATGGTAGAAGGCGTCCCCGGAAGCTTGCGCATCCTCCAGCCTGAACTCTCGCAAGGTCACCATCCTGTCCTTCTGCTCGGCTACCTCAAACACATGGCTACTAAACGGGGCCAGTGCCCACGCCTGTAGACGTCAGTGCTGCCCGGCCAGCTGAAACATATAGTTAAACAGGGGCCAGTGCGCACACTTTTAGACTGCAGTTTGCTCAAACGCTTAGAAGTGTCCAGCACGTAAAAGTATATTATACTATACTTTAAGATACGACCAAAGCGACCGAGTTTGTTGACCAATACATCTATCACAACCCTGGAAATAAATACTTATATTAAAATCTATATAATACTAAAAATATCTGAAGGATATATCAGATTATAGTTTAGTAAATATCAATAATTATTATAAAAATTAATATTTTAGATAAAAATATCCTACTTAGAGTGTAGACTAGAAGAAGAGAACTTATAGCTAGTTGCCATATGTGTCATGTGGTGCTTATATACATTGATGTGTTTTTCATTGTTATCACTTATTATTCACTACAAGACATGTGATCATGTTTTTGACTTGTGATAACAAAGTATGGTTTAAGCAAAATGAGGGAGCCCTAGCATTCACCTCCTAGTGTGGGCCCAATTGCATCGTGTACTTTTTCAGTGTTGCATCATAAGCTTTTTCTCACGGTAGCTTCATATATGGGGCGACAGATGAGGCAGGTCTGGACACCTTTCTTGTCAATGAATAATATTAAGTAAAAAATAAAAAATAGACTATCAAATTTATCTCATATATTGAGCTACATATGAGGTAGGTCTAGACACTTTTCTTGTCAATGAGTAATATTAAGAAAAAATTAAAAATTAAAAATAAACTATCAAATTTATCTTGAAATAAAGAGTTTGTCATTAGTAAGTAGCCGTTATGTGCTTTGTAGTCATAAGTGGCCGTAGTATGCTCTGCAGTTATAAGTGGCCGTGTTGTAGTTGATTGAATATATGGACCGTTTTAAGGTAATTGATTGAGTAAAGGTCTCCACTTGGATAGAGAATGGACACAATTGGTGTCCTAATAGTTGCCCTAATTTTACTTCTTTGTGCTTTCGTTTTACAATGTAATCGGTGTCCTAATACTTGCCCTAGTTTACTTCTTTGTGCTTCCATTTTACAACATAATATGACATACGTGAAGTTCTAACTTGACTCTTTTGATACAAGAAAAATAATTATACAAAAAAAATTATCATAAAAAAAGATGCTATATATGCATAATATGCATGTCTGCAGAATATTATACATGTCTCAAAATAGGTGAACATTAAAAGGAAAGTGTATACTATCTAGTGAGGGACAACCCACCGAAAAAACTTCGATCCGCGCACTTGTCCCCATAGGCCCGGCTACCGGCTACCGGCCATCAGCCGCCGTCTGGTTTGTTTGCTTACTGTCTCGCCAGCTCCGATACATTTACATGCATACATACATTCATCAACACAGTAACTTGGTACCGCGGGGGAAAGATGAAAAGACTTTGAAAAGAGAGTGAAAGAGGCCAGAGAGGAAGCAAATGGAAGCTGCGAGTGCTCCTTCCTTACAGGGCAGGCCCCCCGGGCGGGCGATGGCCGCGTGGCCCAACGGAGGGCGGGGACACGGGCGCAAGGCCGCTCAATATGCAAAATATCCCTCAATGCTGCAGAATTATATCTTCGTACGTGATGTGAAAGAACGGAAGATGCTTACAGTGATCAAGCATTTTATTTCATGCTGGCCATCGACTAACAGGGAGACATGCTGACGATGCAGCTCGACGGCAAGTCATGGTGAGGCTAAACCTAACCAGCGGGCGTGTTGATGATGCCTACGCGCCTAGGAGATGCACAAGGCAAACTGCGAACATTCCAGCGGCAACGCCTGCACAGTGTGAAGAGCAGGTCAGACACAGTTGATCGCTGTTCACTAATCGTCTTGGCAATCTCATGTGGCATTGAAGTACTTACTCCGGTGGAAAGCGGCCCGAGCAGGACTCGGGTTTGGTGAATTTGAGCCTACAGGATTTTCACACAGATATGGTGCTCCAGGCTTCTTTCCACAAGTATCTGCAACGATAAGGGGTATAGTCAGCCAATGTGAAGCTTGCATGCCCAAATGGGAGTGAAAGTGCTGCTGGCAGGAGTTGCCATACCTGCTGAGGTAACGTTCTGCACAGAGAAGTCCGCGATAACTGTGCTGCTTGAAGATATGTCTCCGTGAAGGGTGAGTATGAGGTGGTAGTGATCCTGAAACGCCTTAGCAAGGCCCCAAAGGTCGACAGAGACCAGGTACGTGTCATTGTCGGGCTTCAAGACGTAGGTATTGTCGTAGGAGATGGGGGAGGCTGGAGAATTCGAGTTTGAGTAAAAGTCGAGTTCGTAGGACGGAGGCAGCTCGACATCTGTGTCAATGGCATTGGAAAAGGCGGTCAGATCTGCTTTCTTTAGAGAACGTCACTGGTTAGGGTCTGCTCTTACTCAGCTGGTCGCCATTGAAGAAAGTCCTGGCATGATTTGGGTCTTCGTAAACGTAGGCGCTGTCCTGTGGAGGAACGAGGCTGCCGAACGAGTTGGTCGCCGTGCCATTGAGTTGTTGCATGCCCACATTGTAAGCAACCCCCACGTCTCTGTCTAAGAAGAATATCTGTGATAGATCCGGGTTAACGAAGAAGGTGAAGAGAAGTCCCGAGTTGCAATCTGGTCGTTGAGACCTGACGGTGTAGGTTATGTTCGTCTTCAGCAGCACCAGGCTCACATTGGAGGTGAACTGGTTCACTGATGAGGCCGGATTCTGACAAACTGATCCTGTTGTGGTGCTGTTATGAACCGATGTGATGACTATGACTGGGTGGTTTGTCCCAGCATCAGAGGTGAAAACTGCAACGACGCAAAACGAAGCACAAGAATGATGCAATCCTTACTCTGACGAACTGAAGATTCCTGAAGTTCAACTAGCCGACAACTATTCATCAGAGCAGCTTACCAAGTACATCGCCTTGTTGAGCATTGTGCAGGTTGTCGTCAGCCCACCTCTGGAGGAAGGTAAGATTGGCTGGTTCCTGAGTATTCCATCCAGCGGCCCCTCCCACTGTATAAAAGTTGGTACCTTTACCTATAGGGTTGAGAAGTATTCTTTGCGCGTCAGCATGTACGACGACGGCAGTCGAGGCTATCAGTATGAGCAAAGTTAAACTTAGACTGTTCAGCCCCATTTCTAAGGTATGGCAATCTAGGGTGCCCTTCTGACAAACAGACGCAACTTCTTGCCTTTCTCCTGTTTCTCCCTCTTGGTCACTTCTTTTGGGGTATCCTTCTGCTTTTCTTCCTTGTCCTTCTTTTCTGCTTTGTCCCTCTTCTCTTGTTTCTCCTTCTCCTTCTCTAGCTTCTTCGTCTCCTTCTCTAGTGTCTCCCTCTCCTTCTGTGTCAGCTCTTTGGGTTCGTCCTTCTTCTTTGCTGCCTTGTCCTTCTTCTCTTGCTTCTCCTTCTCCTTCTCTAGCTTCTTCTTCTCCTTCTCTAGTGTTTCCCTCTCCTTCTTTGTCAGCTCTTTGGGTTCGTCCTTCTTCTTTGCTGCCTTGTCCTTCTTCTCTTGCTTCTCCTTGTCTTTCTCTAGCTTCTCCTTCTCCTCCTCTAGCTTCTTCTTCTCTTTCTCTAGCTTCTCCTTCTCCGTCTCTAGCTTCTTCTTCTCCTTCTCAAGTGTGTCCCTATCCTTCTTTGTCAGCTCTTTGGACTCGTCCTTCTTCTTTGCTGCCTTGTCGTCCTTCTTCACTTCTTTGTGCTCCTTCCCTGCTTTGTTCTCCTTCTCCGCTTTCTCCTCTTGCTTGGACTTCTTTTCCTCCTTCGGCTTCTTCTCCTCCTTCTTAGACTTCTCCTCCTCCTTGGACTTCTTCTCCTTCTTCGACTTCTTTTCTTCCTTGGCTGGTTTGGCAGTCACCTTCGGATCACCCACTCCGTCTGAAGTCTTGACAAGCAAAATTTTGTATCCAAAACACATTGTAATGGCTGCCGTTCGTCAACCTGTTGAGAGTGTCGTCCTCAGAATGCAAGGGATCCTTGTCGACCTGGCCTCTGTCCCTGCTATACCCCGTGGCCTAATGTAGAATGTGAGCTTCATCGGTGCCGGCAGCCGTTCAATCGGCGGCCGTGCACTGCACCTCACAAACCACCAAGTATGGGCCTTAGGGGCCTCCGCTTGGCAGGGACAACTCTGATGGCACCGTCAGCCGGCGCCATCCTTTTCCAGGACGTGACAAATCACGTCCAGTTCTCACAGCACGGAGTGCCTTCCCATCAGGACATTAACCACTTTACATCAACCGTCATCTCAGGTGATGCAGGTTGTTATCTCAGGTAATTTCAAGTAAAGAGCCTCCTTGTAGACGAACATGTGCCCAACCAGAATCCCGTTCATGTTCCCAACATTAGCTGCTCGTACCTTTTCGCTCGAGGTGTATTCAAGGGGAGTCGAAGCCATCTGGGGCGGCTAGATATCTCCTTTATCTTAATCCTGCGTGAAGTGTCTGTCCACAGCGTGTGCCAGAGCGTGAAGAGAACAAAGAAAAGAAGGAAGCAGTCCTGCTCTGCTCACAGGCATGTGATGCTTACATTGGACAGGAAGACGACACCTCCATGAAACTCGAAATTCAGCTCAACTTTCTTTTCTCCGATCTTGGGTGTGGTGGAGCCAGGACCCAACTCCGTGGGCAAGGAAGCAGGATAGGGAGGATCGTAGAATTTGGAATCCCAGCAAACCGCTGCCATCCTTGGAGCCTTCTCTCGATTTCCGCAATCCCAGAAAACCGGACACGGCACAGTTCGATACAGAACTCCCTCCTTTGGACAGCCAGAGGTGGACACCAACGACAATCTAACTGAGCACAGCACACGTAGACTTGAATTCGTGTCCGAACCGGTGTTGTTTGTGGGGCGTTAACATACTCTGGACTTGAAGCGTGACAGGCCTTACCGTGATCCTGCGAGAGTTCTCGTCTTGCACTGCTACTGGTGGTGTGAGTCGAATTGTATGAAACAGCGAAGGCATCCGATTTCGATATGAGATTTGTGATGAACATACTGTCCTGATGAGCGAAACCACAGGGGAAAGAATTGAAAAACTCTTTCTGGGTGGAAAACAAGGGGGCCCGAGGGCGATGTCCAGTTGATGCTGTGGGCGTCCTTCAACACTTTGCACCAGACACTCATGGACTGCCACCAATACATGACCTCAAACACGCAAAGCATGACGGGTCCCATAATGAGCAGGCTTGCTGCCAGGGAATCCGTTTGCATATTCTCCTTCGAATGTCTGAAGCAGAGCGTTCCCCCTTGACTCCAATGTCCTTCAATTCCCGAAATCGTCCCACGGACTGTTCTTTCTGCGAGACGCCAATGTTGACAGGCCCACGAAAAAACAATGCTGCACTGCAATGGCACCTTGCTCCAATCCCACTACCTATCCGGACAGCTTTCCAAATTTCCTCAAACTCAGCCAAACTCAGACTGCATCCTCCACATATACCATCGTCCAGTGCGATATGAGGTAGCAACTGCCCTATAGACAGGCTTGCAAACAGGTAGCAACTGTCATATAAACTGGCTTGCAAATAAGTCGTAAACCATTATGACAATCATCAACGTAGGCCAAAATCGGTGGTTTATTTAACTCTCCTTCTCTTCTCTTGCCGAAGCGATAACTTGGAAACATGAAATAAATTTGTTTGTTTGGACAAATACAATGGAGTGGCAAGCATCCCTGGGCCGGATGGACAACTGGGATGGGGTGCTTACCCGAGAATGAAGCTTCTGCAAGTCGAGGACCTCTGAAAAAGTCTCTCAAAGCATCGTTCAATTCTAGCCAGGAACAAAACCAGAAAACTCGCCTTCTCCGGTGCTATGTCGAACCACCTAAGCTCAGCTACGGGCCATGATGGTTCAAGTCTCTATGCTGCCCCGAATCCTACATGTCTACAGCTACTCACAGGTCATGACTCTTTCAAGTCCCAAGAAGGATTTGCGATTTCAGACGCTGGCGTCCTCAATCATACCTCTCACGTCATCTCGAAGCGGTGTCTGGATCTTTTGCCCACTGCATACACAAACATGCTTGACGTACTGGTCTCATGTATTTCCTTTCCAGTCTCCCTGGAACTGCTTGCGGCAGATCCTGACGCTTGGTGCCCGGAAAAGGCGATGGATCTGAGGGGCCGAGGCCCTCTCCTTGCATGGCTGAGAACGCACCAGACGATAAACATTCATGATGGGTGTCAGGTTGGTAGGTGTGAGTAGACTGGAGTAGAGTCTACAGTGGAACTTTTCCTGGTTTGGTAACCAAGGAGGTTCATGACGGTTGGCATCCAATGAGAATCGTGAGGGTGTCATCGAAAGGAAGAACAGCACGTTAGCAGGGGTGTCAACTCTGTAGCTCTAGTAACCAAAGCTTGTCGGAGGCCGAAGTTTCCGCTGACAAAAACTCGTCTGAAGTAGAAATTATGCTCTCAAGCTGGGGTCGTGAGAGCCTTGTAGAATGGAACATACCGGCCCTTGGCCCGGATGATGTCAGAAACAAGAGCCAGCATCTCCTGCACGTTAATCGACAGGTTGCTTGCCTTCACCCCTGGACTGTCGAAACGGTAGAAAGAGAAGCGGAGCATATCGGCAACGTAGTGATAGCACCTGTTGGACCAGCCTAGAGGCCGAACCTCGATAATGGAGGAGTGGTAGGGCATGAACACCATGTTGGACAGCCCAGCCCCATGGCCAGCAACGTAGATCGCTGCCTTACTGAAGAGCTGTCGTTGCTCCTCTTTCGTCCACTTCACTGTGTCTGAAAAAAGCTGTCATCAGAGCCCACAAGCGAGTCAGGAGTTGTATGAGGGTTTCAAGCACAGCTCTGAAGGCTTTTACTCTAAGAAGCTTCACTGCCTGGGCTTTCCCAGGTTGCAAGAGCGCACCTTCACTTTCTCCGAGCCCAGCAGAGAAATGAGCCCTGCTAGGAGTTCCTTGTGTTGCTGGATGCCGCGAGACCTAGTTCGTTCTGAAAGCACGAGGTACCAGGAATCATCTTCCTTCTCCATGGGCGTCTCTGTGCTGTAAGGTATCTTGAAGTACTGTTGCCTGATGTAATCCCAGACAGCTCCACTTGTAGTAGAGCACTGAGGGCTTTGAGGTTGAATCAGGATATCTGCGTACACCAATTCCGGCTTCTCTTCTCGGTGTCTTGGGTCATTCCTGTTGATGTATGTAACATTAAAAGTGTCCAAACCTGCACAAACACCACAAAAATGCAGAGGGTTGCATTAGGCCATGGCTGTACGATCTGAGAGCCACTAATCAAGCGTGAAAGCCAGACGGACACCTGTTGTGATGCCTACAAACTGGAGCATCTCCGCAATGTATGGGGCGTCTCTACTGGTGATGAGGATGGGCACATTTGGAAGAGCTCGCATTACAGGCAGCATCAGAACCCAGCGAGCGAACAGCTCAATCAGACCATGATACTGATTGTATGCCAGGGAATGGCCCATGTTGATGAGAATTCTGTGCCTCATTATAACGGACACGTCCCTGTGGTAAAGGTCGTTGGAAGTTTCGCCGCAACCTCCTTTGAGGAACAGGAACTTGTCATCAAACACTTGTGACTGCCAGTTTGTATACACCTGCAGATGCAACGCCTCACAGCAGTTTACGAGCGTGAAGAGAGCAAAGAAAAGAAGGAAGCAGTCCTGCTCTGCTCACAGGCATGTGATGCTTACACTGGACATGAAGACGACACCTCCACGAAACTCGAAATTCAGCTCAACTTTCTTTTCTCCGATCTTGGGTGTGGTGAAGCCAGGACCCAACTCCGTTGGCAGGGAAGCAGGATAGGGAGGATCGTAGAATTTGGAATCCCAGCAAACAGCTGCTATCTTTGGAGCCTTCTCTTGATCTCGGCACTCCCAAAGGACGGGACACGGCACACTTCCATACAGAACTCCCTTTCCTGTACAGTCAGAGGTGGACACCAACGACAAAAACTTAGCACAGCACACGTAGACCTGAAATCTTGTCCGAGCCGGACTGTGTGGGGCGTTAACTTACTCCGGACTTGAAGCATGACAGGTCCAGGTCTAGGTCGCCCGCAAGCCGCGCCCTCGTACACAAGATAGCGTGTGTCCACAAGCGCCAGGGTGGAACTGGTGACTTCGTCCGGAAGAACCACCACCTGCTTCTCCACAGAAGCCCAGGACAAATTTCTGCGCTCCCACTGACTCTTCCAGCTGGCAACATTGGGCGAGCCATCGCTGGTATTCACCGCCCACAACCCTACAGCCATCCACTCCCATCACCATCGGTCCGGCATAGGAAAATTCATGAGAGGCCGAACCCACCCATTGCGTTCGGCTAAGCGTTTCCTTACCGTGATCCTGCGAGAATTCTCCTCCCGCATTGCTGCTAGTGGTGCAAGTCGAATTCGAGGAAACAGCGAAGGCATCCGATTCCGGGATGAATTTCGTGATGACACTACTGTGCTGAGAGAAACCGCAGTAGAGGCTATTCAGATACCTCACATTGGAGGAATACAAGGAGCCTGAGGTGAAGTTGGCGCTGATGCTGGGATTTTCCTCCAACACTCTGCACCAAACACTCATGGACTGCCACCAATACATGCCCCCAAACACGCACACGATGAGCCCCACAAGGAGCAAGCGCGTTGCCCCCGGAAACAGGTTGCATACGCTCCTGCGAATGTCCGAAGCAGGGTGTTCATCCTTGACTGCCATGTCCCTCAACCCCCCAGAAATCATTCCCCGGTCAGTCCTTTCGCCAAGAATCCTCGCCCTGTATTCTCAGGCCTCGCTAACACACAATCCTCGACACCAAGCTGCTCCAAAATTTTCCCCAACACGGTCTTCTAGTTGGGCTTGGTACAGCCTCACAATCAGATTGTATCCGCAAGACCAGCCTCCAGTGCCACAGCTCCCTCCCCATGGCGGGAACAGACCCAATCACAAATTCATCACTGTCCCAGCCCCGGCCCGAATTCCGCCAGCCTGCGCGACAGCCCACTTCGGCAAACCACGAGCTGCGCAAACCGGGGCTGTTCCTGGGAGGAAAAGGTCTCCGAAGTGGCAGCTGACCCACGGACATCACAAGGATGCCGGATACACCGGATACAGGCAGCAGCGAGAAGCCCGGCACGCGGGCAAGGAGTCTTCATCCTCCCCAGACCCCCAGACCCCCAGACGGGACCTCGATGACGCAACCTCATTAATCATATTCCACCCGTATCCAATAAATGCCATCCACAACCGCTTTCCGACCTGCCGCTGTCAACCCACCAAGGTGGTGATGAGAGCCTGGTGACAGCCTGCATGCCACTGTGAGGCGTCAGCTTCGCGCTTCGTGACAGGGGAAAATGCACAACGGTAAACAACAAGCACTACAAACGCGAATCGAAGCGCCCGATCGTTGTCAGTCTGAACATGACGGCTCATCCGTCTCTTATGGCGACCGCTCATATAAAAAATCTTCTCTATAAAAGTGTGTTGTTATATATTGCAAAGAGGAAAAGAAGACTTTATTATATCCATCCACCCCAACGAAGGGCACCATGTCAGGGGACTAGCCTCCACATCACGCATTT
The DNA here is from genome assembly GCA_010909165.1 of Anthoceros angustus. Taxonomy (NCBI): domain Eukaryota; kingdom Viridiplantae; phylum Streptophyta; class Anthocerotopsida; order Anthocerotales; family Anthocerotaceae; genus Anthoceros; species Anthoceros angustus. Next base: position 22,536 of record MU008151.1, read on the forward strand.
CAAAACTACAAACCGCCCAAAGAACTTTGTGGTCATGGATATTATGAAAAGGCCTACTTACCACTGTCCTTCTGTACTGCCTTGGCCAATATCGCAAAGCATAGGGTTCAAAATGCACAAGTCGGTCCCGCGCTCGCTGTCCTTCTCTGTCCTTCTGCATTACGTTGGCCAATATCACAAAGCACAGTGTGCAAAATGCACAAGTCGGTACATCTGCAGTGAACATGTGCCTCCAGTTCTAGGGCTAAGCAGAGTGTACAAAATGCATAAGTCGGTACATCTGCAGTGGACATGCGCCTCCGGTTCTAGGGCTAAACATTCCCCTAAACAAAGAATCGGGGAGTTTTTCTCTATTAATTAGTTAAACATATATCCTAGTTGATTATATAATATTAAGACCTATCGTTTGCTCATAAGTTGCTCCCCAATCCCATGTTTTTTGTCCAAGCCCATGCTTTTTGTCCAAGCCCATGTTTCTATGAATTATTCAGTATTTTAAATTATTTATAAATAGGAAGTGTCCCTAAAATCTAGTAGGATAAGACCCTATGGGTCCGGCAGTCATAATAGCCCAAGAGGATAGTTGCGTTGCTGCTTAGGATGAGGTTTTTTTTGTTGTCGTCGGGCTAATGGGCGTGTGGACTCCCGCGAGTGAGCTCACATGGGCGAGAGTACCAATTTTTAAAGTAAAAGTAAACAAAGTCTCATGAATAATGAATATCGACAAAATCCAAAGGTCTCGAGACTAAGGTAAATTGGACAGCTACAAGCAAATGGTAATGCTAGAGATTTAGTAAACGCATTGAAGGATATATTAGATATGGAAAATATTGAAGGAAATATTAGCTTAATAATTCATCAACAGCAAAGAAGAGGAAAAGTGCTGAAGGAGTTGAGCCACCTTTAAAGAGTAGTGAAAGGAGTCGAAAAATTAAACATTTTGGCCAAGTGACGCCCAAAACCATAACGTCCTATGGTAGTATTATTGTCCATACCCATTTAGAAGTATATAATCCATTTAACTGTCAAGATAATAATATTATGAAATAAAAATACTCAAAGTCAAACTAATTCAGAGCAATGAGCAATGAACGCGAACCCAGGGCCGGGAGGACTTGGTTGGGGCAAAAGCAAGAGCCGGAGTTCTAGAGAGAAGTTGTACGTACCCCGGAGTAGCCGGTAGATATCCGCCACGATGTACCGTATAATGTATGATGTTGGTCCGAGCCTGCCTTTAGCAGAGGCGCGTGGAAGCGTACGTCCTAATACATGATGGACAGGTGCGCTCCCTGCTGGGCGAGAAGCAGCCGACGTCTGCATACAGGGAGTCTGCTTGATGAGGGAACACGCTTGTGTGGTTTTGTGCGCAGAGTAAGATGGAGTTGGTTGCAGCTGCAACGTGGTGGACCGTTCTGGCAGTCTTGTTGTTGGGGAGTGCTTCCTCCTGCGGTGCCGCCGTGAACAGCAGCAATGTGGGCAGCCTTGCGTGGCCTGGCCCGTTGGATATCCTCAACGTCGGGGGAACGTACGGCTGGAACATCCCGCCCAACGGGACCTTCTTCACCGAGTGGGCGGATGGGAGCATGCCGGACGCTGCAATTGGGAATGTGTTAGGTCGGAGCTCTTGTCCTGCTAGCCTGAGTTTGGGTTTACAGCACACCTCCTGCTTGCCTCACTGAGGCGCCGTTGCCACAGTCTTCAGGTCCAATCCAGGCTCCAACAGTAGCGTCGTTGTCTTCACCACCAGTGACCCGTCCGTAACCGCTCAAAACATATGCCAGAACAAGAATGTGGCAGGGTCCTCTTGGGGGACCAACCATTTCACGACTCAAGTCAGCCTCATCTTGCTCAAGGCTGGGGTCACGTACTGGTTTGTGTCAGGGTATGGAGGGGACTGTGAGGCTGGGATGGCCTTCAAGGTCACGGTGAGTCAGGGATCTGTTCCTGATGTCACACAGAGGGATGTTGGCGTGGCCTACAATGTGGAGTATTCTGATACCAGTGGGGCGAAGGTTTCTGGCTTCGGCTCTTTGATAGCACACCAGCCTGCATCATTTGACAACTCGTCTGCCAATGCAGGGAGGTATTTCAACGGAGATGCCTTGAGTAAGTAGATTTGTCTCCAACAAGCTTCAGCTCTGAGTTGCAGGGGCCGGTTTAACATGACGTGAATTATGGTCGTTTCTGTACTCCAGATATCGCTTTCTTTGAGTACAACAAACTGTTTGTGAGTGCAAAATCGGGGGGTGAGGCCTCCTGCCAGAATTTTGATACACAGATTTCTCTTGGCGGTGGACTCTCCACGAATTCCTCCAACAATTTGCTGTATCTGAGTGTGTTCCTTAGAGTATCCGATGGTGATCACTACTCCTACTTCTTGTCGGCCACCGATAACTGCGATCAAGGGATCAAAATAGTAGACCTCTCCATCCGAAAAACGTCCGCTGCAGGTCAGAGCTTCTCAAACTAGGCGGGAGCATAGATGTTTCTACCAGCCCTGCTTACAGGTGTCACTCCCTCAATGGGTGCAGGTACTTGTTCCGAGAATCCAGGATCGCCGTACATCTGTTCACATGCAAGCACAATTTCAGGTTCGGCTGACACTGTCTTCCAATATGATATGAACATGCATGTTTCTTACCTGTTCAGTAAAGAAAAGGGTGGTGGCTTGCAGGTTACAAACTGCTGATCGGCTCTTCCTTTCTCTTCGTTATTCATCTTTTTGTGGTGTGCTTATGATTGGAAGCTACATGATTAGCACGACTGAAGGATCAGATGTAGACACAATAATTTGTACATTTCACTGTGGTGTGTAATTACTTTCCGGATTGTGCTACAACATTACTGAACTTTGACTGCCAAGATGGAAATTGGATGGAAACTTCCCTACTGTTCCCTCCTGCAAATAACTAGCGTAGTTCAAGATTCCACAACTTGGACTCTACTTCAATCAAGTTGGATGGAGACTTTCCCCAAAGCTCTTCCCTTCTGCAAGTAGCTGAACGCTTCCAGCACATCAGTGAACTTGTAGGGCGAGGTTGGGTCTTGGATGGGCTTCACTGTTCCGTTCTCAAAGTAGGGGTTCAACCGGGTCAAGTTGGCTCCAGAAGGAACGAGACTGAAGGGCTGGAAGTTTGGTGCCAGGTTTTGAAATTCGGCTACTGCAGCACCAACACCTCCCTCTTTCAGAACCTGTACACCCTTGGCTGACTCTCCTGCAGAGAGAGAAGTCCCGATCACGCTTGTCAACACGCAACGACCGGACTTTGCAGACTCTCAGGGTCCATAAGAAGGTGAGCATAGCCAACTCATCAGTACCGTTAGTGAACTCACCAATGGTATCGAACACGAAATCGTACTTCTGAGGCAGCTCCCAATAGTTGGTTTTACTGTAATCTATTGCAACGTCTGCACCAAGGCTTTTGATAAACTCCTGCTTCGCGCTGCTTGCTGTTGCTGCGATGAGCGAGGCTTTGAATTCATGTTTCGCAAGCTGGAATATACACGACAAGAGTGAGGAACAGAAAGTGCAGGCTCCTCCAAGCAATGTCCGGATCAAAAGCGGTATCAACAACAGTACCTGGATGGCAACAGAGCCCACACCCCCGGCACCCCCAACAATGAGCACCGACTGCCCAGGCTTGAAATTAGCGATGTCAAAGGCATGCTGCGCAGTGAGAGCAGCTACAGGAAGGCCTGCAGCCTCCACGAAGCTCAAGTTCTTGGGCTTGAAAGCGACCAGCTTCTCTTCTACCGCAACGTGCTCTGCTAGTGTCCCGAACCTCTTGGGTTTCACAATCGAGCTCTCGTGCACATCGGCATAAACTTCGTCCCCCTCCTTGAAGCCTTTCACATCCTTCCCCACCTTCACCACTATCCCCGCCACGTCGTAACCGGGGACGTGCTGCTCAGTCACACGAAAAAATGCAATACGGAATCAGAGAGAGCAAAGCCGCCTCCAAAGTTCCCACAGCGCAACATTAAAATCTGATTAGAGTGGTTGGCCAGCTTACCGGAATTTCAGAATCAACAGCTGCAAATTTTCCTCCAGCTCGCGCAGAGTCGATTGGGTTGAGACTGGCAGCCTTCACCTTAATCAGCACCTGGTCGTCGGCCACCTCTGGCACCTCTACGTTGTCCTCCAATTTGAGGACCTCCTGAATGGGGCCATACTTCCGGTAGATCCAAGCTCTGTGTGTCTCGGGCACTTGATACGCCATGGTCTCCGATTCTGTCGGTCGATACTCTACACACCACAATTCGACGGAGCACCTTTGTACTGACTCACACCAAAGCTTGACACCCACTTGCATTATATGGGGGATTGGGCCACCTAAAATCTATGAAACTTCGCGAGAAGCTTCCTCGCACCTCCCACTGCTTGTGAGAACATTAGAGCTGCCCGCTTCGGAACATTAGACCTGACCAGGTGCATACAGAATTTACAGGAGAATATCCCTCTGCATTTAACACATAGGCTTGAGGTTGTGCACGACCACGACGTTAGGAATTAGGATCACGCAGGACGCTGCTCCTACAGAGAGTCCAAGGCGACGACAATCCTTTTTAATATTATCTTGGGTCCCCGTGAAGGGGGGTGGGGTGCGCCTGGCAATGGACGTAGTGCAATACCAAAGCGACGCGCCCAGGGCCGAGGTAGCAAGCCACCCCATGAGGCCATGGCCCCTGAAAGAAATTAGATTAATATCATGTGAGTCGATGACCCACGTATCAGATATTAAACTGATAAGAACAGATACTACACTTGATCTTAGCCAAAAGGCCGAGAAAGGTATGAAGCTTACCGGTTAGCGTCCGTTTTTTATTGCCGCCCGACGACGCTGGTCATTTCGTGGACAATATGGGATATTGATTCCAGGCCCTTGTACACGAACTTGTCCGGTGTAGGGGCTCGGTGATTTTGATGCGGGTGCGTGGGCTGGGCGTGCGATTTTTCGCCGAGCGGCTATGGGTCGAGAGTGCGAAGTCTGCAAGGACAGGCGAGCTGCTCTTCGACGGCCCAAGACAGCGCAGCAGGTGATTTCCTTGACGGTGTGGAATAATCTGCTCCTTCACAAGGATCAACAGCTCTGACAGTACACTCTTCCATGTTGCAGATTTGCCGGGAGTGCTTTTACAGTGTGTTTGAAGAGGAGATTCACAACACGATTGTGGAGAATTCCCTTTTCAAGCCGGGGGAACGTGTGGCCATAGCTGCGTCGGGTGGTAAAGGTGGGTGTTGGCAAGTTGGAACGTGTTTGTGTTTGGCTTTCAGATTCTTACTCATGATACAACTTGCAGATTCTACTGTGTTGGCACATGTGCTAACGGAGCTGAACAGGAGGCACAAGTATGAGCTGGATTTGTTCCTCCTTTCAGTTGATGAGGGTATTACAGGTTACAGGGATGACTCGCTTGAGACTGTGAAACGAAATGAAGTCCAGGTACATTAGGGCTTTGTCAGTGGCCATGCTGTGATTCTGGTTTCAGGTTAGGATGGTCCTTTCGTGTGACTGGTCTTCGTCTCCTTGGGTTTGCAGTATGGGGTTCCGCTGGAGGTGGTCTCCTATAAGCAGCTCTATGGATGGACTATGGATGAGATTGTCAAGGAAATAGGTCGGAAAAACAACTGCACTTTTTGCGGAGTATTTCGTCGCCAGGTAACAACTGTTTCGGAAGATGGGCAGTCATGCGTTTGGTGTGATGCCGATTTGGCCTGGCCATTCATGTTGCATCAGCATGTTATTCACAGGGGAACTCCTAGCAGCTGTGAGAGTTTTACTGGACTGTTCCTGTGTTCCTAGGCCTTGGATAGAGGAGCTGCACTGATGCGGGCCGATAAAATGGCAACAGGTCATAATGCAGATGATATGGCAGAGACAGTGTTGCTCAACATTTTGAGAGGGGATATTGCTCGGTACTACGTGCTGAACTTGTTTGAGCTTCTTCATGTGTGTTAAAGGGTGTGATAGCATGTTGTCTTCACAACTGTAGTTTCAGCACCAGTGACTAATGACACGCACAGGCTGCAGAGGTGCACGTATATCACAACTGGAGAAGATGGAGCTCTGCCTCGCTGCAAGCCTTTCAAGTACACTTATGAAAAGGAGATCGTCATATATCCTACTAGTAGGCTCTGAAGGATTTTTGTTGAATCGTTGTAAGGTTCCCTTTTTCTTTCATGGCATGTTGCACAGTTCCATGGTATGTTGGCTCCTTAACAATGCTGCACGTACGCATACTTCAAGAAGCTGGACTACTTCTCTACTGAATGTAAGCCAACGGCCTAGAAACCCTTCCTTCGCTGTGTGGCTTGTGAAGTTGTTGCAGTCAAGCTCAGCTACTTTATCAGTGAGGCGGGTTACAAGGCTCTAATGTGTGTGCAGGTATCTATTCACCAAATGCCTATCGAGGCTTTGCTCGAGAATTTATTAAGGACTTGGAGCTCGTAAGGTGAGCTGAGGGTTGTCAAGTTGTGAATTCAGCTCCTGGTTGAAACGCTGGTATCAGTCTAGTGACCCGTGTATGTGGTGAGGATGGTTAGACCCCGAGCAATTCTGGACATCATCAGGTCTGCGGAAAGATTCAGAATTTCTTCCACGGCAAGAATGCCGGAGCAAGGCGTCTGTGGGCGCTGTGGGTACATATCCAGCCAGGTAATTGCAGTATAAGGTTCTCTTGGTGATGAGATTTGTTGGAGGGAAAACGGTCGTGAGTGACGAGAATTGTGGTGTGACAGACATTGTGTAAGGCCTGTGTGCTATTAGATGGCCTCAATAAGGGCCAACCACGGCTTGGTATCAGCCGAACAAGAGGATCCAAGAACGTCATGACTGGAAAGTTGTCAGCAGGAGTAGCGAAGAAGCTGGAAGAGGCTAAGCTGGATAATAGTCCAGACACCTATCTCGATTTTTAATTGGCCCTGTTCTATCTCAGTAGACAAGCTTGCGTCCCGTCGGTTCAGTGCTGCTCACCAAGACAGGAAGACCGGATGTTATATTTCTTGGTCGACTGTACAAATGTCCCCTTCCCACAGTCTTGATCCGTCCTTGAGAAGGTCGCCACCCAAGAGTTTGTGGCGTGTACGCGCCCGCACTGTTCACAGCAACTTCCATCCGTATAGCTAGCCGCCAAGACACTAAAACACCTTTCCAGTTCATGTCAAGCTTCCCAAGATCAATTCAATGAGTCAGCAACAAAGAGGACGGACACGACATCCAGGTCAAAGGTTGGCTGGCACCTGTACCGTGTGGGCCAAAGTTGACCGTGATGCCTGCTGGATCTGAAGGCCGGCCTCCAAGACTTGAGTCACGCAGCCTATGTGGTGCAGGCAGGCACTGCAGCCCAGGCCCCCTTGTGTCGGTTAACCGGTAGGAGGACACAAGTACATGTGATACACTGTAAGCACACACACTGCCATCCCATGCTTCCGAGCTGGAAGCAACCCACCACCTAAAGCGCTCATGAATCAATGTCTATCATGGCCTAGGCTACAGCGCATTCAATGTACAACTGCTCCCACCGACTCTGTTCTGCCTGCCATGTGATAGGCACAAGCAATGGGTGCGGGACTTCGAGTCTGACATCTGCCACCGAACTCTCAGCTTTCATCTTCCACTGCAGGGACCCGTTCCGTGTGCTTGTAAATAGCGGCCAGTATTCTACTCTTCTCTCGGGTGGGGAATGCCTCAACCAACTCCCCATTCTTGTAAAAGTGGAACAACGGTACAGCCTGTCACAGAAGCGCTCATAACTGCGTTGGTGCACATACATACATACTTACTGAAACGACACACAGCAGAAGCATCCCAGGAGTCCAGTCTTCATTCACACATGCCAGTCATTCCCAGAGGCAAGCCAAACTCCGCGTAAACACATCCATCATACCCGAATTTTGAAACCTGCTGCAACCTCAGACTGCTCCTCATACTCGTCCATGACCTACAGTGCGCTTCAGTTAGCTTTCCCCTTGAATCCACACTACTGCAAAAGTCGGGTACACCTGCCAAGGATGCTACCACTCAGTTTCGAAAGTGGCTCCTCACATTATGCTTGAGGAAGATGACAGGTGCATTGCCGTTGCCAGCCCCTTTACAAAGCTTGATGAAGCCTTTCTCGATATACTTGCAGCTGCCACAAGCTGTCCGATAGAAGTCCACCACAACTAGGGAATTGTCCAACTTCGACTCTGCCAGAATCTGTTCAAACTCGCTGCTGGTTTTGAACTCCCTCACGCAATCCACAGGACAGGTACCCTCATCGTCGTCATCATCCTGCATCAAGGCCCTTCGAGCTTCCTCCTCTGCCTTTTGCTTTCTATACCTAGCAGAATTCAGAAGTGCTCTAGGGCTTGATGAGAGACTAGGGCAGTCCCTCATCAAGACCTTGATCCCTCCCTGTTCCATCATCGCATCCAACCGTAGCCCCATCATTCTATCACTGCGACATATTCTGGTAAGAGAATAAGGTATGGCTTGCCGGAACCAGGATGAACAGACGGGCGTGTCTGACTGAACAGATGGGCAACAAAAACCTACAGCTGCCGAGGATGAGCCTGCCATGACCTCCACTTGAAGGCTGAGATGGAAATTGAATTCGATCCACCAGATCGCTGAGCACCTCCAACTCACTCCAGTGCTGATAGCTAGCTGCACCTCGATTGACGTCCAGAAAGGTAGGAAATCCTGACAAGCACAAAACCTCCACTTGTGAGGCTTTATCGTGAAGAGTGCGGATTGCGCAAAGCAGCAAAATGATTTTGCACCTGGATTAACAGCACTCAGAAAGGTGGGAAAATCCTGATCAGTACAATTCCGCCACTCCAATCGTGAAACTCACCGTGAAGAGTGCAGATTCCGCAAGCGGGCAATGACTGGCCGACATCGCTGATATTCTTCAGATATTTTCTTGGAACGGAGCACTTGTCCGGAAGTGGTGCTTTGTGGGACTCAGCATCACCAAAACAGGTGCTTATATAATCTCAAACATGGTGTCTAATAATCAGACAATAAAGAAGGGGCTGACTTTACCTCGTCTGCTGGTGTACCAACGTATGTACTTTGTCCTGCCTGCCTGCAGGCTTTCTTTCACCTACCTCTGTCGTTGGCCGCTCTTGCTTTGAGCACCCTAGATAACTATATATATGGATATATTATATTATATTATATATGGATATATTATATTATATTTATAATGACGTGATCTTTATTTGTTGCCAATGCCAATTGAAGTATTTGGTTGCTAGTTTATAGGAGCTACATGCAGTACATGCATATGAGTTCTTCATATAGTATTTAGTTATATGTCCTATAATCTTTTTTTGTTGACACATGAGGCGCACTATGCTATGGTGTACTCAATGCTCACTTCTAAAAAGTTTGTTTGTGAGTGTTGTAAGTATGGAAAAAGTTCCCCAACTCATCCTCCTGGGGTACCTAACGCACACATCTCAAATATTTGCGTACATTGGGTTAGGGTTGCATTAGGGTTTGCGTACATTGGGTTAGGGTTGCATTAGGGTTTGCGTACATTGGGTTAGGGTTGCATTAGGGTTTGACAGCCGTTGTCGACCTTATTAACATGCAAACATGTTGACAATGCAATGCACCCTAAACTCGGCCTAGTAGCTTCACCATTTGAAGCAGGCCTGGCAACTCTCGAAAGCGCCGTAGGAGACTGAAAATTGAAATGGAGCCATGAGGCAAGGCAACTCTCGATAGCGCCGTAGGAGACTGAAAATTGAAATGGAGCCATGAGGCAAGGCGGTTTGCTTTCAACACCCTCAAAATTGAAATGGGAGCCATGAGGCAAGGTTCTTCAAGTGCATGTTCACATGTGCCATATGTAGATGAGAATACACATAGATACAATATTAAGGAGAGAGTGCAGAAAAGTTTTTGTATGAAACCTTGGAATTGGGTACACCATATTATGCACCCATATAAACTTATCATATAGAACAATGCAAATTCATCATTGTTGTGCCCTATCAATCCACCCCATATATAATGACAATCTTATGATCCAAAGGTCAGCTCTACGATAGATATATATGAATAATAATATAGTGCAGATACTATCTAATAAAAAATATAATGAACTCAAAGATATAAATATAAATTATAAATGTGAGTCAACTATATACCTATACATATTTCAAGTCCGAGACCGAGATATTTGTGAGGACAAATATACTCCCGAACAAGGCAGATAGAATCCACATAGGTATCCCACACAGCGAAGGCAGTAAAAAATATTAAAAAAAGCCGTGAAAGAAAAAACAATATGGATGCGTGAGAGCACGGAAGCGTGGCCCGTGGGTACTTGATAGGCGATTCCAAGCACAAGTTCCGGTGGCGCTCCAGGTGGCGCGCCGCCGCTTCCGCCTCCAGGTTGTGGCCGCGTATGAGTACATATTAGGGCTCCCAAAAGCGGGAGGGACCTACTGTTTGGATTTGCCAATTTGGGACACTGCTGATATGTTTGGGATCTTTGCTATTCTGGGGGAACGCCAACTGCATGGCAGGCGCCAATACACCGGACAACCTGCAGCTTTCGGTCTTCCGTGCATACATGCATGACTGAAAACCCGATTATCATGCCTCGGACCATGAGCACAAGAAAGTGTCAAATGGACGCACATCTATAACAACGCTGTTATTAAGCATCCTGCGCTTCGCTCGGTACTCAGATCGGATGCCTGAAGGGAAGATGCGGTGCCTGAAGGGAAGATGGGGTGCCTGAAGGGAAGATGCGGTGCCTGAAGGGAAGTGGAAGCCCCTGGGCAAGTAGCTTACACACATCACCATGGTACAAGAGTTGTTAAGTAGCAAGGCTTGAATAAATGTGTTTTTCTTCTTGTATAATATATGTTATTTTTTCTTTTCTTTGTGTATGGCGACGCCTGGACGCATAATGCGCTATGGGCATATGGGGAGACCGAGAACCGGCAGAGGGCCGGAGGCGGACCGTGGTCGTACCAGTACCAGCGCCGGGAGGAGAGCCATATATAGTTCCGCCAGTGCGTAGTGCCCATTACCTCCCTCCTGCATGCGGGTTCGATCTGGGTGTGGTATAGCCCAGGTACGACGCACCCACTGCGCCTCGGGGGGCCTCTTGGACGCCGGAACGTGCTCCTTAAAAAGCTCTCCCCTCTTCCTGGCTCTCCTCTTTTCGGGAGAGCTACAGACTTGTACTTGGCATTCGCGGAAACACGCCTCGCGATTCTTCGTCTCCTTCCGGGGGAAAGGAGGCGCGACGCGAGTCCAGGCCACGCGCGGCACGGCCGCGTCCAGCTCCAGCTCCAGCTTTGCTCCAGCTTTGCTCGCTGCGTGCGTCTCCTCCAGCGGCGCCGGGGTCTGGTCTGGTCTGCTCTGGCCAGGCCCGTTCATTTCGGTGCTGGGTCGTGAGGCGCAGGCGCAGGCGCAGGCGCAGGCGCGGCGCGGGGCGAGTCGCCGGATTCGGGCTCGCTCTCAGGCCGATCCGAGGCCGCGGCGTCTCATGGACGCGGAGACCCGTGTCTTGTAGCAGCAGCCGGGAGGAGAGCTCCGGCGGCTCGGGCTGGTTGCGGAGGCGCGCGGGCCGCGACATGGCGGAGGACAAGCCGGCGCCCGAGGGCGCGGGGAGCAAGGGCTCGGCGGAGGCGCGGGAGGCGGTGGACCTGGTGAGGAGGAGGAGGGACAAGAACTGGGGCTGGTGGAGGGGGCTGAATTCTGTGCATGCTGTCGGAAAATTCGGTGCCTTGCGTCGGCCGGGGATTTGTGGAATTCGCCACGATTCTAGCCTTTGCATGGGCGGCAGGCCGCCTCACGATCATATTCCGTCTTTTGCTCTTGCGCAGGAGAGAGTTCCCATCGAGGAGGTGTTCGAGCAGCTGCAATGCACCCGGGCTGGACTCACGGAGGCCCATGCAGCTGAGCTGCTCAATGCCTACGGCTACAACAAGCTCGAGGAGCGCAAGGTAAGGCTGGCTCCAGTACTTTTGCATGCAGCGAGCGAGGGTGGAGGTGGAGGCGGAAAGTCTGCCTCGGAATTTTGCGCCTTGGCAGTCGATTTTAGGGAGCGAGCGACTCGGTGTCTCAAGATCCTAGCCTGCGTTTCTAGGACTGGGACCGGGTCTTTCGGGCCAAGTTTTTGTCTTCCAGCGGAATTGGCGCATCGCGGCTGCCGCTGCTGAGAGATTGTGGTGATGCTCTTGCTGGCAGGAAAGCAAATTTCTCAAGTTCCTGGGGTTCATGTGGAATCCGTTGTCGTGGGTGATGGAAGCTGCAGCAATTGTGGCGATTGCCGTTGCCAATGGAGGGGTGCGTTGCGGTTGCCTTGTATGCTTTGCAACAGTTTGCAGATCTGCTTCACGTCCTGCAGCTCATTCCGGCTGGTTGATTTCGTGGACTGTAGGGCAAACCCCCGGACTGGCAAGACTTTGTCGGAATCATTGTGTTGCTCGTGATCAATTCTACCATCAGTTTCATTGAAGAGAATAACGCAGGAAATGCTGCGGCTGCATTGATGGCCCGTCTGGCACCCAAGGCGAAGGTATCTTATCTGCGATTTATTAGTTCTTGCTGTTTCTGGAGGAGGAAAAAAAAAGGCCTCAGCCAATTGGTCTCCAGGTGCTTGGAAGGAGTTCTTATCCCGACTGTTAAATGATAGGTCTTGCGGGACGGAGAGTGGAAGGAGGTGGATGCCGCGATTCTCGTGCCTGGAGACATCATCTCCATTAAGCTTGGGGATATTGTCCCTGCAGATGCTCGTCTTCTTGAGGGTGATCCTCTGAAGATTGATCAGGTGTGATGCGCTTCCTACCTGCAGGATTGGCTGAACTGCACGTGACTTTGGAGCAAACACTCTTAACAGTTTACGCCTGGTTGGCAGTCTTCTTTGACCGGAGAGTCTCTTCCGGTCACTAAAAAGCCAGGAGACGAAGTCTATTCAGGATCAACCTGTAAGCAAGGTGAAATTGAAGCCGTGGTCATTGCAACTGGTGTGCACACCTTCTTTGGGAAGGCTGCCCATCTAGTGGATACAACAAATCAAGTCGGCCATTTTCAAAAGGTTGTGTACGCTGTTATGCAGGCAGTTGTCCCTGTGTTTCTACGAGATGTTTGGGTCTGTCAGTTGGCAATGTCCCTTGAATTATCTGATGATCTCACGTCTGTTTCTGTCCAGGTGCTCAGGTCTATCGGAACTTTCTGCATCGCATCCATCTTCATTGGTATAGTCATCGAAATTATTGTGATGTTCCCAATCCAGCATAGAAAGTACAGGGATGGCATCAACAATATTCTGGTGCTCTTGATCGGTGGCATTCCTATTGCAATGCCAACTGTCCTGTCTGTGACCATGGCCATCGGTTCTCACAGACTCTCCCAGCAAGTAAGTTGCACTGGAAACTGATACTGGCTTTGCCCATGAACTTCTCTAATGGCAATCAGTACACAGGGGGCTATTACCAAGCGCATGACAGCTATCGAGGAGATGGCTGGAATGGATGTGCTCTGTAGTGATAAGACTGGAACGCTTACTCTGAACAAGCTGACTGTTGACAGAAACCTTGTCGAGGTGAGGTGAATAGGAATCTTGATACGAAACGTTAATTTCTGGTCATTTCCCTTTGCACTTCTGTTTTTTGTGACCCTTGCTTTGTATGCAGGTGTTTTCGAAGTCGGTTGACAAGGAACGGGTTGTGCTGCTTGCCGCAAGGGCTTCAAGAGTTGAAAACCAAGATGCTATTGATGCCGCAATTGTTAGCATGCTGGCTGATCCTAAAGAGGTTGTTACCCACTCTTCGACCGGCAGTCTCACAGTTGGTCCCGACTTTAGGACATTAGACCCATCATTTCTTATCCATTGTATTCTTTAATGGGCCTAGGCTCGTGCAAACATACAAGAGTTGCACTTTCTTCCTTTCAACCCGGTGGAGAAGAGAACTGCGATCACATACATAGATGAAGATGGCAAGTGGTGGCGTGCAAGTAAAGGGGCGCCAGAACAGGTCTAACATAAAAACTTTGGGTGTTGCCTATTTTCTCTTTGAGCTGCCAATTTTTTTTTTTTTTTCTGGCTGCATTCATACTGCTTGACCTCAAATCTTCATTTCTGTCAATTGCCAGATTTTGGAGCTGGCAAGCAACAAGAACGAAATTGCTTCAAGAGTTCACTCTGTGATTGATAATTTTGCTGACCGTGGTCTTCGGGCACTTGGAGTTGCCAGACAGGCAAGTGCAGTTGATGCTCTTGGCAGGTTTCACGAGCTTCTGACTTGCCGTAGGTGTTATCTGACAGGTCCACTGTCTGCAGGAAGTCCCAGACAAATCGAAGGACAGTCCAGGCGGTCCGTGGGAGTTTCTTGGTCTGATGCCCTTGTTTGATCCACCTCGGCATGATAGTGCAGATACCATTCGAAAAGCCCTAGATCTTGGTGTCAATGTGAAGATGATTACAGGTATCTCAGATTGTGCAATTGCAACCTGAGATTGCTTCAAGTTTTAAGTTAGCACTGTTTTGAAAGACCGTAGGTGGACCTAGTGTCCTCCTGTTTTAACACTAGATAATGTCCTCCTACAGGTGATCAACTAGCTATTGCAAAGGAGACTGGGCGACGCTTGGGTATGGGAATCAATATGTATCCATCGTCCTCTCTCCTTGGTGGGAAGAGGGATGAAACAATTGCGGAGTTACCTGTTGATGAGCTCATTGAGAAGGCAGACGGGTTCGCTGGGGTGTTTCCAGGTGAGCAAATTTGATTGTTCACCCTCTTCTGTGTGTTTTCTTTTTGTATCTTCTTCCTCTGACATACTCGGGTCCGTTGCAGAGCACAAATACGAAATTGTGAAGCGGCTGCAAGAGAAGAAACATATATGTGGAATGACTGGTGATGGAGTGAACGATGCTCCTGCCTTGAAAAGAGCAGATATTGGGATTGCTGTGGCAGATGCCACTGATGCTGCTCGAGGTGCATCTGATATTGTGCTCACAGAGCCAGGCTTAAGTGTTATTATCAGCGCTGTGCTAACAAGTCGGGCAATTTTCCAGAGGATGAAGAACTACACGGTACTATGAATTCTTACTCTGCTTTGAGTCCCAGTCAGTAATGCCACGTTTGGTTTGCCTTTGTTATGTATGAAGTTTTGGACATCCCTTGTTATGTACGAAGTGTTCGATATCTGTTGTTATGTATGACGTTCTGGACATCAGCTGACACCACCTTTGATGTCAATGGCAGATATATGCCGTTTCCATCACCATTCGTATTGTGGTAAGTAGGTGTTGTGGGGTCCTTTTTTGGTGTCTCCACGTTATGGGAGCTGCCCTGCAGGTTGCCGGTTAACGAAATCGTGCCTTGCGTTTTGGTGTCTCAGCTTGGATTCATGCTCCTGTCTTTGATCTGGAAATTCGACTTTTCACCGTTTATGGTCCTCATCATCGCTATCCTCAATGACGGTAAAAACCCTGATCCAGCTCTGGTTCTTTGCAAGGTGGTATCAACATGATGGGGCCAGAGTACTGACAAGATCATGTGACAGGTACTATCATGACCATTGCCAAGGATCGAGTGAAACCCTCTCCGCTCCCTGATAGCTGGAAATTGAAAGAGATTTTTGCCACGGGAGTATGCCTGGGCACCTACATGGGTCTCATCACCGTTCTCTTTTATTGGCTGATCCATGAAACAAACTTTTTCCCGGTGAGGGGGTTGACTGATAGGAGAACTGAATCGATTGGTGTATATCTTCTGCTGTGTTCTTGTACTAACCCGACCTGTGCATGTGTTCCAGGACAACTTTGGTGTCCGCTCTATCAGTTTCATGAAGGGAGAGGAGACTTCTGCAGTTTATTTGCAAGTGAGCATTGTGAGCCAAGCGCTCATTTTTGTCACTCGTTCCAGGGGATTTTCTTTTATGGAGCGGCCTGGATTGCTCCTTGTGACGGCATTCCTTCTTGCCCAATTGGTGAGTAAAAATCTTCTCTCTGAATATGGCACATGTCCGTGGAGGTGGAGTCTGACGACCATTTTCTTGGTTCAGGTCGCTACATTGATTGCAGTCTATGCAAACTGGGGGTTCGCAGACATCAAGGGCATCGGCTGGGGCTGGGCAGGAGTGATTTGGCTGTTCAGCATCGTCTTCTACGTGCCCCTTGACTTTATCAAATTTGCTGTCCGCTACATTCTCAGCGGAAAAGCTTGGGACTACATGCTAGAGCAAAAGGTGCTGAAGCAACCCGTGTTTGCCAGGAAACTAGTTTACAACTGAAGTCTAACAGTCTGATGTGTGGTGGATGCAGACGGCCTTCACCCGTCAGAAGGACTTCGGAAAGGAAGCCAGAGAAGCACAGTGGGCTCATGCCCAACGCACTCTTCACGGTCTTCACCCGGTGGAGACCAAAGGAACTACGGAAGGGTTTTCCACCTTCAAGGAATTATCGGACATAGCAGAGCAAGCGAAGAGGCGAGCAGAGATCGCCAGGTTAGTGAGTTTCCTTTCGCGCACTTCCTTTCTTGCCTGTGTTTGAAACAGATTTCTTACCGGCCTCCCTATGAAGGCTGCGGGAGCTACATACCCTCAAGGGGCACGTGGAGTCCGTTATCCGATTGAAGAATTTGGACATCAACACTATCCAACACTCCTACACTGTCTGAAAATCCTTCAAATATTTTGCTCTTTGTAGTCACTTAGGAATAGGTCTAGGTAGTTCTCCTCTACTTTAGAATTGTTGGCGAACCCCGGAAACAACTTAGCTGTGGTGGGTTTTCATAGTCTGCCAGTTTTTTGAGTTATTTTCGATTCTAGACAGTAGGTTGTACTGTTGGCAATGTACTGTCGCACTCCAAGTATGTGCGGCGTAGCGCTTGTACATAAATAACAGCGTTGATCGACTGTTTGGGGACCTTCGCATATAATTCTTTGAGTTGGAAAGTTCCACGTATCAAGGTCCATTTTGGCACTGTGAATTGGCTCTCCATCACATGCACCTCCTTTCTCATTCTCCAACGGCGTTTGGATCTTCGTCCCTTCATGCAGTTCCTCTCCGATTCTCTACCAACGCTATTATCCGTTTCGATATCTGCACAACCTGTCCAATTCTCCGACAGTGCTTTTATGCAAGTACATGTGTAGTTCCATCGATGAGTGTGTCGGGGATGTGTTTCTGTGAGAGCCCTGAGGTATGCCAGTCATGGCTGCCTGGAGCTGCTCAATTGGTGGCTTCGCAGGTATATCAGGAAGAGCTGCCGCTCACCTGACTGTAGCCGACCCACCGTGGCCTAGTAAGGCAGCCAGCCGCAGCAGCCTTGCAAGGCCTTCAGTCCCTGCAGAATTAGATATGCAGGTAGGTCGTCCTGATCCTGTGCCTCGCAGGCCTGCAGAGTCTGAAAGGGTGGTAACAGGTGAAATTGTGAGCAGATTATGCGAGCAGGGGCAGCTCAATGAGGCCGTTGAGGCTCTGGGAGTTCTGGTGCAGACAGACAGTCGTGTTTTGAAAGCTGTCTTTTACGCTCTTGTAAGGAAATGTGTAGCCATAAAGGATCTAGTTCTGGGGCGCCGTGTTCATGCTCTAACTGTCGAAAATGGGTATGAATCTGACACGTTCTTGTGTAACCACATCTTGCGAATGTATGCTTCTAACGCCAGGTTGCAAGAAGCGATGGATGTGTTCACCATTGTTGCCAAACCAGATGCTTTCATGTGGTCTTCCATAATCTCTGCGCATGTTAAGCACGGACATGCGGATGAGGCCATTCAACTGTATCAGGAAATGCGTGGGTCAGATGTGAAGCCAGATTGCCATGTGTTTGTAGCAGCCTTGCAGGCTTGTGCGAGGGGAGCAGATTTGGAAGCTGGGCAGCAGGTGCATGCTGATGTGCTGGCCAGTGGGGTCGAGCCTGACTTGTTTGTTTGTAATTGCTTGGTGGACATGTATGCAAAGTGTGGCAGCTTGGAGGACGCTCAGAGGGTGTTTGACGGACTTGGTCAGAAGGATGTGGTGACCTGGAATGCCATGATGGCAGGATATTACCAGCAGGGCATGGGTCAAGAAGCCCTTCGTCTTTACAGTGCTATGCAGCAAGATGGCGTGGATGCACCTGATTGTGTCACATTTGTTTGTCTCCTGCAGGCATGTGCCAGTGTGGGTGCCCCGGCTTTGGAAAGGGGAAAGCAGCTTCACCGACAGATTGAACAACAGAGACTCCATGTCGATGTGGTTCTCGGTTGCAGCCTGGTAAACATGTACGCAAAGTGTGGCAGCATGGAGGATGCTCAGAGCGTGTTTGACAGACTTGGTCAAAAAGATGTGGTAACGTGCACCACTCTGTTGGCGGGATATTCCCAGCAGGGCATGGGACAGGAGGCCCTTGATCTTTACAGCGCCATGGAAGAAGAAGGCATTGCTTCACCCGATTCTGTGACATTTGTGTGCCTCCTGCAGGCATGTGCAAGTGTGGGTACTCCGGCTTTGGAGAAGGGAAGGAAGTTTCATAGACAAATTGAAGAACAAGGAGTTGCGGTTGATGCTGTCGTAGGCTGCAGCCTGGTAAACATGTATGCCAAGTGTGGTAGCCTTGAGGATGCCCAGATGGTGTTTGACAGGCTTCCACAAAGAAGTGTAGCAACGTGGACTGCTCTGATAGTAGGCTATTCACAGCAGGCAGTCGGTCAGAAAGCCCTCGATCTCTACAGCGCTATGCAAGAAGAGGGTGTCGATGCACCTGATTCTGTAACATTCGTGTGCCTCCTGCAGGCATGTGCTAGTGTGGGTACCCCAGCTTTGGAGAAGGGAAAGGAGCTTCATAGACAGATCGAAGAAAGAGGGTTTGAGGTTGATGTTGTGGTAGGCTGCAGCCTGGTGAATATGTATGCGAAGTGTGGCAGTCTGCAGGATGCTCAGGCCGTGTTTGACAGGCTTCCTCGGAAGAATGAGGTTACCTGGACCGCCCTGATAGTAGGATATTCCCAGCAAGGTATGGGTCAGGCAGCCCTAGATATTTTCAGTGCTATGCAAGATGAAGGCATCGCTGCACCCGATACCGTGACATTCGTGTGCCTCCTGCAGGCATGTTCAAGTGTGGGTAACTCGGCTTTGGAGAAGGGGAAGCAACTACATGCACTGATTGGAGAACGAGGACTTCAAGCTGATATGACTGTAGCCAACAATTTGATAAGCATGTATACAAAGTGTGGCAGCCTAAAGGATGCCCAGAGGGTGTTTGACAGCCTGTGTCACAAAGATGCTGCAACCTGGACTGCACTAATAGCAGGATACTCCCAGCAGGGCATGGGTCAAGAAGCCCTTCATCTGTACAGTTGTATGCAAGACGGATGCAGCGCTGCTCCCACTTCCGTGACATTCGTGTCACTCCTGCAGGCATGTGCAAGCGTAGGTTCTCCTGCCCTGGGAAAGGGAAGCAGCTTCACGCGCAGATTAGAGAAAGAGGGTTTGAGGTTGATGTTGTGGTAGGCTGCAGCCTGGTGAATATGTATGCGAAGTGTGGCAGTCTGCAGGATGCTCAGGCCGTGTTTGACAGGCTTCCTCGGAAGAATGAGGTTACCTGGACCGCCCTGATAGTAGGATATTCCCAGCAAGGTATGGGTCAGGCAGCCCTAGATATTTTCAGTGCTATGCAAGATGAAGGCATCGCTGCACCCGATACCGTGACATTCGTGTGCCTCCTGCAGGCATGTTCAAGTGTGGGTAACTCGGCTTTGGAGAAGGGGAAGCAACTACATGCACTGATTGGAGAACGAGGACTTCAAGCTGATATGACTGTAGCCAACAATTTGATAAGCATGTATACAAAGTGTGGCAGCCTAAAGGATGCCCAGAGGGTGTTTGACAGCCTGTGTCACAAAGATGCTGCAACCTGGACTGCACTAATAGCAGGATACTCCCAGCAGGGCATGGGTCAAGAAGCCCTTCATCTGTACAGTTGTATGCAAGACGGATGCAGCGCTGCTCCCACTTCCGTGACATTCGTGTCACTCCTGCAGGCATGTGCAAGCGTAGGTTCTCCTGCCCTGGGAAAGGGGAAGCAGCTTCACGCGCAGATTAGAGAAGGAGGACTTGAAGCTGATGTTGTTGTAGGTTGCAGCCTGTTGAACATGTACGCAAAGTGTGGCAGCCTAGAGGATGCTCAGGATGTGTTCGACAAGCTTCCTGAAAGAGATGTGGTGACATGGACCGCGCTAATAGCAGGATATTCCCAGCAGGGCATGGGTGAGGAAGCCCTTCGCCTTTACGGTGACATGCAACAAGAAGGCATTGCGCTACCTGGTTCTGTGACATTTGCCTGCCTCTTGCAAGCATGTGCAAGTGTGGCAGCTTTGCAAGCAGGGAGGCAGCTTCACGCACAGATTGTGGAACAAGGGCTTCAAGCTGATGCGTTCGTCGCCATCAGTCTACTTAACATGTATGCAAAGTCTGGCAGCATGGATGACGCACAGCAGGTGTTCGATGGGTTGTTACAACGACACATCGTTGCCTGGAATGCTCTGATTGCAGGATACACCCGTCAAGGAGAAAGTGATGTGGTCTTCGCCCTAGTCCAGAGAATGGAAGAGGATGGCATACAGCCCAACAGCATCACATTCCTTAGCCTACTAACAGTGTGCAGCCACGCAGGTCTAGTGACCAACGGGCGAGAGTACTTCGACGCCATGACCAGACAGTATGGCATCACCCCCACTGCGGAACACTACTCATGCCTGGTGGACCTCCTGGGTCGTGCAGGCCACCTGGACGAGGCACTAGCAGTGGTGAGGACAATGCCTATACAGCCCTCCGGCACTGTCTGGCACGCTCTACTGGGAGCATGTCAAAAGTGGAGTAACCTGGAAGTGGCACTCCACGCTTTCCATGAAGCAGTGAAGCTAGACAGCAAGGATGCCGCAGCCTACGTGTTGATGGCCAACACATACGCTGGTGCCCAGATGTGGCCCGAGGCCAAGGAGATGCAGGAGAGAAGGAAAGAAACAGGGGCATGGAAGGAGCCGGGCCAGACCTGGTGGACAGACATGGACGGCCTCATGCATACCTTTAGGGTTTAGGGTCAAAGACCATCCATCCCCCGAGGGAACCAAGACATGCAAGGATAAGGAACAAGAATATGATATCCCAAAGCAGAAAAAATCTATTGTCCATACTCTTCTCAGAGCTTCGAGTGCGTAGAGCTCCGGCACAGATAGTAAAGAATCACCCACATCCCCCCCGCTATCACAGCGAGCTTGTGAAGGATTCGTCCTCGAATTCTTGGCATTTTCCTCCGTGCCTAGCGCCTCCTAATCATCGCATCCTGGGATTTCTTATTGGGTTTTTGAAACTTGAACGTGAGCAAGCTCATGGCGGATGATTGCAAGGGATGTCAGGGAAATGTCCATTGCGTTTGCAACATGGAAGACTGATGAAAATTGAAAAGGAGATGATGCGAGCCATGAAAGCCCCAAGGTGGCTGCCGCACGAAGCGGGAAAGCATGATGAAACCCATGCCGAGGCCCGCGCACTGGAGCCTGTTTCTCGCGTGGGGTCTGTGATGGCCAGCCTGCATTGATGGGACTGTCGCTGGATTACCGCACTCCTCCCCGCCCTTACCGTGCACCCATTATCTCCCATTTAATGCCCTCCAGATCCGACGGTACCAAAAATCCGCCACCTCTCGATGGCCTTTCCATCACCACCCAGTCACCACCCGATTCACACCCGAACGGATAATTAGGCTCATTAATCGACCTTGGCCTTAAACGGCGTTCGGTCGTGGTGGTGGTCCTCGCCCGGCGCCGTTGGCCGTGTGTCTGGGCGCCTGGCGTTGCGTGCCTCGATTGACTCTGCTCTGCTGAATCGCAGGAGCCGGAATCCTGCAGACTGCAGCCCCGTTTTTTCCTGCCTCTCCACCTGCACGCGCAGTGCTCCACTTCGCTGCCTGTCGCTCTTCGAGTTCGTACTTGGTGAAAGATAGACAGCCCAATTGCATGGCTCACTTGTCTCGGGAAAATGATGCCGAGGAACTGCTGCCCACCACCGCCACAAGGTGGAGTGCTCGGTGTCCAGCCGATATAATGCCCGTGGCATGTCGGCCTGACCTACTCCGCTTCCTCTCTTGTCTGCTGTTCTCTGCTGCGCTGCTGTGATCTCGTCATCTCAAGTCCTCTTCATCTTCATCTCCGGTGTGAGTGTGGGATTTCGTCGTCTCTTTCCCGAAGATGTGCTTTTCGGAGCGCAGGCCGGCTCCTGCTCCATTCCCCAGACATTAGGCACCGGCGACCCTGCCAGCGAGAATGAAGGTTTGCCACAGAGTGTGCTAGAGCGTGGATTTCGGATCCGTCCCCGGGCACCGGGATGGGGTCGTGGGCTTGAATTTGGGCATTGGTGTGTGTGTGTGTCCGTGGAAGGATCTTGCCCTTATTCTTCCTTGACTGTTGTGTGACACTGTTCTGGCCAGCTCTTGAGTTGGATGCAACGTACTTTTCAAGGGACTCGGGTGAATCCGTGCAAGGAGCCTTGCAATGGTGAGTGAGCGTGGCTTGATGTCACCGAGTTCTGCCTGTCTTTCAGCTGTTGAAACTGACTTTGTCCGATTTTTAATGTCTGGAACGAATGGATGTGGACCTGCAGTGGTCACGGAGGAGAGTGTGAAGAGGAATGCTGGGGACAAATTAGAAGAGCCAGGCGCGCACTATTTCCTGATCCGACGCAAGAATACTGATGACGAGTGGATTCCTCTCAAGATTTCCTCAGCGTCTGAGAAGGAGGCAATTGCTGATGGGACGGAGAGACAGCGCCAGATTCAAAACTTTCAAACGGATCTGAAGAAATCTAAGCTTCGATTGCCGGGTTTAAGCTGCTTCAACCAGCCTGGTTTGGCCGAAGCACGCCCGGCCTCGACATTTATTGATGATCATTTAGGATTGCTGGCGATCGGGACTTTTGGATTGAAGGGATTTGCGGATGGAGATCTTGGGGATTTGGAAGGATTTGAGATGCTGGTTGGTGGGTCGGAGAAGGACCTGAGATCTCAGCTCGGGATTCCGCTGCCGGGGCAGGATGTTCGTCCGTTGGAGGAGTCGCCCACGAAGCAGTACCTGGAGATAGGGGAAGGGATTTGCGCTCAAAGATCAAGGCGCAACAGTCCCGTGTTTGGGGAGAATTCGGCAGGAGAGCTGCAGGTTTTCGGAGGGTACTGTTGGGAATCGAGATCAATTTCAGGGCCCGGTGGCCTTGAGGAGGAAGGGGATGGAGATGGCAAGCGCGAGGAGGTGAATGCTGCTGCCACGCATGCAACGCAAGCTGCAGGATTGGAAGACGGTGCCGGCAGACGAGAGGGGGCAATTGTGATTCGACACGGCGACAGCATGTTCTCTTTGGAGAGCTTCCTGGACCTGGGTGTGCCACCTAGCCTGTTCAGGAGAGAGAGCGAAAAGAAGCTTTTCCACAGAATTGCCAGGTTTCTTGGTACCAAGAAGGGGAGGGGCAAGAGCGAGCTGCAGCCTCCTAACGGTGACCGCAAGCTTGCGGTAGCCGTAAAGACAAAGACGGGAGAAGTATCTGAGCGTATAAAGATCACAAATTCCCCAGGTTTTATGCAGAAATTGTTCAGAATGAGGCCAAAATCCTCGACTGTGGTCAAGCCACTCGTGAGGTTGCACGAGCAAGCAAGCAATTCTGGTAAACACATGGAACAGGCTGAAGACAGGGAACGTCGGAAGCTCTGCACGAACGTGGGATTCACTTGTGGTTCTCACCACTCCAGGCGGAAGAGGTCTGGCAGGCCACAGCTGAAGGACCTGTTTCATGAAGACAACACAGACAACACAGATGAAATACAATCTGAAGAATTTCTGTCTGCATCCAGTCAGGTTAGTCGTCAGTGTCTTAGTTGTCCAGCCGTCCGTGTTAACCAGGCACCCATTATCTTTTATCTTCTTGTGTAACAGGATCCCAAGACGGCACAGCAAGGAGGCGGACAAGCAGTGTGTGAAGGTCCTTCCCTTCTGGAGTCCTGCAAAGTCATCGAGCAGTCACCCGAAATGCATTCTTTCGACGATCTCACCATCGACTGGGCCGACTCTGATGACGAGTTTGCCTCGGATCGAAGTGGTTTTGACGACCATTTCGAGCTTAATCAGGAGCAGTGGCTTGAAAACGACTCTGAATGTGAGATTTTGTTCCGTCTACCGCGTTCTCTTCCCTGGCTTTCCATGTACTTGCAGTACTGACACGGGAGACTTGTGCGCTGGCTGCAGACTTCGTTCTGGAACTATGAGCTCAAACGCGTGTAAACCATCATGCATGTGATACCGTTTCCATCCTGCGTGCAAACCTGAAACGGAAGCTCCTCGTACGATTGATGACTGCGCTAAGGTATTTCTCCTATCATATGTGTGACCACCAAACGGCGTACCTCCCTCAGCTCGCATCCACCCAACTGCCACGTCCGCACATCCTGCTCAGCAGAAGGTTGGGTCGACCTGGAAAGCCAAGAAAACCACGTCCAAGCCTTAATTGTGTATGTCGTTCATTGGTTAGGACTATGCCCTGAATGGGGAATGACACTTGGAAACTGTAAGATCGCTTGTTATCAGATGCCACTGGCATCGCACTCAACATTCAGGACACCTGGATCCCACAACGTTGAGCCCTAAGGTCTCAACAAGGCAGCTAATCAGGTGAAGCTGAATCAATTGCTACTCTATACTATCGCACATGGTCTCCTTTGTGGACCCTGTGGTGTTGCTTACATCAGCAGACTTGTGCTCCATTCCAGGATCAATCTTCAAAACCTGCTGCCATTTCGCGAAGGTATTAGTGAGCAACCCATACCTTGCTCGTGCAAAGCAGTGTAATCCAAACCTATCAGCGAACACGTACCTAGAGGGAGCAAATCGGTACAGTCTTCAGTATTTGGAAGGAGTCACGGGCGGAGGGTGAGGAGAGTAAACAGGTGGAAGTGTCTCGGGAGTCTTGGGAACCTTGTAATCAGGCTTCTTCACCTCGGGAATTTTGGGAACCTTGGGAACCTTGTATTCAGGCTTCTTCACCTCGGGAATCTTGGGAACCTTGGGAACCTTGTATTCAGGCGTCTTCACCTCAGGCTTCTTGTACTTCGGCTTCTTGTCCTC
Organism: Anthoceros angustus; assembly: GCA_010909165.1. Classification (NCBI taxonomy): domain Eukaryota; kingdom Viridiplantae; phylum Streptophyta; class Anthocerotopsida; order Anthocerotales; family Anthocerotaceae; genus Anthoceros; species Anthoceros angustus. Next base: position 47,642 of record MU008151.1, read on the forward strand.
CGGCTTCTTGTACTTTGGCAACTTGTCCTCGGGCTTCTTGTACTTCGGCAACTTTTCCTCTGGCTTCGTGTACACGAGCTTCTTGTACTCGGGCTCCTCGACCTCTAGCTTCTTGTAAGCTGGCTTCTTGTACTCTGGCTCCTTCTTCTCCTCGGGCTTCTTCTCCTTCTCGGGCTCCTTGTCCTCATGCTTCTCCTCCGGTAATTTCTTGTACTCAGGCTTCTTGTACTCAGGCTTCTTGTACTCAGGCTTCTTGTACTCGGGCTTCTTGTCGTCGTCGTTCACCTTGGGGTAAGGAATGTGGACGGGCTTGGATGGTGGAGGGGGTGACTTGTAAACGTACTTGGGAGGGGGAGGAGGAGGAGAGTGAACTGGTGGTGGGGGAGACTTGTAATCGTACTTCGGAGGAGGATAGCTCTCCTTTTCCTTCTTGTGTCCCTCGGGCTTGTCCTCCTTCGGCTTCTTGTATGGCTTGTGCTCCTCATCCTTCTTCACATACTTCTTGGGACCCACGTCGCCATAGCCAGGCAGCTTTACACCAGGAACAGGAACAGGGGCGGTGGTGTAAGTCAGGAGAGATCTGCTGGCACCAACCTCCTGAGCCACATTGGCGATCCCTGCAATGAAAAGAACCACAAACAGGCAAATTGCTCTGCGCCCCATTCTCGAGCGCCTCGCGTCCTCAAATCTCCTCTGTCGCTTCAATGAATTAGAACCAAAAGAGAACTGGTGACTTGACAATCTGCACTGCCCATTATATACTGAGCTCTTGGTGCCCGCATCCAATGCACGCACTGTAGCCATGTCTTCGTTTGTGTGCCTTGAACAGGACCAGACTGCCCAAAACTGGCCAGGCTAGTTCGTGTAATCAACGTGGACGGTCAAGGAGAGGAGCTTTTCTCGAGGTAGGCAGAGACGTCCAAATCCACCCGCAACTGCAGGGATCAAACTGCGAGCTTCAAGTACATCCGCAGGCCTGTGCTGAACACGAGGGGATTGAATTTCCTTAGTTTGGCCAAAGGCTTGAATGTTACACAGCCCGACAAGCAGGTCTGGCACTGGCCCACCAGCACCACTTGCCAGTTGTCATCAACATGGTGTGATCCATGCTTGAATCCGACAATAGCTGAAGGGAAGGTTGATTTTACAATGTGGACGAAGGCAGGCAGAGACATGCAATGCTTGTCCTAAAATGGGCTCCAACCCATGTTACTCACATACGAAGGAAGGAAGTCACTGCACGAAGGGACGTGACTTCCTTTCGCTCCTACTGTCAGCAAAACTCGACAAAACTCAGAACGCGGGGAGACGTGGGCCACGAACTTTTTTCACTTCCATGCGTCGTTCACTTCACAATCTACAAGCTTCTCGTGCAGTGAGAGCCTTCTTCATCTTGCAACTGCGAGGGCTAAAGAACCTTCTCTTGCAGGGAAAGATGGTTTTTTATTGAGGTGAAAGCCCATCCAGGAGGGGACAACCAAACGGGACCCGGGGGTCGAGGTGGAAAGGAGCAACTGAGCTCCCCACCTAAAGTTACCTGGCAGGGAAAGCTCTCTTCATCTCACAACTGCGAGCACTAAAGGGAAGGTGGAGCAAGAGATTGGAAATGTGTGCATTGTTGGTTAGAATGTTATAATAATTCAGGATGCAGATCCGTGAACACTCAGGACTCTGGTGACCCGTCCCCGCAATCCCACTCATCACCCTCCACAAGGGCAGTTGCTCTCGTGCTAGCTCCGTACTTTTCTGCGACAAGGAGGGACCCGCAATCGTTTCGCAGCCGGGAGCGGCGAAGAGAGACAGAATGCCAGTAGATCTATCTACCTACTGTAGGAAAGGAGCAAATTGTCAGGGAAGAATGTCTCATCCGGAATCTGAAATACTTTCCTGAGCAAATTTCTCGGGAACAACGATAATGATTGCCAAGGCTTTCACTCATCAACCACCAACCACCGTACCTGGATGGGCTCACCGTTTCTCTCACCCTATGGGACTATGTCGTCCTGCAGCTCACTGCTCCAAGCCCGTGTGCTGGACCACTGAACCACTGAACCCACCAGACCTACCGCTGGGCCCAGTCACGATTATCAGTGGTATCATGCGCAGTACAAAGTTTGGTGTTGCTAGATTCTTCATCACCTTCCGAGTATCCTGCTGGCATTCAAAGAGGCCACTGTAGAGTGTAAAAGCCACTTAGAATGCTGGGAGGATACTTGGGAGGCAACGAAGGTTGAAGTGAAGCCCTCTGCGTTTAGGACATGCTCACAGCTGGAAGACAAGTTCAACGGAACACCCGACATTGGATTGGATCCAGATGTGGATGCCTGATTCAGCTCTACTGCCTGCTTTGAAGAAATGGAATGGGAAAGTGAACAGACAAGAAGCGTTCCTGGCTGAGAAGCTCATCCTGGAAGGACACTCCTTAGTACTCTCTGGCCAATGGCCAGAGACGTGGGAGGATGGTTGTGATGCTCATTGAGCTGCACCTTGGGGATTGAAGCAGTGAAATCCGGAGGAGTTCTCAGAAAATGCGTGGATAGACGAGGTGAGATGCATGCGAAAGGGGAATTGACGTGCCGCGCACCTACGACTTGAAAGGCAAGCCCGAGCCAGGAAGGGAGGAGAGCAGGAGCAGGACGGGCAGGTATACAGGAGGAGGATGACCAGGTATACAAGAAGGAGGACCAGCAGGTATACAGGAGGAGGACCAGCAGGTATACAAGAAGGAGGACCAGCAGGTATACAGGAGGAGGATGAGCGGGTATGCAGGAGGAGGAGCACCACAACGACAGGAGGAAGAAACGAGGAGAGCGACAGTCCTGAGAAAAGAAGGACGACGACTGGAGAAAAATCGGAACAAGACGACAGGGGATAATGAGGAGGGCGACAGGAGGAGGGGAGAGCCTAGGCCCTAAACGACTGCACTAGGGTTTCCAATCTGGGGAACAGTGCCTGAACACGGAAATGCACAGGCACATGAAGAATTGCGGGTCTTGTGGATGATGGTGGGCTCAAGTTTCGAAGCTTTGAACAATTCAAGCTAGCACGTATTGGGAAGTTGGGATCGCTGAGCTGTTGAGGAATTCCAAAATGAGGTAGCTTTCTCCATGCCTACTGCCACTGCCATTGGAGGGGCCGATCCCCTATTTCCTGCCGGAAAAAGTGCAGTGCACGACCACTTTCTACGGGGTTGCCCGTCCACCCCGTGCACCTTCCACTGTCAATTGGTTTGCTCATTTTGATGAGGAAGGGAGTGGTTGTATTGCACTGCTTGTTTTATTTTACTGTCACAGTTGCAGGTCAAGAAAGTATGAACAGGGTAGGTTCATTGGTCATCCGACTAGTACCTGGTCTGCGATCACCGTCCGTAACGAAAAGTGGGAATGGCCTCTTGTAGAAAAACATCCCGGGCAAGCCAACGTGCCGCAATCAGGAGCTTCTAATAACTTCAGATGTGCATGGTTAACATCTCGGCTTCCTTGAGATTGCCGGTGAACGATTTCCTTTTGTGACATCCTGTGACCATGTAAGGACCACGCTGTAAATGCCTTGCGTCGGAATTGACGACCTTCAGTTCCTCATCACGTTGATCGACTGAGGAGACGAAAGAGTAAAGAGTCCGTGTGTTGCAGGATCAATGCAGCCAGCAGCGGCACCAAAGTCTGTGTGTTGGAGATCAATGCAGCCAGCAGCGGCACCAAGCTGAGCTGAGACACAACTCCATCCCACCAGGTTAACACCCGGAACTCGGTAAGTCACTCTACCGGACTTATTTACCGTTACAGTATAAAATAAAATTTCATGATCAATCAGGACCGAGGGGTTCGTCCAATTAGGTACACAAAAGAAGTGTTGGCTGCTCTGCAGGTTGGCCTTTCGCATGGAAGGGCATTCATGAATTAGCGTTTCAATTTTAGATTTCAGGTGCCTTGGCCAACTCCTCCTCAATCAAACCAATGCACTCACCAACAGATTTCCGTTCAGACATGGCTGACGTTAACTTCGAGTGTAGATTCTTGTGCCGGCGCAGTAATGTTATAGTGTTGAGAACAGCCCATCGAATCTGCGAGTCAGCTTTCTTCTGGGTGAACCTTAAGCCCTTCAGAAGCCGATCGAGCTGCATTACCAACGTTTGAAAAATCATTTCATCTTACACAAAGTAAAACAGCTATTGAAAAAACCGCTACGACGATGTAAGCAGCATGTTGATATGACGATGAAAGGCTAGACTACCTGGTTCAGATCAGCAAGACCACCCTCCGCAACACCAAATGACAAATATTCTGTCGCCACTCCAGCTAAGGCAATGCATGAGAACTTATCCAGCATCTGCAGAACACACCTGGAGTCTTCAGCACAAAAGCAACTTGCCATGGAAAGTTGTGGCTCTAAAAGCACTCGATCTTACATAAAGAACAAGATGCTTACCGTAGATGATAGTTTTCCAGACGCTACCTGCAAATCCCAGGACGAAAGCTAGCGTACTTTAGAACTACAACACTGAGAGATTGAAGCAAGCCATGTGCCACTCTGGTTGAAAGTTACCTCTTCCTGAAACTCAAAATCAACGAAAGTAGTTCCTGCTTGAACGTTGAAAGCGCCATATTTCCGAAAAGCCTCAAAGCTTGACAGTGTATATTCCTTGGGAAGGATTCCAACAAGATAGGATATCAAGAAGTGGCCTGCCTCGTGCTGCTTAGCATCAAAGACGAACGTCAGAGCGAATCCTGACCCTGTGTGGAAAAGAGACGAGGCAACTGATCTGCAGAATCAAGTGAAGCCGTATACTCACTTGTGCAACCCTGTCTTTGTATTTGCTGCTCAGTATCCTTCCAAGGGAGTCAAGAAGCAAACTTTCTAAACCCCCTCCGTTTATGATCTGCAGATGATCAGTATAGATAGCCTCACAACCTGCTTTCTAAAGGAGAGGTTCACAAAGAGGAACCCAGGAACTCGTTGGAAGGGCAGTGCCAAACCTGATCCAGACTTCCAAGGAACAGAAACGAAACGACAGCCGCAAGTAACTGATATTGATCGAGTCCAAGAGTCTGCCACGCAGCAATGCCGCCTGCAGCAGCCGCAATCTGCAACGTTCGCCGCACTCCGCCAAGAGTTGCATCAGTGGGAGAAAGAAAGCGTGAAGTGTCAATCTTGTTCAGTCGCAGTTCTTCCAGGGTGTAAATCCTCTGAGGGACCTACACAAGATGCGTCATTCAGCTGTCCATTCTCTCCTTACGACGCTCCTGCTCGATAGCCATCCCAACACCAGCGAAGGGCACAGACATGCTAACCTACCCTACTGTGAGTCATGAGGTCTTCGAATTTCCAAACAAGTACAGAATTTCCAAGGAGAGAAGACACATACTTGAGCTGCTCCACCAAAACCACGCAGCCCTGACTCTCCTTGCCGAGCTCTGGCAAGAGCCAAAGCTCCTCTGTCATTGCCAATTCCCAGCTCTTCATCCAACGCCTTCAGCAATTCAATCCTCCCCAGCTCACCATTCCTCAGTAGCTCCAGCTTCCTTTCAAATCTTTCCCCAGCATCATACTGCTGCTTATTGTTAGCATCAAGCGCACAGCGACTGATATTATCGGACCTCCAGACTTTCCGATCATTATGCTTCACAGTACAACAATCTGCACGAAAACCAAAGCCAAACAAAGACGAGCCGTGGCTCGCAAGGAGGGCCTCCATAGGAAGATAACAGTGGGCAAAAGTATCCTTTTTAGGATTAATTTGTGTCCCCTTGCGGGGGTTGGGAGGGGTGCGCCAGGCAATGGAGATAGTGCAATACCAAAGCGACGCGCGCAGAGCCGGAGTAGCAAGCTATTCCATGAGGCCTGCACCCTGAGAGAAATTAGATTAATATCATGTGGATCGATGATCCACGTATCAGATATTAAACTGATAAGAACAGATACTACACTTGATCTTAGCCAAAAGGCCGAGAAAGGTATGAGATTTGATTGCTAGGGGTGCAGGACTTATACCGCGGGCTCGACGGCGGTCGTTTCCTTAGCAATATGGGGTAAACACCTGCCTTAAGAGCACGCATTTCCTCTTACCTCCGGCAATAACATCTCACATAGACCTTGGAAAGACGTGGGTATTTTTTTTCGGAATGGATCATGGGTTGCTCCTCAAAATTGAACAAGTGACGAAGGCAAGTCCAGGCTACTCCCCGGGGAATCTCACCGAGGCAGAGTAGTTCTTAATCCTACGAGCTTCCTCTTGCCTTGCGGCGATCAACCTTACTTTAGAGACCAGCTGCTGAAGAGACTCTGCTTTGCCGTCACCACCAAAGCCCCTGTAGTCTTCCTCTGCAAAGTCCTCCGGCAGGCCGTCTGAAGGGACGTCTGCCTTTGGGTTGGCCGCAAGCTCTACAGCAGCCACGTTTCCAGGGTCTCCCTCCCTCTCAAAAAACTTCTCTATTTCCTCTAACGTCTTCCCTTTGGTTTCTGGTACACGGAAGTAGATGAAACAAATGGACAAGCCTGCAATCACTGCAAATAAGAAGAAGATCCCAGCTGGAGTTATGGCATCTGACAGACTTAGGAAGGAAAGAGCGACCACCCCGCTGACAACCCTGTTAGTTGCCGTTCCAAGGCCCATAGCTTGTGACCTGAGCCTCAGAGGAAAAATTTCGGATGTCAGCACCCAACAGATGGGTCCAAACCCGATGGAGAAGAAAGACACATAAGTGCAAGTAGCCACAATGGCCAGCACAACAGGGAGTCCAACTCCACTCCCAGCTCCTTCAAGCTGCACGGGCAGCTGAGATCCGGGACCTTGGGACTTGACGTTGAGAAGCACAAACCCGACAGCTAGGACAGCTAGAGAGATGGTCATCCCTGTGGCACTAACAAATAAGAGAGGCCGTCGGCCGACCCGGTCAAGCCAGATAGTGGCGACAAGAATAAAAGCGGTCTTGAAAAACCCAACAGCAACAGTTGCCCCCAGAATTCCTGACTTGCTGGTGATGCCAGCTTCGTTGAAGACAGTCGGACTATAATATACCGTTGCATCAATACCAGAGGCCTGCTGGAAAAACTGAATGCCTAAAGCTACTATAAGCATCCTCCGTACAGGTGGCGTCGGGAAGAGCAGTTCACGCCAAACACCCTCACCTTGACCTTTCTCGTGCATGCCTGGAGTGACCTGCCACATTTTCCCAATGACATTCCCCTTGTTAGAACCATCCTCCAATTGTACTGACGCATCCAGCCCGGCAGCCGACACTATCTCCTGCAATCGCATATCTGCCTCCGCTTTACTAGAAGAGGTCTTTACAAGGACCTGCTCAGCTTCTGCCAATCTGTTCTGAGTTACTAGCCAACGTGGGGATTCTGGCATGACCAGCACCCCAGCAGCAAGCACAACAGCAGGAATGACCCCCACACCAAGCATCAACCGCCAGCCGAGATGCGTGGGCAACCCAGCAAGTAAGAAACTTGAAATGTACCCCATCAGAATCCCAACATTGATAAAGATCTCTTGAAGCGAAACTAGTGAACCCCGAGTTCCAGCAGGAGAAACCTCTGCAGTGTAAACTGGTGCAATCATGAGAGCAAAACCGACCCCAATGCCCGCAATAATGCGGCCCAGCATCAAAATGGAAAATGAGGGAGCCAATCCCATCAGAGCAGCTCCCACAAAGAAAATGACTGAAGCCACAGCCATCGTCTTCCTCCTACCTACTACATCTGAAAGCTTCCCAGCCACTCCTGCTCCCACAAGGGATACCAGATTCAAAGAGCCCACAAGCAACTCCACCTGCAATTTTTTAATCTTCAGATCGTCCTTGATGAAAAGCACAGCACCACTCATGACCCCGATATCTGCACAATCCATTCAACCAACCAGCTAAGTCAACTGACTCTGCTTGCATTGCCGGTAACAAAGCTCTGGATTGAAGTATGGTTCTCATCAAGTCGTATTCAGCAAAGGAACGTACCATAGCCTAGCAGGCTGGAATTGAAGGAGGCCAGCAACGCGCACCCCAAGGCATATTTGTTCAATCCCGGAGGTCTGGGGCCGGAATTGTGGTGATCCTCAGTCAAACGCTCGTACCCGTTTGTCTGCTTCAATATGCCAGTAACTGAATCCAAGGTACTTGTTGGGCTTCCCACTCCGAGTTCCGCCATTGCTTGAAATGCACACGGATCATGCCCAAGCGATAGATATTGCAGCAATCCACAAAAGCTACAACCTTCTCCTCCCCGTCATCAAAAAGACCGGCCCATGCCACCCGATTGGTGTGGCCCAAATAGCAGCAGTAACACTGCAGATCTGGATCCGGGCAGCAGAATTGAGGGGACCCCAGCCGAGATCCAATAGAGCGCGGTTCTCAAAGTGCATTCTCCCAGGAAGCATTAACACTGGAACCTGGCCATGAAACCTAAAACTGCGAAAGCTCTGAGAAGGAGGGCCTGGTCACCTCCGATTCCGGCTCGGACAGAGACGCTACTCCACCATATGCACTGGCTCTTGCTCCTTCCCAATCCCAACCATCAGCCAGGCCATGTAGGAGACTCAATCAGTCTCATCTGCAAGAGGTGAATGCACGACAGAATGCCAACTACTGTCGCCAAACTCCCAGGCCAGCACTTCCTGGTCCTAATTTAGAGCACTTGTCACTGGAGAAAGTCTGCCTTCCTCCTGCGACACCAAACGCAAATGCAGCATAAATCTCGTGCGAAACCTGGTGCACTAAACTGCAAATCCAGGGCAGTTGAAACCCACGTGCAACACTCCGGGAAGGGGCGACAGCAAATGCCCTCGCTATAGTCGCCTCTGTAAATGTGGAAAAGGTTACCGCTACCGGCCAAGCGGGGGCTAAACAGCCTCTCCCTCGTGCTTCACCCGACTATGCCTAAATGTCAAGCTGCTGGAGGATGATGCTTGTTATGGCCCCCTGATCATGGCCGTCATTAACCAGTTTCAGAAGTGCATACTTGCGGTGCGCACAGTGGATTCAGGAGCCAAAGATGGCGGCTGCTTCAACATCAAGAAGGCAGCTGCTGCAAAGAACCTTCAAGACAGGGCCGTTCTCCCTCCTTCCTTTGGTTCTTGCGTCTTGAACTTCATCTCCTTTTGACACTCAGGGATGGCCCTCCTTGCTTGCGCAGATCCGTAGGCGCCTTTCCTGTGGACTCCGTAATTCTCCGATCCCTAGCTAGCAATTCCATCGAGTCATCTCGCCTTGCAGTGCTGGTCTGAGCGGGATAGAAGTGAGCAACTACCATGGGACGGCAGCATGTAAGAACATAACTGAGGTGAAGTGGTGAGCCAAGCTTTTGCTTATGATCTGCTGCTCTGTTGTTTATGCTGCCCCAGGAGTGTTAGTATGGACTCCCAACGGTCTGGCAAGGAGCCTGGAGGCTATCAAGCTGGAAGCATACTCAATGCATTAGGATCCTTGTGCAGGCCTGTAGCCTGTCCTTTCTTTCATAGACCAAAGTTTTCGAACCCCATGGCTTCTCTAAAGGTCCCCACTCCATGCAGGCAGTTACAAGCCTTCAAAGGACGCAGCAGTGATGCTTCTGCATTGGATGCAACAGCCAAAAGGGGGCCATCTGGTGAAAAATGCTGCTGAGGATGCAGCGAATGTCCATCCGTGATACAAGCATTGCAAATGCCCGTTCTCTGGCTGTGCGATGCAGGTCATTTGACAGCTCTATAAACAATTAAGAACCCATTGTGAACGTGAAGCTCCCGTGGCCTAATGGATAAGGCATCTGACTTCTAATCAGGGGATTGCGGGTTCGAGTCCCGCCGGGGGTGTTTTAGCCACCTGATCATAAATCGTTTTACACTTAATTGAGCGACAAAGTTAGAGTTCTTTTGTTGTGTCACAATATTGAGCGACAAAGTTAGAGTTCATTTGTTGTTGCGATAGGGTGAAATGCGCGGGCACAACGAGGGTCACGCCGAGGAGTTGAATTCCCTGGCCAAGATGTGGTCAGTCACAAATCTTCCGTGCCGGCCTGTGACGCTATGAAAAGCAGCACAGATTGGGGCAGAGGAGGGAGACGCAGAGCCGGAAAGCCATGAATGCGCATGAGCGGTACCGGGAGCAGGCCGGCTGTCGCCCTGCCCCATTTATTTCACCGTCACGACTCTCTCACGACCCGATGCCAGCAGCAGCAGCAGCAGCAGCCAGGCAATGGTCTGGCCAGTCAGGCTGCAACTTGCTTCCACGCCAAGCCACACTTTGTTCAGACTCACAGCTCACAGACATGTGCCCTAACAAGGAAGTGCCAAGGCAAGGAATCGCAAGGCCAGGGCGAGGGAACGCTGTACACATTTGAAAGCGCGGTGTAGTGCGCATTAATGGCGATGAGACAAGCACGGCGTCGCGGCAGCGCAACAGGCTGCACAACCGGCGTATGTACATAATAGTATGTATGTAGGTATCCACAATCCCCGCGGTACAGGTACATGCAATTGCAAATGCGATTTGCAACACTCTCTCTTCTTTTCGGATGTTTGCTTTGTGCTTTGCAGTCTTGCAGTTGCTTTCCCCATTTCTCCGGGGACCCGGTGCGAGTGCCAGGACAGTACATACACGGTGCGGGGACGGGCGGGAGATGGCCCTCATGACTGCCGATGATGCTGTAATCATGCCCGATTATGACCTGAGCGCGGAAAGTAGAGATTCGGCAGGAAGGGGGAAGGCAGCAGGACAGCCATGGCACTGCAACATGCATATGGATCCGGGGACTACTACATTACGCATGTCAAGACAATGCAACAAGGCTGATACATAGGTACACAAACATATATTGCATGTATGTTGTAGTCTGCGTAAATGGGAAGAGCAGGCCTGGCCGGACAGCGGCAGAAGCTGCAGGCCAGTGGCACATCCCACGGAGCCGCAACTGTTACATATATACTGGCAAGAGGAGGTCCAGGTCCAGGTCCAGGTCCAGGTCCAGGTCCTGCTTCTGCTGCTGCTGCTGCCGCTGCCGCTGCACATGCAGGTACAGTAGTAGCAGTTGCCCGTTTGTACAGTGTACATACAGTTGTGGTGTCTGCTGAGAGCTCTCTCAGAATGAGAACAGGCTTGCTTTCATTCCTTTTCCCACCTCAAGCCCTTTGTGTACATTGTGGTAAAGTGTACCTTGACCACTGGTGTGGCCCCATGTGTCCTAGCCGCTACATCCATTGTGGCCTGCTTTTGGCTTGGATCCCGAGGCCCCAACCCACGGCCACGTTGCATGTAGAATACCTCCAGGACCTGCTCCTCCTGGTGTTGCGTTTGCGTATGCCGATGCAGTGCATGTCCGTTGTGGGTTGTGGCTAGGGTCAAACTGGGGGACGCAAAACGTGTGTGTGGGGAGGCACCAGGCCACATGGTCAGTGGTCACACTACTCTGATGTCATGCTTAGGACCGCAGGAGCAGCAACGGCAATGGCAGCCTGCAGAAGGTGCAGCAACAAGCTCGGAGGCTGGGAGTGGTTTGTGACATGGGCGTGAGGCGAGCGCGTTGTGTAGTCCACCGGAGTGTCTGACACGCTACTGTATCGGACTCGGAGGAGAGGAAGAGCAAACCGCGTGGGTTGGAAAGATGAACCGCGTCGCTGTTGGGCGGACTGCGACACATGTGTGGCGGAGCGCGGTAGCAGGGGGGGGCATTGAAGGCGGCAGCGGGAGGGGGACGGGGGCCTGGTACATGTGCACGGGCCTGTGTGACGGCATTGATGGAGCTGGCGCGGGCCACAAGAAGGTCCGGGCGACCACGGGGACGTGGCCGCATTTATCTCGTTTCCCGTTGCCGTGGCGGACTGGCTGCCCTGGGCCTAGGGCTTCTTGCTCCGGTCCCGTGTCCCGTGAACCGTGGTGTGAAGGGCGTCTCGGGGATTGGAATTCACGCGGAATGGCAGATATTTCACACGGCGTGAGGACGTGAGGAGGCGGGATCGGGGGCCGCGCTCCGGCCGGGGCGCCGCTTGGGGGCGCGGGATGTCTCATGTTCATCACTCTCGACTCTCACGCTGCAACAGTGTCTCGGTGTCGGAACCAAATTTGCACAGACACCCTTGCCTCACGCCTGTCATTATGCTGCTGATGGAGATGCTTGCAGCTGGAAGGAGAATATGTATGTAGTAGTTCGTTATCAGCAACACAACAGCAGCAACACTGACTTGCCAGTGGAGCGGGCCTGCTGTTGTGACAGGATGCGGGGTACAGTAGCCTAGGTCCTAGTAGTAGTCGTGTGATGCGCAGGATCCAGGCTCCATCATGCGGCTCCATTGGTTGGTGCTGCTTTTACGCTGGAGTTGGTGGAGGAGCCCGAGCAGGAGCAGGAGCAGGAGCCGGAGCCGGAGCAGGAGCAGGAGCCGGCTGCCTTCCTTCCTTCCTTTCCCTCCTTCCGTGTGAGAGAGAATGAGTGATGAATCGTAACATAAACGAAACATTCATGCCAGATCGCGGGAATGAAAACAATGGCAGTGTGTCAGGTTTAGGCATGGTAATGCAGTCAAAGAAGTTGGTGCTGCAACTCCTAACGCCTTGCACAGCAAGCAATTGAAGGCGGCGCCATGTCAATGCCGGGTCGCCCTGGCGTGCCGATGCGCACTCACCATCTCTCTCCACCGGGTCATGACGGGTCCGCCACCACCTGCTGCCACTGCGGCTTGCCAACCACTCAACCTCGACTCGTCCTTAACGACTCCAGCCAGCTGCCTTAGCTGGATTACGAGTCTTCATGCAAGCGAAGACCAGGCTTGCCGCTCACGCGACTCCACTCCCGCCTGCCTGCCTGCCTTCCAGCTCCACCTCGTCGGAATCGGTCCCCGATCCCCCATCCTGCGCCTGCGCCCCATTCTGCGCTTGCAAGTTACAGCTCTGCCTAGATTGATGGCAAGTATCCATGGTGCAATCGAGTGCCAACTGCGCACTCAACCGGGCATCCCAGCGGTGTACCTAACTCCAAGTGCAGCTGGTGGATAGATCTTGCTGATTTGCTGAATACTGAAAGAAGGTCTCGCGCTCAGACCTCCCCTAATCAGCATCTTCCCTTTCCGCCTTCAGGATGGCCTGGCCTGGCCTGGCCTGGCTTGGCTTGGCCTGGCCTAGCCTTGCCCGGCCTGCAGAAATGAATGAGGCAACCAGCTTGGCGCAGACACAGATCGCCATGAATTCCTGTCCTTCTCTCTACTCTCTCCTCGTGCCAAGGCCAAGGCCGAGCCCGAGCCGCTGCTGCAGCTGCGTGTGTGCTAGTACAACGCCATAGCGTAGCGCACAGGCTGCAGGCTGCAGGCTGCAGGCCTCGGACTCCCTCTCTCCTCTCTCCCCACGCTGCCCTCCACTCCACACTCGCCTTCTCCTCGCTTGATCTTCCTCTTCCCTTTCGTTCCCCTTCCTTCTTCTCTTAACGCCCCGCCCTTCTCCGCTTCGCCTCTCCGCCTCCCGCCACTCGCTGCTGCCAGCTTTCCGCACGCCGAATCCGCTCCGCATTCCTCCCCCCCCAATCCGTCCCGTCCGCTTCCGCTCCCGGCCTCCCGCCGTGCCGCGCTGCCGGAGCAGTTTCGTCGTCTTCACTCCCCCTGCTCCGTGCCCGTCGCTCGCCTGCTGCCGCTCCCCCCTCTTTTCCCGCGACGCGAATCCCCGATGCCACAATTCCGCTTGCGGCGTTGAGGAAAGCGGGAGGTGATTCCGGCCATGGCCAGCTCCAGGGTGCGCGGCATCGGCAGCGGGAGCGGCGTACTCTTCGTCTCGCTCAGACTAGTGTTCATCTTCCTGCTGCTTCTGCTCAGCGCGCACAGGACGCAATCACGACCGTTTTTCCTGCGCGGACTGAAGCACGCGCGCTCCACCTCCGCCTTCCACCACCACCATTCCAAGCCGCCGGAGCGGGAACGGGAGCGGCCCAAACCGGGAGGTGGCGCTGGATTTGCTTGTCCCGGCTGGGAGAGCGACGCTTCCTCGTCGCCGGATTGCGCCCCGCCTGCTCCCAGCGATGGCGACATTTTCGGCGGCTCCAAGAGAATAATTCCATCGGGGCCGGACCAGCTGCACAATTGAACCACATCCCTTCCTTCCCTGCCTTGCCTTCCCCTGCCCGGACTGGATTGGATTGGCTTGCTTTCATACATTTAGTATCATCGACGCGCAGGATGAAGATGATCAACCTCCCAAGGACTTCACAGGCGCTGGCATGGATCGCAACAGGGCCTCGGGAGCCTTTTGGAGGCTGCTACTCTCTACGTGTGTATCATATCTCCTCTGCTATCCGGCTCATATGCAAGTATACGCAGTTTACTGTCGGGGGATATCTGGTTCTGGCACAGGTCGGAGCTGTGAAGGGATTCTAGTTTACATTTGGAAATCCTGTCCACGCTGCAACGCAGTTCCGATGCGCGTCTGCTTCCTTTCTCACCTGCCATCTCTATTCCCTCAACCTTTTGAAATTCAGCAAACATCTACATTTTAGTATCCGTCGCCTCCGCGAGCGCTCCACAAGAGGACGTCCAGAAGGTGTGGTGACAAGACGGAACAACGGCAGCCCCAGCCTGGGAAATGCACACTCTGTTCAACAGGAGGAGCTTGCGGCCCAGGATTGTAGTGCAGCTGTCAGACCAGGCAGCTGTGACTTCCATTTGAACATTCAGTTCGGGAGAAGGAAGGGTTCAAATTTGGAAATCACAGTTCGGCCCACACTCAGGTTCCTGCTCCGCCCGCTCTCAACACTTGACAAACATGCATACGGGGAGACACCACCAACTTTCTTGTCTCTTCTTCTCTTTTCATCATCTTCTTGCGGGAGGCGGCAGTAGCAGGAACATAAAGTTATGTCAGCTTAGGTTTATTGATCAGTCACTCTAATGATATGTACAACCGTCACACTTTTCAGTGACGCCAAGAGAAGATTCACCTTCTCGTATTCAAACGAAAAAAACCAAAGTCTCTTAAGTACAAAGCATGTGCCTTGTGCTCCATTGGGCAGGCTAGGGATTGTGACTTCTCTCATCACATGCCTTCAGTTGCGTTGCCGTGTTCGCCATCTGAAGGAAGTTGTTCACTTGCTCACTCACCCGTAAGCAAAGGAAAACAAAGCACGGAAAACAAACTCGTCGTCGGTGTCACCCGGCCCTAGTAACACCTGCTGCTGCTGCTGCTGCTGCTGCTGCCACCAAAAACATTCCCATATGTCAGAAAATCCACATCGCTGCCCGAGGCACAGTATCCGGTCTCACTGTGGATACTAGGATTCCCCCCACCGCTTTACAGCCAGATGCATAGCACACCGGAATGGACCTTCACAGTGAACCTTGCTATCTTTTCTTTCTTCGTGGGAATATTCTGCTTACTACAAACCCACCTGTAACTAAACAGGCTCGCAAATGCCTGCTTCTCCACACCACCTTTGTCAGATTGTGTGGATGTACAGACAGTCAACGAGAAAAAGACTGCTTTCTGATGAACCTCCTACCCTCCTCGTCTGACAAAACTGTCCAAGTCGTCCACCTACGCTCGAGATTCTGGTCCGCAACAGGGCCAGCATGATGGTCAAGGTTGCCACAGAGCAGACACACGACTTCATCAAGCGAAAGACTGGTTGACATGTCTCATTTCGCAGAAAGCCCTCAGAGAAGGCAACCAGCTGCTCAGGAAGGTGGGATCCCACTCCTACATCTGTATTAAACATATTTTCCACGGTATCTGGGTCGAGAATCCAAGAGATCACACGGTGCGACAGAAATATGGGCACGCACAAGTGTCTTGCAATTGCACGACTGCATTTTCAAAGATGAGTCTTCCACTCTACCGAGTCGACTCACTGCAGGTGAAGAAACAGGCCTTCCAGACTCGCTGTCTGCCGAGTCTGCCTTGCAGTACATACATTCGGACTCACCATTCGCAGGCAACACCACTGAGTGGATACTACCCTTCTCCCTGTGCAGCTCTAGCAGTCTTACATGGTTCTCTCTGAACTCCAAATGCTTCCTGGCTGCAGCATCTGCCATCTCTGCAGTGTACCGACATGTTTTCTCCATGGTCAACAAACAACGACTGTACTTAGTGCTAAGTATCTGCTCACTGCTTGCCCGTAGCTGGAAACACGGATGTGCTGGGAAGTAGTTCTCAGCACACTCATCCCTCGCTGCGGGAAAGAAGAACACCAACCTCCCGCCCTGGACAAGAAGTCGGGCAGCCATATCCAACAGATCATGAACGCACTCCGCCAGGGTGTAGGGAGCCGTGGATGGAATGTGTGCTGCTCTTTTCTCGGTTGGGATTGTGTAAGGCTCCCTGGTTCCATTCAACATCTTCCGGCCACCAGATTTGCGACCACCAGCACGCACTCCATACGGCGGATCACAGATAATGGCATCAAAAACCTGAAGACGAAGAGGCCATTCAGAAGCAATATGGCAAGAAGACACAAGTAGCTCGGAGTACACAGGAACGGCCATAAAACATGTAGCACTTCAATAGCCAAGAGATTTTTTTTCTACCAGCACGAGCCTCAAAGTTATGCCATAAGCGATTGCAGCATACGTTCAGACCAAAATACACACCTCTGATAAGTCTTTGCGCCAGGGTGGCGAGTTGTTGTCTGCCCTTATCAGCCCCACCGGAGAATGTAAATTATACTGCAGCCAAAATTCGTATGAGCTTCACATGCCACAACTATCTCATGCAATACTCCAATGATCCAATAGACTGAACTACAGCAGCAGGACAGCAAACCAATTCGGGACATAGTCCCTTCCGCAAACAACAACCCTACCTGCGTGAAGTTACTCCAAACGTTGCAATCCGGGCCTCGTCCATCACGAACAACCCTGATGTCTATGTCTGCGCCCTGAATAGACCAAAAGCAGACTGTCTCAAAACTTGAGCAGATAAAAGTAAAGCAGGCAATCTCCTCGCAGTGGTGACCAGTCAGAAGCCAGCAGACAGGTACTGGAGAAAGGACAACAAGAGGAAGACACTAACCAAGGTAAAAGCACCATAGTGAGCAGCTGCCACAAGGATACTCCCAGTGCCAACAAATGGATCATAAACAAGCTTGCCAGGCCGTACTAGAGCCTGATTTGCCATCAAGAACGCCATTTCTGCATCCATAGCTGTTGGCCCAAGATACTTTCGACTGCTGAGCTCATACTTTGGCACCAAACTTCTATCCGCGCCACCAATTTCTCGCCCAAAATAATAAACCTTCATAACGGACGGTGGTAATCCATTGTTTGTTGCTAGTCCATTCGCCAGCGACTGCACGTCACTCTCAATCATCCAGAATCTGTGCTCAGGTTTCTTCAACTGCACATGGCCCTGCTTGGCGCACAAAGCAAAATCAGCTTCCACACCAATCATTCAATAGCCTCAGTATGGCCATTCCCATCAGCTTTGAAGATACTGCAGGATACTCACTCGAAATGGAATAAATGCACAACTGTCAATACGCTCCTTCTGCTCCTCAGAGCTCAGCGCTCTTCCAAAACAGTCCACAACGATCTTGAAAGTGCTGCCTTCGCTGAGAAATGGAGACTTCCTGTCGTCCGGGTAACTCGCAACTGCTTCCTTAAGCTCCTGAAAAGAATTCCCTTCTCCCCAAACCTCAAACATCCCTTTCACCAAAAGACCTGCACGCAGAAACAAAGCTGATCGTAAGAGACTGACGAGCCTTGCACAGCCTTGGGGTTTGGGGTTTAAGACATACTGCGACATGCAACTTGGCGTGCCAGGTCTTCTGACGGCAAGTTCACAAAATAAAATGGAGAATCTGGATGCAGCGATTCCGACTGCTTCCATTGCAAAGCCGTCCCGTCTGCTCCGTGCAGAGTAGCCAAAGCCTCAACCTCAGGCAGCCGATAGTCCAGTAGCCGGTGGAGAAAATAGCAAAGGTACCACATTTCTCCAATCAATGGCAACAAGGCAGCCGCCCCTCAGCCCAAGCCCAGATAACAGTACCATGTAACCCCTGCACAGTGAGGATCAAGCACAAACCGCGGCCTCCAGCAATGTTGCTGTATCTGAGGGCAACAGCAAGACACTACCAAACTGATTTGAGAGTTTCAAATCAGTATTCCCCTTCTTTGGTGGTGGGCTTCGCTGAAACCTACGCTGATGCAGATGCCAAACCCTAAGCACGCTCTACCAGTATGTCCTCTTTCTCTAGCAACTGGTGCTTGCCTTCCGTCATGGTCTCGCGGAAACCTACGCTTGTTGTTGCAAATGGCAAACCGTAAGCACGTTGCAACGAGTAGATCCTTGCTGTAAGAGCTGGTTGAACGTGGTGACTTTCCTCAGCCAGAGCTATGCCGACTGCAGGGACGAGGGAGGTGGCGGAGAGCGTGGTGGACAGTCTAAACATCGAGCTGGTGGCCACGTATTGCAAGCGCCTGCTACCCACGAAGCCGGATCTAGCAGCTCGGCGGATTGAGGCTATCGGTTACCAGGTGGGCCTGCAGCTGGCCGAGCGCTATACCAAGGACCGGCCCAGATTCGCGGACCATCTTGAAGTGATCAAATTTATCTGCAAGGACTTCTGGGCCGAGGTCTTCAAGAAGCAGATTGACAATTTGAAAACGAATCACAGAGGTGTGTTTGTGCTGCAGGACACCCGGTTCAGGTGGCTCACCCGCATATCTATTGACCTGCCCATGACCAATTCTTCGGTGGACACTTCTCCGACTGCGAGGGCTGCCCAGGCTGCAGGCCCATACCTGTACTTCCCTTGTGGCCTGATACGAGGGGCTCTGACAAATCTGGGTGTGGCCTGTGCTGTTTCTGCCGAGGTTACCACTTTGCCTGCCTGCTCCTTCGTGGTTCGCATCAAGGTTTGAAGGCGCGGAATGTATGTGCATTTATGTAACCGGTATGGTCTTATGAGCAGCAGTTGCCCACCAGGCATATGTCGAGTTGCGGATCAGTGTACAGGTTGCAAAGGAAATCCTTCTACGGTTTGTGGGGGATGGTAGCTTGATTAGGACCGTCATGAAAATGCAAGAACGCAGGTTGCCACTTCTTCTCTTCTTTACCCGACAGGCAGTACGCAAGGATTAGCTTGTAGTCGCAGATGGTTTTCAATGGGCCTGCCGATTAGGGCAGGCAGACTTGTGGACTCTTATACATTACGGAAGGGGGCTATCGAGAAGTGCCCCCGATCATCAACTTAGATTGCCAGGAGCTATGGAGCTTTCATTGCTGGCCTTCACACAAATTTGTTCGATGCGAGAAATTTTGTTGTTGCACTCTTTTCGTTAGCATGTGGGCAATGCTCACCATGAAAGGGGTTTGAAATCTAGTCACTATCACTGCTGTCCGTAAAGTATAAACAATCAACATTCGGTCAATCGAAAAAATCACATTCGTCTCCTAATTCACTTTTGTGCCCTAGTCTATGCTGAATCTACGGTGAGGGCTGGAACAACATTCCGCAGTAGAGGAGTCGGCTTTGGCCACTAGTGGACAGATGCTGAAAATTTTCTACGAGGGCCCTGTGCGATGACATATCATGGATGTGAGGTCAGGAGGAAGTCAGTCTACTCGTCAGGAAGGAATTCTGGATCTGCAATCAAGTTCTCCATGTGCTCTCCTTTCAAACCCACAAAGACGTTAAAGTACCCATCACCTTTGTGGCTGGGAAGCATGATCACAGACCCATCAAAGGGGTTATTTCCTGGACTTGCGAAAATTGGCTTACCGGAGCCCATATCAGCATCCATGAACCCCATCCGTACCCAACTAGCAGCTGACACGTCATGGCCCGCACTCTCCCCTGCATTAACATTCATAACCAAGGGCGAGCTCTGAGCCTCGACAAAAGCCAGCAGTGAGTTCATGTACTCGCTTGTGAAGCCTGCAATGGCATCCCGTATACACTGCGCAGAGAACGAGAGGGGTTTGTTGGCAACGTCTCCTGCATCAGCCACGGCGTTCACAAAGCAGATGCAATTCCCAAAGTATCCCTGGGGCAACTTAGGCTTGAATCTCGCCCTAGCATCCAAAGTGGTCAGAAACTTGGTCTTTCGCTCAGGCTGGAGATGTCGTGCTTTTGTGATACACCTCCACACGTGAGCATTGATGCTCTCAAAGGTGGAGTAGGTCTGATCTGCTCCTGCCATAGCCAAGGCCTTGATCCTCTTCAGCTGACCTGGGCTGAACACAAACATCCTCTCGGCCGGCCAGAGGAACGGATCGGGCTTGGGCAAGCTTGCAGCAAGATCAGGCACAACCCTCAATTCTGAGGGGCTGAAGGCAGGATCCAGGGTTCCCCTGGCCTTGAGCAGAGTTCTGTCATGGACAGGGGGCAACGACAGCTCCCTGCCTCTGGCCATCTCTGACAGAGAGTTGACGAACATGTTGACAGACAGCCCATCTGTGCAGGCGTGGTTGACGGTCACCACCAGGGCAGCTCCCCCACAAGCAAACCGAGTAACCTGGTTGCAGCACACCCGATCAGACCCAACTGCATCAAACAAACAAAGTCCAATCCCAGGGCAGGACAGGACAGGTACCTGAACGTAGGTCACGGGGCAATCGAACACCGCATCTCCCACCACAGCCGGACCCGGATCCAGCAGCTGCGTGTAGAGAGGATTCGGCTGGAAATCCCCGAAATCCGACAGCCTCCCGCTCACCTCAGCCTCCACAAACTCGATCCCGGCGTCGTTACACAGCAGCTCCAGCTTCCTGTCCTGCCTTCTCCGAATCCTCCCTGCAGTCGGGTAGAAGGGCACCAGGAGGCGGGACAGCGCATCCTTGATCCCCTCCACCGGCAGCACCTCCTGCCCGTCCTCCCGAGCAGCGTAGAAAAGCAGCACCGGAATGTGGCGAGGCCGCACAAAGTGATCTGCCCCGGAGAAAGACAGCACCCTGTTGTGCCCGGCTGGAGTCGCCGGCAATACGGTACACGATTCCCTGGACACCACCCTCATGCTCTCCCGCACCATTGCCCTCCGCCTCTCAGTTTGTCAGAGCTGCAAACACGGTCACTGACTACATATATAGAGCAACACGGAGGCTGTAATTTCGCTGCAAGTGCATCTCCCGATCTCCGAGATGACTAGCATACCACGACCACATATAACAGCTTTCTTCGATTGTCTTTATGCATACATGGGTTGCAGCAGCGACAATCCGATCTTTTCTGACTACAGCCCAAACGCTTGGGTGGAAATCCTCTGGCCATGCTCGGGAAGGGGATGTGTCAGACGACCCAGCTACATCTATTATGACAGCAACCCTGTGCCATTGTGGGAGGCGGCCTCGCCAACACCTGTTATGCAGCATCATGAAGGTGATCAAGCTTCGATATGAATCCTACTTCTACTTTTGCTCGCAGGATGTCCTTGAAGATCAAAGCATCCTCCCTGTCTTCATGGTTGATCACAAACAAGTCAGCAACCTCGAGAAAGGAGCCAGGAATGTTGAAACCAGGCAGAGTATGGTATTCGCAGTTTTACTATGCAGTATGTTTTGGCAGTTTTTGCTCATTCCATATCGATCTGACAAACTGAACACCCACTGCAAGTGAAAACTGAATAGATGCTGGATGAAGGCCTTCCCCATCCCATACAGCTATGAGAAATTGAATATGAAAGAACCTTTGCAGCGCAAGGCCTATCACCATGGAGTGGACATCATAGCATCTCGCACCAAGGTCTAGAGCGATGGAGCCGATATCGTTCTTTGAATTCAATGGCCAATCCAGACTGAGGAAAAAAACCACTAGGTGCCAGACCAACGTTTCGCTTCGATCAGAAAAGGGAATGGCAGAGTCTATGGAATATGTAACCGATGGCCCTGAAAACTTCGTTACTAGGTCTTCGGTTTCAGCTTTTCACACTGGTAGCTGATGCGACCTTATCGGCACTCCTGTGGACGTGAAGGAGCAAGCAGGCTTTTGTGCGATCCCGCGCCAGCTGGCACGAGAATCGGAGCTTGTTGTGGGGAGCGCGATGGCGGGCGTCCATGGGAGCTGCCCGGAGGTGCGTCGTGAGGGGAGAGGGAGGGAATGACGAGAAAGGGAGGATGCGGACGTGAAGATTGAGGATGAGGTTGGTGTGCCTCAACCTCGGCATCAGCCTGAGGAGCAATGGCGCGCAGGAGGTGCATCACAGCCTGAGTGAGGCCAGGTTGCTGCGGGACAGGGCTGCCAATGGCGAGGCTTTGCAGAGGATGGCGCAGCCGCCCTACCGGACGGTGGAGGTGGCAGCGCAGAGCGTGACTCTGACGGTGCCTCCGGTGGAGGAGATGGATCTTGAGCAGTCCATGCGACAATTCGGTGCAGTGGAAATTCAGGAGCAGTGCTCGGTCTCGGATATGGCGCGGACGCAGCCTGTCTTGCCGGATTCTTTGGATGAATTCTTGGAAGGCAGGGAGGATCCGGGGGAATCCCCTTCTGCGGACCTGCCTGACGGCGGCGGCAGCGGGAGCGGGGCCAAGAAGAAGAGGGAGTGGACGGGGCCGCGGAGGACGAAGAGGAGGCCGCCGCAGCCTCCTTGGACTGAGGAGGAAACGCGGGAGAGAGTGGAGCTGGTGCTGGACTCCATTCTTGATAGCGAGGATGAGGTGGAGATTGCTGTAAGTAGTGTTTTGGATTCGTGGTTGGGAAAGATCACGAGAGTAGATTTAGGCGGTGTCATCAAGGAGCTGGGAAGGGAAAGACGGGCGGATATGGCCTTGGAAGTCTTTAGGTGGATGCAGCGACAGAGAGGCCGGCTGAAACCTCAGAGACACGTTTTGAGCTTGATTCTTGGCGTTCTTGGCCGCGCAGGTATGCTTACTGCTGCGAGGGAGATTTTTGACTTCTACTTGGAAGCAGAGGCGGACAATGTCCATTTTTACAACAGTATGATCTCAGCGTATGCACACCATGGAAGCTTCGATCAGGCGTGCGCCTTGTTCCAAGAAATGTGTCACAGAAATGTGGTACCTAGTGAGGTGACTTTCAACACACTCTTCACAGGGATTGCCCTGTCGGGTTCTTCTGCGGATCAGGTCGCGGAGTTGTTCTCAACTATGAAGCGATTCAACTTGGAACCCAGCACACGGACATTCAATGCTATGATTTCGGTTTGTGTAAAGAGTGGTGACCCGACGTTGGCATCTGAGGTATTGAAGGATATGCGTCGTGTTGGCCAGGAGCCGGACATCTTCACATACAACGCTCTCATCAACATGTACAGTAAAGCTGGCAGTCTGGAGGAAGCTATACGGACCTTGGACGAATTGAAGACTGCAGGGTTTAGGCCAAACTGTGTAACTTACTGTGAGCTTATTCAGATGATGATGAGGGCTGCTAAGCCCTTGGAAGCCATCAGACTGGTGGATGAGATGCTAAATGCAGGTTGCGTGGTGGATGTAACTGCTTACAGCATAGCGATTTCTGCATATGGTAGAGCAGGGCAGGCTGTCCAAGCAGGTCAGGTTTTCAGCCAGCTGAGGCAGGCGGGTTTAAGGCCGAGCGTTGTGACGTGGAGTTCGCTGATACAGGCGTTCAACAAGCAGGGGATGTTTGAGGAGGCTGGTACCTATTTTGCTGACATGCTAGCTTCTGGTTGTCAGCCTGACCTCACACTGTTCAACATAATGTTGAGTGGCTATGGCAGAGAAGGCCTGGTAGTCAAGGCTTCAACCATTTTCCGGGAGATGGAGGTTCGGAAAATCAAACCTGACGCCATGTCCTACAATGCCATGATTCACGCCTATTGCCATGCAGGGCAGCAGCAGAAAGCAAGAGAACTGTACAAGCAGATGGTAGAAGCAGGTTTTAGTCCCGACAAAATCAGTAAGGCGTTCCGAGTTGGTCGTGCCAAGACCGCACAACGCCCTTTGCAAAGACATTCTTGAGAGGAAACCCTCTCGTTGTAGTTAGCTCTGAATCGTCTGACAACGTAGGCGACAGGTAGGCGAAAGGTGGGCTCTCGAGGGGGGTATTACGGGGCCTAGTTCCTCTTATGTGAATAAAAGTTTGAAGGGCAAGGGATTGGGGTGATGAGGCTTAATATCATTTACGCAGTCGTTAGGGCTACGCAAGCAGGGTAGTGGTGAAATCGGGACAGGGACACCCGGTATTCAGGCCGACATCCTTTGCGGATGTTTTTGTTGATATCCCGAGGCTTGCCCAAACGGCAGCTCGGAATGGAAGAGAGGGTCATTGCGTGTGTCCGTTACACATGAAGAGTGCTTGCCAGCCGAATTGATGCCTATACCATCAATATTTTTCGTCCTCAGCATGAACTCGAAAGTAACTTGAACCATACTGGAATCAGGCCGAAGATGAGCACAGCATAATGTCTGTCAAACGAATCCAATCCGTGATGACTCCGTGGTAAGCCAACAGCTGTAGTGGGTCTAACCACAAGTCCATATACTGATCTGCATTCCGACTAATAATCCTGCAAATTGAGCTTGCAGGATTACGAGTTGGCTGCAGGGCTCTAGTTGGCTTCTCTACTTCGGATATGCAGACAATGGCATTGCTCCAAGCAACGCAAACCCCACAGATTTCCACGATAAGGTCCCTGGGTATAATGTGCAGAGCCTATGCGATAGCCAGCTTCTCACCGTGCCCGTAAATCTCATCTTCCCTCCCATCATCGGACACATCGCTCGGGGACGAGTCCAGTTGTGGCACATACCCTTGTTCCTTAATTTCGGCGATAAGCAGTTTCAGGCTCGCTACAATCTCAGGATGCGTGTTATCCCCAACCACAAAAGTATGCACCAGTCCATCCAAGTCCGTCCACCAGCTTTTGCCTGGCTCCTTCCATGCCCCACTTCCCATTCTTCTCGACTGCATATCCTGTGCCTGCTCCCACATCTGGGCACTAGCGTATATGTTTGCCATCAGAATGTATGATGCGGCATCTTTCTTGTCTAGTTTGACTGCTTTCCTGAAAGCGAAGCGCCCCACCTCCACGTTGCTCCACTTTCGACAACCACCCAGCAGAGTGCGCCAAACAGCAGTATCAGGCGGTACAGGCATTGTCCTTGCCAGGACTAGTGCCTCATCCAGTAGGCCTGCACGGCCCAGGAGATCCACCATGCATGTGTAGTGCTCCACTGTGGGACGGATGCCATGGTCTCTGCTCATAGCCTCGAAGTACTCTCTCCCCGTGGCCACAAGACCTGTGTGACTACATGCTGTTAGTACACTCAGGAATGTGACACCGGCTGGCTGTATTCCATCCTCTCTCATTCTGTGAAACAAGGCAAAGACCAAGTCAGTGTCTCCTTGACGGGTGTATCCTGCAATCAGAGCATTCCAGGTGACAACGTCTCTTTGGGGCAATGCATCAAAAACCTGTTGTGCATCAACCATGCTACCACCCTTTCCATACATGTTTATCAGACTGCCGGCTACAAGCAAATCAGTTTGAAGCCCTTGTTCTTTAATCTGTGCATGAAGCTGCACTCCCAAATGCAGAGCTGCCACATTTGCACATGCCTGTAGAAGACACAGAAAGGTCAACGAATCAGGTGCAGCTATGCCTTCTTCTTGCATAGCCCTATAAAGACCAAGGGCCTCCAGCTCCATGCCCATCTGAGAATATGCTGCTATCATGGCGTTCCATGTCACCACGTCTTTCCGAGAAAGTCTATCAAACACACTCTGAGCATCCTCTAGGCTGCCACACTTTGCATACATGTTTACCAAACTGTTGGCTATGAATACATCTGCCTGAAATCCTCGTTCTCTGATTTGCGCATGTATCTGCTTTCCCTTCTCCAAAGCTGGGGTGCCCACACTTGCGCATGCCTGAAGGAGGCATACATATGTCACGGAATTAGGGGCCACAATGCCTTCTTCCTGCATACCCCTATAAAGATGAAGGGCTTCCTGTCCCATGCCTTGCTGGGAATACCCCGCTATCATGGCACTCCACGTCACCACATTCTTTTCACCAAGTCCATTGAACACGCCCCGAGCATCTTCTATGCTGCCACACTTTGCATACATGTTGACCAAGCTGCTTGCTACAAATACATCAGCTTGAAGGCCTCGTTCTCTGACTTCTGAATGAAGCTGCCTCCCCTCCTCCAAAGCCGGTGCACCCAAACTTGCACATGCCTGGAGGACGCACACAAATGTCACCGAATCGAGTCCAACGATTCCTTCACACTGCATAGCCCTGTAAAGATGAAGAGCTTCCTGCCCCATGCCCTGCTGAGAATACCCTGCTATCATGGCACTCCATGTTACCACATCTTTTTGACCGAGTCCATCAAACACCCTTTGGGCTTCTTCCAAGCTGCCACACTTCGCATACATGTCAACCAAACAGTTCCCAACATACAAATCACGCTCTGCACCACTTGCCAACAAATCAGCATGCACCTGCTGCCCAGCTTTCAAGTCTGCTCCCCTCGCACAGGCCTGAAGAGCTGCTACATACACATGCCCATCTGGATTCACGCTTGACGTGCGCATCCGATGATAAAGTTCTATGGCCTGCTTGTCTTGTCCGTGATTGACGTGCGCAGAGATTATGGCAGACCATGTGAAGGCATCCGGCTTGGCAACCTTAGTGAACACATCCTTAGCTTCTTGCAACCTGGAATGAGAAGCGTACATTCGCAGGATGTGGTTGCACAGGAACGTGTCCGACTCATACCCCTTCTTTACACTCAGGGCATGAACACGACGACCCAAAGTCAGATCCTTCTTAGCCATACATTCTTTCAGGACCGTGTAGAAGATAGAAAAGAGAGACTTGGAAACATAACTCTCCGTATCCACCAGAACTCCCAGAGCCTCAACGGCCTCAGTGACCTGCCCCTGCTTACACAGTCTGCTAACAGTTTCAGCCGTCACCCCCCTTTCATATCCTGAAGGCCTGCCAGGGTCACGATCATCCCGCACGCTGCACTTGGGTGTAGGAGCATCACTAGGCCTCCCCATATCCACAGCAGCCAGCTGCACATCCACCAAAGCTGGTTTGCAAAAGTGGCTCAACCAGAGGACCTCCTGGGACTCCCGATGGCGGAAGTCAGGCAAGTGGGAGCTCTTCTTCTTACGTTGCAAGCCATCCCACCCAAGTGTGGACTCCAGAAAAAATTGGGTCCTCCAGCGAGAGTCTCCACTGCCAGCCAGACCTCCTCTACGACGGGCTGGCTTTGATGCTAATGTGCTGCACCGCGCGGCTTCGTTGTTTGCCAACAGTTGGCTACATGAGGTCAGCTGAGGGGGAGCTCGTCCAAGTAACCCATCACTTTGTTCAGTCCACCAAGAATGCACACACAACGGTTCCTGGTGCCCCTTGCATGACTCAACTGCCACGCTCCAGACAGCCATGGCTCGCAGGAGCAGGCACTGTGAAAGTTATCCAACTTTTCATAAATCCCAGGCTAGGAGACAGTGCCATGAACACGTGCCGTGACCCGGACCCATTCCTTTGCGGACGGTAGAGGGTCCCAAATTCTCTTCGGCATCCACATACTGGTGCATATGCAGATTCACACAGCAATTCAATCACGTGCAACATGGAATTCACACATGGAAGAGATTGGGGAAGATACATTCACAGATGAATGGATGTGCTGCCGGCAATCCATGTCCCCTATCCGATTTCGAGTGAAGCCCGATATACACTACCAAGATCCACGTGCCCGTGTCCGGGATGGCCTGCAGTCATTGTCCTCTTTTTTCATCATCCATATATCTCGATTCTCTTCTCGGCAGTCCCTCGGACAGGCATTGCCAGGCTTGTACTGTTTTATGCTGATCGATCTCGCGCGGCAAACCTCACTCGCTTTACCCCCTGTTTTTCTTTTTCTTTTTTTCTTAGGGGTCAAAACGTGAATCGAAGCGATCTTGTTCGTACGTGGTCGACAAGATTCGAACCTGCGAACACATGCAATTGGTCATGATCGCGGGCACGGGAACGGGACCACTCGCCTAACCAAGAGTGTAAAGGAGTTCAATTTTCCGGTGGGATTCTGCCAATGGAGGAATGGACGGTAGCCATGGGTGAATTGGAACTCCTTGGTTCTGTGACCGAGGGTGTTCCGATAATGTTTCACACATCCCCAATCACTCTAATTCACCCTTAATGCGTGCCTGCTGTGAAGCGCTTCGGCCCCTCTTGTAAGGTCTTCCATACATACCCAATAACTTATCTTTCTAATCTTGTCCATGGAAAGGGCCATTGTTGTAAGGGCTACTCACAATGGACCCTTGTTAATTGTAAAACTCTGAAGTACTCCTGATATATAATGGTTGTCTGGAATGGACTCGCAAGGGACCAATGGTTGTCTGCAATGGACTCGCGATGGGCTAGTGTTGTGCAACCTTGAGGGGTTGCCTTGTTTATGCCGGAACCTCCACGGGTTGCCTAGTTTATGACGGTTATCCATTATGGACTCATAATGGGCCTTTGTTGTAAAGCAGAGCCGCTGCCTCATATTTTATGGTTGCCCTCAATGGACCCTTGCAGTAGGCTATAGTGGTGAGACTCTCTTGAACCTCTTACCCAGTTTTATTTGTTATTGTAAGGTTCTTCAAGTCATCTATATTAAGTGAAATATAAATACCAAAAAAAATATTTTTTTACTTGGTTATCATACGATGTCGAATCTTTGCAAGAAAAGCTGGCTATGACCTGCTTTCTATGTATACCAGAAATAATTTAGTAAACATTCTTTGTGGCACTTTCCATGTACCAAAATAAATATACATGTGGCTTAAATCTACTAGATTTGTATAGCCATAAGTGATGGGCACAGTTGAGTACTGCTACCTATGCACTTGAAGTTTCACCTTCTTAGTTGACAATCCTTCTTCAATACGTAGATGAGAATTCGTCTCAATATTAAGCTTTTCATAGTAGTGGACTTGAAAGTTTTGTTTGGTATTGAGGAGAGTCACTTCTGATTTTTCGAGCTTTCCTTGGGCAAATGCTTCCACTAAGCTATCCGAATGGCCGATCACCGCAACTTCCAACTTCATTGCGATATCGATTGCAGCAACGGAGGAGACAGCTGTTTTATTGTTGCAATTTAGTCTACAAGTTTATATGCTCTAATGTAGTACATGTTATCTGCATCTTTCTCTTTATGTCTTTGGCTATTTTCGCTTTTAACTTGTCAAGTCAAGACGTCGCTCAGAGTGATGCCTTGAAAGATCCTCTTCAACGGGTCTTTCCTGACAAGAATTCAAGTCTTCCAAACTCACGTAGATTAGCTTCGCTTTTGGTGTTCCCCCGCGTACCTCTTCAACCGAAGATTTCAATTGTGACAACTACTGCAACAAGTTTAGAATTATTGCTCCCTTGGGTGTATTATCACAAAGTTATCGGGATCAACAATTTCTACTTGTTTGTGGAGGGGGACGTAGCATCCCGCAATAGTACCACAGTGTTGCGGAACATTCCTGGCGTTAAGGTGATAATCCAAAACAAGAAGTTGGAGAGGAAGCAGAATCAAAGCCGAATCTGGCAAGAGAATTGGTTATCTCCTTTCTTTAACAAGCCTTGCAGCTACGAGGTATTTGTGAAACAGAGCTTAAATATGGAGATTGGAATCGAGCTGGCTAGAAAGGCCGGTATGGAGTGGATCATGCACCTAGATAGCGATGAGTTAATACATCCTGCAGGCTCACCCGATTACAGTATTGCGAGTATATTGGCCCAAGTTTCTCAAGATGTGGATCAAGTTATTTGGCATAATGATGAAGCCATTGTCGAGAGAGACAATGTTGTTGACCCCTTCACTGAGATTACATTGTTCAAGAAGAATTTGCCCTCAATGTCATCTGAGGTGCAACGCAGGTTTTATCCTGTGATGTCTCATAACAACAAGCACTTCTTCCTTTCGTACTCAAACGGCAAAGCTGCGGTGCGAATTCAACATGATATTCGTCCTAATGGACCTCACAGGTGGTCTAGTTATTCCAAAAGGCTCCGAGAGCAGCAATTAGAGGAGTCAATTATTTTGCATTATTCCTACACTATGTTATCAGATTTGAGTTCGAGGAAAAATCAGTGCGAGTGCATTCTCAACCCCGAGAATTTAAAGCAATGTTTTATACTTCAATTTGATCGTGATGTTTTTGAGATGGCCTCAACAACAACGGAAGAGGAATTGCGAATGTGGTTTCAAGCCCATGTAGTATGGACCGAGAGAGAAGACATTCTCAATTTATTGAGGTACGGAGTAATGCATCGGATTACGGACCCCAAAATGATTATTCAAAGTTTGAGGCAATCTGGGGTATTAAAAAATGCAATGAGTAAGATTTCTTAATATCGAGGCCAAGTTTGAGTTTCCAATTTAAAAGAATTTGTTGTAAAATTTTAAAAGAATGAAAAGGATATACAACAAGCTCCCTGTCTGCAAACAAATGTCATACATAACGGAACTCCAAGGAATGGGCAATGATTGTAGCCAAGGGCTGGAATCTTACTCTGTTTACTTTGGAATGGGATCTAAGCAAGTGCTTGCTTTTCTCAAAGGACGAGCATCTACGGTAGGAGGCTAGCCATGAACTTAATCTGCCACACTTCTAGGGGAGTGGCAAGGGCTATTGAATTTTGTTTGGACAAATAAGAACAGAGTTTCCACTATCGGAGGAGCATCTATGGCAGTTGTTCACGTACGACCTAGAACTGGCACAAGTGCCGTGGGAGGCTTGACCATGTGGAATATTGTGGGGAGGACTCCTTCTGGAGCACCTACATCGATGCTTGCAGCTCCCTCCTGGAAGTCCGTGGAGACTAGAGCATCGGAGTGCGTGGTTGGGGATGCTAGCAAAGGTGGAGTGTTGATTAGGGCTATTCGAGAAAACCCCTCGTGTACGCCGAGATGAAACCCTCCCAAATATAGGAATCCTTTGATTAGCAAGCGAGAGACCAAGGCAACGGGAGAGAGAGTCCATCTCGCAAGAAAGGTCGCCATTGAAAAAGGTTGCGTGGCCAAAAGACCTGAGCCCCCAAATGCTATAGGTAGGGAGATTTGCCACTGCGCTGATCCTTGTTGCCGCCCACAATATTTAATTCTACGTTTTTTTGTTAAGGGTGGTCAAAAGCTAGAACTTCATTTTTATCTTCATTTATCTTCTTTTAAATATAAATCTTTTCCCAACACTTAAAGATGAAAAGAGAGTTTAGAATCAAAAGAAAAAAATTGTCGTATGAAAATTTTCCTTTATATTGATAATTCTTTCTTTTTTACCCCTATGGGTAACTCTACATAAAAGTCTGTCCCTACAAAAGAGTATTTGTCCCTATGATGATGTAAAAATCCCCCTATGATACCTCCCAATGCCCCGCCACGATGTGATTGTGTAAAAATCCCTGAGGCTATAGAAAAGCCAGAGAGAGGGAACCACAATTCGAGTGCACATGCAGAAGCTGGATAAATTGCACTGTCCTTTACAGACTGGGTGTGAATATATTTGATCTTCAGTTTTCTTTCCAGTCACCGTCTGTCGTCGCAGTTCCCGGTTCCCAAATGTACAAAGCAATGGCGAAATGTGAGCGGGGAATGCGCACTCTCTGCTGAGAGGCCTCACATTGCCACTTGATTTTCAAGGTTAGGCCCCTCCGTCCTTGGATAGTTCCTCTACGATGCGCGAATGTTGCGCACAAACTTAATCACACCCTGCGTCTCCTCCGTGTTATAGGCAACCACATCACCTGCCGAGACTAGCAGTGGCAGATAGCGCAATCAGGCCACCCCAGACAGCGAAGCATCCCGCCTGCTCACAATGGCCGGGCTGGAGGAGCGCTCGCTTCCGCGTAAGCACGGCGCTGCTCCAATCCCGGAACCTGTCCTTTTCAGAGTACCACCGCTGGCGGACGCGAACAAGACCGGCGCTCGGACTGGCCCCGTACTCAGAGCCTGCAGAGAGAACTGCTGATGCAGCGAGAGCGCTGACATGCCCAATACCGACGCCATGGCTCTCTCCTCCACACGGTCCATGGATAAGAAGCCAGAAAGAAAAGAGAGCCGCCTTATCCAAGCCATGTAGCGCAAGAATTCCCCTTATCCGAGGGACGGCCTGGTGCTGGGTCCGTCATAATCCTTCTCACACACCCGGTGACCTGATAAGGGCATCAATTTCCACAGGGACGGAGCCAGGCTCCGCATGCATCGTAGCATCGTGCATAGGGAGGGAGATGTCTTTACCTTCAGCTTTACTTAGCCCTGCAAGCTCCAGCCTTCTGCCCATACTTCAACATGAAAATGCAAGAACAGGTTATCGGGTGCAGAATGTCTCCTCGTTGAATTTTCGACACCAAAGCTCCCGTTAAGTCAAAATGCCTTCCGCTTTTTCAATGTTTCTCCACTTATCCTTGAGATCAACCTGCATGGAATTTAGCCGTCTTTAGATGCATACCGTAAAAGTGAACGACTTCGGATGGAGACACCTTCTTGTCTATTCTGCTTCCGACTCTACAGGCTGACATATAGCTAACCTCTGTGCGAGTTGTGAAGACATCCATATTGTTCTTCAGAATGAACTTCCACCTGCCTTTGCCATACCTGAGAGGTAGACAAGTTCCTTGTGAGTACGTCAGAAATGAATATGACAGCAAGAGTTAAGAACCAGAAGCGGATGAGAAATAAAGGCTCAATATTAGACCCTACTTTTCTACGTTAATTTTCAACGTTGTTTCTTCGACTTCTGTCCACTTCTTGCGCATTCTTCTTCTAACTTGCACCTTAGGAGGTGAATCAAAAGGGCTTGTCACCAAAGGAGTAAACTCATTGGAGGCTGGTCTTTGCAGCACAACGCGTGGTGGGATACTCCGCCCTGGACTCTCGGATATATCCTCCTCAATCGACTGAAATATCAAGGCAAACAGAAGTTAGCATAAGAAAGGTCGCCGTGTGGCTGTAAAATTCAAATAACAACACAGATGCCATCCTGCACCTCCACAGAAGGCTGCAAGTTCAGGAGACCCTTATTAAAGCTTATTTCCCCATCGGTAGCTTCAGGCTGTGCTCGATTCTGACAAGCTTCAACGTGGCCTCCAACCTGGTTAGCCAACAGCAAAGCTTGTGGAAGAGGATCCTTCACCATTCTGTACAGTTGAATCTCACTTTCACGCAAGTTTTGGATGGCCCGATGTGCCTCTAAACAGCCAGTTTCCACGCGATTCTCAGGATTGTGCATCTGCACATGGGGGTGCCCTTGCCCATCATATGCTTGTCGTCTTTGATCCTCTCCCATACCCTGCACAACTTGCACACCTCCAGCTTCGTCCTCGCCGCTCCTTGTAGCAACTTCTGGACCTCCTCTTCCTCCGTTCTTCATGTTCTCTATTGGAACGCCCTGCCTGGAAAGTTCTTCTTCTGCTCCTTCGTTGCGTCCAAGAAAGGTGGGCCCAACACGATTCTCAGGATTCTGCATCTGCACATGGGAGTGCCCTTGCCCATCATTTGCTTGTCGTCGTTGATCCTCCCCCATACCCTGCACAACTTGCACACCTCCAGCTTCATCCTCGCCGCTCCTTGTAGCAACTTCTGGGCCTACTCTTCCTCCATTCTGCATGTTCTCTATTGGAACGCCCTGCCTGGAAAGTTCTTCTTCTCCTCCTACAATGCGTCCAAGAAAGGTGGGCCCAATTTTCGACCAAGCTTGATGCAAGAAGGCCGTCAGAATCTTCTCCATAGCCTCCCGCTTATGCTCCTTCACTATATTGTTCCGAAGATCGGGCACCTCCAAAGCTGCCCAAAGTGCTGCCTTGACCACCTGAAAGACACCATTATCAGCTTGGTCTTGGTCCTCCGTGTCTTCCACAGAGGCTCCCCAGTGCTTCTGCATAGCTTCACGGTATCGTTGCAGGTCCATGGGCTCGTCTCTGAGGTGTTGCACTGACAACTCTGTCATAACTGCAAGCAAAAGCTCCCTGTCTGGAGGTTGGTAAGTCTGCACGTAACATAACGTGCAGTCCTCAACACTGCTTGCAATACCCAGATCGTCAGATGAACCAACGGCTTGTGCCCCCACGTCTACGCCCCTCTCCTTCTCTCCGTTCTCTGGATCCATGCCAAGGGTCTTAGGAAACATTCTCAAGAACTTCTCCTTCCCCTTTCTGCAAGTCTCCTCGTTCAGAAACGAACTTCTGGTCGCATCCCTGAATTTACGAAAACCCTTCGACAAGCTGTTCGGCAAGACCCTCTTCTTCTGCGCATCTTCAGCCGGACCCCATCGTGAGTTCAGCGGACCGGCATCAGCTGTCTCCCTACCTGAAACCTGTTCATCCAGTGCCGCACCACCAGCACCTGCCTGAATATCCGGCCCCTTGCTTCTCCCTCCAACCCCTCCCTCTTCTTCACGCGCTGCAGTTGCACCAGGGACTCCTAGTTGCTGATGAATGCCAGCTACAACATTTCTTTCCCTTCTCGCAACGCCTCCTCCATCATCCGACTCCAATTCCCGCCTTCTTTTTTCTCTAACCGGAGAGTTCCTGGCCAGCGCCACCAACCCGGCAGTGGAAAGGCTTCCGGGTTTCTCCAATTCTATCAACCCGCGAAGCACGTCCACTGCTGCATCCGGCAGCAGGGGCTCCGTGAGCTGGTAAGACAGCGTCTTGAGAAGCAACATCCGCTTCAACACAAGGTTGTCATCCGGAATCTGGTACACCTTCATCAGCTCCTCGATAATCCTCTGGTCAGTACAGTGCTTCAACACATACTCCCAGATCCATTCCCTCTGCTTCTTCTCCATCTCTACTTTTGATCTGCATGATTCTCCTTCCAGCAAGCTCCGGCAGGCCGCTGAAACTGCTTTCGTCCCCTCCCTTCGATCCATAACAGCACCTTCTGCAGCTACCAATCCTCACCACCTTGCTGTCAAATCCCGTGGATGCAACATCATAACTCTGCAAAACAGGAAATTCGATTCTCTGCGTCTCTGACAGCATCGATTCTACCGTCAGCCATCAAAATACCGGACCCGTCCTGCATCCGATTTTCCCTCGCCACAACGGACTGACGAACCGGAATTTGGAAACCCTAACGAAATATGTACCCGGTAAACTTCCTCTCCTGGGACTGGGAGGGGGGCTCACTTTCATCTCATCAGTATCGTCTTTCACGATCATGCCCGTGTGTGAGTTGACACGCTTCATATTCGTGAATCGTGAAGATGGGGTTGGTAGAAAGGCACCATCTCCAGCAACTCACCAATCACACGACTATTTCCGGCACAAACTCAGCATGTATCGTCGGCTGCGTGTTATCAGTCAGCTTAGCACATATGTAACTTGCTCGAATTGTCTTTGTTGCGTGGAGATGAGTCGGTGGTGTGTGATGGTAGTCCACGCAATTTGTTGGACACAGTTCATGAATTCTCTTGTCATTCCATTCCCTTTTGCAGTGTAAAGACTCCCTCAAGGATTCTACATATTGAAGACTCCCTCAAGGATTCTACATATTGTGCCTTTTGCAGTGTGAAGGCTCCCTCAAGGATTCTACACATTGTGCCTTTTGCAGTGTAAAGACTCCCTCAAGGATTCTACATATTGTCATTGCATTGCCTTAGTCAGGGTACAGACTCAGCAAAGGACAGTAGCTCAGAGTACATACATATGTACCTGCAAGCAGACTGGACTGGGCACAAGCAGACCGGCTGCGGAAAGAACAGTGTATGAATTTTGACAGGTCTGTACATATGTAGTTCCAATGGACCAATGGCGCTAGAACCAAGTTGTACCCAGAAGCCTTTTTTTGTACCGAGGTGGCTCGTGCACCAGCTCCAGCTCGGCGCATCAGCATCACGCCCGATTCGCGCTGCGGCCTGGCTGGCCCATGCGTGATCAAGCGGATGAGCCTGGTTGGGCCGACGAGGGTCGATTGAGCCCGGGCCGACCAGGCCATCAGGTCCATCACGTGTCGGTTTGGGACACCAAACCCAACCTCGGAATACCACCCACGGGAGATTCTAGCATGCAGAAGACAATTTTCGTAGGATGGCAAAAGGAAGCATGGGAGCTGCCATGGGTGCCGGTGCAGACATTCCCGCGGGATTTATTGGCTTAGAAGTCTACCGTGATCTCAATGGCGTTTTGCGGTGTCGGAAGAACTTGTGGCGTAAGCGACTGTGCCTCCTCCTTCGCATGCACGAAGCTGTCTGTTGGTTCATCAGCTGTCTCCTTCTGGATGGTACCTCGCTGCCTGTGGTCGGTCGTAGCCCATTGTGGTGGAGGAAAGGAGAGTTCTGGGAATGCAGGCAAGATGAATTTTGCAGTAAATGCGAGTTTTGGTGGTGTGTCATGCCTGTAGAACATTTGTCAGCATTGGCCAGTGAGGATCCTCAGGTGCAGGGATGGGGGGCAGTGTGGAAAGAAATCTTTCGGGCAGGTTACAGGAGCCGGAGCCTGGGATTACCTTGGATGGTGGGCAGGGGGAAGTGTCAGTGCTGTATCCAAGTGACGGTGCAGCACAGACATCAGATCACTTGCCTGCAGATGGCGGTCTCACAAAGGAGGAAGGGAAAGAGAAGCCGAAGACCGGAAAGGCACAAGCCCTGCCTTTCCTTGGTCTCTTTGCATATGCAGATAACTTGGATTACGTCCTCATGTTCTTTGGCACAGTGTCTGCTATTGCTGTTGGGCTGTCTCAGCCTGCAATGACCCTTCTTTTGGGCTCGACGATCAACGCCTTTGGACAAAGTGCATCGAATTCTGTCATACATGAAGTTACCCAGGTTTGCATTATTAGATTGCTGGACACTGATTTAGATATTTTGAGAGCTTGGTGATTGTAATTATGCATGGTTTGAGTCAAGGTTGAATCTGATTGTTTTACTGTGGCCATGGCGCAGCTGGCACTGAAGTTCATCGCCATGGGCCTCGCTGTTGGGATGGCAGCTTACACCTGTTAGGCACATCTCTAACTAAATCATCAGTGCATGGTTAGCCATTTCGAGGGCAAGTGGATCTGAACCTGAGATCTGCTCTTTCTGAGCCTTGAGTGATTGTGGTGCAGAGGTGTCATTCTGGATAGCCACAGTGGAAAGGCAGTCTTCTTGGATCCGGGCCGCCTATCTAAGAGCTGTTATAAGACAAGATGTTGCGTTTTTTGACAAGGAAACTGCCACTGGGGAGGTTATACCCAGACTATCCGGGGATACCCTTCTTATTCAAGCAGCTATTGGTGAGCAGGTAATGCATTATGTAGCCTTTGCAAGCTTTCGTTCAAGCTTTACCAATGTCCTGTATTCACCAGCAACCTGCTTCGCCTTTGGTGATCAGGTTGGCAAATTCATTCAGTTCATGGCCATTTTTGTTGGGGGTTACGTGATTGCTTTCCCAGAGGGGTGGAAACTGGCTCTTGTGTCAGTTGTCAGTGTCTTCTTCCAGAGGCATGCCAAGGCCGGATCAGATGCATATATGGAAGCAGCAAAGGTTGTGGAACAAGTCCTTGGATCTATGCGAACTGTAAGTATGAGTAGCTTTTGCAGCGTCAATGTAGGTGTGCCAGGAGTCATGTAATGGCTGCGAAGGTTTGGTGTTGATACTTGCAATGAGTGTAGCAATACAACGTTGTTACCTCTTACAAATCAGGTGGTATCCTTCAATGGTGAGAGAAAGGCTGTGCAAGATTATGACAAGGCACTGAAGAAGGGGTACAAGGTGTCTCGTGTCCAGTCCTTTCACAGTTCATGGGGCGTTTCGTCTATCTTTTTTGCTATATACTGCACCTATGCCTTAACTTTCTGGTATGGAGGGATACTTGTCGTTAAAGAGGGTTATTGGGGGGAACTACACTTACAGTCATCTTTTGATAATCATGGGAGGCTTGTAAGGCACCCAATCACCTTTCCACTGCTCAGCATTTGTCAGTGTGGGTTTCAGATGCTGGTTTGCCCCTACATCTCTTGTTCATGCCTTGCGTGGCTTTCTTGTTGCATTGCAGTGCGCTAGGTCAGGCCGCTCCAGCAGTGAATTCGTTTCAACTTGGACAACAGGCAACCGTCAGAATGTTTGAGATTGTGAGAAGGATGCCTACTATTGACTCGTCGTCAGTTCATGGAGAAATTGTTCCTGAACTGAAAGGGGAAATCAAGTTTGACATAGTTCACTTTTGCTACCCCACCCGTCCTGGAATCCAAATTTTCTCCCACTTCTGTCTGTCCATCCCCTCTCGTAGCACAGCTGCCCTTGTTGGTGAGAGTGGGAGCCGCAAGTCGACAGTAGTAAGCTTGATAGAGCGCTTCTATGATCCACAAGCGGGATTGGTTTCACTGGATGAGTTAACATCAAGAGACTGAATGTAACTTGGCTGAGGCAGCATGTTGGGCTGGTGGGTCAAGAGCCCGTCCTTTTTGCAACTTCTCTAATGCGGAAAATATTGCATATGGTAAAGAAGGAGCAACAATGAAAGAGATACAGGCTGCAGCGGAACTTGCTAATGCTGCGGCCTTCATAGGAAGACTTCCTCTGGTAGTGTAGAGCAAATTCAACACCATTTTTCCCGAGAATTAGCATAAGAAAGGGGAGCTCACATGGACGTTGTCATTTCAGGGTTGTGAGACCCAGGTCGGTGAGCAGGGCATCCACTTGTCAGGTGGGCAGAAACAGAGGGTGGCTATTGCACGAGCGATATTGAAAAATTCAAAGATTCTTCTGCTTGATGAAGCAACTAGTGCTTTAGATTCAGGATCAGAGCGCGTGGTGCAGAAAGCTTGGGACTGGCTCATGAAGGATCTATTACAATATTATTACATGAAAGGAGCAACAATGAAAGAGATACAGGCTGCAGCTAATAATATGTAATACATATGTATTATTAGCTATTATTACATATTATTAGCTAATATTTTGCCTGACAACCTTGTCAAACATCAAACACCGGACTACTCGTGTAAGCTTCGTACGGGAGTTTCAAGCTAGAATTGAAGTGCCAAAGAGACATGGCATTCAGCAAGGCTTTGTTACTGGATTAGGCCTTGGCCTGGCACAGCTTGGCTTATTCAGCTCTTGAAGGCAAACAGAGGCATGATAGCTAACACCACCAACGTAAGCCACCAGTTTGCCAATAACCAATGGGGGTTTCAGCTAGGGAAAGACGGGAAAACAACATACAACAAAGTGTTTCGGGTATGTACGTTATTCCGTATGATTCACACTATTTCGCCTACGTTCACTGTTTCCCAACACGTCTCTCCGTTCTTTCTTAACTTCAGGCTGTTCTCTGGCGCTGCTTATGATCTCCAAAGCTGATTTGTCTTGCGGATGTAGGTTTTCCTAGCAGCGTCTCTGAGTGCTACGACCATCGCCTCTACTATAAGTTTGGCTCCAGATCTGGGCAAGGTTAAGTCCGCAGTCCATTTCATCTGCGGAATCTTGGATGAACGTTCCGAAATTGACCCAGAAAGCATGGAAGGAAAGGTTCTACAAACGGTTGAAGGAGCTCTTGAACTTCAGGACATTGTTTTCAGATATCCGTTGAGACCTGAAGTTGCAGTTTTCCAGAAGCTGTCTCTGATTGTGCCCGCGGGGAAGGTATAGCAGCAAGCAGCTGTTTGTCTAAGATACATGCATTATACATGAATCACTAATCATTTGTCGTTTGTGCTGCCAACAGACAATGGCGCTTGTCGGTGAGAGTGGGTGTGGGAAGTCCACTGTGATAGCTGTGCTGGAGAGTTTCTATGACCCGGATTCCGGCGCGATCCTGCTTGACCACGTGAGCATCAAGGAACTGCAGATCCGTTGGTACCGGCAGCAGTTGGCATTCGTGAGCGAAGAGAAATGGTGAGAAATGGTTGCATTGCATAGCAAGGTCGACATGAGGATCTGATTGTGAAGCCCAACGGTGCGTATGCTGCCCTCGCGCAGCTCGGCAAGTCGAAGCCCAAGGCGTCACACAAATATGTGAGGAGATGAGATTCGGTATTATGGCTTTGTTCCGGAGTGGGTATATCTCTCCGTTGGTTGTATACAAGGAAGGTCCTGAAGACAAAGAAGGGTTTGGAAACGATTGCGCTCTCTTCCTCCTCAATAGTATGGTGCATCAGGACATCCGGATGTGCATCAGGACATATCCACCTATAAGGAGGTCCACAGAATCTCTTCAGAATGTGTGTCCAAATGGCCTAGGCCAAATGGACACACATTTATAAGAACGCCGTGATTAAGCATCCTGATGGGGTGCCTAAAGGGAATGGATGCCCTTGGTGCAAGTAGCTTAGGCAACCATGGTACAAGTTGTTAAGTACCAAGTCCCATGACGGAAATCCGTCCTTAGTGGACTTAAATAAAATTCTTCTTCTTCTTCTTCTTCTTTCTCATCAGAATCTTCAGGGTATCCTCATCACTATCCGCTTCAACCATCAGGATACTTCGAGTTGTCCTTCTCATCAGAAGCATCAGGAGCATCCTTGGGATGTTGTCCTGAGGGGTGGTCGTCGACGGAGCTCCTAAGAACCTCATGCAAGCATGTCGAAGCTGTCACAATGTTGACCCCCTCGTGTGCGACATGCTTTCTTGATCGGGTGACATATTGATGTAGCAGGTTGAAGAGGATATTTCCATTTGCACAGCCAGCTAGAGTGCAGTAAGCACATCCACAGTGCTGTAAGCTTAGCCTACAACTGAAGCTTGCAACACTAGGTTGATGGGTGCTAATTGTACAGCTAGATTGCAGAGGAACGAGCCCAGCTTGAGCAGTCTATGGACCTTTTTCACAGCTGTGTAGATTCAAAGCTAGATCACATTTGAAGGGAACCATGCTTACAAGAGATGCTTGATGGTGTGGAGCTTTAAGGCCCATGGCCCTCATGATCAACGTGCCGTCAGTCCGTGGCAGTGGACATGTGCCAGATGGGTATTTGCTCATATAAATCAGAGGTTCACATCACCATTGGGGATAACCATGAGATCGCATCCAAAACGAATTCCGGCAGTTTGGGAAGCCCACAAGGGAACGTGTTTGTCAGGAGGAACACCTGCGTACAAAACAAGGTTGCATGAACCAGAGCTTCATCCTGCAACATTTTGCCATCAGCAAAACAAGCTTGACCAGCTACAGCAGAGAGCCAATGCGGCCACCAACGGAGGCAACATGAGCCGCCTGCTGCAACTCCGAGCCATGCAGAGCATAAGTTAGATCTGAAACTGAAGGACCTTGAAGAGTCTGTGTCCGGTGCGTCTATTCATACAATATCGATGTGATTTGGCTACCGATGTTCCCTAGACATGTGATCCGTCAAAACGAGGCTGACTGCCGCCCTCCCCACGAACCTTTGTCCCACCCTAGCCGCCACAGCTGGGACAAAAGACTGTCATCGGCCCATTCATCAGCAAATTTGTAGCTTTCAAGTTTCATAATCGTTGACCATTGTATTGTCCGCGGAAAGTTTGGACGTTCGACGACGATTTGTGGCACACAAAAAAAACTCAGACAAATCATGCTTCAAATAGCTTTGGCCAAATGGACACGCAAAGACACACACATCTCTAACAACACCGTTGTTAAGCATCTTGCGCTTAGATCGGTACTGAGATGGGGTGCCCATTGGGAGTGGATGCCCTTGGTGCAAGTAGCTGAGGCACACCATGTGTCAAGTTGGTACCAAGTCCCATGAAAATTCCGTCCAAGTGGACTATAATATACTTCGTCTTTTTCTCTTCTGCACAAGCACAAGCGCAACCACTTTAGTCATATCGTATTCTGATCCCCTGTTTTTCAGGGAATCAGCATTGACATTGCGTCTCCTTGATGAAAGTCATGGAATTCAGTGCTGGAAGTCTTGTGCTCTTGATGGCTCGGAGTTGCATCACCAGGCAGCTCATGCTGCCTCTGGTGGCTCTGTGCGGTGCTGTAGCTGGCACAGATGCGTCTAGGATCTCGTGGTTGTTTCAGGGTGACACTATGCTTCAGGGAGACATTTTCAATCCAGACGACCCTACAGGAGCAACCGACTTGGTGTTACAGGAAGATTGCAACCTGGTGATCTACCCTCATGGTACCAATCAGGCGCACGCGCTGTGGGATACCGAAACTTCCAATAGGGCCGACAAGTGCTACCTCATCCTGCAGGACGATTGCAACCTTGTCTTGTACGCAGGTGTTCCTGTTGATCAACGCTCTCCCTTGTGGGCTTCCGGAACTAACGGACTTCGTTCTCAATGCTATCTCTTGGTTCAGCCCAATGGTGATGTAATCCTCTATGATGCTGACGGAATTAGCATCTGGCACACAGACACGCCGTGGAGCGGTGCAGGTAGAACATGAGAGCCAGGCGCCTGTAAGCTTCATGACATCAAGGTTCTCTCAACTATCTCAAGAAGTGAAAACGAGAGAGGTTAACTGCAGCTGAGGTCCAAGTGTATGTATTGAGTGTGCAGTACGCACGCATGAGAAGTCTGTTCGGTTTACTTGCTGCTGGTGCATGCATGCGTTAGCTGTGAAGCATGGCCAGGTTCTTGTTCTTCATATGTGATCTAGCTTTGAATCTACACGGTTGTGAAAGAAGTCCATAGCTTGGTCAAGGTGGGCTCGTTCCTTTGATTAGCTAGGTGTACAATCAGCACCCATCAGATTAGTGTTGCAAGTTTCAGTTCTTGGCTTTAAGCTTACAGCACTCTGGATTTGCGTTAGCTTTGAATCATGGCCGGGTTGCAATCAAGGGAGCATGCCGAACAGTAGGGGACCAACTTTGTGAGCGCTTGGACATGCTTGCATGAGTTTTTTAGAACTCCGTAGTCCAGCAACCCCTTGAGCCGATGACTATTGGGACGAGGCATCTGTTTAAGGGACTCGCATTCCTTGATTTGCCATGTATAGTCGGCATACATATTCTCAAATAAATTGTCACTCCTGAATTTGCATGAACCTGCCGTGCTGAGTGACATACACATCCTAATCCACTGCAACTATTACTACTTGGATAATGGGACCACAATTGTGCAAAATGGGATCACAATTGTGACACGAAGAGTATGGAGATGCGGGGTATCGATCCCCGTACCTCTCGCATGCTAAGCGAGCGCTCTACCATCTGAGCTACATCCCCAGCTGGCCAACTCTGTCCTGACTTATTTAATATTATTAAATACAGCCCGCCCAGTCCCTCACTCATAACTCAATAGATTTCAACTTGGCAGCCAAATTCTTCTTCTTCTTCGAAGGGTCACTTAACAAACGTCATCCGGAATTCCGTACACCATCATCCACTACCTCGACAATCCTGGTCAAGGCAGGGCTTCCGCACGTACTCCCAGATCCATTCCTTCTGCCGCAGGCCACTGAAACTGCTTTTGTGTCCTCCCTACAACCCATAAAAGCACTTTCTACAGCTGCCAATACTTACCACCTCCTTGCAGTGAAAACCCGTGGATATAGCAACATCATTCCTCTGCAAATGAGGAAGTTCGATCGAAGTTCGATTCTCCGCGTCTCGGACAGCATCGATTCTACCGTCAGCCATGGCCTATTTGGCCTCTAACCTATTTGGCCTCTACATTGATGAATTGGAGTCCTGGATTGCGGAGTATGGGGATCCTGGTTGCATCCTTTCCTTGGTCTACATTGCTATTCGCTTGTACGCAGATGACATTGCCCTTCTCTCCCACTCTCCTGCGGGCCTCCAACGAATCGGACATATTGTCGCTGTCACAAGCAAGAGATTTGGAGGTCAATCTCAAGAAGACTAAGGTCATGTTCTTTAACAGGCGGGATCTAGTGCAACACAATCTCAAGTTCTACTATAATGGTGAACTTGTCCAGGTAGTTCGATCTTATGTCTACACTGGTGGAACTCATGGCCCGATACTTGGTGGAAGCTCTGCCTCATCGCATCATCAAGGGTGTGGCATCGGTGTGTGGGGTTCGAAGATAGTGCTCTCGGATGCACATCAAGGACATCCCCACTCGGCAATGGTTATTCAACACGATCGTCGTTCCTTGGCTATGTATGCGTGAGTTTTGGGGACCGTACCTCTCCCGACGATTGGTGCAAGGTGGAGGAGGTTCGACATCCTTTTTCGTCCCACATCGCGTGCAAGAGGTATGTTCCCTTCCCATTTTCCTTGCAGAGTTTGCCACATTCCCACTTGAACTGGATGGTCTATTTCGCCTAACTAACCTCTTCTATTGCCTTTGTTCATTGGAACAAGCTCATTCGGATCATGCTACCTCCCTCCCTCATACCTTCTTCTTGATCCTCCAAATTAGCGTCTGAAATATGACTTGCGGTATCGCAATCTTGCTCATAGCTTTAGTTAGATTATGTCCCAAGAGTCTTCCTGCCCATCCCTTTTCCAATTCTTGCCACCTCCTCCAAACAAGTCCATCTGCCTTGATTTGCAGACTATATACTTGTCCTGTACTTGGTCTCCTCTCTCTCCCTTATCCACTAGGCTTGATATGCAATGTTGGTCGGGTGATTTATTGATGTAGCACTTGGATGCGACCTCCAGCTAGGGCTGCCTTCACATACGGCCTGATGGGGGTCACATCGTTCTTCATGGAG
The DNA here is from genome assembly GCA_010909165.1 of Anthoceros angustus. Taxonomy (NCBI): domain Eukaryota; kingdom Viridiplantae; phylum Streptophyta; class Anthocerotopsida; order Anthocerotales; family Anthocerotaceae; genus Anthoceros; species Anthoceros angustus. The sequence continues at coordinate 92,033 of MU008151.1, forward strand.
CCCCAGGACTCCTCCGACGTATCATCATCTTCGACTTCAAGCAAGCTCCTCAGATCATCAAGGGTGTGGCATCGGTGTGGGGTTCAAGATAGTGCTCTCGGATGCACATCAAGGACATCCCCACTCGAATGGTTATTCAACACGATCGTCGTTCCTTCGGCTATGTATGCAGCGGAGTTTTGGGGACCGTACCTCTCTCCCGACGATTGGTGCAAGGTGGAGGAGGTTCAGACATCCTTTTTTCGTCCCCACATCGCGTGCAAGAGGTATGTTCCCTTCCCATTTTCCTTGCAGAGTTTGCCACATTCCCACTTGAACTGGATGGTCTATTTCGCCTAACTAACCTCTTCTATTGCCTTTGTTCATTGGAACAAGCTCATTCGGATCATGCTACCTCCCCTCCCTCATACCTTCTTCTTGCTCTTCAGTCCTCCCGGAAATTAGCCGTCTCGGGAAATATGACTTGCCGGTATGCGCAATCTTGCTCATAGCTTTAGTTAGATTATGTCCCAAGAGTCTTCCTGCCCATCCCTTTTCCAATTCTTGCCACCTCCTCCAAACAAGTCCATCTGCCTTGATTTGCAGACTATATACTTGTCCTGTACTTGGTCTCCTCTCTCTCCCTTATCCACTAGGCTTGATATGCAATGTTGGTCGGGTGATTTATTGATGTAGCACTTGGATGCGACCTCCAGCTAGGGCTGCCTTCACATACGGCCTGATGGGGGTCACATCGTTCTTCATGGAGCCCCAGGACTCCTCCGACGTATCATCATCTTCGACTTCAAAATTATCATATCCTGGGTATTCTGAAGACACGGCTCCTGAGTCTTCACTTGTTGGATTTCCGCCTTTGGAATGAGTGGGAGACACATGCCGACCAGGATTATCTGCATCAACATCGCAAATTAGCGTTATGCAATAATGCATTTAATGCCATTTATTTTAGGCTTATTTACTTACCAGCCTTTTCGACATCTTCGATCTCTTTCATCACCACTTCGACGTTCTCTATATGAGCTTTTACTGCTATCAAGTCCTCCTCTTCATCGACTATATCTTCACATTTGTTAGCAGCTTTGGCACATATTTGAAGAAACTCCACACTAAAATTCGGATCGTCCATGGAATGACCAGGACCCGATAGCGGGATTCTATCTCCCCGTGCTAATGCATCCCGATACCAACGGATGCGAGCATGGGCAGCATGCCGGCTTAAGGCATCTTTTTCATAACGCGCAGCAAGCCGTCGTCTCCTTGCCACGCGCAGTGCCCGATCTGATGTTTTTCGGGCCATCACACACCAAATAGCGGAGCGGGTGGCGGGAGGTCTCCCTCCACTTGCCCGCAGGGCAGCAATCTTCAAAACAACAGCAGTGCGGCATCAATCAAGATCTAGCGGGCGACAACAGCGACAAATGCGCCCAGCCAGCAACATAAGGAAGCAGCAGCCAACCCGTGGGAGCCGCGGCAGCGGAGCACGAGGCAAGGCAGGCCACCCTGCCCGCGGAGCGCGGAGATGGTCACCGGGAGCGTCGTGAGGAGCGCGGAGTACGGGCCGATGAGCACGGAGCCCAACTCCACGGGGAGCGCGCCGAAAGTGACGTGTTCTCCCCGTGGGGAGCACGGCTCATGGCCCGCGGCAGGGGCGGCCGGCCAACGGCTGTACCGGCCCCTCGCACCCACCAATGGGGTGGCAGGGGACGGTTGGGAACGGATAAGCCCGGCAGCTTCTCCGATTTTTATTCATCAAAACATATAGGTTCCCCATCCCGGTACTGATCCGAGGCCTGGGGCGCTTAACTCCAAAGTTTTGATGGAGCTATGTGTACCAGCCCCGTTGGACCACTCCAAAAAAAACTCCGCAAAGGTTTTGTACATTATCTTCACTTTTTAGCTTTAGTTTATGGTTTTAAACTAATAGCTTTAGATTAAGTGGGAGTCTTTTGACGTTTTAGACCTCATTTTAAAGCTAGAGTTCACCCCTACATTCATAGTGAGTAGGAGTGATGAAATATATCTAGTTTAGGGCACTATTCATTAGGGCCACATCACTTAAACATTATTGTATCATCTAGAGCATTAGGTAGTTATCTATTTAGTTGCTCTAGGTAGTTAGTTGTTAGTAGTTACAACAACTTGGTGGTTACAACAACATATTGTTATAACCACCTAACCACCTAACCACCTAACCACCTCAACCACTTAGGGTTGAGGTGGTCTCAACCACTTAGGGTTGAGGTGGTCTCAACCACTTAGGGTTGAGACCACCTCAACCACTTAAGGGTTGAGGTGGTGTACCATTGCCGGGCTCTGATACCATGATGAAAAAAGTGAGTAGGAATATAGGTAGGGGTACCTATATGTAGGCTAAAAAGCTAGCATTTTTCCTAATCTAAAAGAAAATCTACTTCTATTCCAGATGCAGACAAATGTGTAGGCACAAGCCATGTGAGGTTTGCTGTGTCCCACTACAAGCCACTCAAGAGAAAGCAAGTACAAAAAGGAAAATACCAAATTCCTACCTACCAGTGGGAACTTGTTTAAGGCTACCTACTTGGTACTTCCTGGAGGAAAGGATGACCATGAGATCCCCATGGAATACATATGTGACAAGAAAGGGATAAAAATGATGTGGTTAGGTGCATCTCCATGTGAAGAATATGAAGGACATACAAAACACCTTTATAGTGAGTGACCTAACTACTTAATTAATATTGTTACATTATTTTCATCACTTAACCTATGGGGTTTGATGTAGGATCCTTTTGGGCATTAGAGAGAGAGGCTAAGGAGTACTGTGAAGACTACGTAGAGTTAGAAGAGGAACTTGCAATGCTAGACAAACTTTGTGGATTATAGGGAATCTATTAATTTCCACTAGCTAACTAGCTTGTAGAGCTGCTCTTGACCTCTTGTATTCCTAACATTTTCATATGTTTTAAATGCAAATCTCTCCCTAATGACTTGGTTAATCAGCTGGGTTGTCTTGGGTTGGTATATAAATAATCTCTATGGTTTTATTTTCTAACATTTCTCGTATGTAATGATACTCTACTGCTATGTGCTTGGTCCTGGAGTGGAAGACAGGGTTTCTGGCTAAGGCTATAGCACCCTGGCTGCCACTAAAGAGAGGTGTGGGTCCATCTGGAGGATAATTTAACTCACTCAATGCTAACCTACTCCAGACAATATCTTTGGAGACTGAGGTTAGGACCCTATACTCTGACTTGGTACTTGACAAAACAATGGTTGGTTGTTTCTTACTTGACCATGAAATGGGAGCTCCTCCCAGCAATAGAACATAGCCGGATACAGATTTTCAGCTGTCTGGATCTCCGGCGTAGTTAGCATCAGCATATGCTATTAACTTTAGCTTGGATATGCCTTGGGTATGTTTATACATTAAGCCGGTGTGCATAGTCCCTTTTAGATACCTGAATATCCTCTTGACGCATTGCCAATGTTGTAGTCCAGGGTTCTCCAAAAATTGTGAGACTACACTAACTTCAAAAGATATATCTGGTCTTGTGAAGTTGCTTAAATATATTAAGGTGCCAACAACATGTCTGTATGGTACAGCTGACATTTCTTCTTTTTCTGCATTTGTTTTAGGGCTCATGTTTGATGTGAGCCTTGTGCCACTAGGAAATGGTGTGGCGGCTGGTTTAGAGTCCTCAAGTCCAAACTTGGCTAAACTTTCCTTTATATATTTTGTCTGAACTAAGGAAATGGATTTGTTACCTCTATCCCTTATAATATTCACGCCAAGAGCATAATTGAGTTCTCCCAAGTCTGTCATTTCATAGTGACTTCTTAACCAAGCTTTATCTTCAGCTAGATGGGAAAGTGAGGACGATGCTAAAAATAAGTCATCCACATAAAGTAAGAGGTAAAGTGTGTTATGTTTTGTCTTTAAAATATACATACTTGCATCAGCTTTGCTTTATATAAAGCCATACTTGATGAGCTTGTCATGTATATCCTTGTTCCATTCCTTTCCAGATTGTTTTAGGCCATAGAGACCTTTGATTAGCCTACATACCATGTCTTCTTTGCATTTGACCTCATAACCCTCAGGTTGTTTCATGTATATTTCTTCTTGGATTCGGCCATGCAGATAAGCGGTTTTGACATCCATCATATGAAGATGTAAACCATGTTGAGAAGACAAGGCAATTATCATTCTAAAGGAGGCAAACTTTGCTACTGGAGCATAGGTAGCCCAGGGTATGTAATCTAAACCCGGTATCTGGGTAAAACCTCTGGTTACTAGTCTTGCCTTATATCTAGATCTCTATGGAACCATCACCCTTGCGTTTAATTTTGAATACCCATTTACTCCCAACTATTTTTCTTCCTTTGGGAGGTTTGACCAATTCCCATGTAGAGTTCTTAACTAGGGAGTCATACTCAGAGTCCACTGCAACTTTCCATAGATCCTTCTCAGGAGAGGAAAAAGCTTGTTTTAAGGTTGTAGGCTCTTCTGGATCAACTGTGGCTTTGTACACAGCTTGATGAAAAAGGGAGAAAGGTGAAGAGGGATCATCAAAAGTGGTAAGGTATCTTAATGGTGGTTCCTTCCATCCTGCGGGCCCTGAGACAGCAGGTCTGGTTCTTAGGTTGTACCTTGGTGCAGGTTGTACATCTTCGTTGATGACTTGTTCTGAAGTGTTATCTACTGCTTCAGGATCTTCAGGAGGTGCTTCAAGAGCTGATTCATTTAAGGGGGGAACGGGCTCTTCATCGTCCATATCTTCTAAGGCACCCTCCTCTTCATCCAGATAATCCTCAATGTGTAAAGGAATTTGCATATCTGGATCTGGAGTAGTTGGTCGTCTTGGAGAAGGTGGCTCCTCCTCCTCCTGCACTATGGGTTCAACCAAAGTAGAGGAAGGAGAATAATGTAGGCTGATGAATTCATCATCATCAAAAGATGTGGCCGTATAATTATCGTTGGGGACGAAAACAGGAGATCTAGAGTCCACAGGTGATAGGAGGGGAGACTCATGAAAAGTAATGCTCCTTGCGTATATGAGTCGCCTGGTAGCTGGATCAAATAATTTGTATCCTTTGATACCTTCGGTATAACCAATAAAGGTATACTTGGCAGCCTTGTCATCTAACTTTTTGCGCTGTGATTTAGGAATATAAACATATGCCATACAGCCAAATACCCGAAGGTGGTCGATGGAAGGTTTTCTGCCAGTGAATGCTTCATAAGGTGTCATACCTTTAACCGCGGAGGTTGGAAGTCGATTAATTATGTAGGTTGCTGTTATCATTGCTTCTGCCCAATATGGTTTAGCTAACCTTGCTTGGGTGAGCAAGCAACCTGTGACTTCTTGAAGGCGGAGATTCTTATTTTCGGCTACGCCATTTTGCTGGGGTGTATAAACCACCGTAAGTTGTTGAGCTATTCCTTGTGCTCGACAAAAGTCGGTAAAAGCCTTGGAAGTAAACTCGCCGCCATTGTCTGAACGGAGTGTCTTGAGTTTCTTCTTTGTAAGTCTCTCCGCCCACATCATGTAATCCTTAAAATGCTGGAAAGCTTCACTCTTGTGTTTAAGGGTGTATGTTGTGGTAAAGCGGGAGAAATCATCAATAAAAGTAAGGAAATATTTGCAACCGCTAAAGGATGGTGCAGAGATTGGGCCGCAAATGTCGGTGTGAACTTACTGAAGGGGTCCCTAAGCCCGCTTGGAAGAGTGGTTTTGAAAGGGTGCCTGATGTCTTTTAGTGACGACACAAGATTCACACCATGATAGAGGTTCTATCTTTGTAAAGGAAGGGTTTCTATATAAATTTCCCTTAGACATTTGTACAAGTTTTTGGCCATTAGGATGACCTAATCTACAATGCCAGAGTACTGTTGTATTGGAAGTGACATAATTTTGAGAAGCTACATGTATCCTATTGTGGCGTGACTTTCACTGATGGCCAGCCGGGCGCGCACAATCCCGTGTCGTTGTAGGAAGAAGTCCGTTCCCAAGGGAATGATAGGCTCCGTTTACCGCGTTTCAGGTGATTCCTACCGCACTTAGCGCTCGTTCGATCTCAACACACATACTCCTAACTACTCTAGCGTTCACCGTCTGAGGCCGGTATGGCCAAACGTTTAAGGACCCGTTCGCGTCCGTATCGTTCACATCCGTCACTCACACATCCAGTCCTTTCCTCTCTCCCCTCACGCTACACTCCTCAGTCTTAGAAAAGACGCGCGGGTTACACAGTCCGGACCTCCTCCGTCGTTCCGCCGGGCCTCTCCGTCCGGGCTCTGCACGCCCTCCCGGAGTTCCTCCGGCTCACACGTTCCAGTCCGTTCGGTGCTGGGCCGCGGCTCCGGACGAGCACGGGTCACCAGTCACCCTTCCCTGCACACACCACAACACGTTAGGTCGTCACGGGACCACAGTCAATCTCCCGGGTATCGTGCACCTTTCGGTGACTCGGGACTCACGTTAGCAAGAAGACACACAAAGGTGCGCAGGCAGCATCAACACCAAGAGAAGATGATTTATTGGGCCTTAGCCCTCTTATACTCGCCGAAGGTCGGCCTTTATTACCTCTATTACGGTGAGGGCCATTTCGGGGTACCTAACCGCCTACTACCTGCCTATTCCACCTATCGCCGTCGGTGGTGGGATAGCCCCTCATTCCTTCTTGGCACGGCCCAAAGCGAGCCACAGCCGGTGCAGGCGCAATCGGATGATCGCGGTAGACCCCTTCCTCTTCAGTGCAGCCGGTGCGCCACCGTGGCGGCGACAGCAGCGATCACCACCAAGTCTTCCTCGTCCTCCCTCTTCTCTCTCTGGCGGGCCCTGCGCGATGGGCCCTCAAGGTTGGATCTGCTGGGGTTGGTGTGATGGCTCTCCCCACTCCCGAGTTTGGACCTCGGGACCTGTCGACTCGGTCCAGGACCTCTAGGTCAGTCTTCCCTCTGAGTCCGGACCTCTAGGTCCGGCCTTCTTTGAGTCAGGTCCTCGGGGCCGGGGCCTCTGGGGTCCGGTCTTGGACCCAACCCTTCCACAGGGTCGGACCTCGGGGCCGGACTCGTCACTAGAGTCTGGATCCCTAAGTCGGACTTCCTTGAGGCGGACCTCGGGATCGGCCTTTTCCTCAGTCAGGACAAAGTCAGGACCCTCGAACTCTGGGCATGCCTCCTCGCGGGCTAGCCACGGGTTCATCCATGAGCCCTCCCTTGGTTCCCGAATGCCCGGTTGCCCCTTTCCCTTCAAGATCCTCCCTCGTCCTTCCATGCGAGGTCTTGAAACTTACCTCGGTGTGGCGCCCCTTCCTCCTCCGGTTCCTCCATGCTCTCCTTCGCTGCTGCTGCCGTCGTCAAGCAGGCGCTCCTAGGACTCCAGCGGTTGTCTTGTCCCGGGTCCGGCCTTCCTCCTCCTTCCATCCCTTGAGTCCACCCTCCACTGGGGTGGCGCGGGACCTCCAGGCCTTGAGGAGCTCTGCGTGGTAGTAGGCGGTCGGAATCGACTTGAATCGCCTCCTCCACATGAGCCGGGCACCGGTACTCCCTCCTCCAGGTGCTCGTGGCAGGCGGATCGCCCACTTGGCTTGGCTCTCGTGGCCAAGCTCACGGTGGCGGACTCCCTTGAGGCCGTCAAGGCTGCCTCAGATTACCTCTTGCAACCTTGGCTTTCGGCGTTCTCCTCCTCCGTTGTTGCTTGACTCGCCATTTGCGGGCCATGGGTGAGCTCCCTTCGCTTCCTGGCCGGACGAGCTGTACCTTTTCCTCCAGTGCCTTCCTCCCTTCTATTCTTTCCGGAGGTCCTCCACTTCCTTCTCAGGCGGGCGGTATCCCGTCAGGCTCACGGCTTCCGCCACGTCCTGCTGCAACCTTGGCGGCGTCGAACTCCTTGCCGCCTTTGTTCTCCTCCGTCTTCAAGCGGGCTAGCCACGGGTTCATCCTTGAGCCCTCCCTTGGTTCCCGAATGCCCGGTTGCACCTTTCCCTTCAAGATCCTCCCTCGTCCTTCCATGCGAGGTCTTGAAACTTACCTCGGTGTGGCGCCCCTTCCTCCTCCGGTTCCTCCATGCTCTCCTTGCCGCTGCTGCTGCCGTCGTCAAGCAGGCGCTCCTAGGACTCCAGCGGTTGTCTTGTCCCGGGTCCGTCCTCCTCCTCCTCCTTCCTTGAGTCCACCCTCCACTGGGGTGGCGCGGGACCTCGAGCCTTGAGGAGCTCTGCGTGGTAGTAGGCGGTCGGAATCGACTTGAATCGCCTCCTCCACATGAGCCGGGCACGGTACTCCCTCCTCCAGGTGCTCGTGGCAGGCGGATCGCCCGCCTCCGCCTCCTTGGCTTTGTCTCGTGGCCAAGCTTACGGTATGGTAGGCGGACTCCCTTGAGGCCGTCAAGGCTGCCTCAGTTACCTCTTGCAACCTTGGCTGCTCGGCGTTCTCCTCCTCCGTTGTTGCTTGACTCAGCCATTTGCGGGCCATGGGTGAGCTCTCCTCCTCCTCCCGAGTCCGGAGCACGCCTTTTGCCCCTTCCTCCGGGTCCGGCCTTCCTCCCTTCTTCTATTCTTTCCGGAGGTCCTCCACTTCCTTCTCAGGCGGGCGGTATCCCGTCAGGCTCACGGCTTCCGCCACGTCCTGCTGCAACCTTGGCGTCGAACTCCTTGCCGCCTTTGTTCTCCTCCGTCTTCAAGCGGGCTGGGCGTTCCACCTCTCGCTCGAAGTCTTGGATTCTCTCGTTGAGAACCCCCTGCTGCTCCGATGCATCTTGGAGTTGCAACTCCAAGGTGTCCTTGTTGTCCTCCAGCTCCTGCCTCCGCCCTTCTACCTCCTGCAGCTGCACCCTGAGGTCCCCAATCTCCCGGGTGCTGGCCTCCAGCGCCTCCTCACGGCTCGACCGTGCTTGCTCCGCGGCCACTTGCTCGGCCTTCAGATTGGCCGCGGCTCTCTCGGCCGCCTCTCTCCACCGGTTCCGATCACGCCGATAGTGATCGCGATCGGCCTTCGCCGTGGCCTCCGCCTCCTTGGCCACCTTCACCTGAGCCTCTCCAGCTTGGCTCTGGTCCAGTCGGGCTGCCTCCGCGAGATCCCGCGCCCGTTCCGCTTGCGCCCGGGCGTCCTCGCTTCTGCTGCGCTCGCCCCTGCTGAGGTCCTCCGCCGCTTGGGCCTCCTTGGCCTGATTTTTCCTCGGTGAAGGAATTTAGTCCGGTCCTTGCGGATGGACGGACCTCCCTCTCCGCCTCCGGCGTTTTCCTTCCTCAATCCGAGCTTGGCCTTCCTTCTCGCCTCTGGGCTCCCTCCAGCTGCTCACGGAGGAGCACCATGCGCCTCGGGTGGCTTCCACCTCCAGGCCTTCTCGGCCATCCCGCAGACCCAGGCATACCGTCCATGGCGGTGGCAGGACCGCCGTGTTTCCTCCACGGGGCTCGGCGGAGGTGATGGAGTCCGGACAAAGTCCGTTGCGGGGCGGCATCTCCGCAGTCCGTCGAGGACCTCCATACCATGATCCGGAGCAAGTCGGTGGGTTCTCGGACAATCGGGACCCTTAGGTCACGAGTCTTTGACTCGAGCTTCCCCTCCTTGGCCCTTTTGGCGCGAGCTCCTTCTCGCCCTTTTCCTCCACGGGGCTCGGCGGAGGTGATGGAGTCAGGGAGCACGCCTTTGCCCCTTCACATCGGCGGCAGGACCGGCTCTGGATCTGCTGCGGTGTCCTCCGCTCCACAGGCGTCCTTTACGCCCTCCTTCTGCTCGCCCCTCACTGCGAGGTCCTCCGCCGGCTTGGGCCTCCTTGGCTTCTTTGTTCCTCGGTGAAGGAATTTAGTCCGGTCCTTGCGGATGGACCAAACCTCCCTCTCCGCCTCCGGCGTTTTCCTTCCTCAATCTGCCGAGCTTGGCCTTCCTTCTCGCCTCACAGGCTCCCTCCAGCTGCTCTGGAGGAGCACCATGCGCCTCGGGTGGCTTCCACCTCACAGGCCTTCTCGGCCATCCCGAGACCCAGGCATACCGTCCATGGTGGCAGGACCCGCCGTGTTTCCTCCACGGCTGAGGCTCCCACAAAGTCCGTTGCGGGCCGGCATCTCCGCAGTCGTCGAGGACCTCCATACCATGATCCGGAGCAAGTCGGTGGGTTCTCGGACAATCGGGACCCTTAGGTCACGAGTCTTTGACTCGAGCTTCCCCTCCTTGGCCCTTTTGGCGCGAGCTCCTTCTCGCCCTTTCCTCCACGGGGCTCGGCGGAGGTGATGGAGTCAGGGAGCACGCCCTTTGCCCCTTCACATCGGCGGCAGGACCGGCTCTGGATCTGCTGCGGTGTCCTCCGCTCCACAGGCGTCCTTTACGCCCTCCTTCTGCTCGCCCCTCACTGCGAGGTCCTCCGCCGGCTTGGGCCTCCTTGGCTTCTTTGTTCCTCGGTGAAGGAATTTAGTCCGGTCCTTGCGGATGGACCAAACCTCCCTCTCCGCCTCCGGCGTTTTCCTTCCTCAATCTGCCGAGCTTGGCCTTCCTTCTCGCCTCACAGGCTCCCTCCAGCTGCTCTGGAGGAGCACCATGCGCCTCGGGTGGCTTCCACCTCACAGGCCTTCTCGGCCATCCCTTGAGACCCAGGCATACCGTCCATGGCGGTAGCAGGACCGCCGTGTTTCCTCCACGGCTGCAGTGAGGCTCCCACAAAGTCCGTTGCGGGGCCGGCATCTCACGGTCCGTCAGGACCTCCATACCATGATCCGGAGCAAGTCGGTGGGTTCTCGGACAATCGGGACCCTTAGGTCACGAGTGGCTCGAGCTTCCCCTCCTTGGCCCTTTTGGCAGCTCCTTCTCGCCCTTTTCTCCACAGGGCTCGGCGGAGGTGATGGAGTCAGGGAGCACGCCCTTTGCCCCTTCACATCGGCGGCAGGACCCGGCTCTGGTCGGTCAGGCTGCCTCGCGAGATCGCGGTGTCCTCCGCTCCAGGCGGCGTCCTTTACGCCCTCCTTCTTCCTCGCTTCTTGCCACTCCGTCGGCGGGGAAGAGTCTTGACCGGGTGCGTTGGTGGCCGTGGTCTTGCGTTTCTTGGCTCTCTCACAGTCGGCGGGGCTCCTCGGGAGTGATGGCGGTGCTGCCGGTGTCCTCCGCCTCCTTGGCTGCTTGGTGGTGGTTGGGGCACGGAAGGAGGCGGGGTGCTTCCCATACTTCCACAGGTGGTGAGGGGTCCGTTCAGGCGTATGGAGTCAGGAATCCTCGGTCATCCTCCTCCAGTCCGTTTGGTTTTTGTCGGCCGGCCTCCTCCCTCGGCGCCCTTGCCGCTCCACTTGGGAGGGCCTCCGGTCCTTCCGGGCGCTCGCTCAAGCTCTCCTTCCCGAGGAGTTGAAATGCCCCATACATGGATCGGGTATGGGGCGGCCAGATGGCGAGGCTTCTCGCTCCACAGGCTTGCGAGCTTCACAGCTAAGCCGGCGAAGATAATCCTTCCCAGTCGCCCTCTTCCCCAGTGCGTGCGGGAACACCAATAGATTATCACCAAGGTGATCCACCTTGGTGAGTAGGTTCGATGGGCGATGATCCGGGCCCACGACTCGGCATCCAGCAGGTCGGATATCGACCAACCGTTGGTGGTCGTTGCGTCGAGCCTTAGCATGCTTCGTGGCTGGACCTATCTTCCCTTCGCCTTGAGGGGCTCGGCACCCTCCCCTCTTCCTCCTTGGGGCGGTTGTAGGCCGCCTTGAGGACCTCCAAGGTCCATCGCCTTGGGTCCTCTCGGAGGTTCTTGGACCGCACCTCCTTGTTGACCGCCGCCAGCATCTTCCGCAAACTCCCGACCAGAGTGACATCCAAATGCCACTCCGCACCATTTGGAACACATCCAAATGCCACTCCCGCACCAATTCCCCGCCTCGGAGCCAGAGCCCAAAGTCCGGATAGCGCCGGTCACAATGTTGCGCCCACAAGGTTCCATGGCTCCCAAACTTCCGCTGGCTTTTGGGTGCCATCGCCTTCTTCTCCTTGTTGCCGCCGCTTGTCAAGACCGCCGGCATCTTGGGCAAACTCCGGACGGTGACCTTGTCAAAGGTCGGACCATTTGGAACACGTCCAAATGCCACTCCTGCACCAATTCCCCGCTTCACGGGCAGGCCCAAAGTCCGGATAGCGCGGGTCACAATGTTGCGCTCCACAAGGTTCCATGGCTCCCAAACTTCCGCGGGCTTTTGGGTGCCATCGCCTTCTTCTCCCTTGGTTGCGCCGCCGCTTGTCGAGGCTGCGCGTTGAGCCTCCGCGCGTTCGCTTCTCCGACCTCAGCGGTGAGCGCGCGCGTCAGTGTCCACGAGATACCGCCCGAGCGGTGCGGGCGCGAGATCGCGGTGTCTCGGCTGCGGCAATGACCTTCTTCCGCGACCACGCCGGAGTAATGCGGCGGGCGCCTCTTCCTGTCCGTAGCGCCAGTGCATGGCTTACTCGCGCGTACTCGGCCTTACTCGCGCGTACTCGGCCTTACTCGCGCGTACTGCGGCCCCTCGCGCGCCAGCGGGCGTGAATACTATAACGGCCTCGCAAGGTTACGGTCTGACCTGCATGCCGTCCTCCACTCGGGGTCGTCCACGTGGCGTCGCCCGATCCGTCCCAACTTCTAAGTTACCTTCCTGGCGTACTTATCACGCACGGTCACGGAGTGGGTCGGTCTTACCCGTCGCCGCCATCGTAGGTCTAAATCGTTCCTCACTCCAGTCGAGTATACTCGAGTGCCGTCGAGTGCTAACCGGGCTTATTTCCTCCTTTTTCGCCTCGTTTTATCCTTCGCTCCCACACAAAAAACAAAATCCTACCTAATTCTAACCCCCCAGGGAAGTCCGTAGTCCACACCTATCATGTGTAGTTCCCACTCGGAGAGACAGTTTGTATAACCCGTCCTCTAAAGTGCATGTGCAGATGACTAGTGATTCACTCGGGAAATAAGAGATGATACAACTATCTGCATCTAGGATAACCTGCAAATTATGTTGTGAGCATAAACTAGCAGCTGACACTAAATTTTTATACATGGATGGTACATGAAGGACATTTTTGAGGGAGAGAATTTGGCCTGAAGAACATCTGAGAGCGACTGAACCTACACCAGAGATGGGGAGGTTGTGGTCATCGCCCAGCAGAACAGTTTGGTGTCCAGATTCTAGCGAATAGGACTCAAATGAGTTTCTGCTATGACAGATGTGTAACGTAGCTCCACTTTCCAAGTACCAATTTGGATTTGTTGACTTTGATGATGCCAAACATACAGTGAGAGCTGATGGTGTTGTGGAAGATTGTTTCTTCACAGCAACATGAGCTCCAGGTGCGGCCTCCTTTCTAGGCTCGCCATTCTTTTTCTTATAACAGTCCTTTTCCATGTGATTTGGGATCCTGCACCAATTACAAATGATGCCTTTCTTCTTGGTACCTCTTGCAGGTGTTGAAGAAGAAGTCTCTCGTCTCCGAGAGTTGTCATTGGCACTCTAGGGTCGTTGGGAAGTAGAACCTCGGCCTCTACCTCATCCTCTTCCGTTGCCCCTTCCAGTGAACATCACCTGTTGCTTATTGGTTCTGGAGTGTCGCCGACTTGATTCCTCTTGCATCAATGCTCCTATGAGTTCGGCGATGCTGAGCTTAATGTCTGCTTGTGGATTCTCGTCTGCCTCCCTTCTTGCATTACGCAAGACAACATTTTGAGTTGTGACAAAAGCTCTATATGACGGCGGCAAAGAAGATAGAAGGATAACATATGCTTCCGACTCATGGACAAGGATACCACTTGCAGCTTCAAGTTGAGATCTCGCCAGTCGAAAAACACTTATATGGTGTTCAATGGAATCAGACTCCTTCATTTGAAGATTGCGGAAATTACGGGAGGCGGCAACAATACTCATAACATCCATTGAGGAGTAGAGTTGAGCAAGGTGAGTCCACATGTTGTGGGCGGTATTTGCATGACCTATTTGTATCACCATCTGCCCCGAAAGTCCACTAATAATAAGGTCTTGCGCCTTCTCGTCCCTGGCGTCCCAGGAGGTTCGAAGGTGTGCTTCAAAACCTTCAGTGGGTCTGCGAAGTCTTCCTTCGACTATTTCCCAGAGATCTCGTTGTCGTAAGGCTCCTTTCATCCGTATGGCCCAAACATAATAATTCTTTCCATTGAACCTGTCCTTCTCTTTAAAGCTGTCACCATAATGATTAATCAAATTATGATTAGTATTTCCAGGAGGATCCATCCTGGGTGTGTTTGGTGACGCTGAAACTTCTTCTTCGTCGTTAAATACTCCAGCCATAGAAGGCGATCAAGAGGACTAAGCCTCGGCGGTACAGCTTTTCATCTTCTCTATTGCATGCTCAAAACTCCTCCCTTGGGTAATAACCTACATTGGGAGATGACGACCTGTTTGGAAATTCCTGCACATCTATAAACTTAGAGAGACTGGACACCTTTGTCCTTAGTTCAGTTAGCTCTCCCTTGAGATCAAGATGTTGGATTCTAAGAGATGATAGTTGTCTATCTAGGTCGTCAATTTTATGAGTTTCTATGTCTTGGCCTTGCAGACTATAAGAATTAGGAGTGTTAGTACCAGCTCTCAAATTCGGGATATGTTGGATTGCTAGCTCTAATGCTTTGACGTGAATTGGGCTAAGAACTTCTAGCAAATCACGTCTAGCTAGCTCAATCAACTTCCCTTGATCTGGTTTAGAAATTAGAATAGATGCAATGAAGTTAGCTATGCAGGAAGAGGTTTCATCAATCTCTCCTGCTATGATGTGTGAACTTCTATTGCTTCTAATGTTCTTGCTCCTAACTTGTTCTTGCTCCTAACTTGTTCTTGTTGTCCTGCAGGGCAATCTCTTTTCTTAATTCTAGGCCTCCTCCTACTAAGGGAATACACTTCCATGGAGGGGGGACAAGGAATTAGTGCATAAAAGCATTATAAGAAAAGATATATTCACATGAGAAGAAAACTTAAAAGAGCAACAATTCTAGAATGAACACAATCCATCTAGCAAGGTGCTAGATGGAAAAGTGCCTCCTAGATAAGCTCCTTAGATGCTTGAAGCTGCACACGCATAGTGGAGAGCAAGATGCTCTGATACCATGATGAAAATCACGTCTTGCTCTTAGATACAAAGTAGTACAATGCAATGAATGAATTAAAGAGTAAAGTACAAGCCTTTATATAGGCTAAGTGGTTGAGGTGGTTAGGTGGTTAGGTAGTTATAACAATATGTTATTGTAACCACCAAGTTGTTGTAACTACTAACAACTAACTACCTAGAGCAACTAAATAGATAACTACATAATGCCCTAGATGATAGAATAATGTTTAAGTGATGTGGCCCTAATGAATAGTGCCCTAAACTAGATATATTTCATCAAGCTGTGAGCCATGCCAGGTTCTTCTTCTTCAAATGTGATCTATCTTCACAGTTGTGAAAAACGTCCATAGCTTGCTCAAGGTGGGCTCGTTGCTTTGATTTAGAGCTCTGTTCAATTAGCACCCATCAGCCTAGCCTTGCATGATTCAGTTCCAGGCTAAGCTTACAGCACTCTGGCCGTGCAAATGGAAACGTCCTCAACTGTTACATCAGTAAATCACCCAATCGATCAAGGGAGCATGCCGAACAATAGGGAACCAACTTTGTGAGAGCTTGGACATGCTTGCATGAGATCTTAAGAACTCCGTAGTCCAGCACCCTTTGAGCCGCTGACTGTAGGGATGAGGGATCTGTTTAAGGGGCTAGCATTCCTTCATTTACCTTTGTATCTTTGGCATACATACTGTGAAATTGTCACTGCTGAATTTGCCTGAACCTGCTGTGCTGAGATACACATCCTAATCCACTGCGACATCCACCGCCCATGATCCATTTGCACTCCAAGTTGAACCCCTCCCTCTTCTTGAGGAGCCGCAGGTGCAGCAGGGACTCCTGTTGCAGATGATTGCCATTGCTTGTAGAAAAAGCAAAATGTTCTCAATCAATGATCACACAGAGTATGTGCTCAACGGATCAAATGAAAAATGGAGAAGCGGATTATTGATCCCCGTACCTCTCGCATGCTAAGCGAGCGCTCTACCATCTAAGCTATTGATCCCCGTACCCCTCACATGCTAAGCGAGCGTACCTCTCGCATGCTAAGCGAGCGCTCTACCATCTGAGCTACATCCCCAAGCAGGTACTCAGTAGTAGACCGTGTTTAGATTTTACTGATAAGCCCGGCGAGGGTGACCCCCAGACACCTTGAAAAGCAACGTTCTCAATGAGTGATCAGATTTGAAGCAACTTGGCAGTCAAACAGCCCTTTACAAAGAGGAGGAAGAAGAATTCTATTCTAGTCCACCATACAAAGTTGCAATTCGCTGTGACGTGACGTGGACCTCATTGATTGAAGGAAACGACAATGCGGATTTCCCTAAGAAGTTGGGGATCCGAATAGGGTGTACAGTAACCTGCGACGCATTTGCAGGACTGAAGTGGTTGTGGTTGTGGCTTGTCTTCAAGCATGATGTCTCGACGTTGGGACAAAGTGAAATACAGTTGGAGGGGAGGCCGGCAATCACATCAGCCCATCAGCCTCGTTCGGACGGATTACATAGAATATCTAGGAAACATCGGTATTCAAATCCAGATCACATCGTATACATCTTGGAAGTCCTTCGGCTTCACGTCTGACTTATGTTCTGGATGGCTCGGACTTGCACGAGGCGGCTCATGATGCCGATGGTGGTACCATGGTGGCCGCATTGGCTCTGTGCTGTGCCGTAGCTGGAAGAGATACGGCTGGTACTTGCTGCTTGTTTCAGGGTCAAACTATGCTTCACTTACGCCAGACCAACCTCAAGGCGCAAAGGCGCAAACCGGGCCCTTCCCCCTCATGCCAACCCTCCCTCTTCTTGAGGGGCTGCAGTCGCAGGAGGGGTTTCTGGTTGCTGATGAATGCCAGCAGCTACAACAGTTCTTTCCCTTTTCGCAACGCCTCCTCCCGCACCCGACTCCAATCCTCGCCTTCTTCTTTCTCGAACAGGAGAGTTCCTGGCCAGCGCCACCAACCCCGCAGTGGAAAGGCTTCCGGGTTTCCCAATCCTGTAAACCCTCGAAGCACGTCCGCTGCCGCATCCGGCACCTTCTGAAGACGGTACCCCGAGGATGGAGTGACATCTTAACTCTGCAGATCAGGAAATTCGATTTGTCGCGCATCGACTCCCCTGTTAACCATCAAAAGACCTTCGTGCTGCCAGCACTTTTTCCTCAGAACGGACAGGCCAACGGGAAGCCGGAAACCCTAACGGGAGATTTACTCGGTGAGAGTTCAACTTTTGAACTTCCTCTCGTGGGACTGGGATGGGGGCCCATTTTGATGTCCTCGTCGTCGATCGTCTTGCACAGCTCATTTCTGTGGCGTGTGGGCTGACATGCCCCAATTCGTGAGGATGAAATTGGTGGTAGAAATGACCAATCCCCAAGCGACTCACCAATCACATGACGGCTTCCGACATTCTACAATAAACCCAGCATGTGTGAGTCGGCTGACAAACACTGATGCGTATGTACGTGTTACCGCCAGCTTAGTATGTACGTAACCTACTCACATTGGACAGATGCTGTGACCCCACATGCTCGGGAGTCGGAATACCAGCATACAGTTGACAGGAGAATTTAAATCGCTGGCAACAAACAGAACGACAAAGTTTTGAGGAAGCAAGCATGGAAGTTGCCATGCGCGCAGATGCCCACATTCCCGAGGGATTTTTGGACTTGGAAATCTATCGTGGTTTCCTTGAAGTTTTTCTGTGTTGCGGCAACTTGCGGCGCAAGCTAATCGGCCTCCTCCTTCGTATGCACGAGGTTGTCTGGTGTCTCATCAGCTGTCTCTTTCTGGTAGATGTGTCCAGCAGAAATAGGTCCGAGCACAAGGCTCTAGACCGTCGCTCCTTGCCTGTGGTCGGTGGTAGCTCACTGTGGTTGAGGAAGGGAGAGTTCGCGAAATGCAGGCAAGATGGTTTCTACAGTGAGTGCGAGTTTTGGTGGTGCGTCATGCCAGTAGAATATCTGTCAGCACTGGCCAGTGAGGATCATCAGGTGCAGGCATGGCAAGCAGTTTGGAAAAGAATCTTTCGGGCAGGTTACAGGAGCCGGAACCTGGGACTACCTTGAATGGTGGACAGGGGGAAGTGTCAGTGCTGAATCCAAGTGACGGTGCAGCACACATATCAGATCACTTGCTTCCCGATGGCGGTGAAGCTAAGGAGGAAGGGAAAGAGACGCCGAAGGCCGAAAAGGCACAAGCCGTGCCTTTCCGTCGGCTCTTTGCCTTTGCAGATAACTTAGATTACGTCCTCATGTTCTTTGGCACAATGTCTGCAATTGCTGTTGGGGTGTCTCAGCCTGCAATGACTCTTCTTTTGGGCTCCACGATCAACGCCTTTGGGGAAAATGCATCGAATGCTGTCACTCACGAAGTTAACCAGGTTTGCATCTTTGGATTGCTGGACATTGATTAAGATATGTTGAGAGCTTAGTGATTACAAATATGCATGCGGTGAGTCGAGGTTGAATCTGATTGTGTTACTGTGCCTGTGGCGCAGCTGGCACTGAAGTTCATCTACATAGGCCTTGCTTCTGGGCTTGCAGCTTACACTGGTTAGGCACATCTCTGACTAAATCATCAGTGCATGGCCAGTCACTTCGAGGTCAAGTGGATGGGATCTGCTACTTCTGAGTCTTGTGTGATACTGTGGTGCAGAGGTGTCATTCTGGATAGCCACAGGAGAAAGGCAGTCTTCTCGGATTCGGGCCGCCTATCTGAGAGCTGTTATAAGACAAGATGTTGCGTTTTTTGATAAGGAAACTGCCACTGGGGAGGTTATAGCCAGACTATCCGGGGATACCCTTCTTATTCAAGGAGCTATTGGTGAGCAGGTAAGGCGTTCTGCTGCCTTGGCAATATTTCCTTCAAAGCTTTACCAATGTACCGTATGTCACTAGGAAACTGCTTCACTCTCAGGTTGGCAAATTCATTCAATTCATGGCCACTTTTTTCGGGGGTTACGTAATTGCTTTCATAGAGGGGTGGAAACTGGCTCTTGTGTCACTTGTAAGTCTCCCACTCCTTGTGGTAGCGGGGGCTTTTGTCACTATCTTCTTCCAGAAGCATGCCAAGGCCGGACAAGATGCATATACGGAAGCAGCAAAGGTTGTGGAACAAGTCATTGGATCTATGCGAACTGTAAGTATGAGTAGCGTTTGCAGTGTCCGTGTATATGTCCAGGAGTCTTGTACCAGCTGCTAAGGATTGGTGTTGATACTTGCAATGAGGGTAGCAATAAATTGTTGTTACATCTTGCAATCAGGTGGTGTCCTTCAATGGTGAGAGAAAGGCTGTGCAAGATTACGACAACGCACTGAAGAAGGGGTACAAGGTGTCTCGTGTTCAGGCCTTTCACAATTCCTGGGGCTTTTCTACAATCTTTCTTGTGCTATACTTCACCTATGCTTTATCTTTCTGGTATGGAGGGACACTTGTCACTAAAGAGGGTTATCGGGGTGGAACTGCACTCACAGTCGTCTTCTCAACAATCATGGGAGGCCTGTAAGCGATCCAATCACTGTTCCACTGCTCTTGTCGGTGTGGCTTGGTTTGCACCTGCGTCTTTTGTTCACGCCTTGCCTGGCTTTGTTGTTCCATGGCAGCGCTCTAGGTCAGGCTGCTCCTGCAGTGAATTCGTTTCAACTTGGACAACAGGCAGCCTTCAAAATGTTTGAGATTATAAGAAGGATACCTGATATTGACTCCTCCTCAGTTGATGGCGAAACTGTTCCTGATTTGAAAGGAGAAATTGAGTTCGACAAAGTTCACTTTTGCTACCCCACTCGTCCTGGAGTCCAAATCTTCTCTGACTTCTCTCTTTCCATCCCATCTCGTTGCACAGCTGCCCTTGTTGGTGAGAGTGGGAGCGGCAAGTCGACAGTAGTAAGCTTGATAGAGCGCTTCTATGATCCACAAGTGGGAGCGGTTTTACTGGATGGAGTTGATATCAAGACGCTCAATTTAACTTGGCTGAGGCAGCAAATTGGGCTGGTTGGTCAAGAGCCCGTCCTTTTTGCAACTTCTATCTCGCAAAATATTGCATATGGCAAGGAAGGAGCAACGATGGAAGAGATCCAGGCTGCAGCAGAGCTTGCTAATGCTGCGACCTTCATAGGAAGACTTCCTCTGGTGAGTGTAGTGCAAATTCAGCACCATTTCTCTTGAAAATGAGCATAGGAAACGGGACCTCACATGGACTTTGGCATTCCAGGGTTATGAGACTCAGGTCGGTGAACATGGCACTCACTTGTCAGGTGGCCAGAAACAGAGGGTGGCTATTGCTCGAGCCATATTGAAAAATCCAAAGATTCTTCTGCTCGATGAAGCAACAAGTGCTTTAGATTCACGATCAGAGCACGTGGTGCAAGAAGCTTTGGACCGGCTCATGAAGGATCGCACAACAGTTGTGGTTGCTCATCGGCTTTCCACCATCCGTCATGCAGACATGATTGCAGTCGTGCATCAGGGAAAGATTATTGAATCAGGTTAGTCCCAACATTGATGCCATCTCTTGTCTAGAGCTAGTAAGGCGGACCGATAACATGCTGAAAGTTAGTCTGAATAATTCTTGTGGGGGATAAATGATTCACGTTCTAGGTCATTTGCAGGGACACATATGGAGCTTCTGAGGAGCGAAAATGGGACCTATGCCAAGCTGGTTCAGCTTCAGGAGTTGAGTAATGTGGATGAAAGTGAGGAGCCTGGTATTGATAATGATGACGTGCTCGCAGCTGGGGTCATTGACCGTTCACACAGCAAGGGATCATGGAGATCTAATTCTTCCAGGTACGGTTCTGCAATCTAACTTCTGCTTGGGACGGGGTTTTCTATAGTATTGCTGATAATTTACACAACAGGAAAGTGAGCTCCAAGCCTGAGGAGAGGAAAACCTCCAAGAGTCGGGGCTTGCTGGTTTTCCTTTGGGGTGGAGAAAGAGAGGTCCGTGGTGACTTGGAAACCGGGGAGGTTACACAGAAGGACAGTTCTATCCTCCGTCTTGCAGGTCTCCTTGGCCAGAGTGGAAAGCTACTTGGACTGTTTGGCTGCTTTACTTCCATCCTGTATGGGCTTGGTACTCCAATTACAGCCGTAGTTCTGGCTCAAGTAGTTTCAGTCTACTTTGACCCCGACCCCCATGAACTCCGGAGAAAAGCCAATTTCTGGGCTTCCATGTTCCTAGTTTTAGGGGTAGCTCTTGCCCTTCTTGCCCCAGTAGCCAGATTCTCTTTATCTATTATGGGGCATCAGCTTACACGAGTAGTCCGCCGTTTGATGTTTGACAAGGTTGTCAGGCAAGATATCAGCTGGTTTGATGCACCAAAGAATTCGAGGTAACTTCTTCTTGTTCTGCATTGCAGCTCGTGTACACTGAAATGTCTACTATGGTGGGTTCCACTGGGGTTTATTTATGGTCGTAACCTGCTGGTGTATGACAAGGTTTTGTGGTCTGTCTCAGTGGAGCAATCAGTGCCCGACTTGCAGTAGATGCCTCTCTTGTTCAGAGCATGGTGGCAGAGACACTGGGGGTAATTGTCCAGAATTCTGCCACGCTCATCACTGCCATTATCGTTGGTTTATTGGCGAACTGGCAGCTTACGTTGGTGGTGTTAGCTGTCATGCCTCTGTTTGGCCTTCAAGCCGTGGGCCAATTCAACAGAACGAAAGGATATGCCGGAAGAGCTCAGGTTCAGAAGAAACTAACATCCTCATTTTGCTGAGCTTCAAGCACCGTGAGTATTTTGTCTTCATTTTCTGATTTGTTTGTTCTCGCAAACAGGAAGCATATGAAGAGGCCAGTCAGATGGCATGTGATGCTGTTGGCAGTATTCGGACTGTGGCTTCTTTTTGCGCGGAGAGCAAGGTAGTACGGGAGTTTCAAGCTCAAATTGAAGTGCCAAAGAGACATGGCATCAAGCAAGGCTTTGTCACTGGATTAGGCCTTGGCCTGGCACAGCTTGGCTTATTCACCTCTTATGCTCTTAGTTTCTGGTACGGTTCTCAGCTAGTGAAAGACGGGAAAACAACATACAGCAAAGTGTTTCGGGTATGTCACGGCATTACATATGATCTACCACAATCTCATCTACGTTCGGAGTTTCCTTACACTTCTCTCGACTTTCTTGACTTTGTGTTTTTCTCTGGTTCTGCTTATGATCGCGAAAGCTGGTTTGTTTTGTGGATGTAGGTCTTCCTAGCAGTGGCTATGAGCGCTGCGACCATTGCAAGTACTATGACCTTAGCTCCAGATCTGGGCAAAGTGAAGACAGCAGTCCGTTCCATCTTCGGGATCTTGGATGAACGTTCCAAAATTGACCCAGAAAGCATGGAAGGAAAGGTTCTACAATCGGTTGAAGGAGCTCTTGAACTTAAGGACATTGTTTTCAGATATCCGTCGAGACCTGAAGTTGCAGTTTTCCAGAATCTGTCTCTGATTGTGCCAGCGGGAAAGGTACTTAAAGCAGCAAGCAGCAGTTTGTCGAAGTTATGCATTTTACATGTATCACTCATCATTTGTCGTTTGTGCTTCCAACAGACAATGGCTATTGTCGGTGAGAGTGGGAGTGGAAAGTCCACAGTGATTGCTCTGCTGGAGAGGTTCTATGACCCGGATTCCGGCGTGATCCTACTTGACCACGTGAACATCAAGGAGCTGCAGATCCGTTGGTACCGGCAGCAGTTGGCATTAGTGAGCCAAGAGCCTGTCATCTTCAACGACACCATCAAAGCCAACATACAATACGGGAAACAGGGAAGTGGCCCGAGCGCGTCTCAAGAGGAGATAGAAGCTGCAGCTGTGACTGCCAACGCCCACAAATTCATCTCGGAGATGCCCGATGGTTACAGTACCCTGGTAGGAGAACGAGGGATCCAGCTGTCCGGTGGGCAGAAGCAGAGGGTAGCCATTGCACGAGCTATCATCAAGCGTCCTCCGATACTGTTGCTGGATGAAGCAACCAGCGCACTTGACAGCGAGTCCGAGCGGGTCGTGCAAGAGGCCTTGGACCGAGTTGCAGTAGGCCGTACTACAGTTGTGATCGCCCACCGGCTATCCACAATCCAGAATGCAGATATGATTGTTGTGGTGAGAAACGGTTGCATTGCAGAGCAAGGTCGACATGAGGAGCTGATGGTGAAGCCCAACAGTGCGTATGCAGCCCTCGCAAATCTCGGCAATTCGAAGGCCAATGCGTCGTGACCACCTCACACAAATATCTCAAGAGACCAGATTTGGTATTGCGGCTGTCCACAGAGTAGGTACGTACTCTCTTCATTTGTAGAAGTGGGAAATCCAGTCTGGGATGGCGAAATGCTGGCTTCCACCGTAGCTTTGGTATACATAATTGAACCTCTCCGAATGCTCCAAAATCAAAGACCCAAGGTAGCACCGGGAGAGAGCTTCCCGAGTCATCAAAACGGCAAGCAGAACAATTGAAGACAGATTCCCCAACCAGCTTTTTGCTGTAGCCGTTCTCAAAACACAGCCATGATTTGGTGATGTTTCCTCACAAGCCGAAATTCTGACGTCTCCAGTCCATCGGTGAAGCTTCGGCGCTTGCCACAGACTCGTACTAAAATGCCATTCTGTTCCCGAATCCAGCCATTCAGAAAGCTTTCGTTTCCCAAGGGCACTGCTCCCCCCTTCGTCAATCCAGGAGACCTTCCTCACCAACGAGATTTGGGTGCAACACCTACTTCGGCCTTGTCTCGTAATCTTAAGCATGCCCTCTCAAAAGATACAACCTCATCTCGCTGTCTGCTCACCTTCTTGATCTACCACAGCACACGATTTAACCAAGGGTATCTTGCCCTGGTGAATTAATGACAGACAGCTGCCATTGTGCTCTAAGATGTCCGTCCACCGATCAAAATATCCGCCCCTCCGTCCCTTCTAGAAGGTATCCTGCTACCTAGATCTATCGTAATAGATCGGACCCGCAATATCTGTTTCATGCTACAGATCGGACCCGCAATAGCCGGAGGTGCTGCTGCTGGTCTCACAACACATACACCGTAGGTTGTCGCGAATACGTCTCGGATCAAGTGGGAAACCACTTGTGCAGTGCCTATGCCTTGGGATACTATGTCCTTCCGAAACGGTGTGGAGAACTTTCAGTTCTCCGTCTCCTGGCTAGCTGGAAGGAGTGAGGTCGCAGAGGAGCCCAGTGCACGCCAAGGGTGCAGATCCCGCTTCACCTGATTGGGGAAGAGCTTGGTGATGACTGCTCTACCAGCGCAGCATTCAGTGTGGTGGAAACTATAGTCTGTCTCTGTCATACATTGCCGACGGCAGTGGTGGAAGCAGTGCTGGTGCGATTACGGGCAGCAGCGCAGGCCCGCTGCCGAGCTGTGTGCAAGGACTGGCTTGCCATGCTCACCGAACCAGGGTTTCGTTGGAGGAACTTTCTCCATTCCCTGTCGCGGACGAAAGGTTCCCCAGATTATCGGTGCAGCTAGGGACGTTTTCCAACCCATGCCGAATTTCAGGATTTCAGGATTTCAGGCCTAATTAGAGTCCAAGTCCCATGGGACAACCCCGAAGACCTTTACTCTCGGTGGCCCGGTGATCTGTTTCATGTCGCTCTTCCATATGATCAGTATCCTCTTAGATCGAAATACTCAGAATCTTTGTCGTCAAAAACATCAGGGGCATCCGCGCCACCTCTTGGCTATCCTCTCAAACATCCAAATATTCAGAATCTTCCTTCTCTTTTCACAAATACCGGGGCATCCTCAACTCGCCTCCATCAGCATCCCATGCATCTCATGTCCCAAACGGAGAACACGAACACAAGTAGAAGAATTTTATTGAAGTCTACTAAGGACGGAATTCCGTCATGGGACTGAAATACGGTAACTTCTTATTATTATTATTATTATTATTATTATTATTATTATTATTATTATTATTATTATTATTATTATTATTATTATTATTATTATTATTATTATTATTATTATTATTATTATTATTATTATTATTATTATTATTATTATTATTATTATTATTATTATTATTATTATTATTATTATTATTATTATTATTATTATTGATTCACAAGGTGATCTCGTACTTTACACCTCACACGAGCTTGTGATCTCGCACTTTAGACCTCACACGAGCTTGTGATCTCGCACTTTAGACCTCACACGAGCTTGTGATCTCGCGTTTTAGACTTCACAGGAGGGAGTTGAGCACGCCTGAAAACTAAGATGATTTACAAACTTTTTTCTAACAATCAAGGGATGGCACCCCATCCTCATACTGATTTGTCCGCAAGCTGCTTAACTGCGGAGTTCTTTTCTTAATCTTTGTTGGTGTATGTGCACAAGGGTGTCATTTTGATCCCGTCCCAAGCTCGGTCCCGGTCCCTGCATGTGTTAAAAAAAACATGAGGTTCTTCAAGAGTCCGGTCCCCACCCTCGGTCCCCTATTACCCTCGGGGACCGAGAGTTCATAAAAGGTCCGGTTTAAAATTAGTAAATTACTTAATTTTATATCCAAGGATTTATATTTATTACGGACACATGGACCCATCTTATCATGGGCCTTGATTTGCGATGCGGGCATGATCAGGACTCCATGATCATGATCTGCGATCTTTATATTATTATTTATAAATTATTTATCTAATATTTATTATATTTAGTGACCAAGGGTCGCAAAAACCTGATCCGTCCCAAGCTCGGTCCGGGACCGGCGTAACTAAGCAGGCGGTCCGGATCGAGCTAGTATTCGGTCAAAATGACAGTCAAATGTGCACCCCCCGTCTTGAGGTTTATGTATTGCATTATGAAAGTGTGTGAAGGCATTAAAGATGCCTCAACTGTCCGTTCGGATTGTAACTCTTAAGATTGTGCCTATTCAGAATGGTGAGCTTTATGAATATAACAATCTTCATACACCGCACTTGAAGCGAGATGAGCTGAATCTATTGCAAATCAACAAGTCCTAATAAGAAGCAAAAGCCTTCATGCTTGATCTTTCGTAAGGGCTTGGTCAGAATACCATGTTCGTGAGTTGACCTTCAATAGGAATGTAATTCAATCTTTTGATTGCACCTTGGGGCGCAGGTAATGATACCATGACTCGATATTCTTGGATTGCTCATAAAACGTGAGATCATTTGATAGGGCTATGATAGCTTGATTATCACACATTAACTTGCTCATCTCATGTGGATACCCAAGGTTTCAAAGGAGCTAATCTGGCCATAGTTCTTCTTTAGTTGCAAAGGCAACTGTGATATATTCTGATTTAGCTTAACCCAAAAAGGACAAACCCACTCAAAACGAGTTTTTGAGTGCCTTTTTAACACTTTGACACTTTTGGAATAAAAGTAAAACCAATTCAAAAAAAGGTTGCCTTCTTTGTGAAATTCTTTACTCTATCTTCCAATATTTTTTAATTTAAAAAATTCTCATATTATGACACAAAAACATTAACCAAACTTGGATCGAAATGCCATATCCACAAGTGTACTTTAAAAGCCGATGCTCAAACCGAGTTCCATCGGCCTTCAAGTTCTGCGTCCAAAGGCCCGTACGCCGAAATTAAAAGCTGTCCACGGACGATAGGGTGGCACGGACCAAACTGTAGTTAGACGTGTAGTTAGTTTGGTTTGGCCAAGGCTGGAAGTTGTGAAGCCAAGGCAATCATTTAAGCTTGTATCTTTTTTTTAGTACTGAACAGCCCTCTAATTTTTTGAGTGGTAAGTGGGGCGGCGTGTGATTGTTCTGAAGACATGCCAGATAACTTCTTTCATTCAGCCAATTTGGTAAACCATGGATTTTGATACATTGACATGGAAGGAATGGAAAGAAGCACATGCTACTTTGTGGGTTATAATCACCCAAATGGGTAGTGGGAGGGTGCATTGGAAAGGTCTTGTGCAGCTCAATGAGCCCTAATTTTTTTTAAAATAAATTTATAACAGTGAAAACTAAAGAAAACTTGGTTTCTGCGAAAAAGTCATTTTCAACCTAGTTCTTCTGGGTTAACTTAGAGAAATTGAAGTCTATTTTTTGGATTTCTAAGTTTATAATAAAGTCTTCTTTCCTCGATTTCTAAGTTTTACACTACCTGTAAGCATGAAGACATAATCCATGGTGATTTTCTAGTGTCCAGTCTGCGTTGGTTCATCTACTAAGTTTGGTTTGAACATTAGGACTTGCTTATTTATATTGAATTTACAATTTCTTGTCGTTAGAAGATACCTTAGAATTCTCTTAGTAGCCGGCCAATGTAACTTGCTGGGCTTGGATAGAAACTAATAAACATGTCCATTGGGACACATTACATCTACTCTAGTATACTAGGCTGAATATTAAACACTACCAACTACTTCTGCAAATGGGATCAATTTCATCTTTTTGCTTAGCCTAGAGCATGTTTGCTTGGGTGTATCAAGATTTGCAACTAGCTATAGTATACTAAGTAAGTAAATAGGAAACATATATTCCTGATGTAAAGTACCGCTATGTATATAATGAGAACCTTAATTAGCCTGAATGCCAAGGCAGTATGTCATGCTGCCTTCATCTGTTACCTTGAACTCTTCCCTAAAATCACATTTGCAGTCAACTAAGAATGTCTCATCATTGAAAACCATAATCAGGTCATCGATTATATAAAGATCCATCATAAGTACTTGTTCCCCTCTGTTTCTTATGAAGATACTAGCATCTACAAAAACATTTGATATAACCGCCAAGCAAATACAGTCAAAGCATTCATACCACGCTCCAGGGGACTGTTTGAGCTCCTATAGAGTATTCTTTAGTAACCACAGAGTTAGAAATAAAAGGAGACCACGTACATAACCCTTAGTAAGCACTTAATTGCCCACTCATGAACCCAAACTACTATTCATTATTGATATAGCATTTGCTTGATGCAAGACACCTCCCCATGACATCTCTACCTCACACCTTGAACTCTTCGCCAAGTGCTTCATAACCATGAGGCTGTTGTACATAAATAGATTTATTCTTTCAAAAGTCCATGTAGAAATGCCATCTCCATATCTAGCTAATGTATGAAGAGAATGTACATTACACGAAGAGAGATGAGCTTCACTACCAGGCTAAAAATGTTTCACTCAAAGTAGTAGACTCCTCTCTTTTTTGTGAATCCCCTAGCTACGAATCTGGCTTAAAATCTAGTTGAGGAGCCATCTGCATTTTGCTTCTTTGTTAGGATCCATTTGTTGCCTGCGATATTCTCTCCTTGTGGTGGCTTATCCAAGGTTCATACTTAACTGGAAACCAAGAATTCATATTCATTGTCTATTGCTTGCATCTATAAATTGCAATTTGGTACTTCAAGTGCTTCTTCAATAGGAATAATGTTAGCATTGAAAGTGGAGGTCAAATTGCAGGACTACAACAAGGAGGAAGAGTATGTTTTTAAACAACATGGAAAGATTAACAAACGGCTCTACAAGGCTATACGGGCGGGGAGGAACAAGGCCAA
This sequence comes from Anthoceros angustus, assembly GCA_010909165.1. Lineage (NCBI taxonomy): Eukaryota > Viridiplantae > Streptophyta > Anthocerotopsida > Anthocerotales > Anthocerotaceae > Anthoceros > Anthoceros angustus. The sequence goes on from MU008151.1 coordinate 120,551, forward strand.
TGTTTACGTCAAAGAGTTGAAAGCCTAGAAAATTTGGGAATTCAATAAGGAGCTAGGGGAATTGGGGGAAGACTTAACAGAGGTCTTGGAAGTGCTAAAAAAGCTGATACTTTTGAAGAAGAAAGGTCACTTGGAGAAGAAAGACAGACCAATCAAGGGAGGAACAGGTGAATTCTACGAAGCTAGAAGAGCTACCTGAACTAGCGAAAGGGGGGTTTCCTGTGAAGAAGCCTTGTTATGAGGCAGGGAGGGAAAAGACTTACCTAAATTTCTAGGAATGCAAATTGGAGCTGAGGTGAGAAAGTTCCCTACAGGCCTTGAACCCAACTGATGATGATAACCAAGTGTGATGCGAGGGTGTTATTTTAGGTTTGAACTTTTTGTGAGCACTTGTTGTAAATTAGAAGATAATTGGACTCCAGCAAGATCCTATTTTGAATGCGATGGGTGTTATTTTAGGTTAGAACTTTTTTTTAGCATTAGCTGTAAATTAGAAGATAATTGGACTTAAACAAGATCCTACTTTGAAATAGGTTGTTTGGGTCAAGGAAAACTTCAAGAGATAGAGGAGGAGATGTCGTCAGTCATTTCGTTTACTAAATGGTGCAAATAAGCTTGTGCAAAAAATAGCCAAAGTATAAACAAAATTGTGCAAGTGAATGATAAAGGGCAGTTTTTCATATTCAAGGATAAATGAAAAGATAAAGCTATTAAATTTTGGGAGGAAAAAGACTGCATGAGCTTAAAGGCCTTAGAACTTCTTAAAAGTAAGGAAGTCATGAAACTTAACAGAGAGAATCCCTTTATTTGATTTTGTTTATCTACTTGTAGTCTCAGATTCAGGTTGAAGTTGAAACATGGGGAGAGCACACGCATGAGAGAATCGTAAAGTATGTATTATTTTATGGAAGTGTGTGAAGGCATTAAAGATGCTTGAACGAGGGGGAGGCGAGTCTGTTCGGATTACGTCTCAGTTTGGATGATTTGCCTATTCAGAACGACAAGTCTCATGAATGTAACTGTTTTCACACAAGGTCTTGCTCTAGTCGGAGCTCATATTCTCATGGGACATAATGTACTTAGCAACTACAGGCCTCAACTGGGGATCTTTGCGAGAGTGGAGTGAGCAATGGATCACGAACTACAGCTTAAGACGAGGCTTTGAGACGGTAGGCTCTCATTATCTCTAGTGTGCTGGCCTCGGTTTTTTTCTATTTCTACTTTCCTTCCTACCTGCAGCCTTCCTTACCTTAATTACCAATAGTATATCCATTTCGCATATTTTGTTACTTGAATAAGCTTGCATGTGATTCTATTCAATTGCTTCGGTTGTTTGGATCTGCGCCAGTTTTCCCCATTCATAGATTAAAGACCCAATTCCTCATTCATCAATTAAACACTCATGAACGTTATCCGAATTACACCACTCAAGGAAAACATTGTGAATAATTGACTCTTGCCTCTACATGACCTCCAAGATATCCGAATCACAGCACTCGAGGAAAACATTATGAATAATTGACTCTTGCCTCTACATGACCTCTAAGACATCCAACTAACCAGCTGATAGTAGCCATGATACCAACTTGTAACTGTAGGAAACTTGTGTCACAGTGTAATCTAATCTGATAGACAGCGAAATACACTAGATGATGGATTCAAATGAAGTTTTAGAGATGGGGTACAAAAAAGATGTAGTGAAAATAATTACAACTACGTATATGAGCCTTATTATGTGATCATAAGACTGCCCTAAATATTATTAATTAAATATGTGTTCAAGCGTGCCCTAAGATGCTAGCTTCTGGAGATGGCCTCTACACTCCCACTCAGGTTTGAAATAAGATGCTAGCTTCTGGAGATGGCCTCTACACTCCCACTCAGGTTTGAAATAGCCACGCAAAGATGTTCCATTTGAGCAAGACCACATTGAAAGACTGTACGTAAAACTCAATCATATGATGCAACTGTGAAGACTAGATGCAATAGCCAAGATACCGTGCCGTTTTTTGGTTTATGACATCGTAGTTATGGAGGGATTTCTACAAAGATACTAAAGTACGAAGTACTACTAGCTGGAGTTGAACCGACATGTAAACTAAAGTGCCCTAAATGAGATTGATCTCGTGTGTCACCGAGTATATCTAGTTTTATTTTCCTACTTTCTCTATTTATATTTTTATTTATATATTTATTGATATAGTCTATTAAGGATATATGTTAGACGGGATTATTACATTGATAGGGAAAAATATCCTCATATGAGGAGAATCTTTCCATCTTGGGAGAATCTTTCATGTTAGGGGATGTTTGAGAACATGTGGACTATGAACGGTAACGGACGTTTGAGAAACATTTGGATTACGAACAGTAACATTTGTTTGAGAATGTTTGAGAACCATCTAGATTATCTCACTGCACTAGAGTCAGAGAATTTGACGAAGAAGGCCATTTTCAATCTTTACTGAGAATATTCTCATCTTTAGGGAGAATCTTCGCATGTTAGGGAAAATCTTTTCATGTTAGGGAGAATCCTCATCCTCGCATATGAGAGATAGGCGGTGCGAAGATGAGAGATAGGCGGTGTGAAGATGAGAGATAGGTGGTGAAGATGGGCATATATGCACGGACAATATGAGAACAATGGGTAATAAGGTTAGTAAGTGGTTCCCAAGTTGCATCCTTTGATGGGGTCTCGTTCCCAGAGGAATGTGCTTCAAGCTATGTGTCTTTGTAATATATTTCTTGATGAAGCAACGGCATAGGTTCCCAGAGGAATGTGCTTCAAGCTATGTGTCTTTGTGATATATTTCTGGATGAAGCAACAACGTAGCCCAGCTTAGCTGCAGGTTCTGAGATTCCATGCTACCACACAATAAACTTGTTTAACGGTGTTCATATATGTGTTGTGCGTCTACTTCATATAAACGGTTTGATTAAGGATCCTATGGCAAACTTGGGCGGTCTACCAAGACTTTGTTCCACTATATTTTCAGAAGCTCGCATCCAACAAAATCCGCTGTGGCCTTGCATACTATTTTGCTTCTTGGATTCGGGTGACTAACGAGGGCTGTGAGGCACAACAGACGCAACATCTAGTGTGCCGGCAAACTTCTTGGCGATGGCATCGGAACACCAATCCTGGCCATCATCCACAGTGGGCATCCTGACCTCGGTGAGATTGCCCACAGGAGCATTTAAGCCAGGCATGTAGACACCAGCCACGACTCTCACAACGTTGGTAGCATCCACATCCATGCACACGCTGATCAAGGGCACACCCTTGGGTGCTGGTGGAATGCCTGAGACTTTGAAGAAGCCCAGCAGATGGTTATCCCTGGCCTGCTTCTGCTCGCCCTCGAACACCATGATCAAGGCCTCTGCCTGGTTGGCTCTCGTGGTAGTCACCACGATGTCTCTTCGGGCGGGGATGGTGGAGTTGCGAGGCAGTACTGGGAGGAACTCCCCCCCTGTTCCTTGGATGCCCAGGGTCCGTGGCACTGCCTGAATGGTGAGCAGGTCCAAAGCTCCTGACGTGTCTGACAAGCCGGAAGTGATGGCCCCCTCGATGGCCGCTCCTCGTACTGCAGCCTCCAGAGAGTTCATCTCCTGGTAGAACTTCTTGCCCTGCATGATGTGTTCGAGTGTGGAACGGATTTTTGGGATTGCAGAACAACCCCCAGCAAGGATGACATCGCTTATCGCTTCTGGTTGGACCTTAAATTCCAACACAAAGCACAAACAAGCTTGTGAGCGAGAGCCCTAGAGCTAGGAAGTCGACGGACCAAATTCAAAGCTGACAGCTAACAGCCGAGCGGAATGATTCAATACCTGAGCAGCTTGCAAGCACTGACGAACAAGCTCACCGCATCTCTCGAGAATAGGTGCATTCACTTCCTCGAACATTGCCCGAGTGATGGTCAACGTAGCTTTCTTATCAGGCAGCCTCTCATCCTCTACAACAACATCGGCCTGGTCTTGTGTCGACAGCACATGCATGGCACGCTCACATGCAAATCTCAGTCGCCCAACGGTCTCCGGAAGGTGACCGTATCGTCGTGAGCTCTTCCCACTTTCCTGAGCCTCTGTATCGGAATCCATCTTGCCATCCATCTTATCATCGACTTCGAGTTGCAGACCCAACTTGGAAGCTACGAAGTGAACCAGATTCCAGATCATGTCCTCTCCTCCCACCACATCCCCGAGCATGGCCTTCACTTGTGACACTCCGCCAGCTGTTGCTGTCAATGCAACATCGGTGTGGCCAGCTCCCATGTTAAATATGAAAGCAAGCTTCTCAACAGTATCAAAAGCTTCCTGTTCCTGCCTGCCCCCAGCACTACTCTCCTCCTGGACCACCCTGTCGGTGGGAGATTCCACAGGGATGGTTATCACCGGTGGCTGACCAGGACTGGCGTCCCCCTTCTGCTTCTCCTCATACCTTTTCGAACTTGGTCTGTCGACCTCTTCAACAATGCCCAATTTGCTAAGCTGTCTCTGAGCATAAAGAAGAGCAACAGCTGTAGGCTCAGGCACGAACCGCATGACACGAAGACCTGCCATTCCACATGCCCTCTCCATCCGTGTAAGCTGAAACCTGGAAAATGATACAGGAACCGTTATGACAGCATCTTGAACTGTTCTGCCAAGATCTGCTTCCGCCATAGCCTTCAGTTCCACAAGTAAAATCGCCAAAACCTCTTCAGGAGTTGTGGAACGCCACACCTTGTGACCCAGGGCTCCCAAGAACGGACGAACTCCCAGGTCCAACGACTGTATGAAAAAGGGGCTGGTCTTCAAGCTCTTCCTCACTACCGGGTCTGTGTCCAATCTACCCAGCAGCCTCTTGACATTGAAGATAGTATTTCCTGACAAGAGATCGTGCTCGGACGTTGTCCCCACACCCGGATCCTCAACCCCCCTGAACAGAATGTTGGATGACATATTCCGATGAAGGTCTGCAGAATTACGAAGCAGATACACCGTGGAATCACGCCATACTGCTACAGAGCAGTGAGAGGTTCCAATATCTATGCCAACTGCTGTCTGGATCGAGTCATTTGATGTCCCCTCGTCCCCCGGAGCCTCCATCACGTACGGTTGAGTTGTTGCCATGATCTGTCTGCCTACCTGCAGGTAACCGCAGTACCAGAATCACGAATTACCTCATCCTAGCCAAACCCAAACAGCCATTCTTTGTGGAAGCAAGGACTCAAACTTGGGTAAGAACTTGCCTCTTGGCAAGATGAAAGAAAAGTCACTTGCAAGCCAGCTCGGTCACCTCGTCGGTTGCTGCATGTACTCTACAGAGCCTGAAACACAGGACATGTGTTTGAGGATTCTCAACTAACGACAGTAGGTAACACTCTGTCACCTCAATTGCAAAGCCACCCTCAAGCAAGGAGGCAACGTTACAGCCTGATACCAGCACGAAATTCTCGATACGCAACAGCGTCACACAAATCTAGACTCCTGGTCCCTGGACATGCCAAACGAGATAAAGAAACAAAGAGATCACCGGGAATATCTGTGCAGGCGTGGGCCTTGGAAATTGAAGCGGTGCATACTGCTCCAAATCTTTCAAAGTAAGAGGCAGTGCTCATGAAGACGGCTCCAGTTGGCAACCAGACTACGTGTTGCCAAGTGGACAGACAGGCAGAGGTGGTGCTGAGTCATATCGGGTGTGGAGTTCAAACCCATCCGCAAGTCAATGTACCTGCTGACGCAGCGGCACAGCAGGATTTGGGCAACTCCTAAACTTGCCCAGTGATGTCAGTGTTTACAGGCAGTCTGAGCAACACTATGTTGATCCCTAAGCGTTGAAGTCCGGAAGAATAGGCTGCCCAGAAGGTATGGTGCCATGGACTTGTCATGCAGGATTCACGGCTCCTCTCAACGTGGGTTTGGTTTGACGGTTTGGTGCTTGTGAGGAGATTCGTCCCTGGCGTGTTGTAGTCTTCGCAAATTAGAAGCATTGCGAAGAGCTTTAGAAAGCTCGTGAGATGTCGTTTTCTGAGAGGCCATTCACCTGAACATGGTCAAGAAGGTGCGATCCTTCAGCTCAACGCTCTAATGGCGATTGTTTGGCAACCGTCTGACAAGGATTCCATTCGGTGGGTGAGGAAGGTCTCTGAGATGTGAATTCTGCTAGCAGGAATGCATCATGCATACATGCTGTCCGGGAAGTTGATAGTGGTCACACTGGAATCACCTGATGCATGCGGCTCCGGATGAGAGCTATAGCTTTGCTTGCAAGCTTGATATTGGTAGCACATGTGAAATCCGAAGTGCAGAGGAAAAGGACACCAAAGTAACTCTGCAGCAGTCATAAAGAAACATCCACGCTTGGCCACGCTCAATGATAAGACTGGTACGTTCAGATGGTGGAAGACAAATTAGTCTCGTCCAGGTGTGGCCTGAAAAAAGGTCCAGAAGTCAGTTTCTTCTCATCCCAACATCTGGAACAGCGTAATCCCCGCAGGCTTGACGGTGTCCATCCGGGGATTGCTGGATACTGACGGTCGGATTCCGGTTGCTAGGTCCTGCGAAGCATGTTCCCTCAGTGTGCCGGAACATCTCAAGAGCTGCAGCAGGCACATTTTTTTGTGGTTTTCTATTTTGAAGGATTTACTCATCTCGTACAGACAGAGAGTGGATTCACTCATCTCGTACAGACAGAGAGTGGATTTACTCATCTCGTACAGACAGAGAGATACTTCTGATTGTCACCTACGATGACTAAAAAATGCTGGACTCAATTGGTGCTTTCCAGGGAAATGTGTGTCTCAAAGGTCTTCCAGATAAAGCCTGCTATGGCTTTTGCCTTTCGACATTACTTTTCTTGGCTGGACGAGGTCCCTTCTCCTTTTCTTTGTTTGGCTGTCATGGGAGTTCTAGATCGGAACGTCACCCCGGGTTGTAGGATGTCTCTTTCTTGGACTTCAGCAATGTGGTTTCTGACTTGCCTTGATGACAAAAGACTTCATGTGTCCTTAGAGACATTTGCCTGACAACTGTTTCTTTCGGGTCTGGCTGTTTTCAGTGGGATGCTTGTGCTAAAGTCTGCTCTCTGAAAACTGCTCACTCTGTGATTGCAGACTGTGAACCTTTTTCTTTGTGTCAAGTGTTGATGGGAGTGTGAGTCTGGAAGGTGGCATGAAGCTGAAATGAACACCATCAAATGCTGAAGTGGGGACGATAGGAGATCAGTGGGGACTCTGGCAATCTTTTGATGCACAAGTGCGGCTATTTCTCAGCGTATGGACCTAGCTTTGGCCAGCTTTTTGTTTGTCATCTGGGTATGACTTGCAAACGCAGGGATAAAAGCAAGTGGGCGGCGGTGGTCCAGTGGTAGAAATCCTTGGAACGCGTAGATGGTCCGTGGCATTAGTAGTTCCTTCAAATTTCTGTTTTGTCACATGTTCCTTCGGCTTCACCCACATTCACGAGCTTCTGCTCCTCCTCCTCACCACGAGGCATGAAAATGAGTTGGATTTCTTGCCAGGTATGGATTCGTTCAAGCTGCACTTGTCCACAGCCGATGCTAGCCAGGACATTCATTTGTAACTCTCAGTTTTCATGTATCGGAAGCGAATCGTGTCGCGTGGAGCACCCATTAATGAGGTTGCGTGGAGCACCCATTTCGCTTTTCACAAACCAACCTCGTCACCAGCGAAGCACCGGTGGTCAGGTGATAGAATACTACCCTGCCAAGGTACAGATCTTAGATATATACACAGACAGGATTTTGCCTCACTAACGTACAATGCGCAGAGTGGAGAGCGTAACGGAGAGAAGGTAAATGATATGAGGCAAGCAAATGGCAGCCTGCAGGCAGTGCTGGACAGGAATCAGCCGCTGAAGAGTATCAAAGGCAAAAGACGCAGGCGTAGGAGTCGTGGCATCAGAGATGGAGGAGGAAAGGACAAAGCAGAAGCAGGCTTTTGCCGGACTATGGTTAGAGCTGGCATACAAAGGTTTGGGGTGCAGTGCAGGGCATGGCAGGGCAGAGCCATGTGGGTGGTGGCAGGGTGAGGAGCAAAGCTGCTGGCAAGCAAGCAACGATAAATGGTTGACCAGGCAGGCAGCTTATGATTATAGAGGTTGATGAAATCAAGGCTCCAGATCCCAACAGTAGCAATGGGAGAAGAGAAGAGGAGAGGAGAGGCAAGGAAAGGCAAGGCAAAGCAGTCGAGAGCGAGCTGGCTGCCTGGGTGGCTGGGCTGTACAGTAGAGAAAAGAGGAAAGCTGGCAGGCACTGGCAGTCCCAAGGCGTTGGGGTGTGGTATAGATCTGCGTCAGCTGTTCCCCACGCAACCTTGGTCCTCACTCACTCACTCACTCTCACAATCACTTCATACTTACACACAGAAACATGCGCACACATATCCTTCATCTTCCTAAGTCTGAGTGCGATGAGAGAGCCCTACATTAGTGGCGGTTACGGCAGCAGAAGGAACAGCAGGAGGCAGCAGATCACATGGATGTGAGCAAGGAGGAGGGCGGGTCACATGGAAAGTGGCAGCACCTCTCTCTCCCGGATCCTGACCTCACCTCACCTGATCTGATCTGACTAGACCACAGCTCCCCACCTGACTGGACCTGACCTGAGTCCTGACCTGGGCGGGTATTAGGGTGAAAGTGTGAGGGATTTGCTCTCTGCAGATCTGCGTCGTTAGACGCAGCTTTCGCCTTTAATGCCAGGCCCAGAGCCCAGGACCAGGACGAGGACCAGGACCAGGACGAGGACCAGGCCCAGGCTGTGGGGAATGCGCACAGAATCCTCAGAGCCCACCGTCCGGCTCACAGTCAGAGCCCAGGTAGTCAAGGAAGTCCCATTACTTACACACAAGCAGCGTTCACACAGTCCACTAGTGTGCAGAAGTAAAGCAGCAGGGGCAGCAGCAGGATGCAGGACTTGTCCTTTGCTCTGATCAACATGCCATGGCAACAACCACTGGAACAGCAAGGGTTTCCATGGCAGCAGTAGCAGCAGAAGCAGAAGCAGAAGCAGGAGCGAGCCCGACCCTGATTTCATCTACAAGCAAACAATCGCAAACAAGCACGGTTGCTAGATTGTGGCACAAAAGTACACCAGCGTGTGGCGAGTCACAGCTTGCCCCGCACGTACAAGGCAGCAACAGTCTTCTGCAGCCCACCCCAGCCCCATGGGTAATAGTGAAAGCGACGATGATAGTGTGAAAATGAAAATGAAGACGAAGCAAGCAACAACCATGGGCAACACAGACATATGGTTACACGCCAGTCTTCGTGCTTGCATCATTGCCGCCATCACAACATTCACCCCGAATCCCCGAACCCTAGCAAGCCGCATAGCACGATGCAATCCCACAATGCCATGCGGCGGTGCAGCAGGTGGAGCCCAAACAAAATACAATACATCCGAAAGTTGCTCGAAATGGGCTTTGCGGGTGCGGACAAGTGCTGTGTGGGATTTCTCCTTGCGTGTCCTAGATTTGGGTGCGGCCAGTGGGCCGATGTTCCCAGTCCCACGACCGCGCTGGACTGGATCCAAGCTGAGCAAGGAGGGTGTATTTTAATGGCTCCCCTCCCTCGGGCGTTACGTGAGCGTTGTGGGTTTTCCACAGATTTTGTAGCTTGTGCCCGCACGGCACAAGGGTGCAAGGGGAAGAGACAAAAGGAGAGGAAGAAGCGGGTCGGATGCGAGTCCGAGACCGAGACCGGGTCTGAGAATAGCGATACAATGCAATATCGCAAAACAATAGTGGCCCGCGGAAACGCTGCCAGCCAGTGGCAGTCCAACAGCGGTGCCCAGCCCATGCATGCACCTGGCAGAGGCAGGCCCGGCCCGGCCCGCCTCAAGTGGGTCACGATCGGGACGCGGGGGCCCAACCAAATCTGCCTCCCTCCCGGGGCGAGGGTGGCCTCTCCTTGCCTTGCCCTGTTGCGCCCATCACAGATTCGTCCTGCGACACCTCTTCTCCACGCCGAGGCGAATGTGTTCCTGCTTCCACATTGCGCATTGCAAATTGCCCGCACAGACAGAGAGGAATGGAATGGAATAAGAATCGAAGGATCAGGACAGTGCCGTCCCAGCTAGAAGCGGCAGACCCCCGTCCCCAATTCCCCAATTTTAGCGAGATTCGCGACCAACATCGGGCCGTCCAGGCGACTCTCGATTTGTTCCTGTGGAGATGCATGGCGAGGCGAGGAAACAGCCAGATTCCATTCCAATTTCCGACTGACGTGGGGACGTGAAGGGCAAGGGCGGGGGGCGGGACGAGGAACCGGGAACGGGAAACGGGGACGGGATGGCGTGATGGTGTGATGCGCCCGAATAGGCGGCGTGCGGCCAAATTTAGACGGCATCTATCCTTCCTCAACTTCGGCGACCACAATCGCGGCCCGCCATGTGACGCGGCTGGGCAGAATATTAGCTGGAGAATATCCGGATTGGTGCACAGTATATCCGACGCTGTGTGTGCAGCGGCGGAGTGGAGCGCGGGATCGGCTGCCAGCGCCACGACGCCGGTTCGAACCCGGTGCCGTGCTGGGAGGGCGAGGGGGCGCTAAATCTAAATCCGGTGGCTTGATGGTACGAGTGTTAACTGTTACGCGGGAACAGTGTGACATTCTGACGACAGGATGAGACTTCTTTTGTACTTGCAACTCGTGGACGCACGCGCCGAGATGTGGGCATGGCAGTGCACCACCCACCACCATGGGCTTGGCGTACTGCCTGCGACCATACACATGTACATGGAGGGGGATCGGAATTGGGGGTCACATTCCGGAGTGGTGGTGTGCCACGCAGCAAGCTTGCCCTGCCCGGGCCCAGGCCTGTTCCGGTAAAGAGGAAAGCGAAGTGAGGCCAAGGGCGTGGAAAGAGGGAAGCAGAGATCTGGAGATGGATATTTCTCAAGGCCGGGCCTGTTGTTGTGTGTATGTAGCGGATTGCACAGCCAAATCAATGTCTTCCATACAGGCTGGAAAGGGGAGTCTACCAGTCACAGTGCAACAGCGCAGTGAAGCGGTCAGGACCAGGATGGATGATGAACCCATCATCAATGCCGCTGGGCTGCTTGTGTGGGGTGTGGGAAATCCGATTCCACGCCCATGGATGTCCGTCTTTGTCATGCTGGATTTTGTCCCCCACCCACCCTGCTGCCGCTGCTCCTGCTCCTGCTCCTGCCTATTGGCTATTGTTTCCGGTCGGGAAGCATGACCCACGATCCTCACAAGTCTCCCCGAATAGGTCTTCCAGATTCAACATCGCAGGTTTGAGAGATTCTTCGAACTCCTCACATACATATTCGGCAAGGCGTAGAAATGAACCATCAAGAGCGTGAAGAAGTTGGAGCAGAGTAGAGCCCAAAAAAGGGTGAAGGTGGGCACCGACCCAAGTTGCTGGTTCGAGCTGGACACACCAAAGTGGAGTTATTACCAGCTTGGGGAAGTTTGCGAAGGAAGAATGTGGAAGCGTGGTGGTGGCTGAACGAAGAGTGTTGAAGCTTCCTAGCCAGATCACCGCATTGTTTAGGAGCAGCAAATAGAAGTCTGGAAGCAACTTCAAAGAATGGGGCCCAAAGATTCGGCGCTGGGAGAGCTTGGGCAGTGGCTGCTGCTGCTGGTGCCGTTGGCCCTTGCATGAAAGCCACTTCACATCCCAGTTGTCCGCCATGATTGCACAGTGCGAGGGCCTCGCTGGCCCGGCCCCCGGGCCCCGGGGAGGAGTTAGGAGCCGGGAGGAAGAGAGGGGCGAAATGGCGAAACCAATGGACGCTCCGGGACGTGCCGCTGGATGCTTGGGATGCCAGATCCGTGTCGACATGCTGTTGCTCAGGGGAGCGCCATCAAGACCAGGTTCATGGACTGGACCGGATTAAACAAATAGATCCTCCTTGCTCTGGCTCGGTTGCTTGCGCTCATGCGCTGTTGCTGTTGCTGTTGTTGCTACTGTTGGGGCATGCCCATGGGAGCATGGAGCATGGGCATGGCCGCATGGGCAGCACAGGGAGCCACGTGCCACAGCGAGCGACAACAATTCTACTATTTGGCTGGCCTGGGGCCTGAAGGCCGGGGCTGCCTGCTGCCTGCTGCCTGCGGCCTCCTGCCTGCTGCCTGCTGCCTGCTGCCTGCTGCCTGCTGCCTCCTGCCTGCTGCCTCCAGCTCCTCTCGTTTGCTGTTGGATTTGTACGAGGCTGATCGATCACGAGCCCGATCTTGTACTGTGTGCACAGTCCCAAGTTCCAACTCTGGAGCGAAGGTGCCGAGTCTCATCTCGACCGTCCAGGTATTATTTCGCTAAGGGCGCAGTGCACCAGCTTCAGCTTCAGCTTCCCTTGTTGCCCTCGGATTTATGAAGCCCGGCGGCATCCGCATTGGGAACGGCGTCACCCGGAATATGAGGCATTGACTTGTGTTGAAATCGGATTTCCCGTTTCCCGTTTGCATTTCCATGTTTGTTTTGTGTGAAACGCGAGGCGCGAGTGGCGAGTGGCGACTCGGGACAGGACAAGAATTCCATCCTCCCATGAGCTGTATCCCAAACCCCGCAAAAGGAGAGGGGAGTCAATCTGGGTTTCCACGTTGGATGGGCGATGGGTGCCAGTTTTCATGGGCTGCACATGGCCATGGCATGCGATGAGATCATCTTCGGGGGTGTGAGTGCACGCACGTCCCGATATTCCCTCCCCTGCACGGCATACCCATTGCCTTGCTGGGGCTGTGTGAATGAATGACAGAATGAATGAGCGGGAAATGATAGATTATTGACAGGCACAGACTTGGTGATTGCGAGGATTACAGAAACTGGGTGTGAAGATTGAATGAATGAGCACAACAAATGCGAGGTGGGCATGGATCCGTTCGATATTCCCCGGGGTGCGCAACCACATTGGATGACATGATCCGACAGATGAGGCCTATGATTGTACCGGTGGTCGGCGCTATGGCATCGCATCAGAGGGCAGCATGCCTCGGGAGTGGCACCACATGGGGAGCGGATCAAGGGCAGGCCAGACCCGGCCAGGCCATGCCCGACGCCGACGCCGACGCCGACGCAGACGCCGACGGCCATGGCCGCTCCTCCCCCACTCCGCACCACTCTAGTGCCACCAACAACTGTTACACCCAGCAGCGGCAGATGCAGATGCAGCTGCAGCTGCGGCAGTGCCGGCCCGACTCGGGCCCCGAGTCACCACTCACCACTGCACTGCACTGCACTGCACTGCCCACCAGCAGCAGGCCGCAAATCGGAATCGGGCTCGCCTGGGGGGATGCACTGCCCCACACAAGCAGCCAGGCCACGTGGGTGGCGCCCCAAAATCTCCACCGCCCTTCACTGCCATGCAATCCAGGTTGCTGTAGTCTTGCGAGCATGGGATACATTAGTAAATCCCACTTCCTTGCCGTTCAAGCAACCATAAAGCTGCTCCTGTTTGCACCACCAAGGTTTGGGTTTGTTCCTGTTGTAACTGGGTTGGGTGCCCTGCACATAGACCCTGTGACAGCGAAATCCACTCTAACATGCCATTGCCATTCCCTTGGTGTGTGTTGTAGATATAATAATATAAAAGAGAATGGATAACCACATGGATCTGATTCTGCTGTGCTGCCGTTCTGGTGTGGCCGGTGCCGGTAAAGTGTGGCAGGCACTCAATCGCCAGCAGCAGCTGCTGTATGTGTGTCAGGCAACAACAACTTTGTCCTTGGCCTGGAGTGTGATTCCACTCCCGGCTCCCGGCCCCCGGCTCCCGCCCAGGGGTAATCTAGACTCCCAGAGTCCAAGATTGTTCGTTGCCTAATGCAACAGGTGAAGAACCTGAGCACGCACAGTGGTACTAGTACACAGGACTGCCAGTGCTAACTCACACCCACACATGCATGTGTACATCGACATGACACTCCACATCGCATAGTGCATCCCATTCCATACGCCCACTGTCGTTTTGCCCTGGCATGGTCCTGGATGCGTGGTGTCAGCTGAAATTTGATGCGACGGGAGGCAGGGGTCGGGCAAGTGTGGTGAGCTGGTGATGGGACTCAACGGCCCACTGCCACTCGCTCATGGCCCCGATGTGGTGGCAACTGAGGAAGTGGGAGATCCGATGGATTCCACACAAACATTGGGCTCCTGCAGTCCTGCGGCTGCCGGTGCCGGTGCCGGTGCCGCCTGCTTCTGTCCACACTGCTGTGATGCTGCCTACATAGCAAGTAATGCACCTGGGCTCATCACTTCGCTGCTGCGAAGTAATTGGGAAGCGGGTTGGCAGGGGAAATATCTCGAGGCAGCCGAGAGGCAGCCAATCGTAAGGCCTCTCTGCTTGTGACGTTACTGGGAGTGGCGGATTGCGTAACAAGTAAAAGTCGGAGGAGAGTCCCAGTCTCCCAGTCTGGAGTGTGTGGGACGGAGTGTTGGCAGTTAAAGGTACCGTCAGGGAATCCCGTGATCTGTGGAGCATGCCCTGTCAGTTGCGCTTCTTCATGCCATCGCTAGCCTGTCAGGCCGGAACAACCTACCGGGCCTCCTCACTCCCGCACTCCCTCACTCCCAGTCCAGTCCGGACTCCGGACTCCATCCTCCATCCCCGTCCTCTCCTCCTCATACACGCAGCTGCCGAGCGGATTGCGCCTCCACCTTCTCCTCTCCTCTCCTGTCCGCTGCAAATCAAAAGACAGACCCGGTGCCGCCGTGGTGCAATCACCTGCCCTGAGCCCCCAAATATCTTCCTCCTCGTCCAAACCCTATCCTCAAATCTTCCACTCCAGTAAACCCACCAGAAGATTCCTGCTCCTCCTCCGCCTCTCCTGCGTCCAAGTTCCTTACAGAATCCGCCTGCAAGCCACCCACTTCTGCAAGCACTTCCGCTGTCCGCCTCCCACTGGCCGCCCCACACCCCAAGCCGCCATGGATATTCCCCGGGCATGCATGTCACGCACCAGTCGGAGCAAGGAGACAAGCCCATATGTTGCTGCTGCATTATCATTGACCCGGTAATAATACTTTCCCTTCCCGTCAAAGACAAGATTCGAACACTCCACCTCCCGGTCCCCACCTGATCGCCTCTACCACCAGACCACAGCGAAAAGGGTAACAAAAGCCAGCGACTCTTTGCCCGCCCCCGCCAAGCCCGGGAAACAAAGATGCATGAGTCAGGCAAAACGACAACACGTTTCCCTGCGCTGCAGCGAACGCACATCGCTCGCGCTGCCCGCATCCCCGCATCCCCGCACCGGCCTCGACTGCTTCCAATCTTTCCATTAATATCTGTGTCCGCTGGTGCGCCGGAAACTTCGCAGCGGACCTCTCCAAGGCCATGCCCTGGCAGGGCAATGCACGCATGCCTAGGGTTTGGCGGGAACGGCACGGCACGGCACAGCAGCGGGGGAGGCAAACGGAACGGGCCCGCAAAGACCCGACCCACCAAAGTCAACGAACGGGGAGGGAGCGGAGGGTTTGGCCTGGAAGAATCTGGAAGGCAACGAGAGGCGAGAGGAAAGGAGGCGAGGCGAGTCGAGGCCCGGTGCCCGGCGCCCGGTGGCCGGTCCCAACATAGATTTTGGGCCGAGTCCGTGCCCGAAAAGGATACTTTAATATATCTATCAACAATCAACATATATCCGGAAATGGAATAATGGGGGCGGTAAATGAAATTGGGTTGGGATCGAGTGGGCCCGGCGACCGCGGCTCCTACGTGGCCCGAATCATCTCCCACGAATCTAAGCCGTGGGTCCCTTGCGCGCCTTTATTGCCGCTACAGCTTTTACCCGCTTTCACCCACCACGCCCAGATTTCACCGCGCGCGTGGTAGATATGGCCCCCATTGGTGCAACGCCCACCTGAAACGAGCTGGCCAATGGCAGCGCGTGGAACGGGGGGCATTGTGGAATGGTTCAACGCTCCCTTCGCCCCCGCCCCGATCTACCAGCCGTGGCCGAGAGATAGAGACGGAGAGAGATATTTTAGGGTTTTCATACAACCCACCTCCTTCATATCAGTATGCGTAAGGGTATATGTATATGTATAAGTAAGAATTGTGTTCTGCCAGCAAACGCAATGTATGTACATACTTGGCCGAAGTACGTAGTGGGCAATGAGGGTGAAGGAGAGGGAAGAAGGAGGAGAAAGGCGGAACAAAACAAGTTGGGGTCGGGCCAATACCGGGCTTTTCAATGGATCCGCTGCTCTGCCGATTCGTTGCTCCTGCCTGGTCTGCCCACGCGCATTTTAAACGTTCGGTACGACCATCATGCCGCCCAACAAATCTGGAGCTCGTAGGTAATTACACCTCGCTCTCCCTCTCTCTCCCGCGCGGAGCCCACAAAGAAGCAGGTATTGGCAAGTCTAGTATGTACCGCCCGAGGAGGAAAGGAGACTTATTATGCATGTATGTATGTACTTGTGAGCACTCGGGGACCGGGAGTGGGCACTTCCGGCCAACTAAAAGGAAGGACGTATTTCATCGTAATCGTATGTTTGTGAGTATCCGCAGGGGGAGTCGGGGGAGATGGATAGAGAAGGAGGTAATGGGGAACGTTCCCCAGGGAGGGGGTTCGGGGGAGGTGAAACGTGTTGAGAGAGTGGGAAACCCACAAAAACGCGCTACCGCCCAACAAAAACGGGCTCGTGAAGTCGTGTTGCGGTGTGTGGGGAATCGGGGATCCCGGCATTGCGCGAGGTTTGGATAGGTTGCGAGTTTGGACAAGGATATGCAGGACCCAACAAAAGGCCAGTCAGGTCACGCCGCCCAACAAGATTAAACGTGTAATTCGGTTGTGGGTCGGAAAACCCGCAAAAAATCAGCCGGTGGGCGGTGCGTGGCTCGGGAAGGCCAGACGTGGACAAAGATATTTTGACCGGCTTGTGGCCGCGATTCCACCCGCCGCTGCCCCGGCGACCGGGTGTGGTAAAAGAGTATGTTTCAAAAGGCTTCGACTGGGCCACTCCCGGGCCTAGCTAGATCTTGCGAGATGATGCACAGAAACAAAAAGCGAAGCGGAGGAAGCAACAAGCAACCAACCGGATACGGACAGGAACTGAACGGAACGGAGCGGGAGGGACGGGACGGCAGGCGTGGCGTGGCGTGTTCTGGCGTGTTCTGGCGTGGCCTGGAGCGGCGTGCGTCCCGCTGTTAGCTGAGCGGCCAGAGGCTGCGATTCGGGACGGGGCCCGTTTCACCACAACCAACTCCTCTAAGGACATATATATCTACATACAGAGGATTAGGGCATTAGGGCATTAGGGCATTAGGGCATCGGAGCATTATTAGGGCATTAGGGCACCAGGCCCTGCTTCAGGGCTTTAGGGCATTCGGGCGAGCCAATGATGGGGCCGGTGCGCCAGGTGAAGTGACCTCGGATGCCTTACCACGCGCCTGACCTCGGGTTTAATGCCAGTCACCCCACTCCCGCCCGGTGGCGGGTTCCAACCCGTAACGTCCCCCCGCCCAAAGAATCGCCCACCGGCCTGATTCGGGCCGTCCACTCGTCCACTCCCACCATTATTGCTCCCCCCGCCAAGACCCAACGTTCTTCTCCCCGCCCTAACGCCCACCACATTTAATGGGCATCCCTGGCCCCGGCCCAGGCCCTCGCTGGATCATTAGCCCCTTAACCATCAACCATAACCAGCGGAGTCGTGAACTGCAGCAGCTTTTGACGGCACGAGCCGGCATTCACTAACTCTTTAATTCCGTCCCCTCCTTTCCCGAATCCCTCCTTTCCACCATCATCGCCTTTCCCTCCATCAACCCATCCAAACTGTCCCATTTATTAGCACTCTTCACAACCCATCATCGCAAACATACATCTCTTGCTTATGTATCTATGGGTTAGCTGATGTTAAGTCGTATGAGTACTATGAGCTTGAAGAGAAGAGAATCCACATTGCGCGGTGTGAAAACATGCTTCTGACAATGCCGATGCGGAGGGTTGTTTATGACCAGAGTACTTGAAGCCAGCTGTGGAGTCCTTCTCTGCGTGCAGTGAAACGCTTTCCTCTGTCCGCTTCCGGACGAGGAATGACACGGTTTACGTCCTCTTCTTTTGGGATGAAGGACACTGGTTACGATCGTTTCATAAAACGCCTTGATAACTCACCACCCATCGCAAGTTCCGACACAAGAGACACCTGGAAAGTTCACGACCCGTCGCGAGTTCTGCACAGTTCCATACGGCATGCTGGGTGTCACAAGGCATTGTGAGTACTAGCTCTTTGATAGTGAAGGACCGGGTCTTTGATTGTGCAAGCTTTTGAAAATTTTCGAACGGTGGAGGTGGAGGGTGAAAAGTGAAATGACGAAAGTATGAAGTAATATATGAAAAGGAAAGGATAATGGATGCGGGTTGTATTGTCGTGTATAACGTTATGTATTGCGGGTGTTGGGCATGACCGTTAGAGAGAGCGAGGGTGGTTAAATTTGGGTTAAGGGGCATGCATTGACCGGGAATGTGGTAAGCGTTGGGAGGCCGGGGGTTTTTTGGCCCCGGCACGCAAGCGAAACGCGGCGAGTTTGTCGCCGGAATACAAATTGCATTTACGCTCCGGGAAATCCAAAAAATGGAGCCGAAAGAAAGAGAGAGAGGGAAGGGAGGAAGGGAGGAAGCAAGGAAGGAAGGAAGGAAGGAAGGAAGCAAGCAAGCCAGACTGTGAGCGAGGCACACTGCTTCCACCCCGCGAGCGAGCGAGCGAGCGGAGTCGAGCGCATGCGCAGAGTAGCGCAGAGTTGAGGAGCGCAAGGTGAGCGCAGGCGCTGCGCAGAGCCGGCCCTGGAAGAGGGGAAGTTGCCTGGAAGTTTACTGGAGGAGAGGCGGAGTGGAGCGGAGCGGAGCGGAGAGGGAGGCCGCGGAGAGGGCTCGCTGCTGCTGCGGCTGAGGTTGCGGCTTGGACAGGAGAGGAGCGGATTTGATGCGGCTGCTGGAGGAAGGGAGGAGCGGCTGGTGAGGAAATCAGCTCCCGGTGGAGCCGCTGATCGGTATTTCTGGTGCGGGATAGCTACTGGCCTTCCTGCTCCTTGCTGCTGTCTTTGTCTTGAAGAAGTGTTTGATGTGGTGCGGTGGGGGGAAGGGAGGGAATGGCGTGATTTGGCGCGGGTTTGCATGTGTGTGTGGCTGAATGTGCGTGCTTTGCTCGGGGTTGTAGGTGGAAGAGAGGAGGAGCGGAGGAGGGAATGCTGTGGCGGATGTGGAGTGCGGGAGCAGGACGGGGGAGGGAGTGGTGTTGTTAGGCGGGGGGAGAGGAGGTTGGAAAGATCTCTCTTGGAGGAGAGGGAGGCGATGGTGGATCCGTGAGCTGGTGTGGCTGCGCTGTTGTTGCTGTGACGGGGGAGAGGGAGCGAGAAGGCGAGGGGAGGGGAGGGAAGGGAAGGGGCTATGCGGGTGCACGGCCCCTTCCATGGGAAGCGCGCTCAGAGGTACCGGAGACAGGGTGAAGCAGACGGGAGCGCCAATTCAGCTGCTCGCGGCAATTAGCGGCTTCGAGGCGGAGGAGGAGGAGCGGGCTGCGGGCTCGGGTGTGGGAGGATTGTTCAATCCGGTGCGACAGGAGTGCTGGCTGCTCTGGCGCCTGCCGCGCTGCGTTCTAGAGATCCGCGGGGACTGATGTGCCAACCTTTGTTGAGGATGAAGGACAACGACCGAGTGGTGGAGTGGGAGAAGGGACTCCCCGGCAATGAGGAGCTCACGCCTCTCACGCAGACGCTCATCACGCCAATTCTGGCCACGGCCTTCATCATCAAGCACCAGCCGACAAGAACGCAGGCGGATGTGAGCGAATTGTCGCACGCTACTCTGGCGGCCTTGCAGCGCAGGTCCAGCGCCGTGCCCTCCTTGGATGCTTATCCTTCCTACCAGGAGCTGGAATCGGGGGTCGGCGGCCCCGGGTTCGGGTACGGGAGCGAGGGCGGGAGAGGGGGTGGCGGAGGCGGAGGCGGAGGCGCCAACGATGGAGCCGGATCGCTTCCGGACAGGAGCGGGCGGGTGGGGAGTACCGGGGGCTGCTCCTGGAGGGGGCCTGGGCCGGGATGGGAGGCCTGGCGGAGCTTTCCAGCCGCCGTATCAGAGCCACAGGGAAGTGCCGTATGTCTCCACTTCCATGCAGCTGGGTGTGTCGTCCAGCAGCTACATGCAGGGCCCGGAGCAGGAGGAGAGCCAGGGCCAGGCTCAGGGTACCGGGCAGGCCCAGGGTCAGGGGCAAGGCCAGGGGCAAAGCCAAGGCCAGAGAGATAGTCAGGCGGACGCTGATGGCCGATCTGAGCAGAGCACTATGCCGCACGCCAACCTCGCTTACTCCTCTTACGACCGCCGCCCCGACTCCAGCAGCTACGGGGGCCCGGCTGACAGCAGCAAGGCGGGTAGCGGCAGTGCTCTCAAGAAAGCCAGGAAGATGACTGATGCCGACTCTGAGGACGGGGATTCCGGTGGCGGTCCGGAGAACAGCAATGAGGAGCCCAATGCGCGTACCTTGAAGCGTCCGAGACTGGTGTGGACTCCTCAGCTGCACAAGCGGTTTGTGGACGCTGTGGGCCATCTGGGTCTCAAGAATGCTGTCCCCAAGAATATCATGCAACTTATGAATGTTGAAGGGCTGACACGGGAGAATGTGGCCAGTCATTTGCAGAAGTATAGATTATATCTGAAGCGTATGTCGGGTGTCCCTACGGACGGTCCCGGTGCCAACGATCAGCTTTTTGCCTCCACTCCCCTGCCTCCCAATCTGGGTTCCCCTCTCTTTATGGCTAACCACAGGGAAGATGTGCCCCCACCAGGATTCCCCTCCGGTGTTGGGATGCCCACTCACATGGGATTGGGCCCGACCTTGAGCATGGGACCCTATGGTAGTTATGAGCCTCATCATTTTGGAGGGTTTGCTAGAGTGCCTACCCAAAGATCACCCAGTGGAGACCACAGTCATAGTCACTACAGCCTTAGCCAGAATCACCACGTGAATCATAGCCACAATCATGGTCAGAGTTCCCTTCACAACCAAAGCCACCGAGAGCACAGAGATCACAGAGAATTCGTAGTAGATAGCCACAGTCAGCCTAGTTCCCCACCTCGGCGTATCCTCACGCTGTTTCCTACGAGCAGCCACTAGGGATTTCCTTGAACGAGTTGGAAGGGGTGGGAGGGGAAAGTGGGAGGTGGGGTGTTTGGGGTTGAATCAGATTGGAGGATTCTTCTTTTGGCTTTGTATACTTACAAACGATTGAAGAGCAACTCATTTTCATCTTCTTTCAATCCTGCTGCCTGCTGCCGTTCTTGGCTGGGACTTTTGCAGTATCGCCAGTTTCTGTACCTTGAAGGGTCCCTTGGCACTTCGCCTCAGGCGCTTGAGATGTTAGCTGAGAGACTGAAGAGGGAGAAGAGGTTGTCTCTTTAGCCTTTTCCTTGATTGGTTTCTGCAGATGAAACACTTCCAGCCGTAAATTAGTGAGTGTCAGGGGAGGCAGAACATGGCGATGCTAGGCTTTCAGATGGACCAACTTTTAGCATTTCTGCAGTGCCTGTTTAGCTTTTTTAGGTTGTGGCTGGTGGCTCTGTTTCGGGCTCTAGTGTACTGAAGGAGAGCTCACAATTCATGTGCTGACATTCCATGTCAGCCCTTCTCATCCAACTGCTGTAGGGCACCCAATCAGCACATGCTGACAGAACTTGGGTCAGGCCAGAGCTGGAATGAGATTTTTTTCTCAACAGACACAGTAGAGTGCACTTCACGGCGATTGAGGGCCACACATTGGACTTTCGGAGGTAGCACTAGTCTCTGACAGCAACTGCACTCTTCATCAGGAGTTTTCCTATCTGGGTTTGTATATATTGTGCAAGTGCAGTCGGACGGCAGGTAGAGCTGCACTTCTGCATAGCACAGGCTCAGAACTAGTTAAGCGCTGAACTGGGAAGTGGACGTTGAATTATTGTCAGGCTTGACATTTGCTCTCATGGACACCAGTCATTGTCTTTGGCCTTCAACATGTGGAACAAATTTTCCCGGGAGCTATGCTGCTGAGTTACATCCAGCTTGGGTCACAGACGTTGTATCTGGTGAGCAGTCGTATATTCTGAGTTTTGCCCACATTTGTCTGCTGTTGCAGTGTGTTGAGTTGCCTGTTGCATCAAAGGGACTGAACTGCACTTGTGTTTGCCCGTGGTTCTGCATGATGATGCCCCATCTTCACCGTTGATAAATGAAAGCATAAGTCCTGTTCCGTGTCTTTGCTGGCCTCAATTTCAAGTTTGTCATTCCAGAGTGTAGCCTGCTGCTCCTCTGTTTGACAAAGATCTGGTCAGGTGTTTGGTAACTCTCTTAAACGTTTTTCGTATTGCTGTATGCAGGGGGTCGAAGGTTGTGCTCAGCAATGACGAAGACTTCAGGAACAAGTGTTTGGGAGATCCTGGAACGCTTAGGACGTGGTTGGGTTAGAGCATTGCGGTTGGAAAAAGGTGCTATGGACACTGTCCTCCCAGTAGTCATCTCGAAGACGCTGTTGTGTGTGCTAGGGTAGTTATCTGGGGTCGTTGTCTGTCAGCGGAAGAACACGATGGGTTGTCCTTCCAATATTTGTCTGCCACCCTTGGGAAATTTGACTGTGCTAAAGTGGTGCTGGCTGTGATATCGCCGAACTGTGGATGTGGCCAAGGCCAGCATCTCGACTGGTTTCTCAATGGTGATTTTGAAACCGAAAACTCTTGGGAGTAGGCCCCCCCTCCTGTACCTGCCCTATAGACCCTACCCTACCCCTCCACTCATCATCCTTCCAGGCATCTGAGAGTTTGTCACATTCAGCACCGCCCTCTGACCCTTTTAAACTGTACTTACGTATGCAGCCTGTCAGACAGTTGGAAGTCTGGAGTTTGGACATGCGAATCAGTCCGTGGTGCTTATGTCCCGACCTGCGGGATTACCTCGCCCTGGTCCATGCCTGAACATGAAGAAGAAGAAGAAGAAGAAGCACACAATCGCTGAATATCTGGACTACAAACATGTCTGTCTGCATTCATATCTAACTCCTGTGTCAGCTTCCGAGTTTCCAAGTAGGAGACGCGAAGAACGTCAACAGCTTCTTGAGAGCTGCTGCTTCAAAGTACAAGCCGACGGACCTCCTGAGGTAAGAGAAAGACAAAAAGTAGTATGCTACGTCCGTGCAGCAACATAAAGGGAGGTGGATGAGAACCAATGGTTTTGCAGGTGTGAAAATGGGCCTATCCTGATCCCGATTGCTCGATCGCTCGATCGCTCGATCGCTCGATCGCTCGATCGCTCGATCGCTCGATCGCTCCTCTGCGGCCTTCAGGCGAGCCACGTGGCCGGCCTACTTGCCTGACGTTCCGCTGACATGGCGCAAGGTCCAGTCCAGTGTCCACGCGGCGCGCGCGGAGCTGGCCTCCACCCTGCCAACCTCTCCACCGCTGTGGCAATGATGTTTGCTGGCTATTTTCGACTTGGCTCAGTCAGATTGCCACGTGTGCTTATCGCGAACCGAATGTGCGGACTGCGGCACAACCGTTGCGGGAGGGGAGAGCCAGTTTCGCCGAGACCCGGTTTCGCCGACTCGCCGAGCGAGCAGCCATTCACGCTGCTTGCCTAAATCGATCGCGGTGCTGGTCTGAGGAATCGCGAATTCTGCTCCTGCTTGTGCCGGTTTGTATGGAAGGGTGATCTGGAAGCTGGGCATTTGGGCATCTGGGCATCTGGGCGTCGCTGCGGAAATCGGAGCGCACTCTGTGCAGGGGCCGCTGGGAGTGGAGCCATGGATTACGAGCGGGAGATGCAGACGGATCTCATGACCATCACCCGCTTCGTGCTCAACGAGCAGAGCAAGTTCCCGGAAGCCAGGGGGGATCTCACCATTCTGCTGAGCCATATTGTGCTGGGCTGCAAATTCGTGTGCGCTGCTGTGAACAAGGTATATTAACTTGGATTCGCACGGCGGGGGGCTCGGTTCGAGTGCGCCTGCGCCTGCGCCTGCGCCTGCTCGTGCTTGCGGGGGGGCTTGCATTTACTGACCACATTTCTGTGCAGGCTGGGCTCGCCAAGCTAATTGGTCTCGCAGGGGAGACTAATGTGCAGGTAGGCTTGTCTTAATGTCGGACGCGTGTCTTGATTTTCGTGTGCGCGCAAAGAACGTGTCACCGTAGCTTGCCGTGCTGGCTGTGATCTCAGGGTGAAGAGCAGAAAAAGTTGGATGTCCTCTCGAATGAAGTGTTCATCAAGGCGCTGAGCAGCAGCGGGCGCACTGTAAGAGCTCCCGTTTTGGAAAAAGTGTTGGTGCTGGGTAGGTGGGACGCTTCTTAGGAAAATTGTTAGGAAGTGCAGGGTCCTAGGTCGTTGTGTAATAGTGGATTACGAAGGCCTTCCTCTCCCATCTCGGGGTCTTGCCCCGATTCACGTTTTCTCGGTTTGTCGTGGCTTCTGCAGAATGTTCTTGTCTCTGAGGAGAATGAGGAGGCAATTTTGGTGGATTCTGCTAAGCGAGGAAGGTACTCGATTGAGCACCAAGCTTTCTTTTCTGTTCTGAGTTCTGTGAAGAGAGTTTGCTTGTACGGCCTCTGAAGATCTCGCTGTTATTCTGTTCCGTTTATCTGTGCTGCAGGTATTGTGTGGTTTTTGATCCACTCGATGGATCATCTAACATCGACTGTGGTGTCTCCATTGGAACAGTAGGTCCAGGACTCTGTTGTATGCAGCTATCCGTCCCTGTTTTGAATCTGATGTCACCCGTCCTGTTTGTTATATGGCCGAAGATCTTTGGCATATACATGCTACCTGAAGGAAGCGCAGGGAGAGTTGAGGATGTCCTACAGCCAGGAAAGGACATGGTTGCAGCTGGCTACTGCATGTATGGAAGCTCCTGCACGGTATGGCTCCATCTACATTGCTGGTAGTTACCATCTAACGTGAGATACCTTCTGTTCTCAGCTGTCTCATGTGACATGTACTGCAGTTTGTCCTAAGCACTGGAGAAGGTGTCAATGGATTCACTTTGGATCCGTCCCTTGGAGAATTCATCTTGACCCACCCCAACATCATGGTCAGATACCCGTTCTGCTCTGTTCGGCTGCTTGCTACTGTGCTCTATCCCAATGTCTTGAGAGTTTACGGCATCAACTTCTGTGCAGATCCCCAAGAAGGGTAAAATCTATTCTGTCAACGAAGGGAATGCAAAGAACTGGGATGAACCTACGAGGCTGTAAGAGTTCTCCGTTTGAATCAGAGTCACAGTTCCTTCCGTTTGAGACAGCACTCCGCTGTTGAGAGTATCTGGAGTTATTTCTCAGGGGTAGCTACGTATCTCATGATTGCAGGTACGTCGAGAACGCCAAGTTCCCTAAAGATGGGTCACCACCAAAGTCGTTGAGATACATTGGAAGGTCTAATTCTGCAATATGTTATTTTCTAGATTAAGTATAATTAGGTGTGCTTACAACCAGAAAGGCCGCCAGCCAGCCAGCGTTGGTTATCTTACTTACCTCTGTTAGTTTCTCTTCGGTTCTTGCAGCATGGTTGCAGATGTGCACCGGACTTTGCTGTATGGAGGTATTTTCATGTACCCTGCGGATAAGAAGAGTCCAAATGGCAAACTGAGGTGAGGTATTCGACTGCGTCTTTTCGTTTTTGGGTTCGGTAGTCTTTTTGGGAACAGTTATCGTGCAGTTTTCCCCATATCACCGCTGCGTGTCTTAGCTTCTGATGGTGTCTGAACGTCAACCCGCAGAGTTCTCTACGAAGTTTTCCCTATGTCATTTCTGATGGAGCAGGCAGGCGGACAAGCTTTCACTGGGAAGCAAAGAGTAATTTTTAACCTTTATTCACTTCCGGAATGTGCATCTTCTTGTGAGTAATGTAGCAAGCTAACTGCTGTGTGTACCTCCCTGATAGGCACTGGACCTTGTCCCAACTAAGCTCCACGAGCGTTCACCCATTTTCCTTGGAAGCTACAGCGACGTGGAAGAGGTTAAGGCTCTCTATGCCAAGGCTTGAAGGGCCTGCTGATTAGTCGTGTCTCGTACTCGGAGACGCGCTGTGGGCTTTTTGTGAATACTCATTGTTGTACACTAATACGTCAAATCATTGCTTGACGTGAGTGTTGTTAAGGGGCATGTGACCTCCCTATTTGGACAGACATGTGAAGCAGGCCTGCAGTGCTGGATGTCGTAAACAACTGGAAAATCCGTGTCTACGATTCTCTTTTCTGAAGGATGTGGTCTTTATCACTATATCAGTTTACAATTGGGTGTTACGACCAAATGTAGCGGAACCAGAGGGGCAGAGCTAGATTCGTTATCGGAGTGTGAAGACACACGACTGGCAAACCAAAACGCTCATGGAATTAGCACACAGTTTTCCGCTATTGACCTACTAGGTTTTCTGTCCAAGTCTGCATGTTCATGACTTGAGACAAAGAGACAGCGTCTCGCTCACTTGCTTGATCTCGCCTTGGTGAAAGCATTAACATACAGAATCTCTCCTCTCTTCTCCATAGGCTCCTGTTTGTACAAATGGTGACAGTGAAATAGGCCGACTCAACAAAGACGTGCGTCAAAGTGAGCCGGACGTTAAGACTAAAAAACATATGTACATGTAACCCTAGTGCTTGAATTCCAGCGGATGACAGCAGAACGCTGGTCAATCCGCGAACACACCATCACCACTATCCTGCAACAAAGCCTTCGCAATTGCTGCTAGCATCTTCGATTTCCCCACTTTCCCCACCTACAAAAGTTGCCTTTTGTTATTCCGCCTCCCCAGGTATAATGGGCCCGAAGGACAGAACCTCATTGAATCGATTCCCTGTGAAGCCTCCTCCCACTCCGGGAGTTCAGGGTAACCTGAACGTCCACTGCCCCAACGCTAGCGGGCTTCGAACTGCACAACTGGCAATGCAGCAGAGGCAGCAGGCGGTGAGGCGCAGCATCTCAAATTACACACAGAAGCACAGGATTCCGTCATACTTACTCCTCCTGGTTCGCTTTTTGTAAAGGATGCGGTACCCACACTCCCGACACTGAATGACATCACCGGGCTTCAGAACGTTATCAGCTCCACAATCTGCATGGCTTGCCACCACATAAACATCAGCGTGGGCGTGCAAAGAAACAAGAATCTGCATAGCAATTGTTGCGGCAGGGTGAAAAGGCCGACCTCCGCATAGATAGGCGACGGGATCGGGAGGATTTGCGCTTGAAGGAGCACCGCCGCCAGAATCCATCTTGCCGCTTCTTGAGAAGCAAAGTCGCGGACTGTTGCTGAAATCCTACTTGACATCACTACAGCGTTATATTTAAATACGTAGCACTAACGGCACTCTTGAAATAAGGTAGGAAGGTGGAAAGTTAAAAAAAGGTTAAAAAACTAATTAATAGTTGTCCTGTTAAAAAAATGAGTGTTTTGCATGCTTCATGCAATCTTCTAGAGAATTGCCAAGGCACTAATGAAGAGCTGCCTAGAGAGGACTCTTAGTGATCCAGTGGGTGGTATGCAAAAATCCCTTTGGCTGATCATATCATTGAATTCATTGTGTATTGCAAGCCTTGTATTGTGTCAATGGCATGAACCAAATGGGTGTAGATAGCTGTGTGGACAGCGAGATTCAAATGTGTAATCTATGAATAAAGAGCAGCATCTCGAGGAGGTAGTTTGCAAGTCGTCAGTTGATGGCAACTTGAGGAGTTGGTATGCAAGTCGCATGAAGCAATCTCAAGAGCAGCATCTCGAGGAGGTAGTTTGCAAGTCGTCAATTGATGGCAACTTGAGGAGCTGGTATGCAAGTCGCATGAAGCAATCTCCTAAAGAATTGCTAAACACTAATGAAGAGCTGCCTAGAGAGGACTCTTAGTGATCAGTGGTATGCAAGAATCCGTTTGGCTCATCATATCATCGAGTTCATTGTGCATTGCAAGCCTTGTGTGGTGTCAATGGTAAGAACTAGTTAGGTGTATATAGCTATGTGGATAGCCAGACTCAAATGTGTAATCTATGAATAAAGAGCAGCATCTCGAGGAGGTGGTCTGCAGGTCGTCAATTGATGGTAACTTGAGGAGGTGGTCTGCAAGTCGTCACTTGATGGTGGGCTATTTAGAGCCTAGTCTATGAGTTGTCAGTTCACGGCAGGCTATTTAGAGCCTAGTGCTACCTCGAGTAGTCGAGCTTAGTGCTACCTCGAGGTAGTCTACGAGTCGTCAATTGATGACAAGCTATTTGGGACCTAGTACTGCATTGTGAGGTTGAGAGCACTGAAAGTTGTGCAAGTCTCTATATATGGAGTGAATTGCGAGTCCTCAGTTGATGGCGAGCTATTTGGAACTTGGTGCTGCATTGTGAATTGAGAGCTACACTATTTGGAACCTAGTGCTGCATTGTGAATTGAGAGCACTGAAAGTTGTGCAAAGTCTATATGCAGACTGAATTACGAGTCGTCTTTTGGAGCTTGCGTTGCTCTCAAAGTTATGCAAGTCTCTATTGTAGAGTGAAAGTTGTGCAAGTGTCTACGTGGATCTCCCTGGGAAGCCAGCACTTACCGCAGCCAGTAATGGGAAGCCAGCACCTGCCGCAGCCAGTAATGGGAATCCAGCACTTGTCGCAGCCAATTATTGGAAGCCAGCACTTGCCACAGCGAGTTATGGGAAGCCAGTACTTGGCTGCGGGGAAGCCAGTACTTGGCTGCGGGGAAGCCAGTACTTGCCGCAGCCAGTAATGGGAAGCCAGTACTTGCCGCTTCCTTACAGTTACGGGCTGCCTAATGAGGGGCGTTACTTAGCAGCCTCGGGATTTGGTATGCCGATTGCCGAACTCTCTAGCCTATTGATTTAGGGTTCTCTCTACGATTTAATTACGTCACGTAGGTAGTCCTTTCTTAAAGGACAACGTCGCTATCCTTGGCCATTGCCTTCACAGCCTCACCTGGCCCTTGCCTTCAAAGCCTCACCCCCCTTCGTGGTGATGAAGGTAGCATTTTCAAACAGATAGATGAGATTTCTCAGCCAGGCGGTTTCACCAAGAGAACACGCCTCTGACCCTACTTATCCGTTTTGGTAAGAGCGTCTCTGATTATCAGACGACACCACCACTTGCAAAGACAGCAATTCAATGACTGATCTTTATTCCTAATCCCAGACACTGTGTGAAGATGGGTTATTTCCATTCCTTTACAGCGGACTGTACACAATGAAGCTACCTAGATAGCAAATAGCCATGAAGAAGTTCTATACAATTTACCTGCCGCAAACAAAAACTGCTGTAGCTACGAAGGCACTTTACACGAGATTTCGGCAAATTTGATCAGATGTTTCCCAATCCACACCTGTAATACTATATCCCTCCTAACCATAGGTGGTACCCATATGAATGAAAGACAAGCAGATTGTACATGAAAACGTTTTTCTGGCAGATCAAATGTTGTGATATAAAGCTGCTGTGAACATGACTGCCATGGAGGCAGCAAAGAGGGCCACGATTCCTGCTGGGTTTCCCTCCCTTTTCACAAGGCAGCGCTCACCTAAAAGCACAGCACAAAGTCAGATTGCTGGACAGCAGAGTCAGGCAACGAACATGAACCTGAAATCTCGCACAAACCTGTCCAGACCATCACGCCCAGAGATGCTCCAAGGCCCAAAATGTATGCATCTATACCCGTGCGGCTGAAATACATCTCCAACCGGTCAGATGCGGCTCTTGATCATGTAAAGAAAGAAAGTGCAAACAGTCAAAAAGCCCCCTAAGTCCTCAAGAATCTCCCACACTCCACTAACAAAGCAGTGGACGATTTCCTTGACTCAACTCTTCACCGTCTAAGCCGCTGACAACACTGGGAGTTGAGACTAGAACCCACTGAAGATGGCACTTACGCATTGAGTCGCAAGGCTGCAATGGTCAGAAGGCCAAATAGCCCAAGACCAGTTTTGAAAAAATTGAAGTCAAGGTTGTCGTCCTTCACCCATATAGCTATGCAGTAGCCCAAGTGAAAAGCTGCAAAAGCAAGGGTCAAAACAGGGAGCAAGAAGATGTGATCCTCCCCATCATCGTCACCACCTCCTCCTCCTCCATCACCTCCACCATCACCATCCCCGTTTTTACCTCCACCTGTTGGACCTCCCGTGCTTTCCTTCATCTTGGAGTTGTCCATCTTCCCAGCACCATGCATTAATTCTACAGCCCAGGGACTGAACCTGATCTCTAGGCTAGTCCGCACACTCAGGTCACTGAAGTCCTTATCTAGCAAGTGATCAGGATATGGAGAATCATCGTCCCTGAAGCAGATCACAGAAGGATATCCAACGATGACCTTTGAGCTATCAGCAACAGCCAGTTCCGGGTGGAAACGGGCTAACATCATCTCTTCCCAGCAGGTTGCTCGAGAGATAATAGATGGGAGAGACATTCCAGATAGTGTATGCATCTTATATCCAGACATATGGGGAACCAGGTGCCGTCGGAGGCTGGCTTGCCACCAGTATGGCCCCATGCATTGTGCCATGATCAATGTCAGCACAATTCTCAGAAGCTACGAGTGTGTAGAGCAGTGAGAAAGGAGCGCCTGCTTGCCCTGTCTCCAGGGACGGTAACTGCTGGCTACCTCACACTTCGTTCCATCAAATCCCCGCACTTAGCACACCTACCATGCTTGACATCGTAAATTCCAGCTGCATACACCATAAGACAGTTTAGAGATGGTACCTTGAAGCCCAAAGGCTATCTCAATCACCTCAAACCTGCTGGGATGTACTAAGCTGATACTGCATTCTAGCAAAAACGGCGTGAAACCGAACCTTAACCCTAGACGACCTAGTGGCATGGCACCTGACTCAAAAATGTGGTAAGACGAGCCTTTGACGACATATGCCGATAAATTTCGCAATTTCACACCCTTGAATAACCAGCGGAGTAGCAGCGATTGTGATTTACAGGGAGGTGAGACTCCAAGGGCGAAGCTCTAGGAAAATCCCCATCCCGGTCTGTCCGCTACCGCTAAGCCCCGAAAATTATGCGACTGCCAAACTATCGCAACCAGGTTCGCACACTACTAAAGAGAGCTTCATCTACCCATCCTGCAAGAGCACTACACACATCCCGTACAAGAACATCCCATCCCTGCCCTCTCCCCCTCTGCCCAATTACTCATCTTAATCCCTACATCACAGATTGACTACATGGAACACAACCACAAAATGGAGCCGACCTCCACAAGGAAACCAAGCGAAAGCAGCAGCCTGTGCGTACCTTGCATGCCTTTGGAGATGATCCATAAGTGCTCCGCTTAGCAAGCAACAGCTCAGATGGCAAATCCACAGGAGTGCAGGTTGCGTCACTGGCGGCCGCCGGTGTAGGAGCACAGGCAGTGCCTTTCAATCCTCATCCAAGATCATGGCTTCCGCGCGCCAGGTATGACTTGAGAAGCACGCCTGCTCCGGTTGTTCTCGCGTGCTTGGCTGCAGCTTCTGCCAGGAGCTGGTCTTGATCTACATCCGGACGCGCGGTTAGGATTTCGTTTATCAGACACGCTGTTGTCTCACAGAAAGCCAAAAATGTAGTGATCGTTTCCCTGGCCCAGCCAAGCAGCCACATGCATTTTCACGTTTGGGATCCGCCACTCATCAATGCCATAGCCATAGGTAGGACCTACCTAGTTCTTTTTCCTTCTACCAACAATAAAAAAACACTCTCAAATTAATGTGCCTCCTAAAAACCACTTAATATTCACATAGATATCTAATATCTAACTTAAATATATTACATCCTTTCATAACAAACTTATTTTGGTTCCAGCGGGCACATGAAACCACGGTCAGCATTGAACACTCGGAACTCGACGATTGCAGCTCGAGTTCACTTTGTGTTGCTCATATTGTAGCACATACATACGTTTGAAACAACAAGTGATATCTATTTATTGAAAGGGTATATCAAAATTACATAAGGTGGCTACACCCTCTTGTGAAAGCCAATGTTTGTGCAAAAACATATCATATGAGGGTTTTACAAAGTGAACTTGTTCATGTCCCTCACCTCCTTCTGCCCTCTCCATTAATTTTATAAATTAGAAATATGATACATCTCAAAACAATTCTATATTTATAGCAATACATTTTACATAGCTTTGCACTTTCCATCAAACCTAGAGAACTTCATTTTGAACATACATATTTTATGTCGCCTTGCATCTTCAATGATTCTTTTGTTAACCTTCAAAACTTCTTGTGCGTTTTTTAGTCTTGCTTCTGTTCTTTTGTCTTTCTTATCCTTATTCAATTTTTTGACCTATTTTTTATTTGATCCAATGATTCTTTCATCAAGTTGTGAGACCTGTTTATATGCATCTTTGTCTAGCTTCCATAAAGGTTCAATGATTCTTTTTTCAACTTGTGGAGTCTTAATATCACTTCTTTTTTAGCTCAATAACTCTTTCATCAGCTTGTGAGACTTTGTATGTACAATCTGAGTCTTACTTTTTTTTTGGGCATCCTTTTCATCATCTTGCTGAATAGACTATACAATAATAAGATATATATACATATATAATTTTATTAACGTATTTGGGCACACAAGGAGGAGGAACCAGGGCCCGGGATTCGGTTTGAGTCTTGGCCAGAGTACATCGTGTCCTTCGGATACACATACCCAACTTGCGTCCCCGGACATCGTGGCTTGATTCCGTGTGGCGGATATGGTCGTGGCGTTGCGATAACCAAAAAAAATCCGACGATCTGTAAATGCCAAGAGTGGGGTCCTCTCTGGTGCGTCGTTCAGGTTCAGGGGATGTGTCAAGGTCAGCTTCTCGCTGTGTCGGCACAAATGCTGTCCCTTTGCGTCATCTGGCTTATCTGCTGGTAACGAGTCCAAGGGCGGTGCATCACCACTTTTCTTCACTTTGGATAACACCTGCTCCAGCCTGGCTTGAATCTCCAGATGCTTCTCCTCACCAACCGAAAAGCTATGCACCAATCCGTCCTTGTCTGTCCACCAGCTCTGACCGGGCTGCTTCCATGCTCGCATTCTTTTTCTCCTGGCCTGCACCTTCTGTGCCTGCTCCCACATCTGGGTGGCGATGTATATGTTCGACATCAACACATATGCAGCAGCATCTTTCTTGTCCAGCTTTACTGCTTCATTGAAAGCATGGTGTCCCACCTCCATGTTGCTCCACTTCCTGCAAGCACCCAACAAAGTGTGCCAGACTGCAGCATTGGGCTGTACACGCATCGACATTACCAAAGCAAGTGCCTCATTTACATGTCCTGCTCGACCCAGGAGATCCACCATGCATGTGTAGTGTTCCTCCGTGGGAGGAACACTGAAGGGACTGCCCATCTCCTCGAAGTACTCCTGCCCCTCGGTCACGAGCCCCGCGTGACTGCACACCGTCAATACACTGAGGAATGTGATGCCGTCCGGCTGGATGCCATCCCCCTTCATTCTCTGAAACAGCTCAAAGACCATTTCATGGTCTCCTTGACAGGTGTAGCCTGCAATCAGTGCATTCCAGGCGATGACATCTCTGTTGGGCAATGCATCAAACACCTGCTGTGCATCACCCATGCTCCCAGCCTTTCCATACATGTTAATCAAACTGCCAGCTACAAACACATCAGCTTGAAGCCCTTGTTCTACTATCTGTGCATGTACTTGCCTTCCCAGGCACAGAGCTGCTACATTTGCACATGCCCGGAGGACGCACATAAATGTAACGGAATCTGCTACAGCCATGCCTTCTTCTCGCATGGCACGGTAGAGTTGGAGAGCTTGCTGGCCCATGCCCTGCTTGGAGTACCCTGCTATCATGGTGTTCCACATTACTGCATCTTTTTTACCAACACTGTCAAACACTCTGTGAGCATCTTCCAAACTGCCACATTTTGCGTACATGTTCACCAAACTGCTGGCTGCAAACACATCAGCTTCATGTCCTTGTTCTCTAATTTGCCCGTGAAGATGCTTTCCCTTCTCCAAGGCCAGAGTGCCCACACTTGCACATGCCTGCAGGAGGCACACCAATGTCACTGTGGGTATACGAATGCCTTCTTCTTCCATACCATTGTAGAGACGAAGGGCTTCATGCCCCATGCCCTGCTGAGAATACCCTGCTATCATGGCAGTCCAAGTCACCACATCTTTTTTACCAAGTCCGTCAAACACTTTCTGAGCGTCTTCCAAGCTACCACACTTTGCATACATGTTCACCAAGCCACTGGCTACAAACACATCTGCCTCGTATCTTTGTTCTCTAATCTGCACATGAAGCTGCTTTCCCATCTCCAATGCCGGGGTACCCATACTTGCACACGCCCGCAGGAGGCACACGAATGTCACACAATCTGCTACAGCCATGCCTTCTTCTCGCATGGCACGGTAGAGTTGGAGAGCTTGCTGGCCCATGCCCTGCTTGGAGTACCCTGCTATCATGGTGTTCCACATTACTGCATCTTTTTTACCAACACTGTCAAACACTCTGTGAGCATCTTCCAAACTGCCACATTTTGCGTACATGTTCACCAAACTGCTGGCTGCAAACACATCAGCTTCATGTCCTTGTTCTCTAATTTGCCCGTGAAGATGCTTTCCCTTCTCCAAGGCCAGAGTGCCCACACTTGCACATGCCTGCAGGAGGCACACCAATGTCACTGTGGGTATACGAATGCCTTCTTCTTCCATACCATTGTAGAGACGAAGGGCTTCATGCCCCATGCCCTGCTGAGAATACCCTGCTATCATGGCAGTCCAAGTCACCACATCTTTTTTACCAAGTCCGTCAAACACTTTCTGAGCGTCTTCCAAGCTACCACACTTTGCATACATGTTCACCAAGCCACTGGCTACAAACACATCTGCCTCGTATCTTTGTTCTCTAATCTGCACATGAAGCTGCTTTCCCATCTCCAATGCCGGGGTACCCATACTTGCACACGCCCGCAGGAGGCACACGAATGTCACACAATCAGGTACAGCCATGCCTTCTACTTTCATAGCTCTGTAAAGTCGAAGGGCTTCCTGTCCCATGCCCTGCTGGGAATACCCTGCTATAATAGTATTCCATGTCACCACATTTTTTTGCGAAAGTGCGTCAAACACTTTTAGGGCGTCTTCCAGGCTGCCACACTTTGAGTACATGTTCACCAAGCTGCTCGACAGAAACACATCGGCTTGCAGTCCTCGTTCTCTAATTTGCGCATGAATCTCCTTGCCCTTCTCCAAAGCTGGGCTGCCCATACTTGCACATGCCTGCAGGAGGCTTACAAATGTAACAGTGTCAGGTGCGACTATGCCTTCCTCCTGCATAGCTCTGTAGAGACCAAGGGCTTCCTGCCCCATGCCATGCTGTGAATACCCTGCAATCATGGCATTCCATGTCACCACGTTTTTTCGACCAACTCCGTCAAACACTCCCTGAGCATCCTCCAAGCTGCCACACTTCGCATACATGTCGACCAAGCAACTACAAACGAATAAGTCAGGCTTCACGCCACTGGCCAACACATCAGCATGCACCTGCTGCCCAGTTTCCAGGTCTAATCCCCTTGCACAAGCTTGAAGGGCTGCCACAAACACATGGCCATCGGGCTTCACACTGGACGTGCGCATCCGATGATACAGTCGTATGGCCTGCTTGTCTCGTCCGTGTTTGGCATGGGCAGAAATTATGGCAGACCAGGTGAAGGCATCCGGCTCAGCAACCTCCTCGAACACATCCATCGCGTCTTGCAACCTGCCGTGAGAAGCATACATTCGCAGGATGTGGAAGCCCAGGAACGTATCTGATTGGTACCCCTTCCGCACCGTGAGAGCATGGACGCGGCTACCCAACAGTACATCTTTCTTCGCTGCACATTTCTTCAAGACAGTGTAAAACAGTGACTTAGGAATACAACGGTCTGCCTCAACCAGAACCTCCAGAGCCTCAACAGCCTCAAGGAGATGGCCCACCAGACATAGCCTGCTCACGATTTCAGCTGTCTCTTCCCCCATCTTAGCCTTTAGGCCAGCGAGCCTGGTCAGGGCCATCCGATAAGCTCCTGTTGGAGCCACAACCACCCATCAGCCTACGAAAGCAGCAAATTCTACATCTACATTATGTAGAATTGGCTGCTTCTGGAAGTTGGTGAACCAGTAGACTTCGTAGGAGTGCTTATTTGTCCGATTTCAAAGCGCACGCCTCACATTCCACTGTCAGGCATCAAACTGAAATGGGAGTTGGGGAGTATGCTTGAGATACATGAAATACGATCTATAACGTAATGTGGGTGATTTCAGAGAGTTCTGGCACGGCCTGCACAGTTTGCTCTGCTGCGTCTCATCTCTCGAGGCGGTGCCTGTAGCATGGCCACAATACGGCAACCGGATCCGTTGTGGACCCAACAAATTGGTGGGTATAGAAGGATTCTACCAGGAGGTCCTGCTCACCTCACTATAGGGAGTCAAGCGCTAGCAAACAAGCAAGCCTCCAGGGGCAGCAGTGTAAGAAGCTCAGCCCCTCCAAGAAAATCTATGGCTGGCCAGGAGCAGGAGGAGGAGCACGAGGGGCAAGAGCAAGAGCTGTTGTGGCGACAATTCTTTCTGGACCCGACCATTTGGTGGGATTACAGGCGAGACAAGAAGAGCCACCGGTCGCCTGACTTCCGGCGTAAGGGGTCCGGCGAGGTCCTGTGGTTGCACAGCGTTTTCAAGCCTGCATGGCTGGATGAGCAGCTCGTTGCCTTGGATATGCAGAGGGGTCATGCTGTTTCTCCTTCCAAGTCGAGCTGCTGTCCTGAGCCTGAGCGGCTGTAACCGTGAGCACGTTATGTCAGCAGGGGAAGCTTACTGAGGCCGCTGGAGCCCTGGAATATCTGGTGCAGACAGATTGTCGATTGTCCTGTTTCTCCGTTTCTCTTGCATGCTGTGCTAAAACTGTGTGCAGATAAAGATGGATCTGGTTGTGGGGCGAAGAGTTCATCATCTCGTTGTCAAACTCGGGTACGAGTCAAACACCTTCTTGGGAAACCATTTCTTGCGCATGTATGCATGTGGAGGTAGGTTACAAGAGGCCATGGATGTGCTCACCAGGGTGGGCAAACCAGATGCGTTCATGTGGTTTTCCATAATGTCCGCACATGCTAAACATGGAAGGCCCAATGAGGCCATACAACTGTACAGTGAGATGCGTAGATCAGGAATGGGGGCGAATGCCCACATCTTTGTAGCTGCCCTACAAGCTTGTGCATTTGCCTGTGACTTGGAATCTGGCAGAAAAGTGCACTCTGATGTATTGCACAGTGGCACTCCTCTTAATTCGTTCCTTGGCAGCTGCATGGTGGACATGTAAGCAAAATGTGGCCGAATGGAAGATGGCAAATAGTTTGGCCTACCGCTTCATAGTTATGGAGCTGTTATTTCTCGTTTGAAAATTTGTTGCGGCCACTATGAAAATCTGTTCTTCTGTTCCAAACTTGGTGAGCAGGTGCTTTGTGTTGTGCTATTTTGGCGATAATGCTTGCTCAACGTGAGTTGTTGTAAGGCGACCACACCGAGCATAGATGCTCTTCTCCATGCACATGGCTATGCACGCGGAGTTATGGAGCTGTTTGTCTACAAAGAAAGTGGTCACATGGAATGCCCTGATAGCTGGGTATTCGAAATGCGGCAAACTGGAAGATGCCCGTCAACTTTTTGACAGTTTGGCCACAAAGACTGTGGTCACATGGAATGCCCTGATAGCTGGTTATGCAAATCATGGGCTCGGTCAAGAAGCGCTTGCTCTCTATGGACAAATGAAGCAGGAGGGCCTGCTTTTGGCTGACAGTTATACTTTTGCTTGCCTTCTGAAGGCCTGTGCAAGCTCTGGTGCCTTGCAAGAGGGCAGGCAGTTGCACTCTCAGATTGTGGGAAGAGGACAGATAGATAACTTGTTTGTTGGCAACTCCCTGGTGGACATGTATGCAAAATGTGGCGAACTAGAAGATGCACGCCAGGTTTTTGACAGCTTGGCCACAAGGGATGTGGTGACATGGACTGCCCTTATAGCTGGGTATGCAAATCATGGGCTTGGCCACGAGGCTCTTGTTCTGTATGGACAAATGGAGCAAGAGGGCCTGATTCTGGCTGACAACGTTGCTTTTGCTTGCCTTCTGAAGGCATGTGCAAGCGCTGGTGCCCTACAGATGGGCAGGCATGCATTCACAGATTGTGGAAAGGGTATAGCTAGGAACTGACACACTGGTGGCAATTGCCTGGTGGACATGTATGCTAAATGTGGGGAACTGGAAGAGGAACACCGGGTTTTTGACAATTTGGTCAGAAAGGATGTGGTGACATGGAATGCCCTGATAGCTGGGTGTGGTACTTGTGACGAAGGTCACAACGCCTAGCTTGTTTTGAGGAGATGTTAGTCGCTGGTTTTCGTCCTGAAAGCGGTCATGGGGGACTGGTGGATGAGGGATAAAACACTTCAATGCCATGGTTGAACAGTATGGCATCAAACCTACTGTAGAGCATTACAATTGCATGATTGACCTTCTTGCTCGTGCAGGCCATTTAGATGAGGCAGAGCGGATCCTATTATCATCCGAGAGCCAAAACGATGGTGCGGGGTTGAGGTTTTTGCTGAATGCTTGCAAAAGTCACGGGGATATAGAGAGGGCCAAACGGTCTTTTGAGCGTCTTGTTAGACTGGAGCCTCAGCGGGCATCCGCATATGTGCTCATGGCCAATGTGTATGCAGATGCAGGGAGGTGGACAGATGTAGACAGGATTGAAACACAGAGAATGGTAGCAGGAGCTAACAAGAAACTTGCGATGGCAGGCATTGAGGTAAACAAGCTGGTACATACATTTGTGGTGGGAGAAAACAGAGACGATATTTCGCCCACGGTAGCGAGCATGAGCGTCCGGTTGAAGGAGGAAGGGGGCCACGTACCACAGACAAAGTTGGTGTTGAAGCCGCTGTCTGAGAAGGACAAGGAAGATTTGCTTTGTGGGCATGCTGAGAAGCTAGCTCTGGCATTTGGTCTCCTGAACACTCCAAGTCGCACGCCTCTACTGGTAACGACGAATTTACGCATGTGCAGTGACTGTCACAGTTCCACCGAGATCGTGTCCAGGGTTGAGCAGAGAGACATTGTTGTAAGGGATGGGTACCGTGTGCCTCGATTTGCAGCTGGTTCTTGTAGCTGCAAGGGTCGACTGTGAGAATGAAGACAACTAGCCGGTGCTCTGAAGGTGAGATGTTGCACTGGGGAGTGGGGGAAGGAATAAGCAGTTGGTTCCAGTAGGAGCTGGCGGCAAGACAAGGACTGCACCAGGCCAACCTGTGAGAACATTAGGAACCGTTGGTCTGGACCCATGGTTGCTTGTATAACCATAGTGAAATCTTGATTCCTACATTTGGCGTCACACTGGACGTGCCCACCTCCATGGTACATATGCATAGCTCGCAGGATGTGGCCGTACTGTTCTTCAGGACAGTTATAACACAAGGACTTGAAAATATAACAGCTTGCCTGCAACCGAGAGTCTCACCAGCCTCAGGAACATGGCCCCCCATAACCTGGCTTGCTCACGGTTTCAGCCGTCACGCCCCAATGGTTATCTGTAAGCAGAAAGGGTCAGGACCATCCGATGATAAGCTCCTTCCTTTCGGAGGCACACCCACCCATTAGCCTTATCAGAGCTCCATCCGAGCTCGGTTCTCTCATACATGGTTGGTCAGCCAGGACCTCCCGGACCCCCTGTGCGAGGCTCGTCGTTATTAGGCTGATTACAGACCAAGTCCCAAGTTCTGCTCAGCCACGTAACGCGGTTGAAACCTAGGCAAGCATTTGGACCCGTTTTGCAAGGCGGGTGCCTCAATCTCACATCTGTCATCGAGGAGACCTTGAAGCTGCAACAGCGGATTGGTCCCGCACTGGCGCTGGCACCCAATTCGTAACCGAAATCAGGAGACCTGCGAATCGCTTCGCGCTTTGAGATTTCGGAGCCCATTTTGCCTGCAGTTTGGTGCGGTGGGTTCGTCTCCCCAGTTGATTCGGGGAGGGAGCTGAATGCCTGATGCACCTGAATGCACTTGCAAGCTTGGTCAATTATTCTGGTGATATTTACGGTCATGCGATGCATCTGAATGCCTGCTGCATGGCGGTGTTTCTGGAGGGCTCAGAGGCGTACAGTGGGAGGTGGTCTTCGTCTTCCTGCATGTAGGGTTTGTCATGACGGGCGCCAAGATGAATCCTCTCTGGTTGAAGAATGAAGCGGGTAGATTTCATGATACGACGATCACATCAAGGAAGATCGAGGTCCAGAAGATCGCAGCCATCTTCAGCATGGTGCCCGCATCCATGAGGATAAATGATGTTGTGTTGGGATGCGACGAGCAGGGCTTGTCAAAAGTCACAGCGGGCCAGCTTCGTCGTGTGTTGACATATCCCAGAGATGGGAAACAAAGGATATCAGCAGCAATAGTGACTGGGGATTTCAGTGCAGAGAAGCCAAAGGAGGAGGAGGAAGACGTCGCCAACTCTGAAACAAGTAGGTTTTCGTCTCCGCTGGAAGGTTTCTGCTGTTTGAAGTTTTGTGTGAAGTGTCTGAATTTGAGTCAGTAGCGGTAAGATCCTCGGCTTCCCACATCAAACCACTTCCAAGTTTGATGCAGGATATTTGACTGCATATCAGTTGTTGTCAATGAGTCTGCCGTATCTGCAGTATGTCCCCGATGACATACGAAAGAATGAGTCAAAGAAAAATGTTGCTGTAAAGGGGAGAAGACCCAAGACTGTTTCCGTTTGGACATCCTTTTTTGATGACGTTGTTCATTTCTGTCAGGGTCTGAATGTAAAAAATGCCAGATTTGTGGAAACTCTTACAACAGACAGCCCCTCTATTCAGAGGCAGGAGGATGTCACGCTATCTCTAGCTGCACACGTATACAGCGCTGTTAACAATTGGGCCAGGGTGACGTTTCCAGAAACTCCAGTTCAGCTGAGGACAAATCATGGGGATTCACCATGTCTAGTGGATCATTGTGGCGAGATAGGCAGCCACTTCTTGTTTCCTGTAGAGTGCGAAGGGGCATGGCAGTGCAACTTCAGGGACTCTAGGGATGAGCGAGCCAACTTGAATCTAATCTCAAGTTGGGGAGGTGAAAACGCCAGCCAGGTGATCAAGTATCTCTACACCTACATGCTTCTTTGTCAAAGACCCTTTGGAGTTCTGACCACCTATGAGGAGACATGGTTTTTCTCAAGACTCCCTCCCACTGTCATACGCGAGGCTTTGAAGAAGAAGGGCGGGGGTGTGAAGGAATATCATGATGATGGACAGCTATTTATATCTCCAGCTATCTTCTCAGAAGGTGCACGGCCAAGCGTGCGGCAGGCTTTTTCTTATTTTCTGCAGCTGGCCGCGTCGCTTCAGCATGTGAAGCTTGTTGATGATTCTGAAGCAGCAGGGCAAAAGCAGGAATCAGCAGCCAGTACAGCAAGCAAAGAGGAACCTGCTGCCAACAATACAGCAAGCAAGCAGGAGCAACCTGCTCCTGATAAAGCAAATGAGCAGGCGCCAGCTGCTGATACAGCAACCGCAGACGTTCCCACTGAGGCTGTCAAGGACACGGCTCAGGACCCTCCAAAGGACACTGCTAAGGACCCTGCGAAGGACCCTCCAACAGACCCCAGCACGCCAGCACCACAGCCCAAAAAGGAGGGGGATTCTGGTGGAAGGAGGTATATGCAGTCTAAAAGAGGACGAGGAAAGCCCACCAGCGGAACTGTTCAAGAACCCAGCAAGCCATTGAGTACGTAGTGTGTGACGTTTACAGAGCATTTTGCGTTGTTGTGACCATCCACACGTCCCTCACCATGGTCTTTCTCACAGGTGTTTTGAAGGAATACAACCTGAGTGACTTCAAACTTGGCAGGCTGGTGATGTCCGGCCATGGAAAGACGGCCTTCCAAGCGGTCTGGGCCGGGCAACCCATCATGCTGAAACTTCTAGACAATTACAAGAACCCC
This sequence comes from Anthoceros angustus, assembly GCA_010909165.1. NCBI lineage: Eukaryota > Viridiplantae > Streptophyta > Anthocerotopsida > Anthocerotales > Anthocerotaceae > Anthoceros > Anthoceros angustus. The sequence goes on from MU008151.1 coordinate 162,494, forward strand.
GCATCCGAACAGATGGTGAGGCAGGAAGAAACCGTGTACAACCACCTGGCCAACGCTCAAGGTCGGTCTGTACCAAAGCTCGTGTGCTGTGGCCACATCGCTGGCGGGATGCTGTACTTCGTGGCCACAAGCTTCGAGGGACCCCTTCTAGCTAACATGAAACTCACTGCGCAAATAATCACATCAGCCTTCCAGAGCCTATCAGAAATCCATGCCGCCGGCGTGCTGCATGGTGACGTGCATCTCGGACACATCGTGGTGAACAAGGAGGGTACGGCAGTGAAGTTCGTAGACTTCGGCTCGTCTTGCATCATGAAGCAATCAGAAGAACAGTTCCGGGACATGAAGGAGGAGGAAACGGTTCTGTACAAGATCTTCGAAGCTCTGTATTGATGTTCTGCACGCAGAGTAGCGAGATTTACAACATCCCTGAGCATTTGAAGACCTAATCTTCATGAGAGCTTCGATTTGGCGAACGGATTGTCCTTCTCCAGGGTCATGTTCATGAAACTCGGACAGTCATCGATGTCAGCTGTAAATTCTATTTTTCTGTATTTGAAATCCAGGACACTTTGGTCCGCAGTGTCTCTCATGATTGGCTCATTCCCATATCAGGCCGGATTGGCGACATCAGTCTTGTTTGCTCGGCGCCCAGACCAAATCCACTCGGAGGTCGACGATGACAGATCCATGCGCTCGGAAATGACTTCCTACCTGCCGAGCCGTAACGTCTGAGAGGAGCAGCCGAGCCTCCCTGCTCCAAGCCCTCCTTTGGCGCAGCAGGCGCGGCTCGCAGTGAATGCTCGCAGCCGACGATCGAAGCCTCTGCTGCTGCCTTTAAATCCACCCGCATTCCCACATCCTGCACTCAATCCATCTCGCTGCCTGTGCTGTTCTCTTCCCCGTCTCCTCCTGCTGCAACGTGCCTCATTGCAATCTCGCCTGGCCAGTGGATGGCCATCCAGGTCTGAGCGGCTCCATCTCCAGAATCCACTGCTCGGCCTGGGCCACCATGAGGACCTCGTTCTCCACCCTGGCTGCCCTGGCATTCGGACTGCTCCTGGCAATCGCGGATGGATCCAGCATTGCAGCTTCGAATTCGGAGAAGGCCAGCAGCAGGAAGATGAGTCGAGGGTACAAGCTCCCGCCCCCTCCTCCTCCTCCTCCAGCTCCCCGGGAGGCCGCTGCGTCTGGGAATGCGGATCAGCAGGCGTTTTTGGTGCCGCACAACGCTGCCCGGGCCAAGAAATCGCTGCCTCCTCTGAGCTGGGACCCGGTGCTGGAGGACTACGCGCGCAAGTGGGGAAACCACCAGCGGGACACGGACAACTGCAACCTGGTGCACTCGCATGGCCAGTACGGCGAGAATCTCTTCTGGGGCTATGGCGCCGCCTACACTGCGGGCGATGCAGTGCGGTCGTGGACCGACGAGGAGAAGTACTACGACTACGCCACCAACAGCTGCCAGTCGGGCCACATGTGCGGACATTACACCCAGGTAATAGCTTCGACTTCCCACGCTCGCTCTCATCCTCGTTGAATTCATGGAAGCCTGCTTGAATTGTCATCCACATTCACCTGTTGCTTAACTGTTGGAGGGGCTGCAGGTGGTGTGGAAATCGACCACCAAGCTGGGATGTGCCATCGTCGACTGTAAAGATTCTTCGATCTTCATCATCTGCAGCTACAACCCACCAGGGAACTACATAGGACAGAGGCCATATTGAGTCCAGTGCCTCGGCATGGGGTATGAGAGGAGATCTGAGAAGCGTCGATTCTCGCTCCCGGCCTGCTCGCGTTGTGCACAAGTTTTCCCAATTCCAGGCAGAAATTTGAAAGGAGAGTTGTTGCTGCCACCCAGATTGTTAGAAGTTAGAGCCTTGTGATTTGTGTATATTTGGTTTTGGAATTGTGTCGGTCCTCGTCTCTTGCCCTGACGGCAAAGAGTGAAAGACGTCCGTCCAAGAGCCTGCAAGAAGTAGCTCAGTCTGGACTCTGGCCCTGCCTATCTGCCAGCATTGATGCTTATGGTAAGCTCAGTGTGCCGGGACTCATCCTTGTACTAACCTCGCGACCATTCGGTGCTGTGCACTGTTTTTGTTTTGGTGAATTTGATGGCGTATTCACATTCCTGTACGCTGATTTGAGTTGTTGCCATGATGTATCCTCCCGTTGGTTCTTGATTTTTGAATAAACGAGCTTCCTGAATATCAGTTCCTGCTTAGTCTAGGGCGTATGTTCCATGATCTGTGCGTTAACAGTTGCCGCGCAGAGACACAAAGCGTGTTGAATCGGAAACCAAAACAGTGGGACTCTTATGCTGGTGCTCCACTCATGAAAGCCGGTTGCTTCGCACTTCCTATTCTGAAGAGGATTCTCACGGTCTCCGTCCATGAATGCTGTTGGGTCCTCAGAAGTGAAAGCCGGTTGCTTCACACTTGCTACTCTGAAGAGGATTCGCACGTTCTCCGTCCATGAATGCTGTTGGGTCTTCAGAAGTTCTCTTCCCGAGCAACTCCGAACGTATTCGAATGCGAGCAATCTTTCCTATTTCCTAGCGTAAAAAAATAAAATTTGTTAACGAAACTCTTATCATCTTCTAGCAAGCGCACCTATATATCAGAGCCCGATTTCAATCCTGGGATTTATGCAGTGTAACATAGGGAAAATTGAGTACAAATACTTACGTCTCAATTACAAAGATAGTAACTGTTGGAGATGAGAAAAAGGAGGAACAAGAAACAAAACATGAAGTGGAACCTATAAGGAGTCCAACAAAGCTTGCCGACGGTCAAAAAGCTGAGAGAGAGACAATAGGAATGTGAAAAAAGAAGAAAATGTGCAAGGAAAAAATAGCGCACTCGACAACAAGAGTGCAATGAGCCCGAATATCAGCATAGATAGAACAATAGAAGATAAAATGCGATTCAGATTGAGGGTCCAAGGAGCATAGCTTGCAAATTCGTTCTTCTTTGAGGAGGCACATGCTCGAGCCATCGGTCAATTTCGATCCAAAGGTGATGGGGAACTAACACAGAATTGACTAATGCGCCCCCGCCCTTTTCCTGCGCCACTTTGATCCCTTGCCCAAAGCTTGACCACTCTAAATAATTCACCTTTCTACATACCTTCATCCCGACCTCTGTTCTATGGTAACATCCTATAATTTTTAATGAAAATTTTTCGGTTATATCCTGAAACTTTTAATGAAAATTTTTTCGGTTACATCCTATAGCTTTTAATGACAATTTTTTGGTTGCATCCTATAACTTTTAAAGGAATTTTGTCGTTACATGCTATAACTTTTAATGAAAATTTTTCATAGAGTCCTAGAGTGACGGGCCAGGCTGGTAACCTTGGGCGACCGATCGAAGTCCTGCACGAAAAAGACGGTATAGTCGATTATGTACAAAAGGCAAGTTGCAGATAGGCCAAATGATTCCACATTTATAGGAATGATGTTGTTAAACATCCTACGCTTAGATCGGTACTTAGATGGGCTACCTTAAGGGAATGGATGGCCTTGGTGCAAGTAGCTTAGGCACACCATGGTACAAGTTGTGAAGTACCAAGTCCCATAACAGGAACAATTCCATCCAAGTGTACTTTGATAGACTTCTTCTTCTTGTTCTACATTCAAAAGCTTTAGGATATAGAAATAGACAAAGATTACAACAAATAGATTCCTACAAATAAATGTAGTATTCAATATATTTCTTCTTTTTCTTCTACGTCCTAAAGCTTCTGATGAAAATCTTTCCAGCTTACAACCGTGGTGCGTTTTATAGATAAAAAGATTTTTTATTACTTTAAATTTCATTCATCTTCTATGTTTCTCAAAAGAGGAATGATATGATATTATTTCTCAATAGGGGGATATCAAAATAAAAGATAGTATTCTATTATATAAGTAGAATGTATAATAATATTAAGATATTTATTCATGATCATTTATACACTTGATTGCACTCTATTATGTAACAATGATGCATAATAGTTTTAGTTGAGTGTAACTTAACATGTAAAGTAAAATGGGATTCCAAAACACAATCTCCTTCTACCGCTCTCGCAATGCTCTTCGGGGTCCTCTAAATTAAGTGGAATATAGATAGCTAATTTATTCACTGTTATTTTAAAAAGCCTCTTTCTAACAAAATGTAGATACATAGGTGCATATCAACCTCATCATGTGCTATCATAATGATTCATAAAGTTATGTCTTCCTCCCGACAAAGAAATTCATATAGTTTTGCCTTCCTACCGATAAAAAAATAATTTAAACATGAGTTGAATACATAACCAGAAACATCTACATATGATTCATAAAGTTCTACCTTCCCATCTACAAAGAAATAAATAAACACGAGTTTCAAACATGAGTAGAAATATCGAAATTTTGTTTGAACCTAACCAAATAAAAAACTAAGAGTTAGAAGACAAAGGCCTTTAAAACATGGCCCATAATCATGCACAACTAAGAGTTCAAAGACAAAGGCCTTTAGAACAAAGCCCATAATCATGCGCGAAGTGTATCACCAATGTATTTGAGATTAAATAAGTAAGAGTCACAAGACAAAGAAAATCTTAAACTTAAAAATGCAATAATCCATGAATATAATTGCCACAAATGCAATCTAGAAGACAAAGTATGGGCCTCCCCAGAATTGACCTCAGGGGCGACACTTATCCCACAGTCGTCTAGCACAATAGGTTTCATCCCATGAGACTCTTGTCTAGCAAATCATTAGCATTAGAGGCACAAGTTATTACCCACATATCCTTCGTCCCAAGTACCCTCAAAATTATGGCACCACATTAGCTCATTCCACTGGCAACAGCTACGCCACAATCGCGCTGTTATGTCTGATCTTCTCCCCAGCCTGCATCGAATGTCCCATAGTCGTAGGCCTTAGCCCTTCTACCACCCGTAAAAGGGATATAGGACTTTAGCCTATCGACATATCGGTGTGCCTACGCTCCCACAAAGTAACACAGCCTACCCCCTACACATGTAGACACAAAACCTACATAGGAGCGGATGAGGTTGACGTAGGAAGCCAGACCTATGTTAAAACCTACATAGGAAGTGGAACCTACGTACTTTCACACCTGATGATGCAAACAGTTTCCATGGACCTTCATCTCCGCAAGTACTTCCCCATCTCCGCAAGTGTGAAAGCAAACACATGTCGCGATGGGGAAGTACACCAAGGGCAAACCACGGATGAACGAGTGTTCCGCAGGAGGCATGGGCTCAGCAAGGCAAGAAGAAAACGGCGAACAACCGGCTGGGGGGGAGAGTAGTCCAGATGACATGTTGGCCATGCGCATGAGGATGTTGAAGACAACCCTCCACTCATGAACAAGGTTCATACCCTCTGAACGACATTCCCGAAGAAGATTGGTTTTGTGCACAATGCACTACATGAGGTGCGTTCGTGTGTAGTCCTATTAATGATAATGTTTTGACTTGAAGTCTCACATTATCAGGGGAGGATCGGTTTGCACCTATACTTGCATATTAGATTTGTTTTGCTTGGTTGTTCGTTGAGGAAGTACTTATATGAATTCAAATGCTTACCTCGTGCAACACCCTCCACCTCCTGCGTCCTCTCAGAGGCCCAGCAAAGCCCCCAGATTCATGCCATCCGCGATGGATGCCAGGACTCGCCTAACTTCTTCTACCGCAGTGGCGGGCGAACTCCCTTCAAATCCCGCCGAGAGCACGAGCATCCCCCAGCCTACCAGGGATTGACAGATTGTCCGACGGAGCAGGTCCGGATGAGGTACCCCAGCCTCAATCAAGAGGCCTAGGTCCTGCCTATCTGGTACCGGACCCTCCACCTTCTTGGCCCTTTTTGCGGCTAACTCTTTTTTCGCCCTCCAGCGTTTGGGGTCCGGTGGGGGTGATGGAGTTCGGGGAGGTGGCTCGCTTCCTCTCCGTGGGGAGAGCACCGGTCAGGTGCGTGCCGCCGCATGCCCTCATGCCCTGGGCCTACTCCTCCTCCTCCTCCTCCTCCACACACTCTTCGCTCACTGGCAAGGGTATCGATGTCGTAGTCTTGGTGGCCGCCTCGGATGCTGTCTTCTTCTTCCGGCCCTCCGTCTTGGTCTCGCGTGGTTCTACTGGGGCGGCCGGGGTTGGTCTCGTCACCACCGGAGCTGCTCCCATCGACACGACCTCTAGCCATGTCGACATAGCCCCTGGGGCCTACTCCTCCGGTGCCGCCACTAGCAATAGGGACGTTGGAATTTCTTCCCAAATTTTCCTTGAGGGGGAAGGGGTTCTTTGTAAGCGAATGGCATCCGGGATGCCCTCCCAATCCTCCTCCTCCTGAGTACGCCCAGTCTTGGGCTCCGCTGCAAGCCTGCTATCCAGGACCTGCTCCTCATCGTCCCTCCCTGCAATCAGCAAGTGGGTCAGCCCCCGGCAGAGCGCGCACTCCTCCTCGCTCTCCTTCAAGAGGTTGTGGTGCCCCAGATAAGCAAGATAAAAGGGGACAGCGCCGCTGGAGGGGGCCGCTCGTTGCGAAGCTTGCGCGCCTCGTGTGCTATCTGGGCGAAAATGATCCACCCGCATTCCGCCTGCTTCCCCCTCATGAGGGCATGCAGGAACACCAGCAGGTTGTCCCCCATGTGGTTTACCTTGGTAAGCATGTTCCAGTGGACGATGATCTCGGCCACTGCCCTCACCCGTCGGTCCTTCAGGTCCGACATCGACCACCCATTGGAGGACCTCTGGATACTGCTAATGCTTCATCCCCCAAGTACTTCGGCATTTGGATGAAGCTATATGGCTTCGTGTATCCGGTCTTCAATTCCATTTCCGCACACACTGCACCGTACTTCTCGATGAAGTCCTCCAGTGGCAAGGTGCCCACTCGTCCCGTGAACAACTCCGTTCGATCCTTGTCTCCTCTCATCTTGACGACTCCTAGAGACAAGTCCTCCTTGCTGTCGCTTTTGCTGAGTTGTCCCGGCAGCATCGACGTGTCTTGTGTGTTGCCACTCATAGATCCTTCAAAGATTGTTGATTGAGTCGTTGGGTTCCTCTGCGTCCTTCGCTGGTACCAAAATTGAGATGTTCGTACTTCTCTCTCTTGGTCGGGACTTCGGATTCGCTCCGATGGACTGGCTAGTTGGTAGTTCCGTCCGGATCGAGTGTGTCCAGGCATGCACTCCAGGTGGTTAGTGGCTAAATCAAAACCCCGCTTGCTTAGATTGTGATTAGTAAAACCTCTAAGTATCTAAGCGTGTCTACACTACTTACAAACACTCTTCCGTCCCACTATAAAGTAAGAGGTTGAGATGAGTGAGTTGGATAGCTCATGTGAAACATCCTCACAGTTAAGCACCCTTTGGGTGGATCGATACCTGGATGGGGTGCCAACTTATTTGAAGTGGGTGGATCAGTACCTGGATGGGGTGCCAACTACTTATTCGGAGTTTTGAACAGATAGCAAAAACAAACGGATTGGTAACCAATTGCTATCTTCTCCTCCCTTATCCCTTGAAATCCGGTGCCCAAGAGTAAAATACTGTTGTTTCTCCCTTGGTTGGTTGGCCTTAAAAGGCCAAACCCCTGTGGAGGCCTCATTCCTCTCCTTGGACCAATTGCTATCTTCTCCTCCCTTATCCCTTGAAATCCGTGCCCAAGAGTAAAATACTGTTGTTTCTCCCTTGGTTGGTTGGCCTTAAAAGGCCAAACCCCCTTGTGGAGGCCTCATTCCTCTCCTTGGACCAATTGCTATCTTCTCCTTCTTATCCCTTGAAATCCGGTGCCCAAGAGTAAAATACTGTTGTTTCTCCCTTGTTGGTTGGCCTTAAAAGGCCAAACCCCCTTGTGGAGGCCTCATTCCTCTCCTTGGACCAATTGCTATCTTCCTCCTTATCCCTTGAACCGTGCCCAAGAGTAAAATCGTTGTTTCTCCTTGGTTGGTTGGCCTTAAAAGGCCAAACCCCTGTGGAGGCCTCATTCCTCTCCTTGGACCAATTGCTATCTTCTCCCTTATCCCTTGAACCGTGCCCAAGAGTAAAATCGTTGTTTCTCCTTGGTTGGTTGGCCTTAAAAGGCCAAACCCCTGTGAGGCCTCATTCCTCCTTGGACCAATTGCTATCTTCCTTCTTATCCCTTGAACCGTGCCCAAGAGTAACATTGTTTCTCCTTGTTGGTTGGCCTTAAAAGGCCAAACCCCTGGAGGCCTCATTCCTCCTTGGACTTGGGCTTCTTCTCCTCCTCTCCTTGCCTACTTGCTTAAAGAGCTAGCATCGCCTAGCACGCCTAGCATCGCCTAACACACTAAGTCTAGCATGGCCTAGCATCGCCTAACACACTAAGCCCAGCACGCCTAGCACCTCCTCTCCTTGGTTGGTTGGCCTTAAAAGGCCAAACCCCTTGTGGAGGCCTCATTCCTCTCTAAATGGGACTTTTCCTAAATGATAATTGGGAACTCTATAAATGGGATTCCTCTCCTTGGACTTGGGCTTCTTCTCCTCCTCTCCTTGGACCAATTGCTATCTTCCTCCCGACCTTCTCCTTCTTATCCCTTGAACCGTGCCCAAGAGTAAAATCATTGTTTCTCCTTGTTGGTTGGCCTTAAAGGCCAAACCCCTTGGAGGCCTCATTCCTCCTTGGACCAATTGCTATCTTCTCCTCCTCCTCTCCTTGGTTGGTTGGCCTTAAAGGCCAAACCCCTTGGAGGCCTCATTCCTCTCTAAATGGGATTCCTCTCCTTGGACTTGGGCTTCTTCTCCTTGGACCAATTGCTATCTTCTCCTCCTCTCCTTGGACCAATTGCTATCTTCCTCCCTTATCCCTTGAACCGTGCCCAAGAGTAAAATCATTGTTTCTCCTTGTTGGTTGGCCTTAAAGGCCAAACCCCTGGAGGCCTCATTCCTCCTTGGACCAATTGCTATCTTCTCCTCCTCCTCCTCCTCCTCTCCTTGGACTTGGGCTTCTTCTCCTTGGACCAATTGCTATCTTCCTCCCTTATCCCTTGAAATCCGTGCCCAAGAGTAAAATCGTTGTTTCTCCTTGTTGGTTGGCCTTAAAGGCCAAACCCCTGGAGGCCTCATTCCTCTCTAAATGGGATTCCTCTCCTTGGACTTGGGCTTCTTCTCCTCCTCCTCTCCTTGGTTGGTTGGCCTTAAAGGCCAAACCCCTTGGAGGCCTCATTCCTCTCTAAATGGGATTCCTCTCTAAATGGGACTTTTCCTAAATGGGATTCCTCTCCTTGGTTGGTTGGCCTTAAAGGCCAAACCCCTTGTGGAGGCCTCATTCCTCCTTGGACCAATTGCTATCTTCTCCTCCTCTCCTTGGTTGGTTGGTTGGCCTTAAAGGCAAAACCCCGCTTGCTTAGATTGTGATTAGTAAAACCTCTAAGTATCTAAGCGTGTCTACACTACTTACAAACACTCTTCCGTCCCACTATAAAGTAAGAGGTTGAGATGAGTGAGTTGGATAGCTCATGTGAAACATCCTCACAGTTAAGCACCCTTTGGGTGGATCGATACCTGGATGGGGTGCCAACTTATTTGAAGTGGGTGGATCAGTACCTGGATGGGGTGCCAACTACTTATTCGGAGTTTTGAATGATAGCAAAACAAACGGATTGGTAACCAATTGCTATCTTCTCCTCCCTTATCCCTTGAACCGTGCCCAAGAGTAAAATCATTGTTTCTCCTTGGTTGGTTGGCCTTAAAAGGCCAAACCCCTTGTGGAGGCCTCATTCCTCTCCTTGGACCAATTGCTATCTTCCTCCCTTATCCCTTGAACCGTGCCCAAGAGTAAAATCATTGTTTCTCCTTGGTTGGTTGGCCTTAAAAGGCCAAACCCCTGTGGAGGCCTCATTCCTCTCCTTGGACCAATTGCTATCTTCTCCTCCTTATCCCTTGAACCGTGCCCAAGAGTAAAATCATTGTTTCTCCTTGGTTGGTTGGCCTTAAAGGCCAAACCCCTGTGGAGGCCTCATTCCTCCTTGGACCAATTGCTATCTTCTCCTTCTTATCCCTTGAAATCCGGTGCCCAAGAGTAAAATACTGTTGTTTCTCCCTTGTTGGTTGGCCTTAAAAGGCCAAACCCCCTTGTGGAGGCCTCATTCCTCTCCTTGGACTTGGGCTTCTTCTCCTCCTCTCCTTGCCTACTTGCTTAAAGAGCTAGCATCGCCTAGCACGGCCTAGCATCGTCTAGCACACGAAGTCTAGCATGGCCTAGCATCGCCTAACACACTAAGCCTAGCACGGCCTAGCATCGCCTAGCACACTAAGCCTAGCACGGCCTTGCATCGTCTAGCACGCCTATCTAGCGTACACGAGATCATAGCCTATAATAATAGGAGAGAGTAGCTCGCATATCGTGGCACAAACACACTCTCCCCACGAGAACAACACGCAAATTCCTCACACATCGCTCTAGGAGTCATAGCTTTGGCCTCCTCACAACACTCTTCCATTGCATATCTAGAGGACAAGCTATGATATGAGCTCGTCCTCTGTGAAAGAGTCTATATATACTAGCCCTTGGCATCGGCATATTCCAAAGATATCCTATTGGCGTCAGCATATGCTGGAAATATCCCAAGAATACACTATAATATACAAGGAATATGCTAAAGCATATTACTTGAACTTACCCACTTAGCTATTGTATCCTAAGAATACACTATAATATGCAAGGAATATGCCAAAGCATATTACTTGAGCTTATCCACTTAACTATTGCTAACTATGTTTAATTAACACTAATCAATGCTTCATTAGCATTAGAGGCGTTATTACCCTTATCCGTCCCAAGTACCCTCAAAATTATGGCACCACATTAGCTCATTCCAGCAGCACACAATCGCCACAATTGTACGATCTTCTCCCACGCATCGATGTCCCATAGTCGTAGGCCCCTTCTACCACCCGTAAAAGGGATATAGGACTTTAGCCTATCGACATATCGGTGTGCCCTACGCTCCCACAAAGTAACACACTACCCCTACACATGTAGACACAAAACCTACATAGGAGCGGATGAGGTTGACGAGGAAGCCGGACCTATGTTAAAACCTACATAGGAAGTGGAACCTACGTGCTTTCACACCGATGATGCAAAGCAGTTTCCATGGACCTTCATCTCGCAAGTACTTCCCATCTCCGCAAGTGAAAGCAAACACATGTCGCGATGGGGAAGTACACCAAGGCAAACCACGGATGAGCAGAGTGTTCCGAGGCATGGGCTCAAGAAGGCAAGAAGAAAACGAACAACCGGGGGAGAGTAGTCCAGATGACATGTTGGCCATGCGCATGAGGATGTTGAAGACAACCTCCACTCATGAACAAGGTTCATACCCTCAACGACATTCCAAGAAGATTGGTTTTGTGCACAATGCACTACATGAGGTGCGTTGTGTGTATTAATGATAATGTTTTGACTTGAAGTCTCACATTATCGAGGAGGATCGGTTTGCACCTATACTTGCATATTAGATTTGTTTTGCTTGGTTGTTCGTTGAGGAAGTACTTATATGAATTCAAATGCTTACCTCTGCAACACCCTCCACCTCCTGCGTCCTCAGAGGCCCAAAGAAAGCCCCAGATTCATGCCATCCGCGATGGATGCCGGACTCGCCTAACTTCTTCTACCGCATGGCGGGCGAACTCCCTTCAAATCCCGCCCGAGCACGAGCATCCCCCAGCCCTACTGTGGATTGGCAGATTGTCCGACGGAGCGGTCCGGATGAGGTACTACCTCAATCAAGAGGCCTAGGTCCGCTTATCTGCCGGACCCTCCGCCTTCTTGGCGCATGTTCTTCGTGACTACCGCTCATAACCGGCAACTGGGGTTGACCGCATGTCAAACGGCCCCATACCACTGTCCACGTGTCGCCCTTCTGAAATTACGACCCATGCTGTCGGACCACCTTGGACGCCCCCTCCTGACCTTCTCCTTCGGACCCCCTCCAGAGCTACTCCGGACCCTGCCTTCCTTGTGGCCAGCGGCCATCCCCGTGAGCTCCTCCGGACCTTGCCCACATCGGAATTGTCGCCACACCTATGCAGCTTGGCTGGATAAGCCTTATTATCCATGTGTATCCCTTATTTCTCACACAAATCCTCACAAAAAAAATGAATACCTTACTAATCGACCCGAAGGGCTGAAGGAAAGTTAATGCATCCGTCCCTTGTCCACACATGGGTAGACGAGGTTTTCGACCTGTGGGAGAGGGGTGAGCTGCCAGAGCAAGGTAATCGGAAAAAAGGAGAGGGGGAAATCAAAACGGGGGACCGGAGACGGAACCAGCAGTGCGTGATCCTAATTTGATCATAAAGCCAATGCATGCAACCAATTGGAGAGTTTTCCAAGGCATGCCTCCCGGAGAAGCAGGTGAACGAATAATAACGTTGTTTACGCTGGAGAAAATAATTCAAGGCGAAGTGACTATGAGGGCATGAAGACGTGATAACCAAGGCGAAGAAGTTGTTGTCATGCTTCGTCAGCCTTGAGAGATAGGTAAAGTACTAACCTGCCTGCCATTGCCATGTAGACACCACGTATGATCCATGTTCATGACTCCGACGATGGGTTTTTAACCAAAAACAAGTGTTTACCCAGTACGCCGTAGACCAGTGGATACACACTATGGGTGTAACGTAAAACTGCTGTGGTGTGTATGTGTAATGAAAGCAGACCTCGTAACCTCCTTCTTGGGACCTAGATTGAGGCATATCAAAATACAGTCGGCCCCCCCTAATTGGGAACTCTATAAATGGGATTCCTCTCTAAATGGGACCTCCCATCCTACTCCCTTTAGTTTACAATGTAATAAATGGGACTTTTCCCTAAATGATAATTGGGACCTTTTGAAACATACATTCATGTTAGTTTCACCTCCTAAATGGGATTTTTATTTGTTTTACTTAAAAAAATTAAAAAAAAGAAAAAAGAATCGATTATTTCAGAGCACAATAGACTTTTAGTTGTGATTGAAGACTCTTAAGCTAACCTTTTCCGGTATTTTTTATTTTAGAGTTTATAATATTTTATTATTTTTAAATAGGGAAAATATAATCGGGACACCTCCCTTAATGGGACCTCTAAAGGCACTCCGAACCAGTCCCAATTAGGGGGGGTGGACTGTACATATGTGCCTCCATATTCATTCAAGAAGTCTTGCCTTCCAACGTACCATACAAGGAAATAAGCAAGCACGAGTTGCACACGTGAGTAGAAACATCTCGTATGTAGGAGTGTCAACTAATTAAATCAATAACTAAGAGTGAGAAGACAAAGATCCGTACTGAAGTGTGCAACCATTGTAACAAGATGAAAATAATTAAGAGTTATAAGACAAAGAAATCCTTGCAACATAATTGAAGAGTACAACGGCCACGGATGCAACTAAAATCGGAGTAACTACAACTGTGACCCACGTGGGGCATCATATCCAACATCCAAGGAAGAGGAAAATGAGATCTATCATTTCTACCACTATGTGTATATCCATATTACACGTAATCCCATAATAAATTACACAGACTATAAGCATATATACTCTATTCATGGCTAGCAATGGCATTCCCAAGAAAGACAGGTGATAGACGTGAGCAAGCTCTTAGTTGCCATATTCCGGCTAGGTACGTAGGTGCCCAACTTAGGAGCAAAAATCATCCAAAGGAGAAGCCTATCGGGGCAAGGAAAACGCTAGCAAGATCGCACAAGAAAGCAATGGCAGCATGATAGCCCGCAACAAACAACAAACCGGCGAACCGGAACGACTGGACGATGATGAGGGAACAAGGAGTGACCATTTAAGCATAAATGTGGTTAGCATGGCAGTTAGGGCCTACGGGCGCGGGTAACGGCCAGGGTGGGCAGGGCGCGACGCCCCGCCCGGCCCCGCCCCGCCCGGTGGGCCCCGCCAGCTCACCCGGGGCCGGGGCCCAAGTGCGCGATCACGACCCATGCGCCAGGACCGTAAACGGCCGCGCCCCCGGATAGTTAAAGGTTTGCCACGTGGCAGGGGAGTGGCGGCGCCCAATTACGCGCCCCTCGCACCTTAAACCCTGGCGGCTCGCGGTAAGAGCCCGCATCATCACAAAGCGGGACGCTGGAAGCTCTTCGCTTTCGCTCCCGCCGTCTCCTTTCATTGGCCTTCCTGTGCTCTCATTCGCTTCGCTCGCAGGCTTCCGGCGTTGCGAGCGAGAGCGAGAGCGAGAGCGAGGTGCGGTGCAATGGCCTCGGGCTCCGACGCGCCCGGGCCTGCGGGGCCCCTGCTCCCGCTGCAGCGGAAGGGATTTGGCGGCGCCGGGAGGAGCATCCGGCTGCTTTGCAACCACTTCAAAGTGCGGTGCAGTTTGAAGGAGGCTGTGTATCAGTACAGCGTGGGTGGCTCTGCCTCTCCCTTGTGCCCAATTGGGCTCTTTTCTGTCTGCACTGGGCGTGCTGGGGCGGGGGGTGATGGTGTTGTGGGCGTTGCTGCTGCTTTGCAGGTGGCGATCGAGCCTGCCATCACCCGCAAGGGGCTGCGCCGGGTCGTGATGACCAAGCTGCTGGAGACGTTCGGGCAGGTGGAGCTGCAGGGGAAGCGATTCGCGTACGACGGAGAGAACTGCCTCTTCACCGTCGGGCCGCTGCAGTTCAGGAGCCGGGAATTCCCCGTCATCCTGGACGATAAGCGGCAATCCTCGAGGTGGGTGGGGATTGGTTGTGTTGCGAGGGTGAAGCGTGGATGTTTTGAGCTTGTGGGCGGTGGTGGAGAGTGAGCTCCGTGTGTGTGGTGGGCCGAATGTGCATGGCAGGTCGGCTGTGGGAGGGGGGTCGGGGGATGGGGGGGATGAGGACAATGACGGAGGGAAGAAGAAGCGGAGGCTCGGGTCCCGGGGAAGGGAATTCTCGGTCAAGGTAGAGTACGCTGCCGTGGTGAACATGGGCGCTATTGACGAGATTCTGCGTGGGCGGGTGGCGGAGACAGCGCAGGATGCGCTGCGGGTGCTTGACATTGTGTTGCGAGAGCATGCAGCCACCAGGTGGGTGGGTGGGTTTGGTGTTGGTTTTTGTCTGGGGTTCTTGTTGGATCTTTCTTGGGTGACGGGCGCCGTGCTGGGTTGCAGGGGCTACCTTCTGGTCCGGGAGAGCTACTTCCACGCCTCGCTCGGGAAGGTCGGGGACCTGGGCGACGGGGTGCAGTCGTGGCCCGGGTTCCATGTCAGCTTCAGGCCCACGCTCGCGGGGCTGACGCTCAATTTTGGTGGGTTGCTGGAATGCGAGTTGGGTTTCTGGGTTGTGGCTGTTTTGTGACCGTTTTGGCGTTTTCGGCGTTTTCGGTCTGACAGATTCGTCCACCACGACCGTGATCAAGCCGGGGCCGGTGATAGAGTTTCTGCAGGACAATTTCAAGAAGAAAGTGAGCTCGTTTCGGCCGGAGGATTGGCAGAAGGTAAGGTTGTGGGTTTCTGCATGCTTGCGGTGAGGTGGGTTGGGGATGGAGGGTTGTGGGTTGGACCGTTCGTGACGGAGGGAGGTTGTGGTTTGCAGGCCCGGAGGCTGCTGAAGGGGATCAGGGTTGAGTCGACTCAAAGCAAAGTGCAGCAGGCGCACAAGATTGTGGGATTCAGTCCGGAGCCCTGCGAGAACTTGAAGTGCGTTTGGCGTTTGGTTGCTGTCGTCTTTTTTGCTCTCTTTGCGAGGCGTTGGGCGGGCTGAACGGGGCTGCTTTGCTTCGTCTGGGATTGTGTTGATGTGAAGGTTTTCTAAGAGAGTCAGGGATGAGGATGGCAACTTTGTGGAGCTCCCGGCTATCTCTGTTGCGGAGCATTTCGCGAAGATGTATAGCTACACCCTCAAGCATCCACAGTTGCCTGCACTGGACGTTGGCAACCCGAAGAAGCCCATCTACCTCCCAATGGAGGTATGGTTGGCATGCACACAAGATTCCTGTTCACTTCAGTACTTCTGGTGCTTGTCAGCACTGAAGCCGACTTTCACGTAGGTTTGCTCCATCACTCCCGGGCAACGGTACATGAAGGCGTTGACGAGCAGCCAGAGAGCCAACCATATCGGGCAGTCTAGGCAGTCGCCGGATGAAAGAAAGAAGCTAGTGAAACAGGTGATTCTGCACTTCCTCGGTTTGGGTTTGGTGATGTCGAATTTCATCTGCTTCTTGCCAGCTGACATAGCTGCATCTTGTGCCAGGCTTTGCAAAGCAATGAGTACGAGAAGAATGATCTGGTGAAAGCATTTGGCATCCAAGTTGACAGGGATCTGGCCGTCATTCAGGGCCGTATTTTGGATGCGCCAGCTGTAAGATTGACAGACATTTCCTTCAAGATGGCGTGGTGTGTAAGGTTGTGATCCTGTTCTAATGAGTCCTGGACTGGTTTTGGCAGGTGCGGTTTGGACGGGAAGTGGAGGAAGTTCCTCGAAATGGGCGGTGGAACTTTAATCAGAAGGTGGTTTCTGCGGCAATGTAGTTTTGTTCTTCTTTAGGTGGAATCTTGGGCCGAAGAGTAAAATTGAGCCTGAGTGTTTGTCCAGAATCTGATAAAGGGAGCTGAAGTCGGACAGTGGGCCGTTTTGTGTTTCTCGTCAAGAACCCGTGAGTCAGAAGCCAAGAGCATCGGCATTCAGCTGAAGGAATGTTGTAATAGGAAAGGAATGGTACTAATCTGGTCCCTGCACGCCTCCGTTGATTAATCCTGTCCTCCTTGCGTTTTCCTTGCAATTGATCCCAATTGCCTATTGTAGAACATGCAAGATCCTATGGCAGTTGTCTGCGAGAGACCGAACATGCAAGGTCGGGCTCCAGGAGATAGAGTGGAGAATGCGATAGGGCAACTGAAGAATTCGTGCAAGGCAAAGCCCCGATTGATTGTGTGCATTCTCCCGGATAAAAACTCAGATCTATACGGTTAGTGCCACTTCTCTGTGAATGCCCGTGGTTGCTTGAACATTGTTCTTCATGATTTCAGAAAAAGTTATCTAACCTTGAAGATTCACTGTTGTTGGGCAGCTCCAATAAAACGCATCACTGAAACTTCAGCAGGGATCATATCGCAGTGCATTGTCCCCCCAAGACCTTTGAAAGATCAGTATTTAACCAATGTGTCTTTGAAGATAAACATTAAGGTGGTTAGCTCTCTATGCCTAAGGTGTGCGATTACTAGGTTTGTTTTCTCTCTTCTCTTGCTACTGATTAGAGAGACTTGGCGGTTCCCAGCTAGGAGGTTACAATTCTCTTCTGAGCTTGGAGCACAAGAAGAGTATTCCGAAAGTTTCCAGTGTTCCGACTATTATTTTTGGCATGGATGTCTCCCATGGGTCACCTGGGGATGCGGACTCACCTTCCATCGCAGCTGTAAGTACGGCTGCAACAGTAGCCCATCCATGTCTTGTATGCAACTGTTTTTTCTCATGCAGTATAATCTGTCTGCTCTTTCTTCACTGTGAAGGTTGTAGCATCCCGGGGTTGGCCCCGGATTTCCCAATATGCAGCCAGACTTAGATCTCAGCCTTCTAGGAATGAGATGATTGACGGGTTGTATGAAGAAGAAAATGGCAACCCTGGTGGCATGATCAGGTATCCATGGCAGTCCAGCGTTGGTGTGCACATGCTGTCTGTACGTAAAAACATTGCCCCTCAAAGTCGCTCTGTGTCCGCATATAGGGACCACCTTGTGGGCTTCTTTCAGTCTTGCAACAGGAGCGAATGTCCTGACCCAAAGCCCAAACAAATCATCATCTTCAGGTTTCGTATCTCCTTTGTGTGTTCATCGCATCCTTGGGATCAGCATCCTTAAGAAACTGGGTTGCCCTAACATGCAGGGATGGAGTGAGTGAATCGCAGTTCGAGCAAGTTCTGATGCACGAGCTGCCTGCTTTCAAGAAGGTTAAACTTCGACCATCCTAGCTATGGTTGCCGGCCATTGATCAGGAATGCAGGGACTGACTGAACGGCGTGGAACTGTTTCAGGCTATTAGCTCGCTACCTAACTGTACCGCAAAGATAACTCTGGTCATCGTCCAGAAACGACACCATACGCGTTTCTTTCCGGAGGGAAGCGGAAATGTGGTTCCCGGTAATCTACTGGAAACATATGCGGGTTGCGTTACGCGAAACGTTTGCTCATTCCGATTTCGTCGTGGTTGTATCTGTAACAGTCATTTTGTTTTTCAGGTACTATTATTGACCGAGACGTGGTACACCCACGTAACTTCGACTTCTACCTTTGTAGCCATGCAGGGCTGATTGTACGTAAGCAAATTTTTTCATTGTCTTTCCAGCTCATAAACATGAGTTTTCGTACTGAAGTCACTTACTTTGAACAGGGAACCACTAGGCCTACTCATTATCATGTTCTATACGATGAGAACAATTTCACACCTGATGAGATTCAAAACTTGAGCAATTCCTTATGTTACACCTATGCCAAGTGCACGACCGCTGTGTCAGTTGGTGAGTACGCTTTACTTGACAAGTCCGGTGCTTGGCTTCTGGTAACATCTGTTCTGAAAACGTACTATTAACTTCTGATTTTGGGATGCAGTACCACCAGCCTATTACGCCCATTTGGCTGCTACTCACGGTCGATGTTACCTGGAAACTGGTGGAGATTCCGAAACATCCTCCAGGAGTCACTCTCGGGCAGGAGGCGCTGCGGGCAGACAGCAGGAGCTGCCCAAGCTGGTAGAAAGCATGCAGAACTGCATGTTTTTCTGCTAGCAACAATTTTGTGAACCAGTATGTACGGTGGTAGAGCATAAATTATGGACGATACCGGGTAGAAGCGTTCGACCCCATATATGGTTGCCTCTGCTATGCCTTGAGGCCAGGATCCGACCAAGCGAGAAGAGGAAGGCGCTGCAAGCTGTGATTATTGTGAATCTCCATTTTCTTCCTCTATAAGAATCCTTTTACAGGCCTCGTAGCACATGAACGAAATTCCAGCTGCTGGCATAAGCTTTATGCAACTTGCGGCAAGGCCCCTGTACAATCCTGCAGCTCCTTCCAGCTTTGCTATAGTTGTTAGGGCGTGAAGAACATTGTCGTATCTGGGCCTGCCAGCAAGTGCTCCTACTTGCATCTGTTTCCTGGCCACTTCAAGAGGAAAAGTAGCAGAGCTTGCCATGGCGGCTGAGCAAGACCCAATACATAGGGTGGCCAAGTTCCCAATCTGATCCTTCTTTGTAACCCTCTTATAAGTCTTTCGCAAGGTGTCATAAGCACAGTAGTTTATCGCTGCGTACGGGATCACACCAATCAAGCTCGGAGTGAGACCCCTGTACATCTCCTTGAAGCCTTCTTCTTCGCAAATCTTTACTAAAGCATGGAACATGTTGTCATATACTCCTCGCTGTAAGAAAAGAAACCACGTCAGACCACATTTGCGGCTGCACACACCAGAAAATGGTAGGCTCTGCAGAGGAGCTCACTTGGATGGTCAGTCGCGTCTTGAGAAGTTCAAGAGGATATGTACAAAGGGTTGAACAGACTCCGGCAGATGCTCCAGCGATGATAGAGATCGGAATTGGAATCCTTTGCGGCTCCCCGTCTTTAGGAGTCAGAAATTTCTTCACAGTATCATAGGCGAAAAGCTGCAGGGGGACGAAGGCCAACTTCCCGATGAGAATCCTTCACATTAAGTTCACTGGTCTAAGGTGCTGCACGACTGCCGGACAGATGAGACTACCCAAGGGATGTTCCTTGCACCTACTGAATCGGGATGCACAACAAACTCACCTCAATTGCTTTGCTCGGAGCAACCCGTATGACGTTCACTCCGTTACCCCGAAACAAGCCTCTCCAGCCTTCGGCGGTCACAATTTGGGTAAACACAGCACTGGCAGAGTGCGCCCCCGTCCCTACCATCAAATGCGTTCTCACAGTCTCAACCGGTGCTACAGCTGTTCGAGACACGGCGCCAGCTATAGCCCCGCTTACAAGCCGCTTGGTAGCCGGGGTTCCCAATTTCATCCTCAGCCACTGTTTCCACGCATTCCTCGGTCTCTGCTGCTGTGATCGCTTCCGCTCCAGTTTCGTTTGCGCCTCATCGTCAGACACCAATTCGTCGTACCCCTCCTCTACATCGGGGCAAAGTGCCTTGTACCCTAGAATGCGAGTCGCAGCCAATTGCCCTCTCGCAAGCTCCAACCGTGGGTCGGCAGTCAAGGACACCACCGCGGGTAAAGCACTGGCGGCTGCTCTCTCCGCCTTCAACAGCGACTGCCTTTGCATATGCATCTGGCCTGCCACTGACACTGAACATGACCAGTTGTCTGGTCCGCCCCGAGATCCAGCCATTCAGACAGACCACCGATACGCTCCACCTCACGCTTCTGCCCGTGCCTGCGTCCAAGTACCAGTGGCAACGACACTGATTCTCAAGCGTCAGCCCCGGTTCGGATTCAATTCATCCTATCTCAAGATCAGCCGTCCCTGGAAGTAGGCGCCTGTCAATCTGTAAGTCCCCATGGTCACGGACTGGCAAACCTGAAATCCGCAAGAGACAGTTCAGAAAATGTCTGCAGATTCCTTCCTACCTACTTACATACATCCGAACACTTCCATTTCCAGCGCGTCAATCCAAACAAATGAGACGACTTTAACGAGAACTTACCTAACTAAGGAACCGACCACGACCGTGCTGCCTGCCCCAGCAAGGCAAGCCTGCTCGGAGAATATGAGCCCTCTCCACCTTCCCTCCCGATGCAGCGAACCTTCAACTTTTATTCCGCCTGACGACTTATTCTAATCTATGCATCCAAATACTTCCGTTTCAGCCCGGCAATCCAAACAATGTAAGACCACTCTCACAACAAGTTTCCTACAAAGGAAACGATGGTGCACCGGCAAGGCGGGCCTGCTCGGAGAGCAAGGACGCCACCTTTTCCTGCTCCTCTCCCGATGCCAGCCGAACTCCAAACTTTTCCTCCCTTCCCCGCCTCAGCTCGGCAAAATCTCCCCGCTCTCCTTCCGTCCCGCAACCAGAAATTCGCACCTCAATAACAGACACAACAACCTGTCACCCGAACGCAACCAGAACACCACCAGCGCAAGCTTGAGATGGCCGCTTCTTCCAGCATTTAGCGACCGCACATTCCACTGCAACAAAGCTTCCGACGAACGCTCACTTCAGCCACCTCACCGCGGCCGCAAGCAGGACTGGGTTGCCGAGGCGCCAGAACGGATGGAGGACAGAAATGCGAGTGGCGAGCGACGCGGCAGAAAGGAAAGGGATGGAGGAGGCCAGCGCGCCACTCGGGGTTTAGCGACTTTATCGCGGTAAGGGGAACGGGCGCTCATAACAACCGCAACCCTTTCACACCTGGCTGCATACTTGTGTGGCTCCTGGCGACCACGGACTCGACTGGGGCCAGTTCCGGATCCTCTCGGATTCCCACGGCATATTCCGCTCCGCCATCGGTTTTCCCTGTCCTGTGCATGCGCATGTTGCTTACACTTCCCTTGCCGAGGTAAAGATTGTGATTCTGCGCATCTCGTTCGTCGGTTGCGGGGTGGTTCTGCGAATTGCATCTTGTCTCAAAGCAGCTTCTGCTGTCCTAACCTACAGTCGGATCTCATCGGTGGTGTTGTTTTCTTGCAGCGCCTCGGGAAAGGCAGCAGCGGCATCGAAAGGTTCCGATTGTTACTAAGCGAAAGGGAGTCGTGTAGCCACGGCCAGGCTGGTGTGGATTTGTCCGGCCGTCACTGTTGAGTGAGTGTGCGGAATCTGGCCACCACAGGAGACTGGACTGAAGCCGATGAACAACTCTATGTACATCTTACCTTGCTTTTGGTCAGCGCAAAGCAGAGCATGATCGAGGGTTTGGTGGAGATGTTGGACTTGTTATACGTGGCGTCAGGCTGTGGTTGCACCGTGCACGAGGCACTGTTTTCAAGTGCTCTTGACAGATTAATGGGAGGCATGCGCCCCTGGATTGATGGAAGGCATGAGCCCCTGGATTGATGGAAGGCATGGGCCCCTGGAAGACATGGTCCCGGTGGATGATGGAAATGTTCGTTGGATGAGGTTGAAGTGACTGTCAGCTTTCTCGGCTGCGTTATACCTGTTTTGAAGTGTGGCAGGAGGAAACAAGGTGACGTTGTTTTACATTATCTTTATTTCTCCATACCATATCCGGTGGGGATAGGGATGGGAGAAAGGAGTACATGGGCGCTCAAAGCTGGTCCGCTCGCTGAGATGGCGGAAAAAGGAGAGCGTTCCGATCATGTGGACTGAGCTAGCCTGACCGGCTGCTTGCTTGTCTAGACCATGCTGCACATCCCTTTTCAATGTCACCTGGTAGGGCACATATAACGAACTGGATCTGGATTTCGGAAGTCGCATTCTTCCGAGATGCCAACGTCAAGCTCGACTTCCCAGCCCTGTTGGACGTTGGGGTGGTCCATGTAACTTGCAGCTTGGTGCACAACCATTGGCCCGCTCCACCCACATCCGAGCGGCCGAAATTCACATCCCGGACGGGAGGCTCCGGTGAGTGGGATGTTGGGGTCCGGTGATTGGTTTCAGGCGATGTGCTGCCTCCGTGTCCTGAAGCGGGACCAAGACACAATCAGGTGACGACGGCAGACAACAGTGGGGTACAAGCTGAACCTGAACTTGGTGGTCCGTCTCCCACGGGAGCCCAGCCAAGTGTCGAATCGGAGATGAGGTGAGGCAGCTCGGGGCCCACGCTTATCTTCCTCCGGGCCCCGGCGGACAATGTTCCATGTAGATACCATAGAGTAGGAACCCGCTTCGGAGAGAGACTGGGCATGACACGACTCCTCCAGGGACACACCACACAACAGGTGTGGACGGGACATGAAAGAACGGACTTAAGAAGGGCCCCGCCTCTAAAATAAAATTCTCTATTCAATTTAAATATATAAAGACCTGTATAGGTATACCCCTTAGATCATATATACATCAAGTTATATATATATGAGAAAGATGGATGAGGAAGGGATTAGGGTTGATGGATGAGGAAGGGATTAGGGTTTATTCTTTTCATATAGGTAGTTTCGTACTCTCCTCTACATATAAATATACAACAAAAAAAAGAAGTAAACCCTATTAACAACAATCACACTCACTTTATCAACGAATATTAAAGAAATAAAAAAAGATAATAGAAGAGTTTTTATATATATATATATATTAAAAATGTAACCTCTTCTATTGTTCATAACTTCTATTATGCAAGAGCTTCAAGTTCAGTATCTTGCATCTTATGCAAAATTGAGTTAACATCAACATTGAATAGTAAATTGATCATGTTGTGCACAAACTAACTACTTGATATATGAACACCAAAACATGTTAATACATGATGAATATGTATTCTAAAGTAATATGTCTTGAACAGACAACAAAAGCATAGGTTACATTCTTTAATCCATCATGAGAAAGTGGATTGTAATGGTAAATATTGTACAAAATATATAATAAATATAAAATATAATAAATACATATTTGATAAACTTTAGATAGATAGCTAGGACTGATAAGAATTAACTTAGAAAACTCCACCATTGAGTCATGGGTGAGCCGACACATGCCATAACCATTACCATCATGATCGCAAAGGATCTTCATGGCTTGGCTATCTATTGGAGTTTTTCCTTAGTGAGTTATTTATACTCATATTTACTTATATTTATTATTTTATTTCATACTTACGATATATTTTATACCCTATTTATCATCATGTGGATGAGTTAGATTTCACAAATTTGAAGAATTAAAATGAAAATACCAAAGTATGTTTTATTACTAAATATTTTAAAGAGATATATGTGATACGAGCAAACTAGAACTTTAATGGGCTCACGTTTTGGACTTATTATATTATGCTTCCTTTCTACTAAGAAAAACTAGGTTAAAAATGTTTCATATATCATATTTGCTTCTTACTAGAGAAAAAATATTTTATTCTTTAAAATATCATGCTTTATCGGTGAATTGAATTATACTATATTCAATTACAATACTAAAATTTCTAACAATAAGGTATTGTTGAAATAGGGTAGAAAAATGAAAAGGAAAAAGAGGCAAAAAGTTAATTAGTCACTGCCCTATTTAGAAGATGCATATGTTACATGCTTTATGCAATCTCCTATTAGAAAGGAATTGCTACAACCACTAATGTAGAATTACCTAGAGAGGACTCTTAATAATGAGTGGTCTATAAGAATCCCCTGAGTTAGTAGCTGCTTAGTTAAGGAAGAACTGCCTAGAGAGGACTCTTAAATGATCAGTGGTCTGTAAGAATCCTCTGAGTTAGTAGCTACTTAGTTAAGGCGAGCTTGCGGGATATATAAGGGCGAGAGCAAGGGCTTTGAAGAATGATGAGTATATCATCATCATTTAGTTCTTAGTTAAGGAAGAACTGCCTAGAGAGGACTCTTAATGATCAGTGGTCTGTAAGAATCCTCTGAGTTAGTAGCTACTTAGTTAAGGCGAGCTTGCGGGATATATAAGGGCGAGAGCAAGGGCTTTGAAGAATGATGAATATATCATCATCATTTAGTTCATGATGCGCCGCAAGCTTTGTGTTGAGAGATTTGTGGAGTCTAGCTAGTGAGCAAGCCCTTGAGTCAAGGGCAATAGCCAGTTGGGCATAGATAGACAAACTCAAGTATGTATTCTTTGAATAAAGAGCAGTACCTCGAAGAGGTGGCCTGCGAATGTCCGTGGACGGCAGGCTACTTAAAGCCCAAGCTACTTAAAGCCTAGTGTTGCCTCTGTGGACGGCAGGCTACTTAAAGCCCAAGCTACTTAAAGCCTAGTGTTGCCTTTGTGGAAAGCCCAGGCTACTTAAAGCCTAGTGTTGCCTATGTGGAAAGCCCAGGCTACTTAAAGCCTAGTGTTGCCTCTGTGGACGGCCTCTTCGAGCCTGCGAGTGTCCGTGGACGGCAGGCTACTTAAAGCCTAGAGGCAAGGCAGGCTACTTAAAGCCTAGTGTTGCCTCTTTGGACAGCCTCTTGGAGCCTAGTGTTGTTGCGTATTGAGGTTGAAAGCACCAAGAATTGTGTAAGTCTCTTGTCGAATGAATTGACGAGGTCCTTGTGGAGTGAATTGGTGAAGTCCTAGAATGCTGATGCTTAATGAATTGGCGAGGTCTTTGTGGAGTGAATTGGCGAAGTCCTAGAATGCTGATGCTTAATGAATTGGCAAGGTCCTTGTGGAGTGAATTGGCGAAGTCCTAGAATGCTGATGCTTCCTTACTGGCTGCGTAGTGAGAGGCCGTAGTGAAGGGCTTTACTCTAACCAGGATGGATAGATAATTATGAGAGAGATCTCATCGAGAACACCACACATCTCACAGGTAGCCACAGAAGGGCACAGCTAGCAGCTAGCACACCGAAACACATTTTTTGGAGCTTATGTGTTTGAGTGTCGGAGGCCAAAGCCGGCTTCATCGAACTAGTTTCACTTGCACGGATTTCTTGCATACATCTCCGCCCGGCGAGAAATGTAACATAGTAATGTACAAACTCCTTCCACGGAGGTTGGAAAAAAATCTGGCCACAACCGCCACCACTTTTTACATTCTAACTCAATTCTTGTCGCCAATGACAAGAGGTGGATACCATGGCCCAACAACGGCACCTTCAGAGCCTCAATGAAGCTCACAGAAGCTCTATAATCATATGGTACAAAATCGCGAACCAACCAGCCCTGTTCTCCAAGACGACTTAGGGCTTGGCCTTGTCATCCTTTCCATAAGTCGGTGTGAACTGATTAGAGGATGGTGAATACCCTGAACCTGGGGTTGACGGTGAGTATCCGCCCGTAGTGGGGCTGCAATTTCCAACGCAAACAAGAGTGAGAACTTTAAGTGATCTTCACAAACCACACAAAGAACTGCACCTTCAAACTGAACTATCCCTGAAAACTGTAAAACCCCAAGTCATACCTGTACGGATGTTGCGCTGTCGGGCTATAACCAAGAGTGGATGGCGAGTACGAGGGACTGCACAAAAGAAAGGTTTTCAGTTTACTACTATCACGCAGAACATGTCTCAAAAGACGGACAGAAGCACAAAGTACAGTTCAAACTGATGGTTTGCAGACCTGGTAGGTGTCAGAGATGGAGCAGCCGGGCTGTAAGACGGGCTGGTGGGTGAGTAAGAGGGAGATGTTGGAGAATATGAAGGAGACGTCGGACTGCACACAGCAACGTAATATTAGGTTACTGGGACGAATCCACCGGTGATGACCAACAACTTAACATTGCTGCTTGGAGATGAGTAAACAACTCATACCTGTAACTTGGTGAAGTGGGACTATACGCCGGGCTTGATGGTGAATATCTGGGACTGCTTGGGGAGTAGACCGGGGAAGCAGGACTGTACCCAGGTGATGTTGGACTGTAACTTGGTGAGGTTGGACTGTAGCCAGGGGAAGTTGGACTGTAACTGTAGGCTGGAGAGGTCGGACTGTAGGTGGGCGACGTAGGACTATACGCTGGAGAGGTTGGGCTGTAACTCGGTGAGGTGGGACTATACGCAGGAGAACTTGGGCTATAACTTGGTGACGTGGGACTGTAACTCGGGGAGGTTGGGGAGTAAGACGGGCTTGTTGGAGAATAGGCTGGAGAAGTTGGACTGTACCTCGGGGATGTAGGACTGTAAGACGGGGAAGTGGGACTGTAGGTGGGGGAAGTGGGACTGTACGAAGGAGAGGTGGGACTGTACGAAGGAGAGGTAGGGCTATAACCAGGAGATGTGGGACTGTAGCCTGGAGAAGTGGGACTGTAACCAGGAGAAGTAGGACTATACCCAGGGGAGGTTGGACTGTAGCCAGGGGAAGCTGGACTGTATCCAGGGCTTTGAGGGGAGAACTGCATGCCAGAAACATAAGGTGAAAACTGAGCATCAGAGTGGGGTGAGGAGCGAATGCCGGGACTCAGCAGATAGCTTGGGGACATCGTAATATCATGGTGAGGTGTGCCAATCATTGGTGACCGCACAGGAGTCATGCTGAACTCCAGACCCTCTAGGTAGCTTGGCAGTTGCAACTCAATGGCATGCTGCAACATGTTCTCCTTGAGCAGTAGACCAAAATCACCTGTCCCAATGGGTGCTAACTGCCCAAGCATGATATTTTCTGTCACGCCCCTGAGCTGGTCAGACTCCGCATAAACTGCAGCATCCAGCAGAATGTCCACTGTCTCCTCAAAAGAACATCGCATCATCGGACCTGTGTCATTGCGGTTGATACCATGCCTTGTGATTGCCATAAGATGGCCACGGTAGGTCATGATGTCACACAATATAGCCAAATGCCGGTAGTTGACATAAGATCCATCAAAAGATATGACGTCTCTAAGCTCTTTCAACAGAGCTTGCCGTACAGCCTCAATGCCGAGAACTTCAATCACCTCAATGAGATGATTGCTTGTGGTCCTGGTGGAATCAACATCCTCATGACACATAACAGCTAACATGTTCACCCCCTCTGTATCCAGCATCCATTCCGTTTCTGGCTTGAATCCCTGAATTTCATCAAACTTGTTCTTTTTTGTCTCCCTAATGAAAACTTTCCTGATATCAGGGATGCCACGGAGAGCCATTTCTGTGAGCATGTTGCTTTCGATCTTCTTGAGGAAGACATCATCCTCACTTCGCTCTGGTGTTTCACCCTTAGGTGCTTCATCATTCATTATCCTGATTCGTAGAATCAGCTTTTCCGCATTGTCATCATTGAAGATACAGGCCAGATCGTCGTCAAACTCTATGTTGATCTTCTCTGCAATATCAGCCATGCTTAGTTTCTTGTCCACCATCATCTCCCTGTTTAATTGAACCCTAAGGAGCCATGGCGATATCTTCTCAGGTGCCACATCCTCATCTGGCATTTCATAGTACGAGCGGACAAATTCAATGTCCTCATCAATTATGGTGCTCATTGGGTCTGGATCATACCAGATCTCAGTGGCCTGTGTCACACTACGCAAGGTTGTGTACTCAAGAGCACACT
The DNA here is from genome assembly GCA_010909165.1 of Anthoceros angustus. NCBI lineage: Eukaryota > Viridiplantae > Streptophyta > Anthocerotopsida > Anthocerotales > Anthocerotaceae > Anthoceros > Anthoceros angustus. The sequence goes on from MU008151.1 coordinate 190,463, forward strand.
GCACATTCTTAGCTTTCTCTTTTTCCTTATTTACTTCAGGCCTCAAATATACAGACAAAGAAGGAGTCTTGGTCTTCTTTGCAACATTTATAATCTCTCTCAACCTTGGCACTCCCAGGGTAACATTCTTTGCACTAACACCAGCATAGTGAAAAGTATTCAGAGTCATTTGCGTCGCTGGCTCACCAATCGACTGAGCAGCAACACAACCAATCATCTCTCCGGGAGCAACCAGCGACTGCAGAAAGCGCGCTTCTATCTCTCCAATAACCCACTCAAACGCTTCTTTAGTCAACCTCCACTCCTTCAACACTCGCTTGCTAGCTAACGTACTCCTTAGCAAGCAATTAAAAAACAAGGTGGAATTCTTCTGAGCCTCTGTACTGATTGCATCATCCCCTGAAACCACCTTCAACCGTTCTTGAAGCTTGTCAACAGCTTCCACAATTTCCATAGGATGCATATCTGATGGCTTTTTAAAATCCACCTTAAAAATCTTTTGGGCATTCCAAAGCAAACGCTTGAGATTCACAGGAAGTGGCCACATAGAATCCCCAGAAGGAGCAATCTCCAATCCAAGCTGTCTTCGGTCTGTCAACAGTTTTTGAACTTCAGCTTCAAAGACATTACGAAACTCTGGTATTGTCTTGATATCTTCTGCAGCCTCGGATGACATGTAGTCAGGGTTCCACGAGTCACTGTCCATCTCAAACTTGTAGACTCTGTCAAACTCTTTCATCTTCATCTTCATAGAATCGAGCTTCTGAGATTCAATCCACACTGAATCCATACCATCTTCCCCATAAAGAAATTGTATGACATCACCCAGCGAATTCCTCACTGTTCCATCATACTTCACCATAACATCCTCCATGGCCTTTACTAGGCGCCTTTGGATGTATCCGGTCTCCGAAGTTTTCACTGCAGTGTCAATAAGACCCTCCCTTCCTCCCATGGCATGGAAAAAGAATTCCTGGGGTGTCAGCCCTCTCAAGTAAGAATTCTCCACAAAACCACGACTCTCTGGACCGTAGTCATCCTTTGTGAAATGTGGAAGGGTCCTGTCCACAAACCCATATGGTATCCGTTTCCCTTCCACATTTTGTTGCCCCACACAGGCAATCATTTGAGATATGTTAATGAAGGAACCCTTTGAACCTGCTGTCACCATAGCTTTGACGTTATTGCTCTCTGACAAGCTACGCTGAGCACTATTACCAGCTTCATCACGAGCCTTATTGAGCACCTGCAGAAAAGCTTGTTCACTTAGTGCTGACGAACAATACAAAAGTGCAAAGAATAGAGACATTGTCTTGAAAGGATGCCAATTTCTCACCTGATTCACACGATTTTCAAAGGACTCCATCATTGAACGACCAGGCTGGGCTTCCAGCTGCTTTTCCTGTGCCTGCTTAATGAGCTCCTTCACTTCATTTTTGGCCTTTGCAATGGTCTCATTGATCTTCTCCATAGTGGAAGAATCTGCAATCGTATCTCCAATGCCAATGCTGAATCCTTGCTGCAATAGCCAGTAGTTTACCAACCACTGTGTATGACCTAAAAACTTCCGAGCTGCATCTGGCCCCACTTCCTCCCTGATACGTGACAAAATGCGCACTTGATGACAGAGACTCAACCCGTGTACACATAAAACCAATGCAATAAGCAGGATAGGATTGAGAAGAGCGTCAAACTCACCAGATTACATGAATCAAACTTCCAGTGGATGTACCGAGGGTCTTCTTACAGAGAATGCCTGCCAAAAGCTCTCCCCTTTCAATTCGAACAATGGTGTCACCTACAGATATATCTCCAACCTCTGCGTCTGGATGCCACTGTGCCTGTCTCATGAGGTTTATCTGCTTTGGGATAATTAGCCCAAAAACCTGTTTCCCCGTCCACAAGGGTTTGGGCTTCAGAATAGTGGGAATTGGGATCTTGCCATCAAAATCTTCCCACCACATCAGAATATTCATGAAGATATCCTGGAAAACACACCGAGAGTTAATGTGAGCTGAGTAAAAGAGTCTTGAAAGCACATATGAGCAAACCCCGGAAACTCAAGATTCACCTTCTCAATAAAGGTATCTCTTTTGGTGATCTTTCGACATCCTAATAGTGTGTCCTGCACAATCCCAATGACTGGCCTGTTCGACTGTGGGGATACAATGCACTTAGGCACCATCATCAACTCTAGAACCTCTGCCCGAGTCTCAAATGATTGAGGGACATGCATATTCATCTCATCCCCGTCAAAATCAGCATTATATGGGGATGTAACAGAAAGATTGAGCCGGAAGGTCGAATAAGGCATGATGAGTATCTTATGACCCATGATGGACATTTTATGGAGACTGGGCTGACGGTTGAAGAGCACAAGGTCACCATCCTGTAGATGCCTCTCAACCTTGTAACCCAGCTCTAAATGACGATCACTGCTCTTTTTGAGAAACCGGAGGTCAAGGCGTTGCCCGTCCTCTCGAATAATATACTTTGCCCCAGTCTTCCCAGGAGGGGGATGAGGACCATATTCAACAAGCTCCTTCAACCTGGCAAGAACATCACAACATGTGAGAAATCCCAGTCGCATTACACCTAGCAAACGTGCATAGCGTAGAAGAAGCTGTTACCTCTCCATGTTGTAGGGTGTCACAGTCTCTGGATACGTCAAATTGAGGGCAATACTCCATGGAACTCCAAGCTCATCAATGTTGATATTTGGGTCAGGAGTAATGACTGTTCGGGCTGAGAAGTCAACCCTTTTCCCCATTAGATTACCTCTGATGCGGCCTTCTTTTGCTTTCAGTCTTTGACAAATGGATTTGATGGGCCTCCCAGATCTTTGGGTGGCCTGCAGGAACAGAGCTTGCCATGATATCAACCATACGACAGAACTTGGCAAAGCTACTCAAGTAGTCAAAACTCAGTTGCACTATTCCTCAATTTGAAAGACATACCCGTGGTTGGCCAGGCAAGTCATTGTCAAAGTAAGTTGCAATGTGAAACTGCAGCAGCTGGGCAAACTCGTTAATGATATGAGTGGGAGCCCCATTCTGCTCTTGCTTTTTGAGGTTGTTGTTATGACGAATGATCATGGCCAGTTGGTGAGTCAGATCATCCTAGGAAAAACCACGACAAAAATCAGCAGCACGCTTCAGATTCCTCCACATCCAGACACCGAAGTCAAGAAAACAGCTAACGTACGTTACGCTCAGAAGCCTAACCTCACTTCTTGCAGAGCTGTCCATCATGACAGACGGCCTCACAGGAGGTGGCGGGATTGGCAACACTTGCAGAATCAACCAATCGGGCCGGGCATACTTAGGGTTCAGACCAAGCAACATGCAGTCCTCATCGGTAATCCGCTTCAGAATGCTCAGCACCTGCTCGACAGAGCCCAACGCATTAGCACCCTGCCGTTCCCTCTAGCTTCCACGAACCACTCCAACAAAATCATCAAGCACCTTCTCGGCACTGAGATGCGATTTCCTCTCAGCCGGCTCCGGCATGTACTGGTCCTGGTCCTGGTCGTTCTTCCTTTTGCTGGGCTTAAACTCCGCCACAATTTTCATCCCATCAATGCTAATCTTAGGCTGCTGCGCCCCACAACCCCCATGTCGCTTCTTTTTCTCTGTATCATCCGCACCCAGCTCCTCCTCATTCTCGTCCCCCCCCTCGCACTTGGTCTTGGTCTTACAGCAATCCAAAACCCGTTTCATCCTCTGCTTCGGGTTCCGAATCTTTTTGGCCAGCTTAAACCGGTGATCGTCCTGCCACACCCGACAAAACCCTGACCAGTCACTCCCCCAATACCTACTACTCCCTCACCCAAACCCTAAACCCAATTCCACACCCTACCTCGTTCGCGAGGCACCGCGAACAGTTGAAGCACACGCAGCGCAGTATCGAAAGCACGGTCTTCAAAAACCCAATATGAAACATGGGCTTCGCCAGCTCCAGATGCCCGAAATGGCCAGGACACTCCGCCATACTCCCCGCACAGGTCTCGCACTTCACCTGCCGGTCAATTGTGCCTAGCTTGGGGTCGCTGAGCCCCCCAGCCTTGGCCTTCCCCCTGTCATAGGTCTCGCTGCTCTCAATTTTCACCACAGACATCTGACGCTGCAGGCATCCAAATCACACCAGAACCCGACAGAAACAACAACACAACGTCAGTCCCGTCGACACCGCATCCCACCCCTGCCATTGCGCAAAGAGCCCAGCAGTCCACAGCATCCTCACAATTTCATCGGGACTAAGAATCCCGAACTGCACGCTTTGCACACGGGCAAGGTCCGCCGGCGAGAAGGAGAACCGCTGATCCATCTTCTTCGCCGCGTCGCGTTCCCGCGGCGGCGCCTAGCGGAAATGGACCGATCTGCCGCGCTCCTGTAATACTTAAACGTCACGTTTTCGTGTCACTGGAATACCGAGGCAATTAATTAGGTTAAAACTTCACTCTTTCAGTTTATGTTTATTCGGTGCAAGAAGGGATATTAAACACCATCACATACATACATATATAGATGTCCCACACATGATCGCCAAAGTATCATAGCCGTCCCCGAAAGAAGCCCCGGAATGTCATATGGATGGGATGTATGGTGGAGTATTGCACACGAGTACATGACATCCCATCTCTATTGTACGTGACATCCCATCTCTAGCATAGAATAACGCGCCTCGTCTCCCCGTCTTTGCCATATACTTCCACAACGAGCTTGCTTGTTGCCGGAATTGAACGCTGGGAGGGAGGAGCTGCTTCCGGAGGGAATTCTTTGCGCCGGAAGCTTTGTGCTGCGAATTGCGAGTGTGATCGATCCAGCAGGAAGCGAGAGCATGTCGTCCGATCCAGGGCTGACGCACGGGGCGCCGCCCACGGCACCGCCACAGCCATGGCCATCGGCGGCGTCGGGGTACGGGCAGCCGGGAGGCTATACAGGAGCAGCTCCGCCGGGGGGCTACGGGGCGGCGGGATACGATCCTGCGGCGGTCTATGGAGGATACGGGTCACCGGCATCTACGGGGGCCTATGGAGCTCAGACGGGGCCTCCGCGGTACGGGCAGCAGCAAGGGGCGGGCTACGGGCCGCCTGCTGGAGCTCCTCCGGCTCCCAGCGGGTATGGCCAGCCGGGGACGGCATCCTACACGCAGGCCTCGGCTCCGCCTTACGCGGCTCCGGGGCCGGGGTACGGCCAGGCTCCGCCTGCTCCGCCTCCGCAGTACCCCGCCGGTATGGCCAGCCGCAGCCGCAGCAGGGGTATGGCGCGCAGCTAGGGTATGGCGGGCAAGGTCAGGGGCAGGGGCAAGGGCAGGGACAGCAGCAGCAGCCGTGGCTCCAGCCGCAGCAGTCTTTCGGTTACGGGGGATACGGGCAGCAGCCGGGTTACGGGTACGGGGTGGCGGAGCTCTTTCCTCCGGGGACGGACCCCGAGGTGATCCGGATGTTCCAGCAGGCGGATCGGGACGGCAGCGGGCAGGTGGACGATGTGGAGCTGCAGAAGGTGCTGTCGGCGGCGCATCCCTTCAGCTTGCGGACGGTTCATTTGCTGATAAACTTCTTCTCGGCCACCTGCTCGCTCAAGATCAAGCCTGTGGAGTTCGCTAATTTGTGGAAGAGCTTGAGGGACTGGAGAAAGATCTTTGACGAGCACGACCTGGACCGGAGCGGCAGGATGGATGTGAAGGAGCTCGGGAAAGCGCTGCTAAGCATGGGGTGTGCCGTGTCCGCGCCTTTGTTGAAGGTTCTTGTCACCAGATACGACCGGACCGGGCTTGCTAAGTCTATCGACTATGACAATTTTGTGGAGTGTTCCCTTGTTGTCAAGGGCCTGACTGATAAGTTTAAGGAGAAGGATGTTCGGTTTCAGGGATCGGCGACTCTCACGTACGAGGAGTTCATGCTCATGGTGTTGCCGTTTGTGACAGCTTGAATCGTGGCCGCCCTTGTTGCTCGCCACCTTCCTTTGTTATCTGGAAGGAATTTGCTCTGATTGTTCATAAAACATACCGTCTGTAGCCTATCCAATAAATCCTCTCCAGCTGTGATGTGGTAACATCGGTACCAGGTAGTAGGCCTCTGCTGGTTCTCGTAACTGTAGATATTGTGCCCACTTGTCTCATGTTCTTGAAAATTTAAATGTAATCTGAGGGTGAGATAGGATCTCATCGGCTAGTCTGTGCGATCATTTTGGCTGGGGTCAGGTTAATGAGTCCATCTCCTGTTTCAATTTTGTGCTCTTGAAGAATCATCTCCTGTTTCAATTTTGTGCTCTTGAAGAATTTAGCTGTCTGGAATATGAGAGAATTAAAGAATTTAGCAGTATGGAACATGAGAGAATTGGCAATGTCTTTAAGAACCTAAGATCTTATTTATGTTATATACACTATATAGAGTATATGGAGATGATCACATAGTATATAGAGGTGATCACAGAGTATATGGAGATGATCACATAGTATATAGAGGTGATCACAGAGTATATGGAGGTGATCACAGAGTATATAGAGGTGATTATACAGAGTATACAGAGGTAATGACAGCATATATAGAGGTAATCACAGAGTATAAAGAGATGACCACAAAATATGTGAAGTGATTACAGATGTGGCGCGACTTTCGCTGATGGCCAGCCGGGCGCGCACAATCCCGTGTCGTTGTAGGAAGGAGTTCGTTCCACAGGGAATGGTCTCGTGCTTATTCCGCACCGAGCTCTACAACCTATCGCTGAGCGGACTTCATCATGTTGGGTCCGGCTCCACAACCCTAAGTGTGTGGCCTCCACAACTCGTCGGACCAGACCACCGGACCTTCCAACAAACCCGCCGGGTTTCTCCAAGTACCGGAAAGGTTTAGCGACGCTGCCTCCGCCGATCTACGACTTGTGCCGGCCCAAAGACTCAACTCGTCCGCCAACTCCACCTCAACACACGCCGTAATACCCGACCCTTCTCCTTATCCATTCTCACTGAGTCACAACACCCACACGCTGATGTATTCACACCAGCCGCCTTTGCCCTTCCTACCGCTTCACGCTCATGGAGAAGTAGCTTGCACTGCAACCCCACTGCTCCAGCAGCCTCCAAGGATGGCTTCCGCCCACAGTCGCCCCAAGCGCCTCTAATCCCTCCTACCGCTTCATGCTCATGGAGAAGTAGCTGCACTGCAACCCCACAGCCTGCTCCAGCAGCCTCCAAGGATGGCTTCCACCCAGTCACCCCAAGCGCCCTAATCCTCCTACCGCTTCACGCTCATGGAGAAGTGGCTTCAGCTGCATCCCCACACCTGCTCCAGCAGCCTCCAAGGTTAGTCTCGCACCCGAGAAATCACCCGCGAGCACCTCCAGCTCAGTCCGACCCCGCCGCACCCATCAAGCGTGTTGGCGGAGCTCTCGCCACCGAGCTCTAAACACATCCCTCTACCACCAATTAATCGCACGGACGCAGAACTCACTCCGCCTCGAGCACAAGGCAAGAGCACACGGAGCGCCAAGATGGTACGGATAGTCCGCCTTGGACGCCAGCCTTCCTATATACTCCCATACCCTAACCTAACCCGCCTATGTATGTATCCTAACCGCTATGTATGTACCCTAACTGGTCGTGGTAACGCCGGACGTAGCTCATCATCACCGGACTTCTTGCACCAATCGCCAAACAAGAGATCCATGCCAGCGATGCCCACCAAACTAAACCACCGGACCTCGCCCGACGGACCACTCGTCGGACCTCGCCCGACGGACCACCGGACCTCTCAAGGACGGACCACCGGACCTTCCAACAAACCCGCGCCTTTGTTGAAGGTTCTTGTCACCAGATACGACCGGACCTCGCCGGACCTCGCCCGACGGACCACTCCGCCGATCTCGTACTCTAGCGGCCCAGACTCCTCAACTCGTCCGCCAACTCCACCTCAACACACCGCCGTGCCGACCCTTCTCCTTATCCATTCCCCCGGTGGTCACAACACCCACACGCCGATGTATTCACACCGGCCGCCTTTGCCCTTCCTACCGCTTCACGCTCATGGAGAAGTAGCTTTGCGAACCTACACCACCGTTCAGCCTCCAAGGATGGCTTCCGCCAGTCGCCCCAGCGCCTCTAATCCCTCCTACCGCTTCATGCTCATGGAGAAGTAGCTGCACTGCAACCCCACAGCCTGCTCCAGCAGCCTCCAAGGATGGCTTCCACCCAGTCACCCCAAGCGCCTCCTAATCCTCCTACCGCTTCACGCTCATGGAGAAGTGGCCCAGCTGCATCCCAGCCTCCGTTCAGCCTCCAAGGTTAGTCTCGCACCCGAGAAATCACCCGCGAGCACCTCCAGCTCAGTCCGACCAGTGCACCCATCAAGCGTGTTGGCGGAGCTCGTCACGAGCTCTAAACACATCCTCTACCACCAATTAATCCTCGCACGGTGACGCAGAACTCACTCCGCCTCGAGCACAAGGCAAGAGCACACGGAGCGCCAAGATGGTACAGGATAGTCTTGGCTCGACGCCTTCCTATATACTCCCATACCCTAACCTAACCCGCCTATGTATGTATCCTAACCGCTATGTATGTACCCTAACTGGTCGTGGTAACGGGACGAGCTCATCATCACCGGACTTCTTGCACCAGCCTCGCCAAACAAGAGATCCATGCCAGCGATGCCCACCAAACTAAACCACCCAGACCACTCCGACCTCGCCGGACGGACCACCCCGCCGACCTCTCAAGGACGGACCACCCGCCTGACCGCCCGGACGGACCACTCCTGGCCGGACCTCGCCCGACGGACCACCCGCCGACCGCCCGACGGACCACCGGACCTCGCCGGACCTCGCCCGACGGACCACCCGCCCGCCCGGACGGACCACTCCGGACCTCGCCGGACGGACCACTCCGGACCTCGCCCGGACGGACCACTCCGCCGACCGCCCGGACGGACCACTCGTCGACCGCCCGACGGACCGAGGGTCTAGGGATTGCACAAGTGCAATCCGCCAAAAATGGCCTTATTGGCTAACTCCTCCCTATCCCTCTTAACAGTAACGACCCGAAAAAAAAGCAAAACAAGCCGCCAAGAGTACGGACATCGGATTTGGCACTCCACATACTCCCCTTCTCATCTGTTGGCGGCCTCGCCAACACCCCAGGCAATACTCCGCTCTTTCCGTCGGGCTCTCCCCTTCTCATCTTTTACTACCTCCTCAGGTGTCAGCAAGTCCGGCAACATTGGGAACCTTTTTTACCAAGATTCATCCTCCGTTGAGGATGAGTCGCCCTCCTCCTCCGAGGTTGATGTGTCGTCCTCCCCAGCGCCCGTGGTCATCTTCTTTCTCCCTTTGTGCATGCTGGGCCTCCCGCTAGATTCGCACCCTCGGCGTCCGGTCCTGTGCAACCTCCCTACTTCTGTATACTCCACAAACTGCCCGACTATTACACCCATCCGCAACCGCAATCTGGCAGCCGTCCTACTCCTACCTACTAACTCAGGCAGCAGTCCACAACAATTCCACCCCAAGGCGCAAAAATGTGGCGCGACTTCATGGATGTAGGCGCACAATCCGTGTCGTTGTGGTATGAGTCCGTTCCCAAGAGAATGATAGCTCCGTTGCCGCCCGATTCTCACCTTTCTCGGGTCCACTTCACCTTAACACACTCAATCCTAGTTTACACCCTATTTATAACGTTCACGAGCAGGCCGGCGTGGCCAAGCGTTTAAGGACCCGTTTGCGTCACTTCATTCGTCACTCGTTTCTTGATCCGTTCCTCTCATCGCTCTCTCTACACTTATCAACCTTGGAAAGAACGGGTGGCTACAGGGCCAGACCTCCTCGTTGCTCCCGGCCTCTCCGGCTCACACCTCCCGGGCCACACGCTCCCGGTCCTGACGTTGGACCGCCGCCTCACGCGACGGGTCCCCGACCGTCCTTCCTCGCACACACCACCACACGTTAAGTCCGTCACGGGACCTTGATCCGCCTCCCGAGTCGTTGTAGTATAGTGGTATTCGCCGCCACGCGGGTGACCCGATTCGATCGGCGCCAAAAATGTGGCGCGACCACCGATGGATGTACCGCGCACAATCCCGTGTCGTTGTGGTATGGAGTCCGTTCCCAAGAGAATGATAGCTCCGTTTGCCGCGCTTCAGCCGATTCTCACCTTTCTCCGGGTCCACTTCACCTTAACACACTCAATCCTAGTTTACACCCAGCTATTTATAACGTTCACCGAACAGGCCCGGCGTGGCCAAACGTTTAAGGACCCGTTTGCGTCACTTCATTAAATCCTCGTTTCTTGATCCGTTCCTCTCGCTCTCTCTACACTTATCAACCTTGGAAAAAACGCAGATCAGGACCTCCTCGTTGCTCGCCGGCCTCTCCGTCCGGCTCGCACACCTCAAGTACCTCCGGCTCACACGTTCGGTCCGCTCGGCGTTGGACCGCCGCTCTCGAACAAGGGTCCTCGTCGTCCTTCCTGCACACACCACCACACGTTAAGTCCGTCACGGGACCTTGATCCGCCTCCCGAGTCGTCGTTGTAGTATAGTGGTAAGTATTCCTGTCACGGGTGACCCGTTCGATCCTCGCAACGGCGCCAAAATGTGGCGCGACTTTCGATGGATGTACGCGCACAATCCGTGTCGTTGTGGTATGGAGTCCGTTCCCAAGAGAATGATAGCTCTTTCAGCTTGATTCTCACCTTTCTACGGGTCCACTTCACCTTAACACACTCAATCTTCGTTACACCCAGCTATTTATAACGTTCAAACAGCCCGTGGCCAAACGCGTTTAAGACCCGTTTGCGTTTCGTCCTGCGTCACCGTTTCTCTCACCGTTCCTCTCATCGCCTCTCTACACTTATCAACCTTGGAAAGAACGCAAGTGGCTACATGGGTGACCTCCTCGTTTGTTCACGCCTCTCCGTCCGGCTCACACACCCTCCCGTACCTCCGGCTCACACGTTCGGTCCGCTCGGCGTTGGACCGCCGCTCTCGAACAAGGGTCCTCGTCGTCCTTCCTCGCACACACCACCACACGTTAAGTCCGTCACGGGACCTTGATCGATCTCCCGAGTCGTCGTTGTAGTATAGTAAGTATTCTCAGTCCACGCGGGTGACCGGAGATTCGATAGCGGCAAAATGTGGCGCGACTTTCCGATGGCCAGGCGCGCCACAATCCCGTGTCGTTGTGGTATGAGTCCGTTCCCAAGAGAATGATAGCTCCGCTTTGCCCGATTCTCACCTTTCTACGGGTCCACTTCACCTTAACACACTCAATCTTCGTTTACACCCAGCTATTTATAACGCTTCACCGAACAGCCCGTGGCCAAACGCGTTTAAGGACCCGTTTGCGCTTCATTCACTGCTTTTCTTGCCCTCTCATCGCTCTCTACACTTATCAACCTTGGAAAGAACGCAGAGCACGCCCTCCCACGTTGCTCCCGGCCTCCGTCCGGCTCAGACACCTCCCGTACCTCCGGCTCACACGCCCTCCGGCGTTGGACCGCCGCTCTCGACGAACAAGGGTCCTCGTCGTCCTTCCTCGCACACCACCACGTTAAGTCCGGGCCTGTGACCTTGACCGCCTCTCCGTCGCCGTGCTCGCACTCGGGACTCGCGTTAGCAAGAAGACGCCCAAGGGTGCAAGAACGCATCAACACCAAGAGAAAGATACTTTACTAGAGCGGCCTCATTTCTTATACTACGCCCAAGGTCGGCGTCTTTATTACACCTATTACGGTGATGGCTACCAAGATGCCCTAATCGCCGCCTACCATCCTATTTCCTCCCCTATCTCCTTCGTCAGGTGGAATGGGTTCCGCCGGATGGGTGGTCCAATCTCCGTCTCACAGCTTGTGGCGCTCCCAATCGGATGATCCGTGAGGCGGGCCCTCCTCTCTCCGGAATCCTGTCGGGTTGGGCTACCGGGGCCAAGGCCGACAACCACGGCGTCATCCTCCCCAGCCTCCCACAGGTCCCTCGCCGGGGCCATTCACTCCCTAGCGTAAGTCGGCGGGGCTCCTCATGCCGCAGCGGGACCTCGAGGTCTGCCTCGACTCAACTCGTGAGTCCGCTATTTCCGAGTCCGCCGGGTCCGACCTTGTCTGGGTCCGGACCTCGGTCCCGTCTTCCGAGGTCCCACGACTCCGCAAGCAGATGAGAAGGGAGTATGTGGAGTGGCGATACTTCCTTCGGTACCGAGGCCCGCCGAAGGACCCCTTGGAACATTTGGATGAGTCATGCATCCGATCCCTCCCCATTGAAGTTCGGCGCGACACGAAATCCTCCACGGTTTCACTCTCTCCTTCTTACCTCCAAAGAGGGAGTACGCTGCTTGGTCGACGTTGTTGCCATCGTCGCCCGGCAAAGTTTGAGGAACCGCCCCTACTTCCGGCGTGGTGCTACTTCTTCCTCACGATCCGACAAGTCCACCGCACTTACCTGTGGTGTCCTCGCCTCGAGCTCGTTGCCACGTGCTACGGGCGCTCGCGCACAACGTCCGGCTCTCTTAGCAATTCCCCTTAACACCTCACGCCCTCCACGATCCACGCTTTACCAACGATTTCATTCCCAACGGCGCCAAAATGTGCGCGACTTTCCGATGGCCAGCGCGACAATCCCGTGTCGTTGTAGGAAGGAGTTCGTTCCACGTGGAATGGTCTCGTGCTTATTCGCCTCGAGCTCTACAACCTATCGCTGAACGGACTTCATCATGTTGGGTCCGGACCTCGGTCCGGTCTTCCTTCGAGGTCGGGCGACTCATGTAGCAGATGAGAAGGGAGTATGTGGAGTGGCGATACTTCCTTCGGTACCGAGGCCCGCCGAAGGACCCCTTGGAACAGCTGGATGAGCTGTGCATCCGATCCCTCCCCATTGAAGTTCGCTCGCGACACGAAATCCTCCACGAAGGTTTCAGCGTCTCTCTCCTTCTTACCTCCAAAGAGGGAGTACGCTTGCTTGGTCGACGTTGTTGCCATCGTCGCGCCCGGCAAAGTTTGAGGAACCGCTCCCCTTACTTCCGCCTGGCGTGGTGCTACTTCTTCCTCACGATCCGACAAGTCCACCGCACTTACCCGTGGGCTGGTGTCCTCGCCTCGAGCTCGTCGTCTTTCACGTGCCTGCGCTCGGAGCGCTCTGGCGGTCACAACGTCCGGCTCTCTTAGCAATTCGTCCTTAACTACCTCACGTCCTCCACGCATCCACGCTTGCTACGGAACGATTTCATTCCCCGGCAACGGCGCCAAAATGTGCGCGACTTTCCGATGGCCAGGCGCGCCACAATCCGTGTCGTTGTAGGAAGGAGTTCGTTCCACGAGGAATGGTCTCGTGCTTATTCGCCTCGAGCTCTACAACCTATCGCTGACGGACTTCATCATGTTGGGTCCGGCTCCACAACCTAAGTGTGTGGCCCTCCACAACTCGTCGGACGGGGCGCGCACCCGGACCTTCCAACAAACCCCGCCTCGCCCAACCGACAGGTTTGCGACGCTGCCTCGATCCACGTACTCTAGCGCCAAGACTCCTCAACTCGTCCGCCACAACTCCACCTCAACACACACGCGTAACACCCTTCTCCTTATCCATTCCGGCCCGAGTCACAACACCCACACGCCGATGTATTCACACCGCCTTTGCCCTTGGTGCTTCACGTTGCGGAGTAGCTTTGCACTGCAACCCCTGACCACCGTTCAGCCTCAAGGATGGCTTCCGCCCAGTCGCCCAAGCGCCTCCTAATCCTCCTACCGCTTCACGCTCATGGAGAAGTAGCTTTGCGACCGCAACCCCCATGCGCCCACCTGCCCGTTAGCCTCCAAGGATGGCTTCCGCCAGTCACCCCAAGCGCCTCCTAATCCTCCTACCGCTTCACGCTCATGGAGAAGTGGCTTGCACTGCATCCCCACGACCTCCGTTCAGCCTCCAAGGTTAGTCTCGCACCCGAGAAATCACCCGCGAGCACCTCCGAGCTCAGTCCGACCGGCCACCACCCATCAAGCGTGTTGGCGGAGCTCGTCACGAGCTCTAAACACATCCTCTACCACCAATTAATCGCACGGTGACGCAGAACTCACTCCGCCTCCTCGAGCACTCAAGGCAAGAGCACACGGAGCGCCAAGATGGTACCGGATAGTCTGCCTTGGACGCCAGCCTTCCTATATACTCCCATACCCTAACCTAACCCGCCTATGTATGTATCCTAACCTCGCTATGTATGTACCCTAACCTGGTCGTGGTAACCACGGACGTAGCTCATCACTCACCGGACTTCTTGCACCAAGCTCGCCAAACAAGAGATCCATGCCAGCGATGCCCACCAAACTAAACCACCGCGAGACCACTCGTCGGACCGCCCGGACGACCACCGTCGGACCTCGCCGGACAGACCACCCGCCGGACCTCGCCGACGGACCACTCCGTGACCGCCCGGACGACCACTGCCGACCGCCCGGACGGACCACTCAGACCGCCGACGGACCACCCGACGCCCGACCAGACCACTCACGGACCTCACCGGGACGGACCACTCCGCCGGACCGCCGACGGACCACCCGCCGGACCTCGCCCGACGGACCACCGCCGACCGCCCGGACGGACCACTCCGTGACTCGCCCGGACGGACCACTGGTCCGACCTCGCCCTGACGGACCGAGGGTCTAGGGATTGCACGTAAGTGCAATCTGGCCGAAAATGGCCTTATTGGCTAACTCCTCCCTATCCCTCTTAACAGTAACGACCCGAAAAAAAAGCAAAACAAGTCGCCAAGAGTACGGACATCGGATTTGGCACTCCACAACAGAGTATATAGAGATAACCATAGAGTATGTAGAGGTGACCACAAGTCACATGCTTATCCACAAGAGGTAAACACAAGTCATATGTTTATCCACAAAAGTTATAGCGATCTATCAGGGTTAGCCATCTATAATTGTTATGCCTAACCATAAGAGTTATGACTATCTACTAGAGTTATGGCTATCCACAAGAGTTATAACAAGCTTAGGTGGTAAGAGCTTTTAGAGCCCAGATTAGCCACGCCAGCTTTGTTTTGTTAGCACACCTCAAAGGTGTACAGCCATCTACAATTGTTATGCCTAACAAACGGCTTAGGCCAAATGGACACACATTTATAAGAACGCCGTGATTAAGCATCCTGAGCCTAGATCGGTACTTAGATGGGGCGCCTAAAGGGAGTGGATGCCCTTGGTGCAAGTAGCTTAGGCACACCATGGTACAAGTTGTCAAGTACCAAGTCCCATGACGGAAATCCGTCCTTAGTGGACTCAAATAAAATTCTTCTTCATTCTTCTTCTAACCATAAGAGTTATGACTACCTACAAGAGTTATGGCTATCCACAAGAGTTATAACAAGCTTAGGTGGTAAGAGCTGTTAGAGCCCAGGTTAGCCACGCCAGCTTTGTTTTGTTAGCACACCTCAAAGGTGTACAGATACGCACACTATGTACTTGGTTCTAAATGTACACTGTAATATCATCACACTATGTACTTGGTTCTAAATGTACACTCTAATATCATCGAACATATATACATATAATAAATATACACTCCAAATATGTACATACATACATGGACACCAGTCCCAAGGGCCAAGCTGCTATGCTAAGCAGCTTCTTGCATTTGATTTGATTTCAACCCCTTGCAGCCATGATTCAACGCAAATGGTGCCTGCAGAGACCAAGACTCAGAACAACACACCAAAGAAAACGAGCAGACTTCTAACCGGTCTGGAGCAGCAAGGCTAACTTGAGGAAAAGCAAGAGGGGAGGGTTCACCTGAGAGTTTCTATCGTACCACGCCGAATCTTACATCGAATCGTCGGCAGGCCAAGCCTTTGATGAGCTTCAAATCGATGACATCCTGAAAACCCTGTCAGGAAGCAAACCCCAGCGACTGTAAGTGATGTTGAGCTGCCACAGTGCACGGGGGCAACCTAACCTGACAAAACAAATCAGATGAAACTCACCATAGTAGACACCCTCGACTTCCAAAATGTCGATCTGTTCACACGCCAGCACAATCCTTGTCAAAATCTCACCCCCAACTAGCAGGGACCAGAGCAGAATATTTACGATGCCTTAACTCACTGGCTCTTGTAGTCCAATTTCAGCGATGCTGTCCATCAGGGCTTGCACTTTGTCCGGGTCATTTGTCCGAGTCCGGAGTAAGGGCCGCCTTATTTGATCAAGCGGGAGGTCTGCCACAATTGGCCCTCTCCTCTTCACAGCGACTCCACCTGCCAACCTCGCGACCTCAAAATGTTTACCACACTGAATACCTACGGAAACAAGGTTTCGCGCCTATAGGTCTCACTCGCACACCAAGCATGAATCCAGCCTGCTGCTAAGGCAGCAGTAAACAGAAAGAGGGGCATGGAAATGCACCGTTTTGAGATGCGCCGCTGCACCGAATTGCGAGCCTCGGGGATTGCTGTGCCGGACATGCCTGTGGCAGGCCCAGCCAGGCCGGTAGCAGTAGGAGCTGCATTGTTGGCGACAGTCTCCAGGTACGCGCAATCGAATCTGCCAGAGGTGGTGGATTCACACAATTTTGTAAGCAGGGAGGATTAGGCCTCTGCCATCACTCCACGTGCCTGCAAGAATCGCATTATTGGAGATCTCGCTTTGTTTGATGTTTGATTTGAACAACTCCATAAACTTGTGAATGGAAATGAACCGGTGACCGGCTGGGTACCTGCTGGGAGTTTGCGCGCGCTGTAGCCTGTAGACACGGCCCTGTTCAAATGCTGGGAAGCATCCCCGGCACCAAGAGATGCGGTGGAGCTGCGCCAGATGAGCAATGTAGATTGTGCCCTCGAATACGGGATCCCATGGATTAGGAATTGGCAGGAGTTGGCAGAGCAGGTTTTGTAGCTTGCCAGGACTGTTGGAGTCGGGAGAATGGCTGGAGCAGCTGGAGATCTTTTGCGGAGAAGCGGTCTTGGAGTTTCTGCACCTTGCACGACAAGCACGGTGGTTGAAGCTCTGACAGGCTCATCGGTCTCCAGATTTGCACAGCAATTGGCTTGCGCAGGGGATTGATCTGGAGAGATTTGAGTCCTGGCAACATATTTCGTTGTTGCTGTGCCATGTTGCGGCCGCTTGAGCAGGGCCCGGCTGTTGTTCCTTACAGTGCCTCGCCGAAGTCGTCTGGCATCGCAGCTAGCGTTGCACAGCTCAGGGAAGCATGTACGCACCCGGCGGCTTCTTATGAACTGACTTCCCAGCTGAAACCAAATTGCGTGATAGTGTTGAGCACGGTAGGTGGGGCGGACCAGGCTGGTACTGCTCGGTATGTGGTGAGGTGTGATGGGAAAGGGTTATGGCGTCTGCGCAAGGAGACTGGATTGCACGTTTTTCATCCTGCGCTACATCTTGTCACTGTTTGCGAGGTATAACAGGTTGCTGTGCCGGAGAGGGATGGTAGCTGGTGGCACAATTTTTTTCTTGTCAGCTGCACGAGCTTGTAGCCTTTAAATGAGTCTGTTGCTCAAGCAGGGTAATGCCTTTGCTCTTATACTGCTGCTGGTGGGTATATTACAGAATGGAAGGGTGGGACTCCGATCCGCGGTAGCCGAAGGGAAGCTGCTGCGGTGTGACAAGGACTTCTGTCTGACGTTTGCAAGCTGGCAACTAGGTACTCAAGAGGTGCATTCAGCTAACCATCAATATCAGTTCTACCATCAATATCAGCTCTGGGAGTGAGATAGGGCAGACTTGTCAAGGGGGCGGGCAACAATCACCTGTTAACTGCTTGTACGTCGATGGGCACACAGACGTGGAGTTTGCGGGGTTACTCAATAGCCGACTGTGTATTGTGGCACAGTAGGTTCAAGCTTGCACTGAATGTGAGTTCGTCTGAAACACTCACCAAACGCATTTGCTTCCATTGCTGTATTGGTTGGTCGCAACTACGTTGAGGTTCTGATGGGGAGGTTGTTGAGCAATTTCTTGCAGGTTTGCATCACAATTGTTGCTGAACCGTGTGACTCTTTGGGTAACATTCGAATTACTTCTGCTGTTGGTGCCAAGGCTGAAACTGTGGCGTCAGATACTGAATCTCTGGCTCGCACTCAGTCTCCATCTTCTGCTGTATCTACTCTGACGGGATGGAGTCAACTGAAAGATAAGGGTTCATACGTGCGTAGTTTTTCCCTGAATTCTGGTATGCGCATATCAAAGGACCGTTTGGTGGAGACAGCAACCGAAATTCACGTATCACAGGAGGATTCTCCGACTGGACAAAAGCGGAAGCTGCAAAGATGGAGCTGGAGCAGGAAACGGGAGCTTGACAACGCAGACTGTAGCACACCTGGGCCCAATGAACTTCAGAGTCAGCAGGGAAGCAGGCTACTCCATGACAACATGTCAAATGCAGGTGTACTACAACCTGAAGATGAGGTCAACTCCAGGGTAACGGGGCAGTCCCATTCCGCTTTCCTGCAAGGGCTCGTTAAGGAAGTGGAGAGCAGTTCTAGCAGGTTGGAGACATATCACACTCAGCTCCTGAATGTTGCACTCCACAAAGTGAAGGAGAATGCTTTGATAATAGAGAAGGAAAAGGGTCTCAAATGGAAGTTCCAGGCTGCAGTGCTTGTACTGAAGGCCCTCACTAAGCAAAAGCTGCAGCTCATTGCCGAGGTTTGTGCGACTTTCTGAAAACCTTGTGACACATGGTTTGCTGATGTGCACGGCAAGGTGTTACTCACTATGCATATATATCTACTGCGCTGCAGAATGCGAGGCTGGAAGCACACAACAAATTACTGACTGAGGAGCGTGAGAGAGATTTACAAGTGTTGCTCACTGAGATGTCACGTTTGAGAACCGAGCTGTGGGTGAATCACAATAAGGTAATCCTGAAATCAATTACTCCTAGCAGTAAAAGTGACACAACGAGTTCTGGGAATAGTGGATGTGGGCTAGCCTCAACTTACCCTGGCATGAACAGATTCAGCTAGAGGCACAGGCTCCGTCAGCCCGTTGTTTGGAAGAAAGGGATAGCACGAGGACATCAGCTACATATCACAAGTGCGCAAGACTCAAGTGTTTTTCAAGTTGTTGCTTCCATCTTTGAGGTCCTGACTTCCCGGCTGGTGCTTTTGCAGGGTCCCAAAATCGGTCGCATTGAATTGTGAAATGCAGGTGACCGTCCTTACACCGATGCAAGGTTCTTGGCAGAAGCGATGATGAGGTGTGTACTAACTACATGACGTTGGGCTGCTCGTGCAGGAGTCAACAAAAACGCATGCCTTGAATCGATTCCTTCTCTCCTTGTCCTTCCTGCCGGTACCTATCCTTACTGTAGTTTACGTAATATACCTGCACAGAAGACACCAGCGTAGGCATGCACAGAGAGGTTTGTAGGTAGCCTAAGCGGTTTTTTCTCCCGTATCGAATCTACCTCTGTTCAAATGGTTATAGTGAAAAGTGAAAAGTGTAAGTGAAAAGTGAAAAGTGTAAGTGAAAAGTGAAAAGTGTAAGTGAAAAGTGAAAAGTGTACGTGAAAAGTGAAAACAGAGAAAACTAACGTCGACCGCCAAAATCTGTGTGTATGGTGAGGAGGATTCGCCAGCAGGGCGTTAGCCAGACTCTGTTGTGTACACTATGAGTGAGGAAGAGCATTGGCCTGATTTACGAGTCGTCAGGATCAGGTTGGATCTGAATTTATTTTTTAATTTTTCAGCAGCTGCTTTGCCAATCTCACTAGCCATATCTAGGACTTTGTGAGGATTAGTATCCAATTTTTTTAGCCTTGTTGGTATATGTTTTATTTTTGTACACTTCACATCTACGCCCTTGATAACTAAGTTAGTTGTTAAAATATTATCTTCGAGGGAAATATTACTGCTAGACTTCCCCACTATTCATATGTAAAGTTGGTATCATTGGCAAATGCTCTCTATTCCGCGGTTGTGTGGATGTTATGTTCTTCCCCAACCAAGTCACATTCTGAATGCAGTGGCTTCGTAGTGGAAGAATTTTGCCACCGATATGACCGAGGAATAGAAGGTTCGTCTTCCAAAAAGTTGGAGATTTGATCTTTCACATTAGCACAGCAAGCTGATCGCATGGAAACATTGCTCGTTTAACATTGCATATCTGATCAACGGAAAGAGTAACAAGATGAGAGCAAACCGTGGAGATGTTTCTCCGAAGTAGCAACAACCATCCGTGAATTAATATGTTTGCATCCTCTATGCTGGGGCATTTAGCTGATCCTCTAAGCTTCAGCCTGTTGCCACATTGTCATCCACAAAGGTAGAGTATGTTTCTCTCACAAATGCAGCAAAAGAAGCAGTATGGTGCACACGATTGTTGGCAAATTTACTCCAGTACTAAGGAGGTTGTGGCTAATGGTCTCACCAAGGTTCTTCATGAATCTAGTTTTCACCATGGACCTTCGGCCATCTTGAGCAGAATTATGTACTTAGCAATCCTATCTTTGACCTCTAATTAATACAAATACATATATATGTGTAAGCTTTCCAAAAAAAATAAAAATCTTGCAATGCATATTTCATTAGGTACATGGTTTAGTAGTCCCCTAGATAATCATTAATAAAGGGGTCATACAAATATTGAGGTTCTTACAATGAGTAGCACTCGTGAACGTCATTACTTACACATCTACTTCAATCAGCTAGTAATGCTTGAATTTATATAAAAATAAATAAAACATGTATAAGAGTCTGTGAATATTTTCAATATATAATGAATTTGAAAAGTTGAATTTTTCAACATCATCCGACCAAACGTTATATCTAACTACGTATGATTAGAACTTCTATATATAATGAATTTGAAAAGTTAAAAGTTTTTCATCATCATCCAACCAAACGTTACATCTAACTACATATAATTAGAAAATAATTACCTTAAGATCATACAAGGGTATGGTACATTGCTAATTATTGATTAAAAGAGGATTAGTGGTTAAAGAGTTGAGTACAATACGGAGACTTCTCGAGAAGCCACTTATTGTAATATTAGAGATAAAGATCATATGAAGTTCTGTTTACAGAAATCACATGGAGTTCATGTAAAGATCATACGGATATTGCACTAACCATCTTATGACCCTATTCTAAACAACTTATTTTGAAAATAATTTATACAAATATGGAATAAATTTCATAGAGTTATATATCCTCTATAATAAGATTGACAAACAATTGATAGACCTTTCAAAGTAAAAAGAAGGATTCCAAGTTTGAATAGGTTAATACATAAAGATATGTGAGGTGTAAACATCCTATAGACATGAAATGAATATGGAACTCAAAAAGTCTTTCGAGCAAATATCGTAAGACACACAAGAGTGTCATTTACCAAGACATATTTTTCATCAATTTTACTTGTATGTGGGAATGTGATGTAACATGAGCTCAAGTATTTAGGAAGGCTCTCAGCAAGGACGATCACATAGACTATGACATGCCCTCACCATCCACTGTCTCTTCGGACCCTTACAACAACAAACAACCACCAAGAACAAGTCATATAACTCAAGCAGCAGGTCATAGAACTCGAGCAGCAGATCACATGATTCGCCGCTTCCTTCGCTTCTTCTTTTGTGAATATGTACTCCTTCAAGGCTCACATGACCAAGACCAAAAGTTTTAACTTGATCGACTCACGTGCTAACTTTGTTGATGAACATTATTTGATTGAGAAGCTATCTACTTAAACACTGCACCCTCGCATGGAAAGAATGGAAGAATCCAGGAGGAAAGCCCTCTACGCCTGTCCCAAACTGCTTCTCCTGGAGAGAGGCTTGAAAACCGCGCAACCCGTCCACGGAGAACGAGGAAAAACAAGGCATGGCCGCCCTAGCCTCCGAGGATAAAGAGTCCCTAGCCAACAAAATGTGCAAGGGGAAGGCCCCCTCCTCCATGCCCGAGACACAGGCCTCTAAGATCGGGGAATCCTAATTGAATATTCGACCATTGGCGCGCATCCAACACGAGGAGCACATTGAAGATTAACATATATTGTCACCGACATGATCGTGGAATAGAAGGTTTGTCTTCCAAAAATTTGGAGATTTGATCTTTTACATTAGTACAGCAAGCTAATCGCATGGAAACATTGCTCATTCAACACTGCACATCTGATCAACGGAAAAAGTGACAAGATGAGAGCAAACCGTGGAGATGTTTCTCCGAAGTAGCAACAACCATCCGCGAATCAATATGTTTACACCCTCTACGGTGGGGCAATTAGCTGATCCTCTAAGCTTCAGCCTGTTGCAGCATTGTCATCCACAAAGATAGAGTATGTTTGTCTCACAAATGCAGCAAAAGAAGCAGTATGCACAATTGTTGGCAGAGTTACTCCAGTATTAAGGAGATGGTGTCTAATGGTCTCACCAAGGCTCTTTCTGAATCTAGCTTTCATCGATTCAAGTAGGTCTTGAATATTCGACCATTGGAGATGGTGGCTAATGGTCTCACCAAGGCTCTTTCTGAATCTAGCTTTCAACGATTCAAGTAGGTCTTGAATATTCGACCATTGGCGCGCATCCAACACGAGGAGCACATTGAAGATTAACCTATATCGTATCATATCATTGTTATGGGCACACCGTACTACCTAGTTTGAGTTCTTCCGCACTAGACCACCAATTGAATAAAGTAAAAAGATATATGTAATTATGATTTACATATTTATAAGCATAATCCATATTTGAACTATAAAAGTTCCTACAACATTCAAAGACACCTGGGTACCGAAAGGAGATTACAACGTTACCAGGACCCCCATAGGCCACCCATGTTTCATGCGGTGCTGCCGCGTCTGAGTCCGTTGAACGCGTTCTTGATGTTCCGGAAGCCATGTCACACGCTCTGTGCTGGAAGCAGTCCTGGTGCCTGCAACTCCAAGTGCAATGGAGGAAAGAAAGCTCTAAACTGACAGTGTGTTGAATCCTTGAAAACGGAGTCGGAGCTCAGTCCCGATTCTCATCAGTTGAAATTTCAGCCACACTGAGTGAGCTAGAGCAACTTGACGGACACTGCGATGACTGATGAGCAGCTGGATCCTAAAATTTCAGCCGGACTTTGAACCAAAACTAAAATACTGTCGTCCCGCACGGCAGGCTCAAATTTCAGCCAGTGGTAAACCTAAGCATGCCAGACACTGCAGGTCAAGAGGCTCGGCTCATAATCGGGTAATTGTGGCTGCAATTTCAAGTCTATTGCATCATCCTGCTTAAATTGTAACCTAAACGACAAGCGGACAAATTCGCAACCTCACCAAGGCTCTCTCTCAGTCACGCAATCAAACGATCCCGACTCGGTGGTTCTCACCTCATCTGCACCGCTAAAGCTGACTGGAGGTGATGGACATATCCGCAAACAAGTCAGAGCTCTGACAGCACAGCTATCTCAAACTTCTTGGAACCGAATGCAGCTCGAACAGTTGTAATAATCAAATCCAGCTTCTGGCAATTCCGCTTCTCCTCAGAGTCTGGACAAACTTCCCAGCCCGGCAAGCGGTGGCGAGGAGGAGGTGCGGGTGGAAGGGGGGTGAAGGAAGCTGCAGATTGCAGTTGCAATCTGCAGCTCGCCACCGCTCCACCCCGTCCTCCCTTCCGCACCTGTCCTCGCGTTCCAGCTATTGCCGCCGACAGATGTGACACATTGTGGTTCTCACCTTGCTGCAGAGGCCGAGAGGAGGTGAGTGCCATGGCGACGTAGGTGGATGCAAGACGCCCGATCGCGAGCTCGCCGGCAAGTTGAAGGTGCTAGCTTGCGAGGTAGTCCACGCCGGGCTGAGAAGTTGAGCACGCTGCTTGTCATCTACTCCAATCCGGGCACTGTGCAGCAACTGTCAGGCCCGATCATGACAGACGAGGCATCTGCTGCACCGGCCGGCAGGCTGTGATCATTATTTTCCTGTTTCGAAACTCCTATATAATATTTTCTTTAAAATCCCAGGCAGAGAGGTCTCCTTCTAGTTGTTGCAGACTGGGATGGTTGTTTTTCAACCTGGTTCTGCCCCTGGCCAGCAGGGGGTTCACCTGGTTGTGCACATTTCCAGCAGGGGGGCTCAGATACTTGTGTTGCAAGGTTGATTGTTGATCATTTTGGAAATGGTTCTGCCCATGGCCGGCAATGGGCTTAATTGTGCGAGGCTGATAAAAGCAGCAATTGGCTAGCTGTATTCGACGGGCGCGGGATGGGTGCAAAGTGAGATAGATGTGATCTATGGCAATGTTCCAAGATTTACCGGTGGGGATCACGAGACATGAGATTTTTCAGAACTTCACGTGTTTATGTAGAGCTTGAAGTTCTGCTAATAGGTGGAATTGCCTTCTAAGTATGGCCTGGGTAAGAAGAGTGACCACTTGAGAGCTAAGGGGCACAACTTCTCTTGTGGGAGTTTCATGTTAACTGCAATCTTACATTTTGTGGTTCCGACATTGCTTTGGGGAGTGGGTTCTACTCGGAGCACTAGTTGGTTAGCATTGCTGATGTTGGCACCAAACACGTTTCGGAATCATGAATGGGCTTGGGCTGGCCATGCACAGCCTGATGGCCTGTGCCACTGGGGTGTGGAACGAAATCCATTCCAAGCCTTCATCTGCAGCCTTAAGGGTGTCTACTTGGCCAATCCCATCTATTTTAGGTTAGGTTGGTTTTTTCTGCACCGTGGTAGCTGGAAATTCCTCACAGGCTCGGCTGCTTGTTTCCTGCTGGATAGGGTTTTGAGGATGCCATGGATTTAAAGGATTGGTCTGTGCCCGACTTGTTGTGAAATTCATCGTGGTACCATAGGAACTCTCAGGTCAGGTCTTCCCCTTCCATTTTTGCAAATGACCGTTCATGAACATAAGAAGCCATGGCATGAATTCGGGTTTATTAGCTTTCAGCAGTTTCCTAAGGCTGGGTCTGTGCAGGCACCATTTCGTCGAATGATGGCTGGGAATGGATATCTTCTGCATCACCACAATCAAATCAGATTGAATTGAATTAGCTGCCCAGCATGGCAGGCTGGTACCAGTGTCATGTACATACGCACATAGGTAAGGTTGTTCGAGTGTCAATCATTCACTAGTAGTACAAATCTCTATTTGTGGCATCAAAGTCTGGCAAGTCTGGGCTCAGGTACGGCATACGAGATAGCTAAACTCACAAGTCCTCTTGACTGATGAGAAGAGAGCTGTCCCTACTACAGTTATAACTCCTTACAATTTTGGACTTAAGCCTGCAAACAATCTTGGTTCTTCTCAAAACCCTCATGAAGTGCAGTTGTTCAAAACGATGTCCACATTCCCGAAGTACTACTCTCTTCAGCTTACAATCACCTCTCCTCCTTGCTACACACCGGCGTTCCATCTCCTCGTCTACCAGATCTATCATCAGCCGCGTTCCTGTATCTTCCCCTTTTGCCTTCGGTGTTCGATCTCCTCGTCTAGCGGATCTGTCATTCGCGGCAAAGGAGGGACAGATTTCGTCTGGGCAGCCACCAAAGGAGGGACAGATTGCGTCTTGGCAGCCACCACTGGAGGGACAGATTGCGTCTGGGCAGTCACCACAGGAGGGACAGATTGCGTCTGGGCTGTCACCACAGGAGGGACAGATTGCGTCTGGGCAGTCACCACAGTAGGGACAGATTGCATCTGGGCAGCCACCAAAGGAGGGACAGATTGCGTTTGGGTAGCCACCGAAGGAGAATCTGTCGTCTGGGTAGCCACCAAAGGAGGGACAGATTCAGTGTCTCCCACCCGCCTTTGTACCGACAAAGGGGCAAATTTCGTCTGGGCAGCCACCTGCCGAATGTCCTTAGTGCCTCCCACCCTGGGCCTGAAACTCCCAATGCACACGCACTCTGCGGCCTTCTCCTCACTCTGAGCGGCCAAGTACTCGTCGGGAGGATACGGCAGTCGCCAGGATCTCCTCGAATCCTCGAACCCTATCTCCCCGTAGTTACTCTTCCTGCTACTCACGTAATCCCCATCCCAGGACGGGTTGATCTGAACGTCCCGCCCCGATCCCGACGCATAGCACGGCTGGCTGAAGTACGACGTCGCGCCCCTGACCTTAGAACCCCCCTCCGTCCGATCCAGCGCCCACTTCCTGGCAATATTGTCCAACTTCAGCCTCCCGAATCTGGTCACCTTCCATTTCCCATTCCTGTCCACCCCGCCGGTGTACAATTCGTCCTCCGTCCACCCGGCCCAGATCATCAGCCTCTGGCTGTCGTAGTCGAACAGCACCTGGAACGTCTCCCACACCGCCTTCCCCACCTTGGGGTCGTTCCGCCATCCCATCGACCCGATATGCTCCACGAACGCCTTCTCCTCCCAGCTGTACACCCACACCTGCACGAGCCCCTGCTGCTGCCCCGACGGCGGGGTGACGATGGCGATGTACACCATCTTCCCCTTCACGCAGCTGGAGATGAATTGGCCCACGTTTCTGGCTGCCGGTGCACTGGAAGGGCCTGGGAGTTCCATTCTCCTGCCGGCCGTGGTCAGCTCTGGTCCCCGCACCCACTCCTTCATGCTGGTGAAGTACGTGGCAACCCTGATGGTCACCGCCCCGGTGCGCGGATTCTCCACAGCCCCGAACTCCAGAATGCGGAAGTCGGGGGAACCGGGCACGGCGAGCATGTGCGCGAACACGTGCTCCCAGGAGTTGGGCGACTGCAGCTTGGGGTGGCACTGGATCTCCTGCCAGCGCGGGGTGGCACTGGTACCCGGGAAGCTGGAATCGCTGGGATCCCTGGGATCGCTGGGCTCGCCCACCAGGTAACAGGACATGAGCGGGGCCGCGCGGCGGATGTAGAGGCCCACCATGTAGGAGGCCGGGGTGAGCGGCTGAATCCGGTGGATGGCAGACTGCACTCTGTCCACGGGCACCCGGTACCACACCGGATTGGGATTCGAGGGGTCCAGAACCCACAACCGCGTGGGCTCCTTGGGACACATCACCTTCCACCGCTCCGCCATGCCGGGCTGCACCAGCACGAAGCACCACGGCTGCATCACAAGCTCGTTCCCGCCCGAGCAAGAATCTGAGTGGGATCCGCTTTTGTCCCGATTCAGATCCAAAGGAGGCGGATCCTTCCACTTCAGCTTCTCGCCCAGCGCCCTCTCTACAGCCTGGATCATCTCGTCGCTGGATGTCTCCGTCTCGGCCATGTCGACTTGCCAACATGCGTTCGCCCTCTACAGGCAGCACTCGATGATTCAATCTCTTCTCCGGGTTGCAGCAGATCTCATCACTGTGTTCAAACTGAAGGAACAACCGGTGTTCCGTGGCCCATTCAATTCGGTGTTCCGTTTGGTTGGTTGTAGAATAATTTGAATGAAAGATACAGGACAGGAGCTTTAGAGCACGAAGCCACAGCATAGCATACAAGGTGCACTGTTGAGAGTTGAGAGCACAGCATGACGAGACAAACCCTAGAAGAAGAAGAATGATAGACAAACCCTAGAGCCTAGCCCTAAAGGCCTTCCATGTACATACATACAACCCAGCTTCCTGCCGCATATATAGCAGCGTCCCAAGAGCCAAGCATGTGTTGTATGATTGCATTGAAGTTGCAGGCCTATGCATTGCTTCAGCTGCCTTCGAGCTGTCTGCACAAATCTTGGAATGTCCAAGTTCTACGAAACAAAAGGCATATGCTACTTCAGGGAAAGTTCTAGGCAAACATGTTGATGCTGATCAATGTCCAGGACAAGGACAAGACGGGGCTATCTTCAGCTCAAGGAGAGGATCCACGTTCCTGTACACACGTCACCGCATCAGCCTGTACGCGTCGCACCGGACATGCCTGAAGTCACCTCAGGGGGTGAAGCTTGTTTCGAAATGGCATTGTGTGATCTGTGAATTAACGTGCGCGTATGAAGTTCAAGACCGTCTAGTATGTGCCATACCCAAGCCACAGAGCAATTGCCCGTGCATGCCTCGTCGAAAAGATCAATGGCGATTTCAAAGCCTTTCCGGCATGGATCTGGGCAAGTGGGAGCTCGTTGGAAAGCCGAGGTTCACGCCATGACAAGAAGCGTTTCTGCAAAATTTTCGGTCCAGAGATGTGAAACCAGATCGTCCAAACCTATTTTCGAATTCATCTTGAAACAAATCGAGGACCCCGCCCCGGCTTTCTGGGGTTAGTAAAGGCCGGCCTCAGTTCACCCTGGCCAGGCTGTAACAGTTGACACCGACTTTCGACACTAGTGCGGGGATGTAGCGGAAGTAGAGCCCCACCATGGAGCTTGGAGTTCTGCGAATAGGTGGAATTGCCTTGAGAAGTGTGGAAGATGTGGATTACACCCTTAATCGAAGGCCTATAGGGTGTTGTGTCCTAAGTGAAGGGTTCTCATCGATGAGATCCTAGGCTGCACGTGTACTGTCGCTGCCACAAGAGAAGTTGTGCCTCTTCAGCCTTCAAGCGGTGACTATATCTCAATCTAGGGTCCACTTTCTGGTCTGTGACACGGTGGTGTGGAAGCAATCCATTCCAAGCCTTCATCTGCCTTGAGGGTGTCTACAGTAGTGGTCAAACTCCATGTACTCTAGGTTCGGTTTCCCCTGCATTATGGCAGCTTGAGATCACTTACAAGCTCTGGGGTTTGTTTGGTGGACAGGGTTTTTCTTTTTGCGGACAACCTGTACAAGCTTTACAAAGGTGGTCTTACAAGAAGAGCACAGGCAGAACCAGACCGTGTTTGGATATAGCCAGAGGCAAAAACCTTACAGGCAGAGCCTGTAGGGAGACAAAGAACAAGCAACCCCCATCCAGCACCCACAAAAGTGAAGATCCTAAGGCAACTGGTGCTGAACGGGGCACAATTATTCCAGCTGTTCCAACCAGGGGTCCATGGGGGTTTCACGATGCCATCAATTGGAAGCTCATGGAAACCTTGGACTTGGTCTATATTCCAAATTACGTGACTTTTAAAATATATTAATATATAATTTATATTTATATTTTTTTCTAGGGCAAAACACGCTTTTTTTTATATAACGCACACTAGACGCACCCACACTAGGCCTCCAAGTAGCCCGCCATCCTCCTATACCAATTCCCAGCTGCTCATTAGGGACGTTGGACCATCTACCCATATACGAGGTTAGCCCTTGTAGTATTTAACTCTTTCCAACTCTCATTAAAGTTTCCTTCCAACCTCATCAAACCTTCTCCACAAGAGTTTAGGAAGATTATTTGTAGACCGCTACTCTCACCCAAATATAGAGTGGGTTTTAAGTTTTTTTCTTCCCTACTACCGTACCCCAAGGGGTGATTCGGCGTTAATTAATTAAAATTAGTAAAAGTTGAAAATCCAGAAATTATTATAGTTAAAATGTTGAATAGGTAAAAATTTATGAGTTTATGATGCCGAAAATAAGGAAACTAGGGTTTGTGGAAAATTAGGGCCTATTTAGGGAGATCTATACATATCCATTAGTTTTATATATACCTATATATTTTAATAAATTTTGAAATTTGATAAAATTATTTTTTGTAAATGTTGAAATTTTGAAAAATATAAATATTTATGTTGAACCTTGTTTTTTTCAAAAAATAATTATTTCGGCATTATCCTGTTGAACCACCCTTCGAGGTACGGTATGTACCTAACTTTCCCAAGCTAGGTTTTCTTAAGCTCTAAATAAACCTTAATAACCACTATCTCAACTTATCAATTTTATTTCAGGATAATTTTGGGCTCCGTTTTACCTTCTTTATATGACTTCTTCCATAATTATTAATAGATATATTGATAATTAATTCATTGAAGAGGACTACCATATTAGAAGTTTTTTGTTTGAAACACATTCATATTAACATCCTATATTGTAATTTGAAAATCTATTCTCCATATGGCTTCTAACTTATTTAAAATATTCAAAAATATTTTATGGACGATGATTACATTAACAGCTTTCTTTCTTGGCCATTGTTCAGATTAGTTGTATTATAACCTGCCTAGAGAGGGAATGTTACAACCATCAAGTGGTAGTCATCAAGAGGACCTCCTAGAGATATGTGGCTTGCAAACAATCCAAGTATTCTAATTTTCCAATTGGGGCGAGCTTCTGAGATACAAAAGGGTTAGCCTAAAAGCTTATGCTTTACATTGGGGATTGTGGAGATCTAGCTAGAAGAGCTAAGTTCTCATTGAGTCTAAGTGCCCTAGCCAAAGGGGCGTAATGGCTGGACTCTAATATGTACTTTGTGAATAAAGAGCAGCCTTTAGGAGGTCTTTTATGAGTCATTTGTGCGCGCTGGACTGCTGGGGGCCTAGAATTGTGTCGTGAGAAATAAAACGTTGTGAGATTTTTGTGCACATCTTGGAGCAGGAGTGAATTGGCGCGATCCAAGGCTGTTGGTTGTCCGGCACTTGCTACATATATCTTGGCTCCATAGTGAGAGGTGCTCCTAGGAGAACTATAAAATGAGATTTTGTCAAAAGTATTAGATGGTTTTTTAAAGATACACATGCAGCGACATGATTTTGTGCATGCAAGACCAATGTACCATTAGGTCTCACACAGGAAAAGTTTGCGTGCTACGAAACGAGGAGCCTTCTTTCAAATCGTTATAATGAAGTTTATATTATTTTGCATAGTATTATGTTGTTTAAGTTTGACAACAGAAGGGATTGGAATAAATTGGGGAATGACTTCATCTCAACGCTTAGACCCATCATTTGCGGTTCAGTTAATTAAAAGATATGGCTTTGATCAAGTGAAATTTTTTTCACCAAATGCTGCAGCCTTGGATGCGCTAGCTTCATCTTCAGAAATCGGAGTGATGCTAGGAACTGAAAATTCTGATATAATTGCGTTTTCTCAAAGTGTCCATAATGCGACGAAATGGATTCAAAAGAATGTAAAGCCATATAAACACCGTGGTACAAATATCATGTAAGGAGAAATTCATTGTAAACGTGAAGGTTTTGTATGAATTTCTTTTGTGGAACACTAATTCAATCTTTTATTGCAGGTATATTGGTCTTGGGAACGAACCTCTTGCTACTTTCTGGAATCAAAATTTTGCTCCTATGTTACTCCCAGCCTTACAAAATTTATATCAAGCTTTGAAGAAAGAAAATATGGCTGATACCATAAGGCTTACAATCCCTTTCAATTATGATGTTGTTTCAAGTTCGAGTATTCCATCACAATCAACATTTCGTAGTGATCTATCATATGTTATGAAAGATATTGTAGCATTTTTAGATAAAATTGGAGGGGTATTTTCAATAAATGTATATCCTTTCTATGCT
This sequence comes from Anthoceros angustus, assembly GCA_010909165.1. Classification (NCBI taxonomy): domain Eukaryota; kingdom Viridiplantae; phylum Streptophyta; class Anthocerotopsida; order Anthocerotales; family Anthocerotaceae; genus Anthoceros; species Anthoceros angustus. Next base: position 221,709 of record MU008151.1, read on the forward strand.
CTCGATAGTAATGATCAGATTCCTCTAGCATATGCTTTTGAATGCAACAAATTAACACAAATGCCATATCCTAGTTTATTTCAAGCATCATATGACAGTGTAGTAGCAGCTTTAATGGATGTAGGTTATGGTAATATGCAAATCATAGTTGGAGAAACAGGATGGCCAACAAAAGGTGAGAAAAATGCAAATTTACGTAAGGCGCATGCTTACAACCAACGGCTTATTGACTTTGCACAGAGTGGAAGGGGAACCCCAATGAGACAAAATGAAACATTGAACATATTTTTATTTTCACTAGTTGATGAAGATCAGAAAATTTCATCCTCATTTGAACCGTATTGGGGGATAGCAGATATTCATGGGCATCCAAAATATAATTTATCTATAACACAAAAATATTCAAAACATATATGTGTATAGTTGATACTGAACCATCCTACTGATTGCCGCAAAGATTTGTTATCTTCAATACAATATAGAAGGCTATACTTTTGGGCAAAAATAAAGTTATTTTACTAAAATATTTAATATTTATTAGTTTATTAAAAAAACTAATATATTTTTTTGTCGAAAGTTTGTGTATAGATGTATCCCTCGGCACTTGAGTGTACGAGTCCAACACCGAGTCAAGCGCGTCGCACTCGGGTTTGCAAGTTACACACCGCTTTGCTATCGATTGGATCTTAACAATGCTTTTTCCATTGCATCACTTTTTTCCCGGTGGAACAAAAGCTATTGGCTTACTATTTCAAACTTACAGAGTGTGTAATTGGAGTAAAATAATTTTTTTTTTGTAAACTCTGTAAAAACTAATTTATTGTTAAAATTACACCTTTTCTAAAAATAAAATACTAAGTGAAGGGGCACTCAAACTGCAGCACCCTATCTATGGTAGTCAATTTCGAGATAGAGACACTTAAGTATAGTGGTAAACAAGTTCAACTTATTGTAGATGTAATTTATATATTTCACAGTATTTTTTCAATTAGATTGATGTTGAATTCTTAATTTCTAGAAAGTTTAAAATTTGAATTCTCAATTCGCTGGAAGACAAACAAACAAATTTATTTGAAGTGCACTAACGATGAACATGCTGCCATGGCACTTGGTTCTCAGGGCAACTTGCTCAATGAAGTCAACTAGGCTAATAGCACTAGAGGCATTGCTCTCTAAGTACCCCATCCAGGTCTAAGTCATTGGTCTCTAGGTATGGTAGGTAACTACCCCATCCATGTCTGAGTCATGGGTCTCTAGGTACTCTAGGTACCCCTTCGCCATGGCACTTGGTTCTCCGCACAATTTGCTCCATGGAGTCAACTAGGCTACTAGCACCTGAGGCATTGCTCGAGGTACCTCATCCGTGTCCAAGGCATTGGTCTCTAGGTACCCAATTTGGGTCCGAGGCATTACTCTAAGTACCCCATCTTGGCCCCGAGGCATTGGTCTCAGGTACCCCATCCGGGTTGAGGCATTGCTTTAGGTACCCCATCCAAGTCTGAGTCATTTCTCTCTAAGTGCTCTAGGTACCCCATCTAGGTCCGAGGCATTGGTCTTTAGGTACCTCATCTGGGTCCGAGGTATTGCTCTCTATGTAGCCCATCCACGTCCGAGGCATTGGTCTCTAGGTACTCTATCCGAGTCCGAGTCTGAGGCATTGCTGTCTACGTACCCCATCCAGGTCCCCTTTGTTGTGTAGAGACGTTCTTAAGATGTGTGTGTCCATTTGGCTTAAGCCATTTGGAGGTCAAAGAGATCTACTCAACGATATATCTATTTTACTTATACATAAAGATGGGTTCACCTATCTAATTTTAATTTTATCATGTTACATGCGAATTAGCGTTGTTGTGGGTTTCTCATTCTCCACCGCTGTATAATCACAATTGGGTAAAACGACAACGATATTCTAGCATCGAAATGGTGTTCTAATATCGAAGTGGGTGTAAAACAACCACATGCCTGACAGATTCGAACTCTCGCAGACCAACCCATGTAGTTAAGTAAGCACAACAACAACTTTATTTATGTCCACTAAACCTTTAACACCCCTTAACCAACAACAACAAAAACTTTATTTATGTCCACTAAGGATGGAAGAACCATCATGGGACAGAGATAGTACAGCGTAAAAGAGGTTTAAAAACCGAGTACACTTACGCACGTCGAACTAGAGAAGCAGACTGTATGAGGGAAGCGTAAAAGAAGGCAAAGACTACAAGGAGTCCAACAAGGACCGCCAAGATCAAGAAGCTCAGAGAGACATAGTCCAGAGCCTAGGAATGTGGAAAGAAAAAATCATGAGCGAGAAGCCGCACATTCAAAAGAAGAGAGTAACGAGACCGAATATCGCATAGGCGTGACAATAAAAGAGGAAGTGTGATTGATTCGTGGATCCAAGGAGCAAAGCTTGCATCCTATCGCCTTGGGAGGGGTAGGCTTGAGCCAACTCGGTCTCAATCCGGAGGTGGTGGGAGCTAACACGAAATTGACCTATGAGTGTGCGGAGTTTGAAGGAAAGGGGGAACTAAGGAAGGTGGTAGGAAATTTACGAGGGAGGATTAACTGAGCCTGCCTTTGTAAAAGCGGAGTCTAGAAGTGAGAGGGGAAAAGGAAAGAGGGGACCAGTGAGGCGAAGGTATCTTAATTTAAGGGCCCCGAATGGAGTGGTTGGGGGATGTGAGAAAGGGGAGTTGGGAGGAGGGAGAGGCCAAGCAGGAGTCGAAAAGGTTCAAACTCGAATCTTCTAAGCCTGGCAGCTTGAGAAAGCCAAAGAAAAGAAGCTTGTGGGTCAAGATTGAGCCAGAGCGAGCGGAGGACCTAAAGGCAAGGAGGAGGTAAGGGGATCCAAAATGGGATTAGCAATATCAAGGAGGTGGAGGCGGTAAAGAAAGGATGAGAGACGAAAAAGGCCATCAAGTTCGAGGGGAAAGGCTGCAAATTCAGAAAGGAGGATGGGTAATGGAGTCAAACGCTTACAAGCAATGTGAGTGCGGAGAAAGGAAGATTGAACCTTTCCACCTTTGCCCAAGAAGAAGGGGAAAGATCCGGGCCCCAAATTTCAGCGCCATACAAGGCGGAGGGAATTACCATAGTGTTGAACACCGCTCAAGATTGATATCCTCAAGATTCATCCTCAGATAAAAGAACGCAGCACGTATGAGCCCATCCCCTTGGTAGCGGGAGGAGGCGAGGAGGTCCAGTTAAATTTAGGACCAAAATAGTGATACCAGATAAGTATAGGATCGAACCATCTCCACCTCCCGACCATCATAATAAAATTTGCAATCACCCTTGTAATCCCGAGTGTTGAACCGCATAATCTTGGTCTTGCAGATTGACAAAGAGACCCTTGGTTTTACAAAAAGGGATAAAACATCCATTGCTTTTCTCCGGAATGAGATAAAAGAACAATATCATCCGTGATATAGGAGGATAGGAATACTTTAAATAGCCGAGCACCGTGGTCGCCAGATCAAGAAGCCATTCCTCAAGCTCATCAATATACAACCCAAAGAGATTTGGGGACAAAGGGTCGCGAACGCCAAGTTGGATAGGGATCCGTGGGAAGACAAACCACGGGAGTCTTGATTCGAGCAAAGACCCTTGTAGAGAAGGGTAGCAAGATGCCACAAATGAGGAGGCATCTTAAGAGATTGAAGTCTCACAAAACAACTTATCCCAAGGCACAGAGTTGAAAGCACGCTTAAAGTCAACAAAACAACAGTAGACGTGCTTCTTCAGATGTCGAGCCCCCTCAACAATAGCCCGGAGGGTAAAAAGATGATCCAAAGTATTCCGACCGGGGCGGAAACCGGCTTGGCCCCGAGCACGCACCTTAGCCTCCTCAGCCCAGGACGTAGTCAAGATCTCCAAACAAGAGCTAAAGATCTTAGCATAGATAGACTCCACGGTGATAAATCGGTAATTAGAAGGGAGATAAGGGTCGCCAGCCTTGAGAATGGAGTGGATATCATTCTCACACCAAGGATCAGGGAAACCGAAAGACAAAGCATCATTAAATGAGAGGCAAGATGCGAGGAGAAGGAGGTAGAGTCAAGAACCGGAATAAATCCCTGTGGATACCATTAGGGCCGAGTCGCATCACCGAGCTTGACAGCACGGGCAACTAGATTGGCGTGAAAACCCGAGACCGTGATCGAGGAATCGAGGCAAGGAGGCGGAGGGATGTGGTAAAGACTATGAACATAGGAGAGGAGTTCAGAGTGGCTTTGAGAAGAATGGGTGAGCGGTGGAATTCCTTCCAAAAGGCGAGCCACCGGGACGCTCAAGAGAGATAAGACGGTGTGTGTTCTTGGATGAATTGGGACTTTTTCATGGAGATGAAGGCTTTGTAAGGCTTGATGCTGGCTTTGTAAAGAGCGGAATGATGGGATCCGGGAGGAGATTAAGTTGGCGCAAAGTGAGATGTAATTGAGAGCGCATGCGCTACAATCCGCATCAAACCGTGGATGGCGGGGGTTGGTTTGCACGGGAGGATGGCAAAATTTGAAAGGAAAAGTGGAGCGGGCAGAGGTGAGAACAGCAGAGGCGGAAGTGGCAGCGACAAGAAAAGGGAGGGTGGGGAATGGAAGCAAGGGAATGGAACCACTCGGCCAAAGCTTCTACTTGCAAAAAAAGAGGTGAATCGTAAAGATGTAACGCCGATAACCATTGAGGAGCTCCACGGTGGGCTACCAAGTCCGTCCTCGAGGAGCTCCCACTGTGGGCTACCAAGTCAGCCCTCGGGAAAGCAAACATGTTGGTTTCCACGAGCCCGCGGGATTCGCACCAGAGCGCAGCGATGGTGGGATTCGCAGCAATCGCGACAGACACGGGCACTAAACTCACGTGCACCTCCGGATGCTTGATTTCCGGAAAATGCCCAAGAATCAGCGAGGTCAGCCTGGCTTGCCATCGGTTCCCGCGCTGTAGCAGCAGAAACCTGGCCGGCCGTGGACCAGCCTTGCACCAACCTTGCGGCCTACTGTATATGATGCCAGTGTCCACCTCCACACCTCCATTCCACTGCACTGCTCCTCTCTTCCCACAGCCTTCCTTCCAGCACCAACCTCGCAGCTCCCTGAGGTCGACGCGGAGCCCATCCGACATGGAGCGGCCCGCATCGTCCCGCTCCCATTCCCGCCGCCCGCCATCCCCATCTCCATCGCCTCTGCTCCTCCTGCTCCCTCTTCTCCTTCTGGCGCTCGCCGGCCTGGCCAAGTCGGCGGCTCAACCGGTGGAGGGGGTCTCGCTCAACGCCTGGGCCGACGCCGACCAGGTCCATGTGTCGCAGGTGGACCCGGATCTGGGCACCGTCTGGCCGCACGGGAGGGTGGAGCAAACGCAGCCGACCCTGACGTCGTGGGGTCGCTGGGGTGACGGTGAAGGTGATCACGAAGGCGGGTGGGCGTGGCAGCAAGTGGTTTGCCCGGCTCCCGTTCTGCCGGGGCCGGGTGTGGGTCGCGCTGAAGCCGAGCAGCAAGACGGATCCCGCATCCTGCCCCGCCGGCGCTGTGGAAACGACCTCGTCGTGCGGGTTCACGGCATGCACCAAGCTCGCCCCGGGTGGCACGGCAAGCGGCTCGCGGAGCAGAGACGGGCGTACGACGAGGTCCTGGTCGACTCGGTGGGCGTTTTCAGCCATGGCAGCTTTCCTGCGCGACATCATCACGGGCATCATCACCCCACCGGAAGCACGCCCCGCGCCCACGCCTGCTCACTCTCCAGCTCCATCGCCCATGCATCATCACCACAAGGCGCCTGCTCCATCGCCAGTCCATCACCACAAGACGCCGGCTCCGTCGCCTGTGCATCACCACAAGGCGCCGCCCATCGCCGGCTCACCACCACAAGGCGCCCACGCCGGCTCCGTCGCCAGCAGCCCATCAGCACAAGGCGCCGGCTCCGTCGCCAGCCCATCACCGCAAGGCGCCGGCTGCATCGCCAGCCCATCACCACAAGGCGCCGGCTCCATCGCCAGTCCATCACCACCAAGTTCCGGCTCCAGCTCCTGCGCATGGTCACGGTCATGGGCACCATGCTCCGTCGCCTCGTAGTCACCATTACTCCAGATCGTTGCAATTGTCGGAGGTGTCGCGGCCCAGCAACTGGCATCATCCTTATTCCGAAGCTCCTGAGCATGGCGAGCATCCTCATGAGCATCTCGAGCACCCGCATCAGCCGGGGCATCCTCATCCCACGGCGGGCCAGCCAAGGCTCCAGTGCCCCGCACCACGGCGACAACAGCTGCAACACCAAGTGGACGGTGGAGGCAACGTCATCGAGGTGATGGACTACTCCAAGGAGGAACCCATGAAAGACTCCGCTTGGGAGGACAAGCCGGGCTGCAAGTTGGTTTCCAAGAACGAGGGAAATTGGCTTCTGGTATGTGTGAAATGTGCAGACGTGCCCTCCGGTAGCTACCCGTAGGTGGCGAAGGCTATCGACAGCGGGGACGAGTCTGTCGAGTATGCTCTTCTTCCGTGAACTTGATGTCGATCCTAGTACCTACTGTTGATCGATAGGATCGGTTGTGGCCGTGCTGGATTATGAGCTTGCATCTTGCAAGCGACTGGCTTGATTGGAAGTTGAATTAAGAGAAGTGGATCCTGTGTCTCAAGATTGTCTGCTACCAGTCCCAACACGCGTTTAATGCCTACGCAACATTACATCTGGAGATAGGGTTTAGGGTTTGTTTGTTGGAAAGTGGACAGACAGGGCGACTTGCACCTCTTGAGATAGGGCTTAGGGTTTAATGTAGATGGCATGCAAGCCGCTGCCGTGAAATTGCTGTATGAGGAAGAAATGTTACTAACCGATGAATAGCAATCCATTCCAAGCCTTCATCCACTTGGTCGATTCCATCTTCTTTAAGGTTAGGTTGCGGCTGCAAAGTGGCAGCTGGAGATCCCTTACAGGCTCCGGGTTTGTCTCCTGCTGGACAGAGGTTCAGGTTCAGAGCCCAGCAGCAAGTCGGTCACCTGCCCTGCCGGATCCGTGCAGACCAATTCGTGGTGCGGATTCACGACCTGCACCCAGCTCGCCCCTGGGTGGCGCGGCAAGCGGCTTGCGGAGAAGAAACAGCCATATTCGCCAGGCAAGGGCAGGGGCCCGCACAAGGCTGGCTCCATCGCCTCGCCCGCCGTGGCCAGCGCCCAATTAAGGCTCCGACTCCAGCCCCAGGTATCGCTGCCCAGCAGTTGGCGTCATCCTTATTCGGAAGCGGTAGCTCGTGAGCATGCCGAACATCCTCAATACGAGCATCCTGAGCATCCCGAAAATCTGCACCCTTGGTATCCTCATCCCCAGGGCGGCTCAGGTAAGGACCCAGTGACCCAGCACCATGGCGATGAGATCTGCAAGTCCAAGTGGGCCGTGCAGGGGAACGTCGAAATCCAAGTCATGGACTACTCCTTTGTTGAAGGAGAAACCCGTGGAGGACAAGTCAGACTGTAAGTGGGTTCCCAACAAAGAGGATAATTCGCTTCTGGTTTGTGTGAAATGTGCAGACGAGCCCTCCAGTGGCTACCCGTCCGAGGTGAAGACTGCCGAGAGCGGCGACCAGCCTGGCTTAGGCCAAATGGACACACATTTATAAGAACGCCGTGATTAAGCATCCTGAGCTCAGATGGGTACTTAGATGGGGTGCCTAAAGGGAGTGGATGCCCTTGGTGCAAGTAGCTTAGGCACACCATGGTACAAGTGGCTTAAGTACCAAGTCCCATGACGGAAATCCTTCCTTAGTGGACTGAAATAAAATTCTTCTTCTTCTTCTGTTGAGAATCCTCTTCTGCCGTCTTCATGATGTGGACTCGCAGTAGTTTACATCGACTGAGCTAAGAAGAGAAAAGAATAAGCTAAGGATATGATCCGTTTTGGCTTGTGCAACTTGCAAGCGCTTTGCTTCATTGCGATTAGAATGAAGAGCGTTGGCTCAGTCCTTATACATTTGTTAGAACTAAATAAGTAATGGTTTTGGAATTCAAGGCCTTAATCCCACGATTTCAATAAATCCTTTGGCTGTTGGCTGTTAACCTACTTGATCTTTGACCTTCAGTTTATATTTAAATATATAAGCTTTGGCTTTCTGCTTTCTATCTCTTGGATTTCTGAACGTGGGCTTTAGTCTTGTACCTCTTGACTTTCTTAATAATACATTCTCAGGATATTCTCGGTTTCATGAGAAGCTCTTCATAGAGCTTTCGATCATCAGCAGAACAACCTGAATTGCGGCAAGAGTTTTAATCTTGTAAGCTGCACGAGCTCTTAGCTTTGATGTAAGTCCGATAAAGCCTCTTGTATCCGAATGTCGAATGCGAGGATGCGCATACCTTGAATTTCAATAGGTTCAATCAAGAGGTGGATTCAGCTAAACCAGGAGCGGAGCAAGAGCAAGATATAGGATGGGTCTTTTCAGGGTAACAATATTTTGTGAGCTGCTGAATAGTCCGTGGATGGGCAAACAGGCGTGGCGATCCAGTGGCTACTAAACATACAGCTGACTTGTGTATTTATGGCACGACAAGTTCAAGCTGTCACTGAATGTGAGTTCTTCCTAAACACTCACCATGCGCGTTTTTTCCATCGCGATGTTGGTTCCAATCACGTTGGAGGTTATGAAGGAATGGGTGTTGAGCAATTTCTTGGAGGTTTGCATCACAAAAGTTACTGAACCCTGTAACTGTTTGGGTAACATTCAGATTACTTCTGCTACTGGTGCCAAGTGTATATGAAGGCGTCACATACCAACTGAAAGACAAGGGTTCAGACGTGCATAGTTTCTCCCTGAAGTCAGGTATGCGCATATCAAAGGACCAATGGAAAGGAGAAAAAGTTCCTCTCGTTCCTCGTCCCGGTTGCAAAGCAAAGCTGAGCTGTAGGCGGTTGTAGTGTTTCATCCAATCCGTTCAAATTCCTGCCGCTGAGTGAACTTCAAACCCGACAGTCGATCTGGGTAACTTGCCGGATATTTTGTGGAATTTGGAGCTCGAAAACCAGCGACAGTACAAGAATATGGGAAGCCGAACGGGATGCACCGAATTGAATGGGCCACGGAATACCTTTGTTACTCCAAGGTTCAAGATTGCAGTGAAGAAATCTGCTGTAACCCGGAGACTTCATCGAGAGCTGCCTGTACAGGCCGAATGGAGGCACGTCGACATGGCCGAGACAAGCAGCGATGAGATGATCCTGGCAGTAGAGAGCGCTGGGGAGGAGCTGGAGGACAGATCCACCTCGAAACAAACCCGATTGGAAACATAGCGATAGCGACTCAGATGGAGCGGGAAGCGTGTACACAAGCGGATCCGACTCCGATTCGCGCTCGAGCGAGAACGTGCTTGTGGAGCAGCCGTGGTGCTTCATGCTGGTGCAGCCCGGCATGGCCGACCGGTGGAAGGTGATGGCTCCCGGGAGGCCACGCGGCTGTGGCTTCACGACCCGAGAATCCCAATCCGCTGTGGTACTGGGTGCCCGTGGACAGGGTGGAGTCTGCCATCCGCCGGATCCAGCCGCTCACCCCGGCCTCCTACATGGTGGGGCTCTACCGCCGCGCGGCCCGGCTCATGTCCAGTTACCTGGTGGGCGATCCCAGCCACCCGACGACCTGGAAGGAGATCCAGTGCCAACCTGAGCTGCAGTCGCCCAACTCCCAGGAGCACGTGTTCGCGCACTTGCTCACCCTGCCCAGTTTCCTGGACTTCCGCATTCTGGAGTTCGGGGCTGTGGAGAATCCGCGCACCGGGGCTGTGACCATCAGGGTTGCAACGCACATCACCAGCGTGGAGAAGTGGGTGCCGGGATCGGAGATGACCACAGCCGGCAGGAGAATCGAAGGCCCCGGCCCATCCAGTGCGCCGGCGGTCAGAAACGTGGGCCAATTCATCTCCAGCTGCGTGAAGGGGAGGATGGTGTACATCGCCATCGTCACCCCGCCGTCGGGGCAGCAGCAGGGGTTGGTGCAGGTGTGGATGTACAGCTGGGAGGAGAAGGCGTTCGCGGAGTACATCGAGGCGATGGGATGGCAGAACGACCCGAAGCTGGGGAAGGCGGTGTGGAGACGTTCCAGCTACTGTTCGACTACAACACCGAGATGCTGATGATCTGGGCCGGATGGACGGAGGACGAGTTGTATACCAGGGCGGTGGACAGGAATGCGAAGTGGATGGTGAGAAGATTCGGAGGCTGAAGTTGGACAATATCGCCGGGAAGTGGTGCTGGAACGGGAGGAGGAGGGTTCCAAGATCAAGGACGCGGGCTTCTACTTCAGCCAGCCGTGCTATGCGTCGGGATCGGGGCGGGACGTACAGATATTCCCGACCTGGAATAGGGATTATGTGAGTAGCAGGAAGAGTAACCACGGGGAACTGGGGTTCGACGATTCGGATGGATCCTGGCAACTGCCCTATCCTCCCGACGTGTACTTGTCCACTCTGAGGAGGGAGGAAGCTGGAGAGTGCGTGTGCATTGGGAGTTTCTGGCCCAAGTCGGGAGACATTGGTAAAATTCACAGGCTGCAGGAGGTTATCCCGCTTTGGTATAAACGTCGGAGACGATAGATCTGGAAGACGAGGACACGGAACGGCAAAGGGAACGAGGGAAGATGAAAGAACTAGCGAATGGGTAGTGGGCGGTGTGTAGCGAGAAGGACGAGTAATTGTGGGCAGTATTATCACCTCCGTTGGTCGTAATCTTTGAGCGATTTGATTTCACAGAGCCAAACCGCCCTGGAAGTTTGCAGGATGAGGAGGAGGAGGATAGCATCACCTATGTTACAATTTGGGTGGTCTCTTTCACAGGCCTGGGCAGCACGGTAGGCGTGCAGTACTCGAAGAATGATTGCACTGATGATGACGCAACCTTGGCCAATGTTAGCGGCGTGTCTGGGCATCACAATCATCCTAACTGTCCTTGGATCGCATTAGGTGAATAAGAAGAAGCACAAACCCGCGTTTTCCTAGTGCTTCCAGTTCCACCAGCTTCCCTTCCCAAGTCCCAACATTGCTGCAATTCCAGCTTCCAGATTCCAGAGCTGACAGCTCACCTGAAAGCATGGCCACTTTAAAGCATGTGTGGGCAGGAGCTTCCGTCCTCGCCACGCTAGCGACATGCGTGCTGGCTGGTAGCGGCGATGCCGCCTTCCTTAGTCGGTCCCATCAACGGCGACACCTTCACGGCGAAGCCTTTCAGCCTCGTTCTAGAATTCTAGTATCACCTCACCCCCCCTTCCGAGGAGGAGGTGGTGCCGCCGGTCGATCCGAACACATTGTTCGGCGAAATCGACATGTACGACGTGCACCTCACCACCACGTCGGATCCCAACTCCCCCGAGATCGCATGCGGCTATGCTACCTCTTCTTCGATGAACCTTTGGAGTGCTCGGGCTACGAGAATAAGGTGACAAGGGTTTTCAACGACAACAGCGGCTTCCCAGCCAACAGCAGCATCAACGTGGAGGGATTTGGGCCTTACGACATCCCGCCGGCAGGTTACAGCTACACCGTGGTGGGAGGAACCGGCGCTTTCGCCGGTGCTTAGAGGAGTCTTTACCGACATAGTGTTCTCCTTCAACGCCACTGCAGAAATGCTCCAGAATGCAAGCATTGTACAAGCTCGAATTTTTTGTGCCGGCCTTCCCTGCTGCAGCCAAGGTGAACATTGGCAAATAATGTCAGTGATATAGTGGCAGCCTTCAACGAAAATGGTGCCTGCAGAGGCCAAGCCTCAGGAACTGCTACAGGGTTATAAAGCACAAAAAGCATGCCCGGGTTTCAAATGTTCCGGTGTGGAGCATTAACAACAGTCTACAAACGAGTAATGGGGAGAGCTCGCCTGAGAGTTCCTGTGCTACCACTAGGAGTTTCATAACGAATCGTCCACAGACAACGCCTGCTAATCCATCCTCAAAACCCTGTCCAGCAGGAACGAAAACCCCGGAGCCTATAAGGGATCTCCAACTCCACAGTGCAGGGAAACCAACCTAACCTAAAGTGGCTACAATTGACCAAGCAAACACACTCAAGGCTGCAGATGAAAGCTTGAAATGGATCCTTCCACACCCCAGTGGCACAGGCCACTGAGCTGCATCGCTAGCCCAAGCCTACTCATGATTCGGAAACGTGCTCAAATTCCTTCTCCAACGCCCCTGGCGTCCGCTGGCAGGGGTCTGTGCCTGAGCGTGGAACTCAACACCACCTCATGTGCCCACATCAGCAATGCTAACCAACTAGTGCTGCGGGTGGAACCTACTGCAAAGAAATAATGTCGGACAACAAAATCCAAGATTGCAATAACATAAATTTAACTCCCACGAGAGAAGTTGGGCCCTCAGCTTTCAAGTAGTCACTCTTCTTACCCAGGCCTTACCCACAAGGCATCTCCATTTGCTGATTATATCCGCCTTGCACAATTAAGCCCATTGCAGGCCATGGGCTGTCTGAACCATTTTCAAAACGATGACCAATGAACCTTGCACAAGTATCAGAGCCCACCTGCTGGGCAGAACCAGGTTGAGCTGTCAACCTTGCACAATTATCTGAGCCCCCTGCTGGCCATGGGCCGAACCATGTTGAGCATGATCAACCTTGCACAATTATCTGAGCTTCCCTGCTGGCCATGGGCAGAACCAGGATGAACAATCAACCACCCCAGTCTGCAACAACAGAAGGAGACATCTCTGCCAGGCATGTTATTGAATACATTATTTAGGAGTTTCGAAACAGGAAAATAATGCAATTGCACACACCTTGAGAAGGCAAGAAAGTAACTTGGTTTCCCACAATAAAGCCTTCCTCCTCCATTTGTCCATATATTTTTGTTCCAGTGGTTCAATGCGAACCGAGTAATCCTGTGAGAGACGCTGTTAGAGAGGTCCTCAACTCTCAACAGCTTTTTCGTTCTTGGGTAATTAGGCGCCCCATGGCCAACCAAGCGACGATCCCTAACCAGTGCCAACGACAAGCTTGCTTCTTCCTTTGCCCCAACTCTTCGTTGCTTGCATTTGAAGAACTGGTCCATCATCCATTAGCTGACTTCACAGAGTACAGGTTCGGGAGTGTGGACATCACAGGACTTCAAGGTCAAGGCTTTTGAGAAGAACCAATTGCTTTCAGACTTACCTCCAAACTTGCAAGGACTCTATGGTTTTTATTTTGTAGCAATTCTTAAAGGCTTGGTCTGTGCAGGCACCACTTCGTTGAATGATGGCTGGGAATGGACATCTTCTACATCACCGCAATCAAATCAAATTGAATTGAATTAGCTGACGGCAGGCTGGTACCATTGTCATGTACATACGCACATGGTAAGGTTGTTCGAGTGTCAATCATTTATTAGTAGTACAAATCTCGATTTGTAGCATCAAAGTCTGGCAAATCTGGGCTCAGGTACTGCACACGAGATAGCTAAACTCACAAGTCCTGCTGACTGATGAGAAGAGCTGTCACCTACTACAGTAGTAACTCCTTACAAGTTTGGAGGTAAGTCTGAAAGCAATTGGTTCTTCTCAAAAGCCTTGACCTTGAAGTCCTGTGATGTCCACTCCCGAACCTGTACTCTGTGAAGTCAGCTAATGGATGATGGACCAGTTCTTCAATGCAAGCAACGAAGAGTTGGGGCAAAGGAAGAAGCAAGCTTGTCGTTGGCACTGGTTAGGGATCGTCGCTTGGTTGGCCATGGGGCGCCTAATTACCCAAGAACGAAAAAGCTGTTGAGAGTTGAGGACCTCTCTAACAGCGTCTCACAGGATTACTCGGTTCGCATTGAACCACTGGAACAAAAATATGGACAAATGGAGGAGGAAGGCTTTATTGTGGGAAACCAAGTTACTTTCGCTTGCCTTCTCAAGGTGTGTGCAATTGCATTATTTTCCTGTTTCGAAACTCCTAAATAATGTATTCAATAACATGCCTGGCAGAGATGTCTCCTTCTGTTGTTGCAGACTGGGGTGGTTGATTGTTCATCCTGGTTCTGCCCATGGCCAGCAGGGAAGCTCAGATAATTGTGCAAGGTTGATCATGCTCAACATGGTTCGGCCCATGGCCAGCAGGGGGCTCAGATAATTGTGCAAGGTTGACAGCTCAACCTGGTTCTGCCCAGCAGGTGGGGCTCTGATACTTGTGCAAGGTTCATTGGTCATCGTTTTGAAAATGGTTCAGACAGCCCATGGCCTGCAATGGGCTTAATTGTGCAAGGCGGATATAATCAGCAAATGGAGATGCCTTGTGGGTAAGGCCTGGGTAAGAAGAGTGACTACTTGAAAGCTGAGGGCCCAACTTCTCTCGTGGGAGTTAAATTTATGTTATTGCAATCTTGGATTTTGTTGTCCTGACATTATTTCTTTGCGAAGTAGGTTCCACCCGCAGCACTAGTTGGTTAGCATTGCTGATGTGGGCACATGAGGTGGTGTTGAGTTCCACGCTGGGGCACAGACCCCTGCCAGCGGACGCCAGGGGCGTTGGAGAAGGAATTTGAGCACGTTTCCGAATCATGAGTAGGCTTGGGCTAGATGCAGCTCAGTGGCCTGTGCCACTGGGGTGTGGAAGGATCCATTTCAAGCTTTCATCTGCAGCCTTGAGTGTGTTTGCTTGGTCAATTGTAGCCACTTTAGGTTAGGTTGGTTTCCTGCACTGTGGAGTTGGAGATCCTTATAGGCTGGGGTTTTCGTTCCTGCTGGACAGGGTTTTGAGGATGGATTAGCAGGCGTTGTCTGTGGACGATTCGTTATGAAACTCCTAGTGGTAGCACAGGAACTCTCAGGCGAGCTCTCCCATTACTCGTTTGTAGACTGTTGTTAATGCTCCACACCGGAACATTTGAAACCCGGGCATGCTTTTTGTGCTTTATAACCCTGTAGCAGTTCCTGAGGCTTGGCCTCTGCAGGCACCATTTTCGTTGAAGGCTGCCACTATATCACTGACATTATTTGCCAATGTTCACCTTGGCTGCAGCAGGAAGGCCGGCACAAAAATTCGAGCTTGTACAATGCTTGCATTCTGGAGCATTTCTGCAGTGGCGTTGAAGGAGAACACTATGTCGGTAAAGACTCCTCTAAGCACCGGCGAAAAGCGCCGGTTCCTCCCACCACGGTGTAGCTGTAACCTGCCGGCGGGATGTCAAGGCCCAAATCCCTCCACGTTGATGCTGCTGTTGGCTGGGAAGCCGCTGTTGTCGTTGAAAACCCTTGTCACCTTATTCTCGTAGCCCGAGCACTCCAAAGGTTCATCGAAGAGGTAGCATAGCCGCATGCGATCTCGGGGAGTTGGGATCCGACGTGGTGGTGAGGTGCACGTCGTACATGTCGATTTCGCCGAACAATGTGTTCGGATCGACCGGCGGCACCACCTCCTCCTCGGAAGGGGGTGAGGTGATACTAGAATTCTAGAACGAGGCTGAAAGGCTTCGCCGTGAAGGTGTCGCCGTTGATGGGACCGACTAAGGAAGGCGGCATCGCCGCTACCAGCCAGCACGCATGTCGCTAGCGTGGCGAGGACGGAAGCTCCTGCCCACATGCTTTAAAGTGGCCATGCTTTCAGGTGAGCTGTCAGCTCTGGAATCTGGAAGCTGGAATTGCAGCAATGTTGGGACTTGGGAAGGAAGCTGGTGGAACTGGAAGCACTAGGAAAACGCGGGTTTGTGCTTCTTCTTATTCACCTAATGCGATCCAAGGACAGTTAGGATGATTGTGATGCCCAGACACGCCGCTAACATTGGCCAAGGTTGCGTCATCATCAGTGCAATCATTCTTCGAGTACTGCACGCCTACCGTGCTGCCCAGGCCTGTGAAAGAGACCACCCAAATTGTAACATAGGTGATGCTATCCTCCTCCTCCTCATCCTGCAACTTCCAGGGCGGTTTGGCTCGAAATCAAATCGCTCAAAGATTACGACCAACGGAGGTGATAATACTGCCCACAATTACTCGTCCTTCTCGCTACACACCGCCCACTACCCATTCGCTAGTTCTTTCATCTTCCCTCGTTCCCTTTGCCGTTCCGTGTCCTCGTCTTCCAGATCTATCGTCTCCGACGTTTATACCAAAGCAGGATAACCTCCTGCAGCCTGTGAATTTTACCAATGTCTCCGACTTGGGCCAGAAACCCCAATGCACACGCACTCTCCAGCTTCCTCCTCCTCAGAGTGGACAAGTACACGTCGGGAGGATAGGGCAGTGGATCCATCCGAATCGTCGAACCCCAGTTCCCCGTGGTTACTCTTCCTGCTACTCACATAATCCCTATTCCAGGTCGGGAATATCTGTACGTCCCGCCCCGATCCCGACGCATAGCACGGCTGGCTGAAGTAGAAGCCCGCGTCCTTGATCTTGGAACCCTCCTCCTCCCGTTCCAGCACCCACTTCCCGGCGATATTGTCCAACTTCAGCCTCCCGAATCTTCTCACCATCCACTTCGCATTCCTGTCCACCGCCCGGTATACAACTCGTCCTCCGTCCATCCGGCCCAGATCATCAGCATCTCGGTGTTGTAGTCGAACAGTAGCTGGAACGTCTCCCACACCGCCTTCCCCAGCTTCGGGTCGTTCTGCCATCCCATCGCCTCGATGTACTCCGCGAACGCCTTCTCCTCCCAGCTGTACATCCACACCTGCACCAACCCCTGCTGCTGCCCTGACGGCGGGTGACGATGGCGATGTACACCATCCTCCCCTTCACGCAGCTGGAGATGAATTGGCCCACGTTTCTGACCGGCGCACTGGATGGGCCGGGGCCTTCGATTCTCCTGCCGGCTGTGGTCATCTCCGATCCCGGCACCCACTTCTCCACGCTGGTGATGTGCGTTGCAACCCTGATGGTCACAGCCCCGGTGCGCGGATTCTCCACAGCCCCGAACTCCAGAATGCGGAAGTCCAGGAAACTGGGCAGGGTGAGCAAGTGCGCGAACACGTGCTCCTGGGAGTTGGGCGACTGCAGCTCGGGTTGGCACTGGATCTCCTTCCAGGTCGTCGGGTGGCTGGGATCGCCCACCAGGTAACTGGACATGAGCCGGGCCGCGCGGCGGAAGTAGAGCCCCACCATGTAGGAGGCCGGGGTGAGCGGCTGGATCCGGCGGATGGCAGACTCCACCCTGTCCACGGGCACCCAGTACCACAGCGGATTGGGATTCTCGGGGTCGTGAAGCCACAGCCGCGTGGCCTCCCGGGGAGCCATCACCTTCCACCGGTCGGCCATGCCGGGCTGCACCAGCATGAAGCACCACGGCTGCTCCACAAGCACGTTCTCGCTCGAGCGCGAATCGGAGTCGGATCCGCTTGTGTACACGCTTCCCGCTCCATCTGAGTCGCTATCGCTATGTTTCCAATCGGGTTTGTTTCGAGGTGGATCTGTCCACTCCAGCTCCTCCCCAGCGCTCTCTACTGCCAGGATCATCTCATCGCTGCTTGTCTCGGCCATGTCGACGTGCCTCCATTCGGCCTGTACAGGCAGCTCTCGATGAAGTCTCCGGGTTACAGCAGATTTCTTCACTGCAATCTTGAACCTTGGAGTAACAAAGGTATTCCGTGGCCCATTCAATTCGGTGCATCCCGTTCGGCTTCCCATATTCTTGTACTGTCGCTGGTTTTCGAGCTCCAAATTCCACAAATATCCGGCAAGTTACCCAGATCGACTGTCGGGTTTGAAGTTCACTCAGCGGCAGGAATTTGAACGGATTGGATGAAACACTACAACCGCCTACAGCTCAGCTTTGCTTTGCAACCAGGACGAGGAACGAGAGGAACTTTCTCCTTTCCATTGGTCCTTTGATATGCGCATACCTGACTTCAGGGAGAAACTATGCACGTCTGAACCCTTGTCTTTCAGTTGGTATGTGACGCCTTCATATACACTTGGCACCAGTAGCAGAAGTAATCTGAATGTTACCCAAACAGTTACAGGGTTCAGTAACTTTTGTGATGCAAACCTCAAGAAATTGCTCAACACCCATTCCTTCATAACCTCCAACGTGATTGGAACCAACATCGCGATGGAAAAAACGCGCATGGTGAGTGTTTAGGAAGAACTCACATTCAGTGACAGCTTGAACTTGTCGTGCCATAAATACACAAGTCAGCTGTATGTTTAGTAGCCACTGGATCGCCACGCCTGTTTGCCCATCCACGGACTATTCAGCAGCTCACAAAATATTGTTACCCTGAAAAGACCCATCCTATATCTTGCTCTTGCTCCGCTCCTGGTTTAGCTGAATCCACCTCTTGATTGAACCTATTGAAATTCAAGGTATGCGCATCCTCGCATTCGACATTCGGATACAAGAGGCTTTATCGGACTTACATCAAAGCTAAGAGCTCGTGCAGCTTACAAGATTAAAACTCTTGCCGCAATTCAGGTTGTTCTGCTGATGATCGAAAGCTCTATGAAGAGCTTCTCATGAAACCGAGAATATCCTGAGAATGTATTATTAAGAAAGTCAAGAGGTACAAGACTAAAGCCCACGTTCAGAAATCCAAGAGATAGAAAGCAGAAAGCCAAAGCTTATATATTTAAATATAAACTGAAGGTCAAAGATCAAGTAGGTTAACAGCCAACAGCCAAAGTTTATTGAAATCGTGGGATTAAGGCCTTGAATTCCAAAACCATTACTTATTTAGTTCTAACAAATGTATAAGGACTGAGCCAACGCTCTTCATTCTAATCGCAATGAAGCAAAGCGCTTGCAAGTTGCACAAGCCAAACGGATCATATCCTTAGCTTATTCTTTTCTCTTCTTAGCTCAGTCGATGTAAACTACTGCGAGTCCACATCATGAAGACGGTAGAGGATTCTCAACAGAAGAAGAAGAAGAATTTTATTTCAGTCCACTAAGGAAGGATTTCCGTCATGGGACTTGGTACTTAAGCCACTTGTACCATGCCTCTACTTGCCAAGGGCATCCACTCCTTTAGGCACCCCATCTAAGTACCCATCTGAGCTCAGGATGCTTAATCACGGCGTTCTTATAAATGTGTGTCCATTTGGCCTAAGCCAGGCTGGTCGCCGCTCTCGGCAGTCTTCACCTCGGACGGGTAGCCACTGGAGGCTCGTCTGCATTTCACACAAACCAGAAGCGAATTATCCTCTTTGTTGGGAACCCACTTACAGTCTGACTTGTCCTCCACGGGTTTCTCCTTCAACAAAGGAGTAGTCCATGACTTGGATTTCGACGTTCCCTGCACGGCCCACTTGGACTTGCAGATCTCATCGCCATGGTGCTGGGTCACTGGGTCCTTACCTGAGCCGCCCTGGGGATGAGGATACCAAGGTGCAGATTTTCAGGATGCTCAGGATGCTCGTATTGAGGATGTTCGGCATGCTCACGAGCTACCGCTTCCGAATAAGGATGACGCCAACTGCTGGGCAGAACCAGGTTGAGCTGTCAACCTTGCACAATTATCTGAGCCCCCTGCTGGCCATGGGCCGAACCATGTTGAGCATGATCAACCTTGCACAATTATCTGAGCTTCCCTGCTGGCCATGGGCAGAACCAGGATGAACAATCAACCACCCCAGTCTGCAACAACAGAAGGAGACATCTCTGCCAGGCATGTTATTGAATACATTATTTAGGAGTTTGAAACAGGAAAATAATGCAATTGCACACACCTTGAGAAGGCAAGGAAAGTAACTTGGTTTCCCACAAAAGCCTTCCTCCTCCATTTGTCCATATATTTTTGTTCCAGTGGTTCAATGCGAACCGAGTAATCCTGTGAGAGACGCTGTTAGAGAGGTCCTCAACTCTCAACAGCTTTTTCGTTCTTGGGTAATTAGGCGCCCCATGGCCAACCAAGCGACGATCCCTAACCAGTGCCAACGACAAGCTTGCTTCTTCCTTTGCCCCAACTCTTCGTTGCTTGCATTTGAAGAACTGGTCCATCATCCATTAGCTGACTTCACAGAGTACAGGTTCGGGAGTGTGGACATCACAGGACTTCAAGGTCAAGGCTTTTGAGAAGAACCAATTGCTTTCAGACTTACCTCCAAACTTGTAAGGAGTTACTACTGTAGTAGGTGACAGCTCTTCTCATCAGTCAGCAGGACTTGTGAGTTTAGCTATCGTGTGCAGTACCTGAGCCCAGATTTGCCAGACTTTGATGCTACAAATCGAGATTTGTACTACTAATAAATGATTGACACTCGAACAACCTTACCATGTGCGTATGTACATGACAATGGTACCAGCCATGCTGGGCAGCGATACCTGGGGCTGGAGTCGGAGCCTTAATTGGGCGCTGGCCACGGCGGGCGAGGCGATGGAGCCGGAGCCTTGTGCGGGCCCCTGCCCTTGCCTGGCGAATATGGCTGTTTCTTCTCCGCAAGCCGCTTGCCGCGCCACCCAGGGGCGAGCTGGGTGCAGGTCGTGAATCCGCACCACGAATTGGTCTGCACGGATCCGGCAGGGCAGGTGACCGACTTGCTGCTGGGCTCTGAACCTGAACCTCTGTCCAGCAGGAGACAAACCCCGGAGCCTGTAAGGGATCTCCAGCTGCCACTTTGCAGCCGCAACCTAACCTTAAAGAAGATGGAATCGACCAAGTGGATGAAGGCTTGGAATGGATTGCTATTCATCGGTTAGTAACATTTCTTCCTCATACAGCAATTTCACGGCAGCGGCTTGCATGCCATCTACATTAAACCCTAAGCCCTATCTCAAGAGGTGCAAGTCGCCCTGTCTGTCCACTTTCCAACAAACAAACCCTAAACCCTATCTCCAGATGTAATGTTGCGTAGGCATTAAACGCGTGTTGGGACTGGTAGCAGACAATCTTGAGACACAGGATCCACTTCTCTTAATTCAACTTCCAATCAAGCCAGTCGCTTGCAAGATGCAAGCTCATAATCCAGCACGGCCACAACCGATCCTATCGATCAACAGTAGGTACTAGGATCGACATCAAGTTCACGGAAGAAGAGCATACTCGACAGACTCGTCCCGCTGTCGATAGCCTTCGCCACCTACGGGTAGCTACCGGAGGGCACGTCTGCACATTTCACACATACCAGAAGCCAATTTCCTCGTTCTTGGAAACCAACTTGCAGCCCGGCTTGTCCTCCCAAGCGGAGTCTTTCATGGGTTCCTCCTTGGAGTAGTCCATCACCTCGATGACGTTGCCCTCCACCGTCCACTTGGTGTTGCAGCTGTTGTCGCCGTGGTGCGGGGCACTGGAGCCTTGGCCCGCCGTGGGATGAGGATGCCCGGCTGATGCGGGTGCTCGAGATGCTCATGAGGATGCTCGCCATGCTCAGGAGCTTCGGAATAAGGATGATGCCAGTTGCTGGGCCGCGACACCTCCGACAATTGCAACGATCTGGAGTAATGGTGACTACGAGGCGACGGCATGGTGCCCATGACCGTGACCATGCGCAGGAGCTGGAGCCGGAACTTGGTGGTGATGGACTGGCGATGGAGCCGGCGCCTTGTGGTGATGGGCTGGCGATGCAGCCTTGCGGTGATGGGCTGGCGACGGAGCCGGCGCCTTGTGCTGATGGGCTGCTGGCGACGGAGCCGGCGTGGGCGCCTTGTGGTGGTGAGCCGGCGATGGAGGCGGCGCCTTGTGGTGATGCACAGGCGACGGAGCCGGCGTCTTGTGGTGATGGACTGGCGATGGAGCAGGCGCCTTGTGGTGATGATGCATGGGCGATGGAGCTGGAGAGTGAGCAGGCGTGGGCGTGCTTCCGGTGGGGTGATGATGCCCGTGATGATGTCGCGCAGGAAGCTGCCATGGCTGAAAACGCCCACCGAGTCGACCAGGACCTCGTCGTACGCCCGTCTCTGCCGCGAGCCGCTTGCCGTGCCACCCGGGGCGAGCTTGGTGCATGCCGTGAACCCGCACGACGAGGTCGTTTCCACAGCGCCGGCGGGGCAGGATGCGGGATCCGTCTTGCTGCTCGGCTTCAGCGCGACCCACACCCGGCCCCGGCAGAACGGGAGCCGGGCAAACCACTTGCTGCCACGCCCACCCGCCTTCGTGATCACCTTCACCGTCACCCCAGCGACCCCACGACGTCAGGGTCGGCTGCGTTGCTCCACCCTCCCGTGCGGCCAGACGGTGCCCAGATCCGGGTCCACCTGCGACACATGGACCTGGTCGGCGTCGGCCCAGGCGTTGAGCGAGACCCCTCCACCGGTTGAGCCGCCGACTTGGCCAGGCCGGCGAGCGCCAGAAGGAGGGAGCAGGAGGAGCAGAGGCGATGGAGATGGGGATGGCGGGCGGCGGGAATGGGAGCGGGACGATGCGGGCCGCTCCATGTCGGATGGGCTCCGCGTCGACCTCAGGGAGCTGCGAGGTTGGTGCTGGAAGGAAGGCTGTGGGAAGAGAGGAGCAGTGCAGTGGAATGGAGGTGTGGAGGTGGACACTGGCATCATATACAGTAGGCCGCAAGGTTGGTGCAAGGCTGGTCCACGGCCGGCCAGAGTTTCTGCTGCTACAGCGCGGGAACCGATGGCAAGCCAGGCTGACCTCGCTGATTCTTGGGCATTTTCCGGAAATCAAGCATCCGGAGGTGCACGTGAGTTTAGTGCCCGTGTCTGTCGCGATTGCTGCGAATCCCACCATCGCTGCGCTCTGGTGCGAATCTGGCTCGTGGAAACCAACATGTTTGCTTTCCCGAGGGCTGACTTGGTAGCCACAGTGGGAGCTCCTCGAGGACGGACTTGGTAGCCCACCGTGGAGCTCCTCAATGGTTATCGGCGTTACATCTTTACGATTCACCTCCTTTTTGCAAGTAGAAGCTTTGGCCGAGTGGTTCCATTCCTTGCTTCCATTCCCCACCCTCCCTTTTCTTGCCTGCCGCCTCGCTGTTCTAACCTCTGCCCCTCCACTTTTCCTTTCAAATTTTGCCATCCTCCCGTGCAAACCAACCCCCGCCATCCTGGTTTGATGCGGATTGTAAGCATGCGCTCTCAATTGCATCTCACTTTGCGCCAACTTAATCTCCTCCGGATCCCATCATTCCGCTTTTACAAAGCCACCAAGCCTTACAAAGCCTTCATCTCCATGAAAAAGTCCCAATTCATCCAAGAACACACACCGTCTTATCTCTGTCAACGCCCCGGTGGCTCGCCTTTGGAAGGAATTCCACACCCGCTCACCCATTCTTCTCAAAGCCACTCTGAACTCCTCTCCTATGTTCATAGTCTTTACCACATCCCTCTCGCCTCCTTGCCTCGATTCCTCCGATCCCGGTCTGGTTTCACCGCCAATCTGCTGTCTGCTATCAAGCTCGTGGTACACCATCGACCCTAATGGTATCCCCGGGATTTATTCCGGTTTGACTCTACCTCCTTCTCCTCGCATCTTGCCTCTCTGCTTAATGATGCTTTGTCTTTCGGTTTCGATCCTTGGTGTGAGAATGATATCCACTCCATTCTCAAGGTCACCCTTATCTCCCTTCTAATTACCGATTTATCAGTGGAGTCTATCTATGCTAAGATCTTTAGCTCTAGTTTGGAGATCTTGACTACTTCTGAGGAGGCTAAGTGCTCGGCTGTTTCTGCCCGGCCTGAATACTTTGGATCATCTTTTACCCTCCGGCTATTGGACATCCCAAGAAGCACGTCATCGTTGTTTTGTTGACTTTAGCGTGCTTTCAACTCGCCTTGGGATAAGTTGTTTGAGACTTCAATCTCTTAAGATGCCTCCTCATTTGTGGCATGTCACTTCTTCTACAAAAGGGTCTTTGCTCGAATCAAGACTCCCGTGGTTTGTCTTCCCACCGATCCCTATCCAACTTGGCGTCGCGACCCTTTGTCCCCAAATCTCTTTGGGTTGTATATTGATGAGCTTGAGGAATGGCTTCTTCGATCCGGCGACCGGTGCTCGGCTATTTCGAAAGTATTCCTATCCTCCTATATGATATTGTTCTTTTATCTCATTCTGAGGGCCTCAGCAATCGGATGTTTTATCCCTTTTTGTAAAACCAAGGGTCTCTTTGTCAATCTGCAAGACCAAGATTACGGTTCAACACTGGGATTACAAGGGTGATTGCAAATTTTATTATGATGGTCGGGAGGTGGAGATGGTTCGATCCTATACTTATCTGGGTATCACTATTTTCGGTCCTAAATTTAACTGGACCTCCTCCGCCTCCTCCCGCGCTACCAAGGGATGGGCTCTTCGCCGTTTTGCTGTGATGAATTCGTGATATCAATCTTCTAAGCATTGCTCAACACTATGGTAATTCCCTCGCCTTGTATGGCGCTGAAATTTGGGGCCGGATCTTTCCCTTCTTCTTGGGCAAAGGTGGAAAGGGTTCAATCTTCCTTTCTCCGCTCACATTGCTTGTAAGCGTGACTCCATTACCCATCCTCCTTTCTCGAATTTGCGCCTTTCTCGAACTTGATCTCTCATCCTTTCTTTACCGCCTCCACCTCCTTGATATTGCTAATCCCATTTTGGATCCCCTTACCTCCTCCTTGCCTTTAGGTCCTCCCGCCTCGCTCAATCGACCCACAAGCTTCCGGCTTTCAAGCTGCCAACCGCTTAGAAGATTCGAGTTTGAACCTTTTCGACTCCCCTTGGCCCCCTCTCCTCCCAACTCCCCTTTCTCACATCCCCAACCACTCCATTCGCAGGCCCTTAAATTAAGATACCTTCGCCACCGGTCCCCTCTTTCCTTTTCCCCTCTCACTTCTAGACTCCGCTTTTACAAAGACGAGAGCTCCGAGTTAATCCTCCCTCCGTAAATTTCCTACCCCGCCTGCCACCTTTCCTTCAAACTCCGCACACTCATAGGTCAATTTCGTTAGCTCCCACCACCTCCTGATTGAGACCGACTGCTGGCTCAAGCCTACCCTCCCAAGACGATAGGATCCGCAAGCTTTGCTCCTTGGATCCCGAATGAATCACACTTCCTCTTTTATTGTCCCTATGCCGATATTCGGTCTCGTTACACTCTTCTTTTGAATGTGCTTCTCGCCCATGATTTTTTCTTTCCACATTCCTAGGCTCTGGACTATGTCTCTCGAGCTTCTTGATCTTGGCAGTCCTTGTTGGACTCCTAGTAGTCTTGCCTTCTTTTACGCTTCCCTCATGCACCGCTTCTCTAGTTCGACGTATAAGTATCTCGTCCCATGATGGTTCTTCCATCCTTAGTGGACATAAATAAAGTTTTGTTGTTGTTGGTTAAAGGGGTGTTAAAGGTTTAGTGGACATAAATAAAGTTGTTGTTGCTTACTTAACTACATGGGTTGGTGCGAGAGTTCGAATCCGCATGTGGTTGTTTTACACCCACTTGATATTAGAACACCATTTCGATGCTAGAATATCGTATCGTTTTACCCAATTGTGATTATACAGCGTGGAGAATGAGAAACCCACAACAACGCTAATTACGCATGTAACATGATAAAATTAAAATTAGATAGGTGAACCCATCTTTATGTATAAGTAAAATAGATATATCGTTGAGTAGATCTCTTTGACCTCCAAATGGCTTAAGCCAAATGGACACACACATCTTAAGAACGTCTCTACACAACAAAGGGGACACGGATGGGAGTACGAGCGAATGCCTCGGACTCGGACTCGGATAGAGTACCCAGAGACCAATGCCTCGCGTGGATGGGCTACAGAGCAATACCTCGGACCCGGATGAGGTACCTAAAGACCAATGCCTCGGACCTAGATGGGGTACCTAGAGCACTTAGAGAGAAATGACTCGGACTTGGATGGGGTAGGAAAGCAATGCCTCAACCCGGATGGGGTACCTAGAGACCAATGCCTCTAATGGGGTACTTAGAGAGTAATGCCTCGGACCCAAATTGGGTACCTAGAGACCAATGCCTTGGACACGGGATGAGGTACCTCGAGAGCAATGCCTCAGTGCTAGTAGCCTAGTTGACTCCATGGAGCAAATTGTGCGGAGAACCAAGTGCCATGGCGAAGGGGTACCTAGAGTACTAGAGACCCATGACTCGGACATGGATGGGGTAGTTACCTACCATACCTAGAGACCAATGACTTAGACAGATGGGGTACTTAGAGAGGCAATGCCTCTAGTGCTATTAGCCTAGTTGACTTCATTGAGCAAGTTGCCACGAGAACCAAGTGCCATGGCGGCATGTTCATCGTTAGTGCACTTCAAATAAATTTGTTTGTTTGTCTTCCAGAATTGAGAATTCAAATTTTAAACTTTCTAGAAATTAAGAATTCAACATCAATCTAATTGAAAAATCTTGAAATATATAAATTACATCTACAATAAGTTGAACTTGTTTACCACTATACTTAAGTGTCTCTATCTAAATTGACTACCATAGATAGGGTGCTGGGTTGAGTGCCCCTTCACTTAGTATTTTATTTTTAGAAAAGGTGTAATTTTAACAATAAATTAGTTTTACAGAGTTTACAAAAAAATTATTTTACTCCAATTACACACTCTGTAAGTTTGAAATAGTAAGCCAATAGCTTTTGTTCCACGGGAAAAAGTGATGCAATGGAAAAGCTGTTGTTAAGATCCAATCGATAGCCAAATGAAAGCGGTGTGTAACTTGCAAACCCGAGTGCGACCGCGCTTGACTCGGTGTTGGACTCGTACACTCAAGTGCCGAGGATACATCTATACACAACTTTCGACAAAAAAATATATTAGTTTTTAATAAACTAATAAATATTAAATATTTTAGTAAAATAACTTTAATTTTTGCCCAAAGTATAGCCTTCTATATTGTATTGAAGATAACAAATCTTTGCAATCGTAGGATGGTTGATCAACTATACACATATATGTTTTGAATATTTTTGTGTTATAGATAAATTATATTTTGGATGCCCATGATATCTGCTATCCAATACGGTTCAAATGAGGATGAAATTTTCTGATCTTCATCAACTAGTGAAAATAAAAATATGTTCAATGTTTCATTTTGTCTCATTGGGGTTCCCCTTCCACTGTGCAAAGTCAATAAGCCGTTGGTTGTAAGCATGCCTTCGTAAATTTGCATTTTCTCACCTTTTGTTGGCCATCCTGTTTCTCCAACTATGATTTGCATATTACCATAACATCCACATCCATTAAAGTGCTACTACACATGTCATATGATGCTTGAAATAAACTAGGATATGGCATTTGTGTTAATTTGTTGCATTCAAAAGCATATGCTAGAGGAATCGATCATTACTATCGAGAGCATAGAAAGGATATACATTTATTGAAAATACCCTCAATTTTATCTAAAAATGCTACAATATCTTTCATAACATATGATAGATCCTCACGAAATGTTGATTGTGATGGAATACTCGAACTTGAAACAACATCATAATTGAAAGTTGTAAGCCTTATGGTATCGACCATATATTTTCTTCAAAGCTTGATATAAATTTTGTAATGGGAGTAACATAGGAGCAAAATTTTGATTCGAGAAAAGTAAAGAGGTTCGTTCCCAAGACCAATATACCCGCAATAAAAGATTGAATTAGTGTTCCACAAAGAAATTCATACAAAACCTTCACGTTTACAATGAATTTCTCCTTACATGATATTTGTACCACGGTGTTTATATGGCTTTACATTCTTTTGAATCCATTTACGCATTATGGACACTTTGAGAAAAGCATAATTATATCAATTTCAGTTCCTAGCATCACTCCGATTTACGAAGATGAAGCTAAGCGCATCCAAGGTCAGCATTTGGTGAAAAAATTTCACTTGATCAAAGCCATATCTTTTAATTAACTGAACCGCAAATGATGGGTCTAAGCGTTGAGATGAAGTCATTCCCCAATTTATTCCAATCCCTTCTGTTGTCAAACTTAAACAACATAATACTATGCAAAATAATATAAACTTCATTATAACGATTTGAAAGAAGGCTCCTTCGTAACGCAAACTTTTCTGTGAGACCTAATGGTACATTGGTCTTGCATGCAAAATCATGCCGCATGTGTATCTTTAAAAACCATCTAATACTTTTGACAAAATCTCATTTTATAGTTCTCCTAGGAGCACCTCTCACTATGGAGCCAAGATATATGTAGCAAGTGCCGGACAACCAACAGCCTTGGATCGCGCCAATTCACTCCTGCTCCAAGATGTGCACAAAAATCTCACAACGTTTTATTTCTCACGACACAATTCTAGGCCCCCAGCAGTCCAGCGCGCACAAATGACTCATAAAAGACCTCCTAAAGGCTGCTCTTTATTCACAAAGTACATATTAGAGTCCAGCCATTACGCCCCTTTGGCTAGGGCACTTAGACTCAATGAGAACTTAGCTCTTCTAGCTAGATCTCCACAATCCCCAATGTAAAGCATAAGCTTTTAGGCTAACCCTTTTGTATCTCAGAAGCTCGCCCCAATTGGAAAATTAGAATACTTGGATTGTTTGCAAGCCACATATCTCTAGGAGGTCCTCTTCAGGCAGCTACCACTTCAGTGGTTGTAACATTCCCTCTCTAGGCAGGTTATAATACAACTAATCTGAACAATGGCCAAGAAAGAAAGCTGTTAATGTAATCATCGTCCATAAAATATTTTTGAATATTTTAAATAAGTTAGAAGCCATATGGAGAATAGATTTTCAAATTACAATATAGGATGTTAATATGAATGTGTTTCAAACAAAAACTTCTAATATGGTAGTCCTCTTCAATGAATTAATTATCAATATATCTATTAATAATTATGGAAGAAGTCATATAAAGAAGGTAAGCGCAGCCCAAAATTATCACGAAATAAAATTGATAAGTTGAGATAGTGGTTATTAAGGTTTATTTAGAGCTTAAGAAAACCTAGCTTGGGAAAGAAAAGTACCCGTACCTCGAAGGGTGGTTCAACAGGATAATGCCGAAATAATTATTTTTGAAAAAACAAGGTTCAACATAAATATTTATATTTTCAAAATTTCAACATTTACAAAAATAATTTTATCAAATTTCAAAATTTATTAAAATATATAGGTATATATAAAACTAATGGATATGTATAGATCTCCCTAAATAGGCTAATTTTCCACAAAAACCCTAGTTTCCTTTTTCGGCATCATAAACTCATAAATTTTTACCTATTCAACATTTTAACTATAATAATTTCTGGATTTTCAACTTTTACTAATTTTAATTAATTAACGCGAATCACCCTTGGGAGGTAGTAGGGAAGAAAAAACTTAAAACCCACTCTATATTTGGGTGAGAGTAGCGGTCTACAAATAATCTTCCTAAACTCTTGTGGAGAAGGTTTGATGAGGTTGGAAGGAAACTTTAATGAGAGTTGGAAAGAGTTAAATACTACAAGGGCTAACCTCGTATATGGGTAGATGGTCCAACGTCCCTAATGAGCAGCTGGGAATTGGTATAGGAGGATGGCGGGCTACTTGGAGGCCTAGTGTGGGTGCGTCTAGTGTGCGTTATAAAAAAAGCGTGTTTTGCCCTAGAAAAAATATAAATATAAATTATATATTAATATATTTTAAAAGTCACGTAATTTGGAATATAGACCAAGTCCAAGGTTTCCATGAGCTTCCAATTGATGGCATCGTGAAACCCCATGGACCCCTGGTTGGAACAGCTGGAATAATTGTGCCCCGTTCAGCACCAGTTGCCTTAGGATCTTCACTTTTGTGGGTGCTGGATGGGGTTGCTTTCTTTGTCTCCTACAGGCTCTGCCTGTAAGGTTTTGCCTCTGGCTATATCCAAACACGGTCTGGTTCTGCCTGTGCTCTTCTTGTAAGACCACCTTTGTAAAGCTTGTACAGGTTGTCCGCAAAAGAAAAACCCTGTCCACCAAACAAAACCCCAGAGCTTGTAAGTGATCTCAAGCTGCCATAATGCAGGGGAAACCGAACCTAGAGTACATGGAGTTTGACCACTACTGTAGACACCCTCAAGGCTGTGCAGATGAGGCTTGGAATTCTCGACATAAAGTAACATCTAAACTTTAACCGGAGACAAGCCTGGCCAGGGTGAACTGAGGCCAGCCTTTACTAACCCCAGAAAGCCGGGGGGTCCTCGATTTGTTTCAAGATGAATTCGAAAATAGGTTTGGATGATCTTTGCACCGAAAAATTTGCAGACATGCTTCTTGTCATGGCGTGAACCTCGGCTTTCCAACGAGCTCCCACTTGCCCAGATCCATGCCGGAAAGGCTTTGAAATCGCCATTGATCTTTTCGACGAGGCATGCACGGGCAATTGCTCTGTGGCTTGGCACATACTAGACGGTCTTGAACCCCATACGCGTACGCTTGTGAAAGTGAGCTTGAGGATGCTTTTCACAGTTCGCACAAAGCCATTTCGAACAAGCTTCAAGCTTCAGGTGACTTCAGGCATGCCTGGTGCGACGCCTACCGAAGGCAGCTGAAGCAATGCATAGGCCTGCAACTTCAATGCAATCATACAACACATGCTTGGCTCTTGGGACGCTGCTATATATGCGGCAGGAAGCTGGGTTGTATGTATGTACATGAAGGCCTTTTAGGGTTAGACGCTAGGGTTTGTGTCATCAGGCTGTGCTCTCAACTCTCAACAGTGCACCTTGTATGCTATGCTGTGGCTTCGTGCTCTAAAGCTCCTGTCCTGTATCTTTCATTCAAATTATTCTACAACCAACCAAACGGAACACCGAATTGAATGGGCCACGGAACACCGGTTGTTCCTTCAGTTTGAACACAGTGATGAGATCTGCTGCAACCCGGAGAAGAGATTGAATCATCGAGTGCTGCCTGTAGAGGGCGAACGCATGTTGGCAAGTCGACATGGCCGAGACGGAGACATCCAGCGACGAGATGATCCAGGCTGTAGAGGGCGCTGGGCGAGAAGCTGAAGTGGACTGATCCGCTTTTGTCCTGATTCAGATCCAAAGGAGGCGGATCCTTCCACTTCAGCTTCGCCCAGCGCCCTCTACAGCCTGGATCATCTCGTCGCTGGATGTCTCCGTCTCGGCCATGTCGACTTGCCAACATGCGTTCGCCCTCTACAGGCAGCACTCGATGATTCAATCTCTTCTCCGGGTTGCAGCAGATCTCATCACTGTGTTCAAACTGAAGGAACAACCGGTGTTCCGTGGCCCATTCAATTCGGTGTTCCGTTTGGTTGGTTGTAGAATAATTTGAATGAAAGATACAGGACAGGAGCTTTAGAGCACGAAGCCACAGCATAGCATACAAGGTGCACTGTTGAGAGTTGAGAGCACAGCATGACGAGACAAACCCTAGAAGAAGAAGAATGATAGACAAACCCTAGAGCCTAGCCCTAAAGGCCTTCCATGTACATACATACAACCCAGCTTCCTGCCGCATATATAGCAGCGTCCCAAGAGCCAAGCATGTGTTGTATGATTGCATTGAAGTTGCAGGCCTATGCATTGCTTCAGCTGCCTTCGAGCTGTCTGCACAAATCTTGAATGTCCAAGTTCTACGAAACAAAAGGCATATGCTACTTCAGGGAAAGTTCTAGGCAAACATGTTGATGCTGATCAATGTCCAGGACAAGGACAAGACGGGGCTATCTTCAGCTCAAGGAGAGGATCCACGTTCCTGTACACACGTCACCGCATCAGCCTGTACGCGTCGCATGCCTGAAGTCACCTGAAGCTTGAAGCTTGTTTCGAAATGGCATTGTGTGATCTGTGAATTAACGTGCGCGTATGAAGTTCAAGACCGTCTAGTATGTGCCAAGCCACAGAGCAATTGCCCGTGCATGCCTCGTCGAAAAGATCAATGGCGATTTCAAAGCCTTTCCGGCATGGATCTGGGCAAGTGGGAGCTCGTTGGAAAGCCGAGGTTCACGCCATGACAAGAAGCGTTTCTGCAAAATTTTCGGTCCAGAGATGTGAAACCAGATCGTCCAAACCTATTTTCGAATTCATCTTGAAACAAATCGAGGACCCCCCGGCTTTCTGGGGTTAGTAAAGGCTGGCCTCAGTTCACCCTGGCCAGGCTGTAACAGTTGACACCGACTTTCGACACTAGTGCGGGGATGTAGTGGAAGTAGAGCCCCACCATGGAGCTTGGAGTTCTGCGAATAGGTGGAATTGCCTTGAGAAGTGTGGAAGATGTGGATTACACCCTTAATCGAAGGCCTATAGGGTGTTGTGTCCTAAGTGAAGGGTTCTCATCGATGAGATCCTAGGCTGCACGTGTACTGTCGCTGCCACAAGAGAAGTTGTGCCTCTTCAGCCTTCAAGCGGTGACTATATCTCAATCTAGGGTCCACTTTCTGGTCTGTGACACGGTGGTGTGGAAGCAATCCATTCCAAGCCTTCATCTGCCTTGAGGGTGTCTACAGTAGTGGTCAAACTCCATGTACTCTAGGTTCGGTTTCCCCTGCATTATGGCAGCTTGAGATCACTTACAAGCTCTGGGGTTTGTTTGGTGGACAGGGTTTTTTCTTTTGCGGACAACCTGTACAAGCTTTACAAAGGTGGTCTTACAAGAAGAGCACAGGCAGAACCAGACCGTGTTTGGATATAGCCAGAGGCAAAACCTTACAGGCAGAGCCTGTAGGAGACAAAGAAAGCAACCCCATCCAGCACCCACAAAAGTGAAGATCCTAAGGCAACTGGTGCTGAACGGGGCACAATTATTCCAGCTGTTCCAACCAGGGGTCCATGGGGTTTCACGATGCCATCAATTGGAAGCTCATGGAAACCTTGGACTTGGTCTATATTCCAAATTACGTGACTTTTAAAATATATTAATATATAATTTATATTTATATTTTTCTAGGGCAAAACACGCTTTTTTATAACGCACACTAGACGCACCCACACTAGGCCTCCAAGTAGCCCGCCATCCTCCTATACCAATTCCCAGCTGCTCATTAGGGACGTTGGACCATCTACCCATATACGAGGTTAGCCCTTGTAGTATTTAACTCTTTCCAACTCTCATTAAAGTTTCCTTCCAACCTCATCAAACCTTCTCCACAAGAGTTTAGGAAGATTATTTGTAGACCGCTACTCTCACCCAAATATAGAGTGGGTTTTTAAGTTTTTTCTTCCCTACTACCTCCCAAGGGTGATTCGCGTTAATTAATTAAAATTAGTAAAAGTTGAAAATCCAGAAATTATTATAGTTAAAATGTTGAATAGGTAAAAATTTATGAGTTTATGATGCCGAAAAAGGAAACTAGGGTTTTTGTGGAAAATTAGCCTATTTAGGGAGATCTATACATATCCATTAGTTTTATATATACCTATATATTTTAATAAATTTTGAAATTTGATAAAATTATTTTTGTAAATGTTGAAATTTTGAAAATATAAATATTTATGTTGAACCTTGTTTTTTCAAAAATAATTATTTCGGCATTATCCTGTTGAACCACCCTTCGAGGTACGGGTACTTTTCTTCCCAAGCTAGGTTTTCTTAAGCTCTAAATAAACCTTAATAACCACTATCTCAACTTATCAATTTTATTTCGTGATAATTTTGGGCTGCGCTTACCTTCTTTATATGACTTCTTCCATAATTATTAATAGATATATTGATAATTAATTCATTGAAGAGGACTACCATATTAGAAGTTTTTGTTTGAAACACATTCATATTAACATCCTATATTGTAATTTGAAAATCTATTCTCCATATGGTTTAACTTATTTAAAATATTCAAAAATATTTTATGGACGATGATTACATTAATGCTTTCTTTCTTGGCCATTGTTCGATTAGTTGTATTATAACCGCCTAGAGAGGGAATGTTACAACCACCAAGTGGTAGTCATCAAGAGGACCTCCTAGAGATATGTGGCTTGCAAACAATCCAAGTATTCTAATTTTCCAATTGGGGCGAGCTTAGATACAAAAGGGTTAGCCTAAAAGCTTATGCTTACATTGGGGATTGTGGAGATCTAGCTAGAAGAGCTAAGTTCTCATTGAGTCTAAGTGCCCTAGCCAAGGGGCGAATGGCTGGACTCTAATATGTACTTTGTGAATAAAGAGCAGCCTTTAGGAGGTCTTTTATGAGTCATTTATGCGCTACTGGATCAGCCTAGAATTGTGTCGTGAGAAATAAACGTTGTGAGATTTTTGCACATCTTGGAGCAGGAGTGAATTACGCGATCCAAGGTCGTTGGTTGTCCGCACTTGCTACATATATCTTGGCTCCATAGTGAGAGGTGCTCCTAGGAGAACTATAAAATGAGATTTTGTCAAAAGTATTAGATGGTTTTTAAAGATACACATGCGGCATGATTTTGCATGCAAGACCAATGTACCATTAGGTCTCACACAGAAAAGTTTGCGTTACGAAGGAGCCTTCTTTCAAATCGTTATAATGAAGTTTATATTATTTTGCATAGTATTATGTTGTTTAAGTTTGACAATGTATGGGATTGAATAAATTGGGGAATGACTTCATCTCAACGCTTAGACCCATCATTTGCGGTTCAGTTAATTAAAAGATATGGCTTTGATCAAGTGAAATTTTTTCACCAAATGCTGACCTTGGATGCGCTTAGCTTCATCTTCGTAAATCGGAGTGATGCTAGGAACTGAAAATTCTGATATAATTGCGTTTTCTCAAAGTGTCCATAATGCGTCGAAATGGATTCAAAAGAATGTAAAGCCATATAAACACCGTGGTACAAATATCATGTAAGGAGAAATTCATTGTAAACGTGAAGGTTTTGTATGAATTTCTTTTGTGGAACACTAATTCAATCTTTTATTGCGGGTATATTGGTCTTGGGAACGAACCTCTTTACTTTTCTCGAATCAAAATTTTGCTCCTATGTTACTCCCAGCCTTACAAAATTTATATCAAGCTTTGAAGAAAGAAAATATATGGTCGATACCATAAGGCTTACAATCCTTTCAATTATGATGTTGTTTCAAGTTCGAGTATTCCATCACAATCAACATTTCGTGAGGATCTATCATATGTTATGAAAGATATTGTAGCATTTTTAGATAAAATTGAGGGTATTTTCAATAAATGTATATCCTTTCTATGCTCTCGATAGTAATGATCGATTCCTCTAGCATATGCTTTTGAATGCAACAAATTAACACAAATGCCATATCCTAGTTTATTTCAAGCATCATATGACATGTGTAGTAGCACTTTAATGGATGTGGATGTTATGGTAATATGCAAATCATAGTTGGAGAAACAGGATGGCCAACAAAAGGTGAGAAAATGCAAATTTACGAAGGCATGCTTACAACCAACGGCTTATTGACTTTGCACAGTGGAAGGGGAACCCCAATGAGACAAAATGAAACATTGAACATATTTTTATTTTCACTAGTTGATGAAGATCAGAAAATTTCATCCTCATTTGAACCGTATTGGATAGCAGATATCATGGGCATCCAAAATATAATTTATCTATAACACAAAAATATTCAAAACATATATGTGTATAGTTGATAATCAACCATCCTACGATTGCAAAGATTTGTTATCTTCAATACAATATAGAAGGCTATACTTTGGGCAAAATAAAGTTATTTTACTAAAATATTTAATATTTATTAGTTTATTAAAAAAACTAATATATTTTTTTGTCGAAAGTTTGTGTATAGATGTATCCCTCGGCACTTGAGTGTACGAGTCCAACACCGGAGTCAAGCGCGGTCGCACTCGGGTTTGCAAGTTACACACCGTTTGCTGGCTATCGATTGGATCTTAACAACAGGCTTTTCCATTGCATCACTTTTTTCCCGGTGGAACAAAAGCTATTGGCTTACTATTTCAAACTTACAGAGTGTGTAATTGGAGTAAAATAATTTTTTTTTTGTAAACTCTGTAAAAACTAATTTATTGTTAAAATTACACCTTTTCTAAAAATAAAATACTAAGTGAAGGGGCACTCAACCCAGCACCCTATCTATGGTAGTCAATTAGATAGAGACACTTAAGTATAGTGGTAAACAAGTTCAACTTATTGTAGATGTAATTTATATATTTTCAAGATTTTTCAATTAGATTGATGTTGAATTCTTAATTTCTAGAAAGTTTAAAATTTGAATTCTCAATTCGCTGGAAGACAAACAAACAAATTTATTTGAAGTGCACTAACGATGAACATGCCGCCATGGCACTTGGTTCTCGTGGCAACTTGCTCAATGAAGTCAACTAGGCTAATAGCACTAGAGGCATTGCTCTCTAAGTACCCCATCCAGGTCTAAGTCATTGGTCTCTAGGTATGGTAGGTAACTACCCCATCCATGTCTGAGTCATGGGTCTCTAGGTACTCTAGGTACCCCTTCGCCATGGCACTTGGTTCTCCGCACAATTTGCTCCATGGAGTCAACTAGGCTACTAGCACTGGAGGCATTGCTCTCGAGGTACCTCATCCAGGTCCAAGGCATTGGTCTCTAGGTACCCAATTTGGGTCCGAGGCATTACTCTCTAAGTACCCCATTCCGGTCTGAGGCATTGGTCTCTAGGTACCCCATCTGGGTTGAGGCATTGCTTTCTAGGTACCCCATCCAAGTCTGAGTCATTTCTCTCTAAGTGCTCTAGGTACCCCATCTAGGTCCGAGGCATTGGTCTTTAGGTACCTCATCTGGGTCCGAGGTATTGCTCTGTAGCCCATCCACGCCCGAGGCATTGGTCTCTGGGTACTCTATCCGAGTCCGAGTCCGAGGCATTCGCTCGTACTCCCATCCAGGTCCCCTTTGTTGTGTAGAGACGTTCTTAAGATGTGTGTGTCCATTTGGCTTAAGCCATTTGGAGGTCAAAGAGATCTACTCAACGATATATCTATTTTACTTATACATAAAGATGGGTTCACCTATCTAATTTTAATTTTATCATGTTACATGCGTAATTAGCGTTGTTGTGGGTTTCTCATTCTCCACTGCTCGTTGTATAATCACAATTGGGTAAAACGATAACGATATTCTAGCATCGAAATGGTGTTCTAATATCGAAGTGGGTGTAAAACAACCACATGCCTGACAGATTCGAACTCTCGCAGACCAACCCATGTAGTTAAGTAAGCACAACAACAACTTTATTTATGTCCACTAAACCTTTAACACCCCTTAACCAACAACAACAAAAACTTTATTTATGTCCACTAAGGATGGAAGAACCATCATGGGATGATAGTAACAGAAAAGAGGTTTAAAACCGAGTACACTTACGCACGTCGAACTAGAGAAGCGGTGCATGAGGGAAGCGTAAAAGAAGGCAAAGACTACAAGGAGTCCAACAAGGACTGCCAAGATCAAGAAGCTCGAGAGACATAGTCCAGAGCCTAGGAATGTGGAAAGAAAAAATCTGAGCGAGAAGCCGCACATTCAAAAGAAGAGAGTAACGAGACCGAATATCGGCATAGGGACAATAAAAGAGGAAGTGTGATTGATTCGGGATCCAAGGAGCAAAGCTTGCATCCTATCGTCTTGGGAGGGGTAGGCTTGAGCCAGCGGTCGGTCTCAATCCGGA
This sequence comes from Anthoceros angustus, assembly GCA_010909165.1. Lineage (NCBI taxonomy): Eukaryota > Viridiplantae > Streptophyta > Anthocerotopsida > Anthocerotales > Anthocerotaceae > Anthoceros > Anthoceros angustus. The sequence continues at coordinate 259,037 of MU008151.1, forward strand.
GGTGGTGGGAGCTAACGAAATTGACCTATGAGTGTGCGGAGTTTGAAGGAAAGGTGGCAGGCGGGGTAGGAAATTTACGAGGGAGGATTAACTCGGAGCTCTCGTCTTTGTAAAAGCGGAGTCTAGAAGTGAGAGGGGAAAAGGAAAGAGGGGACCAGTGAGGCGAAGGTATCTTAATTTAAGGGCCTGCGAATGGAGTGGTTGGGGGATGTGAGAAAGGGGAGTTGGGAGGAGGGAGAGGGCCAAGGGGAGTCGAAAAGGTTCAAACTCGAATCTTCTAAGCGGTTGGCAGCTTGAGAAAGCCAAAGAAAAGAAGCTTGTGGGTCAAGATTGAGCCGAGCGGGAGGACCTAAAGGCAAGGAGGAGGTAAGGGGATCCAAAATGGGATTAGCAATATCAAGGAGGTGGAGGCGGTAAAGAAAGGATGAGAGACGAAAAAGGCCATCAAGTTCGAGGGAAAGGCTGCAAATTCGTAAAGGAGGATGGGTAATGGAGTCACGCTTACAAGCAATGTGAGCGGAGAAAGGAAGATTGAACCCTTTCCACCTTCGCCCAAGAAGAAGGGAAAGATCCGGCCCCAAATTTCAGCGCCATACAAGGCGGAGGGAATTACCATAGTGTTGAACCGCTCAAGATTGATATCACGAATTCATCACAGCAAAACGGCGAAGAGCCCATCCCCTTGGTAGCGCGGGAGGAGGCGGAGGAGGTCCAGTTAAATTTAGGACCGAAAATAGTGATACCCAGATAAGTATAGGATCGAACCATCTCCACCTTCTGACCATCATAATAAAATTTGCAATCACCCTTGTTATCCCGAGTGTTGAACCGCATAATCTTGGTCTTGCGCAGATTGACAAAGAGACCCTTGGTTTTGCAAAAAAGGGATAAAACATCCAGTTGCAGGCCCTCTGGGGAATGAGGTAAAAGAACAATATTATCCGCATATAGGAGGATAGGAATATTTTCCAGAAATAGCCGAGCACTAGGGTCGCCACATCGAAGAAGCCATTCCTCAAGCTCATCAATATACAATCCAAAGAGATTTGGGGACAAAGGGTCGCGAACGCCAAGTTGGATAGGGATCCGTGGGAAGACAAACCACGGGAGTCTTGATTCGAGCAAAGACCCTTTGTAGAGAAGGGTAGCAAGATGCCACAAATGAGGAGGCATCTTAAGAGATTGAAGTCTCAAACAACTTATCCCAAGGCATGAGTTGAAAGCACGCTTAAAGTCAACAAAACAACGATGACGTGCTTCTTCGGATGTCGAGCCCCTTCAACAATAGCCCGGAGGGTAAAAGATGATCCAAAGTATTCAGGCCGGGCAGAAACAGCCGAGCACCTTAGCCTCCTCAGAAGTAGTCAAGATCTCCAAACTAGAGCTAAAGATCTTAGCATAGATAGACTCCACGGTGATAAATCGGTAATTAGAAGGGAGATAAGGGTGACCTTGAGAATGGAGTGGATATCATTCTCACACCAAGGATCGAAACCGAAAGACAAAGCATCATTAAACAGAGAGGCAAGATGCGAGGAGAAGGAGGTAGAGTCAAGAACCGGAATAAATCCCGGGGATACCATTAGGGTCGATGGTGTACCACGAGCTTGACAGCACGGGCAACTAGATTGGCGTGAAAACCCGAGACCGTGATCGAGGAATCAGGCAAGGAGGCAGAGGGATGTGGTAAAGACTATGAACATAGGAGAGGAGTTCAGAGTGGCTTTGAGAAGAATGGGTGAGCGGGTGTGGAATTCCTTCCAAAAGGCGTAGCCACCGGGGCGTTGACAGAGATAAGACGGTGTGTTCAGCTTGGATGAATTGGGACTTTTTCATGGAGATGAAGGCTTTGTAAGGCTTGTCAGTGGCTTTGTAAAGAGCAGAATGATGGGATCCGGGGAGGAGATTAAGTTGGCGCAAAGTGAGATGCAATTGAGAGCGCATGCGCTTACAATCCGCATTAAACCAGGGATGGCGGGGGGTTGGTTTGCACGGGGAGGATGGCAAAATTTGAAAGGAAAAGTGGAGGGGGCAGAGGTGAGAACAGCAGAGGCGGAAGTGGCAGCGCGACAAGAAAAGGGGAGGGTGGGGGAATGGAAGCAAGGGAATGGAACCACTCGGCCAAAGCTTCTACTTGCAAAAAAAGAGGTGAATCGTAAAGATGTAACGCCGATAACCATTGAGGAGCTCCACGGTGGGCTACCAAGTCCGTCCTCGAGGAGCTCCCACTGTGGCTACCAAGTCAGCCTCGGGAAAGCAAACATGTTGGTTTCCACGAGCCCGCGGGATTCGCACCAGAGCGCAGCGATGGTGGGATTCGCAGCAATCGCGACAGACACGGGCACTAAACTCACGTGCACCTCCGGATGCTTGATTTCCGGAAAATGCCCAAGAATCAGCGAGGTCAGCCTGGCTTGCCATCGGTTCCCGCGCTGTAGCAGCAGAAACTCTGGCCGGCCGTGGACCAGCCTTGCACCAACCTTGCGGCCTACTGTATATGATGCCAGTGTCCACCTCCACACCTCCATTCCACTGCACTGCTCCTCTCTTCCCACAGCCTTCCTTCCAGCACCAACCTCGCAGCTCCCTGAGGTCGACGCGGAGCCCATCCGACATGGAGCGGCCCGCATCGTCCCGCTCCCATTCCCGCCGCCCGCCATCCCCATCTCCATCGCCTCTGCTCCTCCTGCTCCTCCTTCTGGCGCTCGCCGGCCTGGCCAAGTCGGCGGCTCAACCGGTGGAGGGGTCTCGCTCAACGCCTGGGCCGACGCCGACCAGGTCCATGTGTCGCAGGTGGACCCGGATCTGGGCACCGTCTGGCCGCACGGGAGGGTGGAGCAAACGCAGCCGACCCTGACGTCGTGGGGTCGCTGGGGTGACGGTGAAGGTGATCACGAAGGCGGTGGGCGTGGCAGCAAGTGGTTTGCCCGGCTCCCGTTCTGCCGGGGCCGGGTGTGGGTCGCGCTGAAGCCGAGCAGCAAGACGGATCCCGCATCCTGCCCCGCCGGCGCTGTGGAAACGACCTCGTCGTGCGGGTTCACGGCATGCACCAAGCTCGCCCCCGGGTGGCACGGCAAGCGGCTCGCGGAGCAGAGACGGGCGTACGACGAGGTCCTGGTCGACTCGGTGGGCGTTTTCAGCCATGGCAGCTTTCCTGCGCGACATCATCACGGGCATCATCACCCCCACCGGAAGCACGCCCCCGCGCCCACGCCTGCTCACTCTCCAGCTCCATCGCCCATGCATCATCACCACAAGGCGCCTGCTCCATCGCCAGTCCATCACCACAAGACGCCGGCTCCGTCGCCTGTGCATCACCACAAGGCGCCGCCTCCATCGCCGGCTCACCACCACAAGGCGCCCACGCCGGCTCCGTCGCCAGCAGCCCATCAGCACAAGGCGCCGGCTCCGTCGCCAGCCCATCACCGCAAGGCGCCGGCTGCATCGCCAGCCCATCACCACAAGGCGCCGGCTCCATCGCCAGTCCATCACCACCAAGTTCCGGCTCCAGCTCCTGCGCATGGTCACGGTCATGGGCACCATGCTCCGTCGCCTCGTAGTCACCATTACTCCAGATCGTTGCAATTGTCGGAGGTGTCGCGGCCCAGCAACTGGCATCATCCTTATTCCGAAGCTCCTGAGCATGGCGAGCATCCTCATGAGCATCTCGAGCACCCGCATCAGCCGGGGCATCCTCATCCCCACGGCGGGCCAGCCAAGGCTCCAGTGCCCCCGCACCACGGCGACAACAGCTGCAACACCAAGTGGACGGTGGAGGGCAACGTCATCGAGGTGATGGACTACTCCAAGGAGGAACCCATGAAAGACTCCGCTTGGGAGGACAAGCCGGGCTGCAAGTTGGTTTCCAAGAACGAGGGAAATTGGCTTCTGGTATGTGTGAAATGTGCAGACGTGCCCTCCGGTAGCTACCCGTAGGTGGCGAAGGCTATCGACAGCGGGGACGAGTCTGTCGAGTATGCTCTTCTTCCGTGAACTTGATGTCGATCCTAGTACCTACTGTTGATCGATAGGATCGGTTGTGGCCGTGCTGGATTATGAGCTTGTGCATCTTGCAAGCGACTGGCTTGATTGGAAGTTGAATTAAGAGAAGTGGATCCTGTGTCTCAAGATTGTCTGCTACCAGTCCCAACACGCGTTTAATGCCTACGCAACATTACATCTGGAGATAGGGTTTAGGGTTTGTTTGTTGGAAAGTGGACAGACAGGGCGACTTGCACCCTCTTGAGATAGGGCTTAGGGTTTAATGTAGATGGCATGCAAGCCGCTGCCGTGAAATTGCTGTATGAGGAAGAAATGTTACTAACCGATGAATAGCAATCCATTCCAAGCCTTCATCCACTTGGTCGATTCCATCTTCTTTAAGGTTAGGTTGCGGCTGCAAAGTGGCAGCTGGAGATCCCTTACAGGCTCCGGGTTTGTCTCCTGCTGGACAGAGGTTCAGGTTCAGAGCCCAGCAGCAAGTCGGTCACCTGCCCTGCCGGATCCGTGCAGACCAATTCGTGGTGCGGATTCACGACCTGCACCCAGCTCGCCCCTGGGTGGCGCGGCAAGCGGCTTGCGGAGAAGAAACAGCCATATTCGCCAGGCAAGGGCAGGGGCCCGCACAAGGCTCCGGCTCCATCGCCTCGCCCGCCGTGGCCAGCGCCCAATTAAGGCTCCGACTCCAGCCCCAGGTATCGCTGCCCAGCAGTTGGCGTCATCCTTATTCGGAAGCGGTAGCTCGTGAGCATGCCGAACATCCTCAATACGAGCATCCTGAGCATCCCGAAAATCTGCACCCTTGGTATCCTCATCCCCAGGGCGGCTCAGGTAAGGACCCAGTGACCCAGCACCATGGCGATGAGATCTGCAAGTCCAAGTGGGCCGTGCAGGGGAACGTCGAAATCCAAGTCATGGACTACTCCTTTGTTGAAGGAGAAACCCGTGGAGGACAAGTCAGACTGTAAGTGGGTTCCCAACAAAGAGGATAATTCGCTTCTGGTTTGTGTGAAATGCAGACGAGCCTCCAGTGGCTACCCGTCCGAGGTGAAGACTGCCGAGAGCGGCGACCAGCCTGGCTTAGGCCAAATGGACACACATTTATAAGAACGCCGTGATTAAGCATCCTGAGCTCAGATGGGTACTTAGATGGGGTGCCTAAAGGAGTGGATGCCCTTGGTGCAAGTAGCTTAGGCACACCATGGTACAAGTGGCTTAAGTACCAAGTCCCATGACGGAAATCCTTCCTTAGTGGACTGAAATAAAATTCTTCTTCTTCTTCTGTTGAGAATCCTCTGCCGTCTTCATGATGTGGACTCGCAGTAGTTTACATCGACTGAGCTAAGAAGAGAAAAGAATAAGCTAAGGATATGATCCGTTTTGGCTTGTGCAACTTGCAAGCGCTTTGCTTCATTGCGATTAGAATGAAGAGCGTTGGCTCAGTCCTTATACATTTGTTAGAACTAAATAAGTAATGGTTTTGGAATTCAAGGCCTTAATCCCACGATTTCAATAAACTTTGGCTGTTGGCTGTTAACCTACTTGATCTTTGACCTTCAGTTTATATTTAAATATATAAGCTTTGGCTTTCTGCTTTCTATCTCTTGGATTTCTGAACGTGGGCTTTAGTCTTGTACCTCTTGACTTTCTTAATAATACATTCTCAGGATATTCTCGGTTTCATGAGAAGCTCTTCATAGAGCTTTCGATCATCAGCAGAACAACCTGAATTGCGGCAAGAGTTTTAATCTTGTAAGCTGCACGAGCTCTTAGCTTTGATGTAAGTCCGATAAAGCCTCTTGTATCCGAATGTCGAATGCGAGGATGCGCATACCTTGAATTTCAATAGGTTCAATCAAGAGGTGGATTCAGCTAAACCAGGAGCGGAGCAAGAGCAAGATATAGGATGGGTCTTTTCAGGGTAACAATATTTTGTGAGCTGCTGAATAGTCCGTGGATGGGCAAACAGGCGTGGCGATCCAGTGGCTACTAAACATACAGCTGACTTGTGTATTTATGGCACGACAAGTTCAAGCTGTCACTGAATGTGAGTTCTTCCTAAACACTCACCATGCGCGTTTTTTCCATCGCGATGTTGGTTCCAATCACGTTGGAGGTTATGAAGGAATGGGTGTTGAGCAATTTCTTGAGGTTTGCATCACAAAAGTTACTGAACCCTGTAACTGTTTGGGTAACATTCAGATTACTTCTGCTACTGGTGCCAAGTGTATATGAAGGCGTCACATACCAACTGAAAGACAAGGGTTCAGACGTGCATAGTTTCTCCCTGAAGTCAGGTATGCGCATATCAAAGGACCAATGGAAAGGAGAAAAAGTTCCTCTCGTTCCTCGTCCCGGTTGCAAAGCAAAGCTGAGCTGTAGGCGGTTGTAGTGTTTCATCCAATCCGTTCAAATTCCTGCCGCTGAGTGAACTTCAAACCCCGACAGTCGATCTGGGTAACTTGCCGGATATTTGTGGAATTTGGAGCTCGAAAACCAGCGACAGTACAAGAATATGGGAAGCCGAACGGGATGCACCGAATTGAATGGGCCACGGAATACCTTTGTTACTCCAAGGTTCAAGATTGCAGTGAAGAAATCTGCTGTAACCCGGAGACTTCATCGAGAGCTGCCTGTACAGGCCGAATGGAGGCACGTCGACATGGCCGAGACAAGCAGCGATGAGATGATCCTGGCAGTAGAGAGAGCGCTGGGGGAGGAGCTGGAGTGGACAGATCCACCTCGAAACAAACCCGATTGGAAACATAGCGATAGCGACTCAGATGGAGCGGGAAGCGTGTACACAAGCGGATCCGACTCCGATTCGCGCTCGAGCGAGAACGTGCTTGTGGAGCAGCCGTGGTGCTTCATGCTGGTGCAGCCCGGCATGGCCGACCGGTGGAAGGTGATGGCTCCCGGGAGGCCACGCGGCTGTGGCTTCACGACCCGAGAATCCCAATCCGCTGTGGTACTGGGTGCCCGTGGACAGGGTGGAGTCTGCCATCCGCCGGATCCAGCCGCTCACCCCGGCCTCCTACATGGTGGGGCTCTACCCGCCGCGCGGCCCGGCTCATGTCCAGTTACCTGGTGGGCGATCCCAGCCACCCGACGACCTGGAAGGAGATCCAGTGCCAACCTGAGCTGCAGTCGCCCAACTCCCAGGAGCACGTGTTCGCGCACTTGCTCACCCTGCCCAGTTTCCTGGACTTCCGCATTCTGGAGTTCGGGGCTGTGGAGAATCCGCGCACCGGGGCTGTGACCATCAGGGTTGCAACGCACATCACCAGCGTGGAGAAGTGGTGCCGGATCGGAGATGACCACAGCCGGCAGGAGAATCGAAGGCCCCGGCCCATCCAGTGCGCCGGCGGTCAGAAACGTGGGCCAATTCATCTCCAGCTGCGTGAAGGGGAGGATGGTGTACATCGCCATCGTCACCCGCCGTCAGGGCAGCAGCAGGGGTTGGTGCAGGTGTGGATGTACAGCTGGGAGGAGAAGGCGTTCGCGGAGTACATCGAGGCGATGGGATGGCAGAACGACCCGAAGCTGGGGAAGGCGGTGTGGGAGACGTTCCAGCTACTGTTCGACTACAACACCGAGATGCTGATGATCTGGGCCGGATGGACGGAGGACGAGTTGTATACCGGGGCGGTGGACAGGAATGCGAAGTGGATGGTGAGAAGATTCGGGAGGCTGAAGTTGGACAATATCGCCGGGAAGTGGGTGCTGGAACGGGAGGAGGAGGGTTCCAAGATCAAGGACGCGGGCTTCTACTTCAGCCAGCCGTGCTATGCGTCGGATCAGGGCGGGACGTACAGATATTCCCGACCTGGAATAGGGATTATGTGAGTAGCAGGAAGAGTAACCACGGGAACTGGGGTTCGACGATTCGGATGGATCCTGGCACTGCCCTATCCTCCCGACGTGTACTTGTCCACTCTGAGGAGGAGGAAGCTGGAGAGTGCGTGTGCATTGGGAGTTTCTGGCCCAAGTCGGAGACATTGGTAAAATTCACAGGCTGCAGGAGGTTATCCTGCTTTGGTATAAACGTCGGAGACGATAGATCTGGAAGACGAGGACACGGAACGGCAAAGGGAACGAGGGAAGATGAAAGAACTAGCGAATGGGTAGTGGGCGGTGTGTAGCGAGAAGGACGAGTAATTGTGGGCAGTATTATCACCTCCGTTGGTCGTAATCTTTGAGCGATTTGATTTCACAGAGCCAAACCGCCCTGGAAGTTTGCAGGATGAGGAGGAGGAGGATAGCATCACCTATGTTACAATTTGGGTGGTCTCTTTCACAGGCCTGGGCAGCACGGTAGGCGTGCAGTACTCGAAGAATGATTGCACTGATGATGACGCAACCTTGGCCAATGTTAGCGGCGTGTCTGGGCATCACAATCATCCTAACTGTCCTTGGATCGCATTAGGTGAATAAGAAGAAGCACAAACCCGCGTTTTCCTAGTGCTTCCAGTTCCACCAGCTTCCTTCCCAAGTCCCAACATTGCTGCAATTCCAGCTTCCAGATTCCAGAGCTGACAGCTCACCTGAAAGCATGGCCACTTTAAAGCATGTGTGGGCAGGAGCTTCCGTCCTCGCCACGCTAGCGACATGCGTGCTGGCTGGTAGCGGCGATGCCGCCTTCCTTAGTCGGTCCCATCAACGGCGACACCTTCACGGCGAAGCCTTTCAGCCTCGTTCTAGAATTCTAGTATCACCTCACCCCCTTCCGAGGAGGAGGTGGTGCCGCCGGTCGATCCGAACACATTGTTCGGCGAAATCGACATGTACGACGTGCACCTCACCACCACGTCGGATCCCAACTCCCCGAGATCGCATGCGGCTATGCTACCTCTTCTTCGATGAACCTTTGGAGTGCTCGGGCTACGAGAATAAGGTGACAAGGGTTTTCAACGACAACAGCGGCTTCCCAGCCAACAGCAGCATCAACGTGGAGGGATTTGGGCCTTGACATCCCGCCGGCAGGTTACAGCTACACCGTGGTGGGAGGAACCGGCGCTTTCGCCGGTGCTTAGAGGAGTCTTTACCGACATAGTGTTCTCCTTCAACGCCACTGCAGAAATGCTCCAGAATGCAAGCATTGTACAAGCTCGAATTTTTGTGCCGGCCTTCCTGCTGCAGCCAAGGTGAACATTGGCAAATAATGTCAGTGATATAGTGGCAGCCTTCAACGAAAATGGTGCCTGCAGAGGCCAAGCCTCAGGAACTGCTACAGGGTTATAAAGCACAAAAAGCATGCCCGGGTTTCAAATGTTCCGGTGTGGAGCATTAACAACAGTCTACAAACGAGTAATGGGAGAGCTCGCCTGAGAGTTCCTGTGCTACCACTAGGAGTTTCATAACGAATCGTCCACAGACAACGCCTGCTAATCCATCCTCAAAACCCTGTCCAGCAGGAACGAAAACCCCGGAGCCTATAAGGATCTCCAACTCCACAGTGCAGGAAACCAACCTAACCTAAAGTGGCTACAATTGACCAAGCAAACACACTCAAGGCTGCAGATGAAAGCTTGAAATGGATCCTTCCACACCCCAGTGGCACAGGCCACTGAGCTGCATCGCTAGCCCAAGCCTACTCATGATTCGGAAACGTGCTCAAATTCCTTCTCCAACGCCCCTGGCGTCCGCTGGCAGGGGTCTGTGCCCCGAGCGTGGAACTCAACACCACCTCATGTGCCCACATCAGCAATGCTAACCAACTAGTGCTGCGGGTGGAACCTACTTCGCAAAGAAATAATGTCGGGACAACAAAATCCAAGATTGCAATAACATAAATTTAACTCCCACGAGAGAAGTTGGGCCCTCAGCTTTCAAGTAGTCACTCTTCTTACCCAGGCCTTACCCACAAGGCATCTCCATTTGCTGATTATATCCGCCTTGCACAATTAAGCCCATTGCAGGCCATGGGCTGTCTGAACCATTTTCAAAACGATGACCAATGAACCTTGCACAAGTATCAGAGCCCACCTGCTGGGCAGAACCAGGTTGAGCTGTCAACCTTGCACAATTATCTGAGCCCCCTGCTGGCCATGGGCCGAACCATGTTGAGCATGATCAACCTTGCACAATTATCTGAGCTTCCCTGCTGGCCATGGGCAGAACCAGGATGAACAATCAACCACCCCAGTCTGCAACAACAGAAGGAGACATCTCTGCCAGGCATGTTATTGAATACATTATTTAGGAGTTTCGAAACAGGAAAATAATGCAATTGCACACACCTTGAGAAGGCAAGCGAAAGTAACTTGGTTTCCCACAATAAAGCCTTCCTCCTCCATTTGTCCATATATTTTTGTTCCAGTGGTTCAATGCGAACCGAGTAATCCTGTGAGAGACGCTGTTAGAGAGGTCCTCAACTCTCAACAGCTTTTTCGTTCTTGGGTAATTAGGCGCCCCATGGCCAACCAAGCGACGATCCCTAACCAGTGCCAACGACAAGCTTGCTTCTTCCTTTGCCCCAACTCTTCGTTGCTTGCATTTGAAGAACTGGTCCATCATCCATTAGCTGACTTCACAGAGTACAGGTTCGGGAGTGTGGACATCACAGGACTTCAAGGTCAAGGCTTTTGAGAAGAACCAATTGCTTTCAGACTTACCTCCAAACTTGTAAGGAGTTACTACTGTAGTAGGTGACAGCTCTTCTCATCAGTCAGCAGGACTTGTGAGTTTAGCTATCTCGTGTGCAGTACCTGAGCCCAGATTTGCCAGACTTTGATGCTACAAATCGAGATTTGTACTACTAATAAATGATTGACACTCGAACAACCTTACCATGTGCGTATGTACATGACAATGGTACCAGCCTGCCATGCTGGGCAGCTAATTCAATTCAATTTGATTTGATTGCGGTGATGTAGAAGATGTCCATTCCCAGCCATCATTCAACGAAGTGGTGCCTGCACAGACCAAGCCTTTAAGAATTGCTACAAAATAAAAAACCATAGAGTCCTTGCAATGTGTTTCTAATGTTCGGGTCTGGAGCATAAACAGTAATTTTCAGTTCACCTGAGAGTTCCTAATGTTCCACGATGAATTTCATAACAAATCCTCCTTTGATGAGCAGCAAATCCATGGCAACTTCAAAACCCTATCCAGCAGGAAACAAAACCCCGGAGCCTGTAAGGGATCTCCAGCTGCCACAGTGCAGGGTAACCAACCTCACCTAAACGTAGATGGAAGAATCTAAGTAGACACCCTCAAGGCTGTGCAGATGAGGCTTGGAATTCTCGACATAAAGTAACATCTAAACTTTAACCGGAGACAAGCCTGGCCAGGGCGAAATGAGAGTAGCCTTTAGTAGCGGCCGAAAGCCGGCGGGGTCCTCGATTTGTTTCAAGATAAATTCGGAAAATAGGTTTGGATGATCTTTGCACCGAAAAATTTGCAGACATGCTTCTTGTCATCACGTGAACCTGGGCTTTCCAACGAGCTCCCACTTGCCCAGAACCATGCCGAAAAGACTTGGAAATCGCCATCGATTTTTCGACGAGGCAGGCAAGGGCAAGGGCTCTGCGGCTTGGTATGGCACACACTGGACGGTCTTGAACCCCATACGCGTACGCTTGTGAAAGTGAGCTTGAGGATGCTTTTCACAGTTCGCACAAAGCCATTTCGAACAAGCTTCACCCCCTGAGGCGACTTCAGGCATGCCTGGTGCGACGCCTACCGAAGGCAGCTGAAGCAATGCACAGGCCTGCAACTTCAATGCAATCATGAAGCACATGTGCTTGACGCTTGTTGAGTTGGTGGAACGCTGCCATGTACAGTAAGCGGCAGAACGCTCGGTTGTATGTATGTACATGAAGGCCTTTTAGGGTTAGACGCTAGGGTTTGTGTCATCAGGCTGTGCTCTCAACGGTGCACCTTGTAGGCTATGCCCTGTCCTAGGGCTATTAAGCTCGTGTCCTGTACCTTACATTCAAATATTTTACAACAAGCCAAACGGCACACCGAATTGGAAGGGCCACGGAATACCGTTGTTCCTTCAAGATTCAAGACAGTGATGGAATCTGCTTCAACCCGGAGAGGAGATTGCATCGCGTGCTGCCTGTAGAGGGCGAACGCATAAGGCAGGTCGACATGGCCGAGATGGAGACATCCAGCGATGAGATGATCCTGGTTGTTGAGAGAGCGCTGGGCGAGAAGCTGAAGTGGACTGATCCGCCTCGAACCAAACCCAATTGGCATCATTGCGATGACGACCCAGATGGAGCGGGAAGCGTGTACACAAGCGGATCCGACTCCGATTCGTGCTCGAGCGAGAACGTGCTTGTGGAGCAGCCGTGGTGCTTCATGCTGGTGCAGCCCGGCATGGCAGAGCGGTGGAATGTGATGTGTCCCAAGGAAGCCACGCGGTTGTGGGTTCTGGACCCCGCGAATCCCAATCCGCTGTGGTACCGGGTGCCCGTGGATAGAGTGCAGTCTGCCATCCGCCGGATCCAGCCGCTCACCCCGGCCTCCTACATGGTGGGGCTCTACTTCCGCCGCGCGGCCCGGCTCATGTCCTGTTACCTGGTGGGCGATCCCAGCTTCCCGGATACCTGGCAGGAGATCCAGTGCCAACCCGAGCTGCAGTCGCCCAACTCCCAGGAGCACGTGTTCGCGCACATGCTCGCCGTGCCCGGTTCCCTGGACTTCCGCATTCTGGAGTTCGGGGCTGTGGAGAATCCGCGCACCGGGGCGGTGACCATCAGGGTTGCCATGTACATCTCCAGCATGATTAAGTGGGGAAAGCAGGGACCGGAGATGACCACGGCCTGCAGGAGAATCGAACTCCCAGGCCCTTCCTGTGCACCGGCTGCCAGAAACGTGGGCCAATTCATCTCCAGCTGCTTGAAGGGGAGGATGGTGTACATCGCCATTGTCACCCCACCGTCGGGGCAGCAGCAGGGGCTCTTGCAGGTGTGGGTGTACAGCTGGGAGGAGAAGGTGTTTGCGGAGCACATCGGGGCGATGGGATGGCGGAACGACCCGATGCTGGGGAAGGCGGTGTGGGAGACGTTCCAGGTGCTGTTCGACTACGACAGTCAGAGGCTGATGATCTGGGCCGGGTGGACGGAAGACGAATTGTACACCGGTGGGGTGCACAGGAATGGGAAATGGAAGGTGACCAGATTCGGGAGGCTGAAGTTGGACAATATCGCCAGGAAGTGGGTGCTGGATCCGACTGAGGTGGGTTCTAAGGTCAGGGACGCGACGTTGTACTTCAGCCAGCCGAGCTATGCGTCGGGATCGGGGCGAGATGTTCAGATCAGCTCGACCTGTGATGGGGATTTCGTGAGTTGCACGAAGAGTAACTACGGGGAGATAGGGTTCGAGGATTCGAGGAGATCCTGGCGACTGCCCTATCCTCCCGACGAGTACTTGGCCGCTCAGGCTGAGGAGAAGGCTGCAGAGTCCGTGTGCATTGGGAGTTTCAGGCCCAGGGTGGGAGACACGAAGGACATTCGGCAGGTGGCTGCCCAGACGAAATTTGCCCCTCTTTTGGAACAAACGTGGGTGGGAGACACTAAGGACATTCGGCTGGTGGATGCCCAGACGCAATCTGTCCCTCCTTTGGTGGCTGCCCAGACGAAATCTGTCCCCCCTTTGCCGCGGATGACAGATCAGCTAGACGAGGAGATCGAACAGCGAAGGCAAAAGGGGAAGATGCAGGAACGCGGCTGATGATAGATCTGGTAGACGAGGAGATGGAACGCCGGTGTGTAGCAAAGAGGAGAAGTGATTGTAAGCCGAAGAGAGTAGTACTTCGGGAATGTGGACATCGTTTTGAACAACTGACTTCATGAGGGTTTTGAGAAGAATCAAGATTGATTGCAGGCTTAAGTCCAAAATTGTGAGGAGTTATTATTGTACCTAGTAGGGGACGCTCTCTTCTCATCAGTCAAGAGGACTTGTGAGTTTAGCTATCTCGTATGCAGTACCTGAGCCCAGACTTGCCAGACTTCGATGCCAGAAATAGAGATTTGCACTACTAGTGAATGATTGACACTCGAACAACCATACCTATGTGCGTATGTACATGACACTGGTACCAGCCTGCCATGCTGAGCAGCTAATTCAATTCAATCTGATTTGATTGTGGTGATGCAGAAGATTTCCATTCCCAGCCATCATTCGACGAAATGGTGCCTGCACAGACCCAGCCTCAGGAACTGCTACAGGATAATTAACCATAGAATTCATGCCATGGCTTCTAATGTTCATGAACAGTCATTTGCAAAAATGGAAGGGGAAGACCTGACGTGAGAGTTCCTATGGTACCACGATGAATTTCACAACGAATCGGCCACAGACAAATCCTTTAAATCCATGGCATCCTCAAAACCCAATCTACCAGCAGGAAACAAACAGCCGAGTCTGTAAGGGATTTCCAGCTACCACGGTGCAGGGGGACCAACCTAACCTAAAATAGATGGGATTGACCATGTACACACCCTCAAGGCTGCAGATCAAGGCTTGGAATGGATTTCGTTCCACAGCCCAGTGGCACAGGCCATCAAGCTGTGCATGGCCAGCCCAAGCCCATTCATGATTCGGAAACGTGTTCGGTGCCAACATCAGCAATGCTAACCAACTAGTGCTCCGAGTAGAACCCACTTCCCAAAACAATGTCGGAACCACAAAACGTAAGATTGCAATTAACATGAAACTCCCACAAGAGAAGTTGTGCCCCTTAGCTCTCAAGTGGTCACTCTTCTTACCCAGGCCATACTTAGAAGGCAATTGCACCTACTAGCAGAATTTCAAGCTCTACATAAACACGTGAAGTTCTGAAAAATCTCATGTCTCGTGATCCCCACCGGTAAGGCACATTGCCATAGATCACATCTATCTCACTTTGCACCCACCCCGCGCCCGTCGAATACAGCTAACCATTTGCTGCTTTTATCAGCCTTGCACAATTAACCCCATTGCCGGCCATGGGCAGAACCATTTCCGAAATGATCAACAATCAACCTTGCAACACAAGTATCTGAGCCCCCCTGCTGGAAATGTGCACAACCAGGTGAACAATCAACCTTGCACAGTTATCTGAGCCAAGGGCGTCTGGAACAATCAACCCTGCACAACTACCTGAGCCCCCCTGCTGGCCAGGGGCAGAACCAGGTTGAAAAACAACCATCCCAGTCTGCAACAACCAGAAGGAGACCTCTCTGCCTGGGATGTTAAAGAAAATATTATATAGGAGTTTCGAAACAGGAAAATAATGATCACAGCCTGCCGGCCGGTGCAGAAAATGCCTCATCTGTAATGATCGGGCCTGACAGTTGCTGCAGAGTTACATTATGGGAGCTCCAGATGCACTTTCTGTGGATGCCTGAACCAGCAGCAAGTCGTGCAGTGGACACGGAGATGGTCCAGAATGGAAGCATCGCTTGCCCAAGCCCATTCATGATTCGGAAACGTGTTCGGTGCCCACATCAGCAATGCTAACCAACTAGTACCTACTCCGGGTGGAACCTACTTCGCAAAGTAATCTCGGGACCATAAAATCTAAGATTGCAATAACATAAAACTCCCACGAGAGAAGTTGTACTACTTAGCCTTCAAGTAGTCACTCTTCTTACCCAGGCCTTACCCACAAGGCACATTCATTTGCTGGTTATATCAGCCTTGCACAATTAAGCCCATTGCAGTCCATGGGCAGAACCATTTCCAAAACGAACAATCAACCTCGCACAAGCATCTGACCCCCCCTGGTGGCCATGGGCAGAACCATTTCCGAAACGATCAACAATCAACCTTGCACACGCATCTGAGCCCCCCTGGAGGCCATGGGCAGAACTATTTCCAAATTGATCCACAATCAACCTTGCACAAGCATCTGAGGCCCCCTGCTGGCCATGGGCCGAACCCGGTTGAACAATCAACCATCCCAGTCTGCAACAACAGAAGAAGCCCTCCCTGCCTGGCATTTTTTTAAATATACTATACAGGAGTTTCGAAAAACATGAATAATGATTACAGCCCCTGCCAGCCGGTGCAGAAGATCCTTCGTCTGTCATGGTTGGGCCTGACAGCTGCTGCATACATTATGGTTGCTCCAGATGCACAGTGCGTGGGTTCCTGAACCACCAGCAAGTCGTGGAAAAGAGACGGAGATATTACTCTAGAATTGAAGCACGTACATGCTCAAATTTTGTGTGCCTGCGGCCTGCCTTCCCTGCTGCAGCCAAGGTGACGATGTCCAAATAATGTCAGTGATGTCGTGCCATCGTCACCAACTGTTGTGACAAAGAGTGTAGGACCTGGTTACGAAATCTTAATGTCTGGAGTCCTGGTGAGGTGTCTCCAGTTCTGGAACTTCAAACCAACGTGGCACGGCAGGGAATCAAATCCGATGCAAAAAGAAAACAGCGTCTCCAGTTCTGGACCTTCAGACCAACGCGGAACGGCAGGGAATCAACTCCGATGCAAAAAAGGACAGGTCGACTCGGGATTATTAGTGGAGATGCGGGGTCCCGATCCCCGTACCTTTCGCAGGCTAAGCGAGCGCTCTACAACAACAACAACAACTTTATTTATGTCCCGCTAAGGATGGAAGAACCATCGACCATCTGAGCTACATCCCACTGGCTGGCGACCGTCATATTTTACTAATTTTCTTCTTGGCTAGACCGTGGACTCGCACGATTTTTTCCGGATAATTCTGTACATACTTCATAGATAGAGGATCTTACAACTCCAGACCAACACAGCTCAAAGTAAACAGCAGCAAGCAAAAAAGGAAGCCCGTCACGCACCCAAAGGAATCGAGAGCAGGGGTGGCCGAGCAAACCAGGAATTGGAGCAGCCTCAACCCCACGACGCCGGGTTCGATTTGTTTCAAGATCAATGCGGAAAATAGGTTTGGACGATCTGATGATCACATCTGTGAACAGAAAATTTTGCTGAAATATATGCTTCTTTTCATGGCCTGAACCTGTGCTTTCCAACGAGCTCTCACGTGTCCAGAACCATGAAGAGGCAGGGACGGGCAAGGGCTCTGCGACTCACTGCCTAGCTACTGCGACTACTGCGAGACAAGGAACCGTGTAAAATCACAAGTACGCAGTCCACCGTACAAGGGAGACGACCTCGACAGCTCCTTCATGTGCCACTTGAGGCACCAAGTGCAATGAGAGATGGGTTCCATTTCATGAAATGCGCATCCTCGACTTGTAAGCCTAAGGCCAAGTGGTCAAGGGGTGTGTCTGCAAGTACGTGGTTTCGACCGCGAGAGTTCGAAACCACGTACATAAATGCTTGGAATCTCTGTATGCATCCCTGGAGATTCCAGAGATGTTCAGAGATTCCAGGCTGAAATCGAGGATGCTTTTCTTGCAGCTGTGACAGTTTTTAGCTCAGCTTGACTAGGTGCAGACATCCATCGGCCTCCGAAGAAGGCCTTGCAAGAGCTCATTGGAGACAAACTGCACCGCCAATTCTTGTGAGGCACTTGAACAACCTACCTGTACTCCTGAAATGACTTGAGTCTCGGCTTGCCTCTTTGCATATAGGTTTTAGATGTAACGAACCTGTCTGACGGACATCACGATCTCTGCTTGCCTCTCTGCGCATGCATAGGGTTTCGAAGTAATGAACGTGAAAGTCTCAGGCATCAGTCTCTGTTTGCCTGCAACTCCGGATAGGGTGAAGAAGTGATGAAAGTGAAAGTCTCTAACATACGTCAGTTTTTGCTTGCCCCCGTGTCTGAAAGGCTATGAGCCCTTGCGTGCCTCTCTGCATATGCTCGTAATACTGACGTCATGTTTGAAAGACTGATCAATATCGTTCTTTGCCTGCCACTATGCCCGGGGTTGTAGTACTGATGGTTTTGAAAGACTTGATCAACATCGCTCACAGGCCTGCCTCTGTGCCTAGGGCTTTTGTTCTAACGTAATGTGTTTGAAAGACGCTCAGCTCACTCTTTGCTTTCAGGGTGTATCAAAGAGGAATTAGACATCAACACGCATACAACTCCATGGAGTTGAGGGGCGCATTGCTGTTGCTGCTGCTCTTCGTCGTCCTGCGCACAATGGCTACCACGAGCGTGGCCGACGACCTGCCGCTGAACGACCCGAAATTGAAAGAGATCGCACAGGGACTGGTGTCGAGCGCGGAGAATTCGACGCTGGACTGGAGGGCTTTGTTTTCGTACATTGAGGGCATCGGGGACGGGCGATGGTACACGGCAGGCCCCGAGGGATTCTGCTCTATTTCAACCCGTCGGTCGCGCAAGGCCAGTTCGCGTACTACGACGCGGTTGTAATGCACGGCACGGAGGGGATGCTGGACATCCGGGCTCGCGCGCTCATCAGAGCACAGCCACCGGCCGCTGGCGGCAACGAGACCGTCTGGTTGAGCGTGTTTCTGGACGGGCGGAAGAAGGAGATGCGCAAGGAATCGGCGCACCAAGATACCAGCCCAGTCAACACCGAGCAGCTCGTCTTCCTCCAGATTGATTCAATTAGGTTCCGTTTCAGCTGCACCAGTAAACGCTAGGGTGACAGCTGGTGGCGTTGCATTATGGTTCGACGCTTTGAGAGTGAGTGTATTCGACATCAAAGCATTACCCGGTAACGTGTTGCTGGCATCTTCTGGTAGGCTTATAATTTGGTGTGTTGTTTGCCAAGGCATTATCTTTGTCAATAGTTTGTTTATGTTTCCCAAGTTGCTTACCCTAGCCTTTCTATCGAGGTTCTAAGGGCTCTATTGTGCAGGTGCAAATGCAGATGTGTATTAGGGAATCAAACTGCCTGAGGATACCAGGGCTTATCCACCAATTGGTAAACCTCTTGTCTCGCAGCAGAACTCTGCTTTCTCTTCCCCTGCGTCCCGGTTACGTTTTGCAGGGTATCGGTATCATCCGTTAATCAAGTCTGGGTGCACTTGCAGGCAAAGGCAAGACTTGATTGCGTTTATGTGCTTGCCAGTGATTACTCACTCTACAGGTCAAGAGAGTGAGTGGTGTACGTGAGCAAGCAGGGAGCGCTTTTGAGCAAGCAGGGAGCGCTTTCGAGCAAGCAGGGCTTTTGAGCAAGCACGACTTTGTCAGCCAGCAGGGCTTGCTCTGATTATGTTCTAAGTGGAGCCTGTTTTGAGCAAGCAGGACTTGTTGTAATCTTGTGTTAATTGGAGCCTCGTTTAATCTAGGACTATAGAAATTATCTTGATGCATATTAGTGTTAATAAAACCTGGTGATGGCGAATACCCTCCGGCGGGACACCATGCAATTTGAGCTTCAAATTTTCAAAATTGAATCTGACCGATCAGATAGCATGTCAAAAGCGGGGCCCGCACCTGTGCGATTGTCAGGTCAGGAGCGGGCCGTACCCGTCCGGGCAATCGGGGTGAAGGGCGCCCGTCCAACCAGGGTGTCATTTTGACCGAGTACTATGTCAGTCCCCGGGACCGCCTAGCCTGGCTACGCTCGGTCCCGGACCGAGCAGGGACCGTGTCTTTCTGCGACCCTTGGTCACTAAATATAATAAATATTAAATAAATAATTTATAAATAATAATATAAAATATAAATGTCTAGTATATTCTATCGCCGGGGCTGGTCTTTCCAAGCTTTAAAAATATCATTCCAATCTATCTCCTTAATAGGCGGACCATTGATGGATATACTCATCAATGTATCAAGGGTCAAAATATTAAGATTAGTTCTCATGTTATTCATCACAAAGTTTTGTTTAGAAAATCCCCGCTCATATGTAGCAGTACTACAAGGTATGACCAAACATAATTCCCAAAGACGTAACATAAAGGGTGTCATTACGACCCACTCTCGTCACCCAAGATTCAAGTCAGCACTCTTTCGTCGAGTTGTTGAGTATATTTTGTAAGCTGCTAACATACTCAATCCAGCACAAGAAGACATCAAGATGGACACAAATGTTAGCAACTCAGCTTGACACACCTCATCAACTACAAAAGGGTAGACAACATTAGTATTTGCATCCAAAGAGTTAGTTCTAAACTTTTTCAACAATATATGTAACAAACTATTAACTAACTGTATACGCTCATCTGCATCTTCAGGATAAAATTTAGGACTGAATAGACGACAAGCATGCAACACACAAAGATTAGGATACTTATTATTCTTTGCATCAACTACAGCTAAAGCATATTTGTTAGCACTAGCAATGCAAGAACTTAGTTCACTTTCAGAGTAGTCAAATATTACAAAACCCTCATACACTCTATGACTTTTTTCAAGTTTTCAATGAAAGAGCAAAGCTTTCTACTTCTCATACTCACCCTATCAACTTTATACATACTTTTGCAATTGCTCAACCAAGGCGTTGAACATCCCTTCCGCACGTGCACTTGTTTTGTTGGCTAGCTTCAAAAACTCAGTTCATACCGTCTCATTATGCAAATAATACACATAAATAATTATGTGTTATACCATCGTCTTGTCTATCCCCTCATCTATGAGTATCCCATACCATGGACTTGCACGCAACCTCTCCTTCTGTTGTTCGCGTAAAAAATTGGCTATGAGAACCATATGCTCCTTGCAAGCACTATCTGTAAGATATGAACCATATGTCTTCACCTCTAGAATGCCTTCCACTCCAATATCCTCCATGAACTCACAAAGGTCCTCGTATATATGGAAACTCAAATCCTTCTTAGCAATGAAATAAGCGAACTTCAACAAGTTGAGAATCTCCTTATCCTTTTTGGAAAAATGCATTTCCAAAGTTCGTTGCATGGTTGGTTGTTGAGCCTTAGCTTGGGCTTGCTCCATCTTCAGTGACGCTAAATGATATAACATGATAATTTTTGAAGGGGTGAATAATCTCGAAGGGGGTTTTCCGCCAATAATCTCTGAAGGGGGTTTTTGATGGGCCCTAAAAGCAATTTTTGAAGGCATTAACAGCTCGAAAAAGGTGTCACCCAAGAAAGTTACTACTTTCCATCCAAAGAATGTTTGTGTCGAATGGTGGTCGTAAACTCGAACCTACGGAATAATGCAAAGTAGGAACGGTGAGGAAGGCCGTTCCTGCCGGGAAGGGACGGCTGTAAACTCAGTTTTGGGAGGAAAATATGGTTTTGTTATAACACCACAAAAGCCACGGACATGGTATTTCCCTAACACAGTAACATCAGCAACCAAACTTACAACATTAACTCTGGGACCCCGGGAAAAAACGAGGTTTCAGTTTCACTCATCCCCAGAGTTCAATCCTTCGTCATCACTTGGTCCAGCTTCTCCTCCATTGTCATCATTATCTTCAGCGGCACTTTGACTCGCAGGTTGTATTAAGCCACGCAACTCGCAGAGCTTATCCCTTATCGCTTTTTGTCCATCGACATGATGTTTAGAGGAGTACCCTCTCGACCGACCAAATCTTGGCTCGATTTGAGATTTGCTTCTAAGGTTAGCCTTCATTCCAAGGTTGCTTCTAAGGTTAGCCTCAATTTTCGATGGAAGTGCCACGCATGTGGGTGCGTGGAAGGAGGGCCACAATGGGCACGCGAGGGCGGCGGCCGGCGCCTCGTTCGCTCCACCCGTCGGGCATAAGGCTGGTGGTGCGGGGAGGGAGGGTGCCGGCCGCCGCCGCCTCCCTACGCGCACCACTAGCCGTGATGCCCCACGGGTGGCGAGGAGGGAGGGAGGGTGCCGGCCGCCGCCGCCGCCTCCTTATAGGCCGCCTTTAAGAAATGAATATGTAGTGGCTCAATTGGTTTGTAACTTGGGATTGTTGGTCTAGTGAACGAGCATCGGGCGGTGCGGGCGGGCGGTGCGGAGCGGGCGGTGCGGGCGGTGCGGAGCGGAGCGTGGAGGGAGGCGGCGGCGCCCGGCCGCCGCCGCCTCCTTATAGGTCTTTAAGAAATGAATATGTAGTGGCTCAATTGGTTTGTAACTTGGGATTGTTGGTCTAGTGAACGAGCAGGCGGGCGGTGCGGGCGGGCGGTGCGGGCGGTGCGTCCGCTACGCGGGAGCGGAGCGTGTGGAGGTTCGGTCGGGGCCTTCTGGTTTTCAGGCGGCGCCCGTGCTGCACGGGATTCGACGTACGGTGCGGTGGTGTGGCCGGGGCTTCTTTTAGGTCCTACGTGATAAAATAGCTTACTATTAGGGCACTCTTCACTAGGGCACCTAGGACTTAATAATTAATTTAGTCCTTAGGGCTCTAGGTAGTTTCTTTTAGTAGTTATTTAATTGGTTAGTTGTTACAACCACTTATTGGTTACAACTACCTTGCCTACATAAAGGCATGTACTTTCTATTATGAATGTAATGCAACACATATTGCTAGAGCTTGTGTATGATTCTCATCATGGTATCGAGCACACTTGCTCTTTGTTTGCTTGTGCATCCTCATGCATCTAAGTAGCTTATCTAGGAGACACTTTCTAATCTAGCATTTGCCTAGATGGATTGTGTTTATCCTAGAATTGCTATCTTTGCATGCATTTTCTTTTATGCTAACATTTCTCTTCTAACAATGCTTTTATGCACTAATTCTTTGTTCTTCCTCCATGGATTTGTGTTCCCTTAGAAGGAGAAGGCATAGAGTTAAGAAGAGAAGTAGTCCCGCAAGACAACAAGAACAAATTAGGAGCCCAACACATAGAAGCAATAGAAGACAACAAGCTATAGAGGAGAGATAGTAGAAACCTCCTCTTGTATAGCAAACTTCATTGCATCTATTTTAATTTCTAAACCGGATCAAGGGAAGTTTATCAAGCTAGCTAGGCGTGATTTGCTAGAAGTTTTAGTCCAATTCACGTCAAGGCATTAGAATTAGCTCTCCAACATATCCCAAATTTGAATCTGGTATTAGTACTCCTTTATCTTCTAGTCTGCAAGACAAAATAGCATAGAAACTCTTAGATTCAAGAAATTGATAGTCAATTAGCAACTCTTAGAATCCAATCCTTTGATCTTAAGGAGAATTATCTGAATTAAGGACAAAATTGTCTATTCTCTCTAAGGTTGATAATGCGCAGAGATTTGAGAGCATGCTATCATCATCCGAATCGACTATGATGCAAGAGAAGAGTTTCGCGTGCAATAAAGAAGATGAGATCAGTGAGGCCTAGTCCTCTAAATCACCTACAATGGCTGGAGTGATCAATAATGAAGAACAAACTGTTCCTAATTCCCATTGGGTAATGATAATGCTAACACTTCATTGCATTATCATTATGGTGACGATTTCAAAGAGAAAGATAGATTCAATGGAAGGGATTATGACATCGGTCATTGAGAATGCGAGGAGCTTTGCGGCAAAGAGACCTTTGGGGCATCGTCGATGGATCAATTCCAAGACCACACGCCCGATTTGAACGTGAACTTCAACCTTCCTGGGACGCCAGGGACGAGAAGGCACAAGATTTATTGGTCAGTGGACTTTCTCAACATATGGTGAGACATGTCGCACACGCAAAGACCTCCAAGGATATGTGGACTCACCTTGCTCAATTATATTCATCTCAAGATATAATGAGTATTGTTGCAACCTCACGTAATTTCCGCAATCTCTCAATGAAGGAGTCCGACACCATCGAACATCATGTTAATGCATTTCGATTGGCACGATCCCATTTGGAATCTTCAATGGCGTACCTATCTCGGAGATGGAGGCTTACGTCATTCTCTTATCTTCATTGCCACCTTCTTATAGGGCTTTCATTACAACTCAAAATGCGAATTCGCAATGTCGGAAAAGCTGCAGATGAAGATCCAAATGAAGAGCCGGACATCGTGTTTCCGAACTTATTGGAGCATTGCTACGGAGGAGGCAAGCGACGTCATCATCACTCCAGCCAACAAGCGGTGATGTATTCACAAAGGGTAGAGGAAGAGGACGAGGCGAGGCCGAGGTTCTACTTTCCGACCCCATATCCCGCACATACTTTCCATGATGGAGAGGCATCTTCTTCAACACCGCAAGAGGTAACAAGAAGGCGGGATTATATGTAATTGGTGCGAATCCCAAATCACATGGAAAAGGATTGTCGTAAGAAGAAGAATGGGGAACCTCGCAAGGAGGCCCCACCTGGAGCTAACATTGCAGCGAAGAAACAATCTTCCTCAACTCCAGGTGCTCACTGTGCTTGGCTTCTTCCAAGCCCTCCAATACCTCATGGTACTTAGACGGAGCTACTTCACATATTTGTTACAACAGAAACTCTTTTGAGTCTTACTCACCCCAGGACATCGTCCTCCGGAGATGATCACAACCTACCCATTGCGGGTGTTGGTTCGATTGTATTCAAGTGTGATTCGTGGTTCTTCATCTTCATCACGTCCTCCATGTTCCTTCAATGTGCAAGAATCTAGTATCACCGCAAGTCTTTGTCAAGAACACACTGCGGTGATCCTTTATGCGATAGTTGTCTTCTCTCTTTCATAAGTGATAGAAACTATACAATCTGCAGGCACTTTAGATGATGGTCTCTATAGATTGTCGACAAGTGGGAGCCACCCATTACGCTAATGTTGCCATTCCAAACCATGACACCTACCCAAACCATGCTTTGGCATTGTCGCCTTGGTCATCCTAATAGTCAAAAATTAATCCAAATGTCTAAGGGAGCTTTATATAGAACCCTTGCCTTGCAAAGGTTGAACACCTACCTTGGTGCGAATCTTGTGTCCTCACTAAACGACATCAAGAGCCTTTCAAAATAAATCTCCACAAAGGGCCAAGTCACCTTTAGAGATAGTGCACAGACATTTGTGGACCCTTGTCTACACCCTCCTTTAGTGGTAGTAGATATTTTTGACCTTCACGGATGATTTCTCTCGTTTTGTCTTTTCCTACATCTTGAAAAACAAGAGTGATGCCTTTCACTTCTTCAAGGACTACATGAAATGGGTGAGAGACTTACGGATCACAAACTCAAGACCTTACGTTCCGACAATGGTGGAGAGTTTACATCTGAATTTGAGGATTTTGTCGAGTGAAGGTATAGCTCAACAACTTACGATTGTCTACACTCCTCAACAAAATGGCGTGGAGAACAAGAATCTACGCCTCCAAGAGATCACGGGTTGCTTATTGGTACAAGCTAAGTTATCTAAGGCTTATTGGGCGAGGCCCTCCTAAGAACCTATCTCATGAATCGATTGCCTACATCAGTTCAAGGTATGACTCCATATGAAGCATTCATTGGCAAGAAGCCTTCTATTGACCACCTTGAATTTTTGGATCCCGCATATGTTTTTATTCCCAAAGCATTGCGTAAGAAGTTGGATCCCAAAGCTAAGTACACTTTTCATTGGCTACACAAGGTATCAAAGGGTACAAATTGTTCAACCCTTCTACAAGGCAACTTTTATACGGAGTGTTACTTTTCATGAGTCTTACCTCTTTTCCCCAGTGGGAGCGATAGGCTTGGTCCTCCTCTTGATGAGACCATTGACCCTTCTTATTTTTGATGATCTGATTATTTCACTCCATTTCCCATTCTCGCTTCGTGTTCCTTTAGTTGAACCTATTATGCGGAGGAGGAGGAGTTAGCATCTATTCCACAACTGGTACAACTCAACCGACGATGTTGACATCCCAGAGGCGCCATTGACACTCATGATGATGAGTTTGATGACCCTCCGGAGGATGACATTGTGGAGCCAGCAGATCCTGTCGTTGATCCCGCTCCTGGATGATGCACTGCACAAAGGTACAACCTTAGATCCCGACCTACTATCTCAGGTCCTGCAGGTTGGAAGGAACCTCCTTTAGGATACCTAGCTGTTTTTGATGATCCTATACCCCCTATATCACTTTATTCTCAAGCTGTCTACAAGGCAACTATAGACCCAGAAGAACCTCTTACCTTAAAACAAGCTTTCTCTTCTCCTGAAAAAGACTTATGGAAGGTAGCTGTAGATTCTGAATATAATTCCCTAGTTAATAACTCTACATGGGAATTGGTCAAACCACCTAGGGGTAGGAAGATAGTAACCAGCAAATGGGTATTCAAAATTAAAAGAAAAGGAGATGGTTCTATAGAAAGGTATAAGGCACGTCTAGTAGCCAGAGGTTTTACACAAATTCCTGGTCTAGATTACATACCTTGGGCCACTTATGCCCCAAGAGCCAAATTTGCCACACTTGAATGATATTTGCCTTATGTGCCCAACATGATCTTGAACTCCACATGATGGATGTTAAGACAAAGATATTTGTATGGCGCTGCAAGAGGAAATATACATGAGACAACCCGAGGGTTACTGAAGTCAAAGGCAAAGAAGATTGGGTATGCCGACTCATCAAAGGTTTGTATGGCCTTAAGCAAGCAAGAATTGGAACTTAACCATACATGTACAACTTATTGGGAGAGGATTTAAGCAAAGCCGGTGATGCTTGTATGTACATCCTAATATCCGCAATGATATATTTTATCTTCTACTTTATGTTGATGATGTTTTTATGGCAACAAACTCCCTCACTCTCCTAGCGAAACTAAAGCATGGCTTAGGACTCTATTTGAGATGTCCGATCTAGGAGAAATGACATATGCACTTGGTGTTAATATTATACGAAATAGAGGTAATAAGACTCTAAGTATAGTTCAAACCAAGTATATTAAGGAGAGTTTAGCTAAATTTGGACTTGAGGATGCAAAGCACCCACACCTTTTGCAAGTGGTGTTAGGCTTACCTCGGATATGAGTCCCAAAACAAATGAAGAAAAGCTAGAAATGTCAGTTCCATACCGACATCTTTGTTGGCACTCTAATATATTTATGCAATTTTACGAGACCGGATATATCTTTTGAAGTCGGCCTCGCTCACAATTCTTGGAGAACCACGGCGTGAGCCTTTGGATGTCAGCGTATATTCGATACCTTAAAGGCACTATGTACACAGGACTGATGTTCAAGCATACACCAGCTATCAACACATTAACTCTAACGGCATATGCTGATGCCGACTATGCTGGTGACCCCGACACACGAAAATCTGTATCAGGGTATGTATTACTCTTAGGAGGAGCACCAATATCCTGGTCAAGTAAGAAACAACCTACTATAGCTTTGTCAAGTACTGAATCTGAGTACAGGGTACTAACCTCAGTTTCTAAAGACATAGTGTGGTCCAGGTTAGTTTTGAGTGAACTTCACCATCCTCAACTTAAGCCTACATCTTTGTTTAGTGATAGCCAGGGTGCCATTGCACTTGCACGAAATCTGTTTTCATTCTAGAACTAAACATATAGCTGTTGAGTATCACTACATAAGGGAAAAGTTAGAAGATCAAACCATAAATATTAGTTATGTTCAAACTTTAGACAATGCTGATTTATTAACAAAGTCATTGGGAATTGAGTTACATAGGAAACACATGAAATGTTTGGGTATAATGGACACACTGTCCAAACCTTTAACCTAATACTCACCCTAGCAGCCTTAGGGCCGATTTAAGATAACCTTAAAATCTTAGCCCAAAAATTATTGTCTTACTATTTTTCTGAACATTTTTCTTCTTCTATCTCAAAATAGCTTAGGTCATCCCTGCCTTCCTCTTCATAGACGGCCAACATAGAACCTGGAATATTTATATTAAAAATAAAAATAATATTTAAGCAGTATTTATGTGATTAAAACAATAAATTCCCTTAGCACCAAAGGCACCTACGGAAAATATGTTTGATATGTCCTGGAAATTCCTCACATGGGAGACTTGCTATTTTTATCATGTGGATGGTAGTTTCCTCACATATATAGGAGTCCGGGACATCTCCCTTTTCACTTAAACCTAAGGTGAGTATGTATACTTTATTTTCCTGGTCACCTTTTGGTAGAATTCCCGGCTTATAATAGCCCATGTTTTTGTCTTTAATACACTTAGGGAAACAAAATGTGTTTACAGCCGCATCAACTGCAGAAAATTTATGCTAGGTTATTACTGATCCTAAAACTCATATAGAAATTAGGATGCTTAAATACTGGATAACCCTTATTTAATATATTGCACCTTTCTTTTCCAGCCCTTCCTTGTCATATCCTCCCCATGCCGTCTCCACCCATCTGCCTGCAAACGTCAGCCACACAAGTGTCAGCCTCTTATCCATCAAGCTGTTAGCATCCTTGTAATCCACTTGTGTCATAGCTTCTTCTTAGAAGCATAAGATGGGCAGCAATCTTTCCTACAAACACTTTTGGCAGAGGTGGGCATTTTGCGGCAGGAGCATCATTCATTGAAGGGGGGAGGGGCACGTCCTCATCACCTAGGCTGCGCTTCCTCCCCCTTTGGTGAGCACATCCGGCAATTGCTTCACAAATGAAGACATGGCGGAAATGAAGACATGGCGAAAATGAAGACGCAATCTTACACTTGGACTTGAGCTTTCCTCTCTGAGCGCGTCCCTGTGGGATCCTTAGGCATCTCGGTTCGCTTCATCCTCCGAGGATGAGGTCGATCAATGACAAATGCGAGATTTCTTTGAAAGGTGCGGAAGGACGAGGTCCGTGGAGGCGAGACTCTTCATCACCAGCAGGACACGATGGATGCATCAGCAGTAGGGGCGCCTCCTTTTGTTTGGGCGCCAGTGCGCCCGTGGCGCCTCCTCCGTGGGCGCCTCCTCCGTGGGCGGAAGGCGCGCCGCCTACGGCGGCGCGGCGCGAGAGAGGGCGCGGGGCTCGGGACAGGCGCGATGGCGCCTCCTCCCGTGGGCGCCTCCTCCGTGGGCGGAAGGCGCGCCTTGCTGCGGGTAGCCACCCTCCCGCCATCGCCATCACCGCACATGTACCAACCACCAAGTTGTCGGGATCGCGTTCGTGAAGTTTGAGGAAGAAGGGTATTATCCATTATCCTTTTGATTTTCCTTTTCGGAAATTAGGTATTTTCTGGATTTTCCTCTATATATAAATCCGCTTAAATACTTTTAATTAGTTTTAATTCCACCTATTTAAGTTGGGTTATTAGTTTCTCATCTCGTTCTCCTTAAGTGGGAGTTATTTTAATAGTGATTATTACTTTCAGTTTTACCTTAAGTTTTACTTTATGCCTTTAAGTAAAGTTTAGTTAGGGACTAGTTTTTACTAGACTAGTTTTCCTAGACCTCTTTTGGTCGAAAATCACCCCTAGTTCATAGTGAGTGGGAGTGATAAAATAGCTTACTATTAGGGCACTCTTCACTAGGGCACCTAGGACTTAATAATTAATTAGTCCTTAGGGCTCTAGGTAGTTTCTTTTAGTAGTTATTTTAATTGGTTAGTTGTTACAACCACTTATTGGTTACAACTACCTTGCCTACATAAAGGCATGTACTTTCTATTATGAATGTAATGCAACACATATTGCTAGAGCTTGTGTATGATTCTCATCACTACGTCGTGGGGGTTTTCGGCCTTGTGGGCTCCCCAGTCGTCTTTGTGCTGCCAGGCAAAGGTCGTAATTGGGCAACCTTATGGCGCTAATCTCTCTTCGGTGTTCTACTACGGTATTTGTGGCAAGTAATGGCTCCAGTGGATGGCCTTAAAGCATCCCTCTTGAATCTAAGGTGCAATATGACATGGCGGATCTGTTCTCGGGGTTCATAGTCTTGAGGCGGTGACTCTCGTTTTGGAGGACAAATACTTTCTTTCATGGAGTCTCACATTATCTTGGAGGCTAGACTCAAAGATTTCTTTTGCCAAGCACTCGGATCTATCGATAGGTTTGAGGCCCTCCAGACGACCAATGATTCCCTCCTCAATGAATTACGGCAAACACGGCTGATGTTTTGAGCCTTGAATGGGAACACCTTATTGCGACTTCTCTAGACACTTTCGCATGGATATGGCCCCTTGACATCTTGATCTTGAGACATCTCTTAAGGAGCTCACAGGGAAGATTTACGGCGGGCTAATATGATCTCTAAGCACGTTGAGTGACCACAATTCCACACTCTACTCCGGCTACCACGTTTGACCTACGGCCTTTTGGAAGGTTGAAATTATTGAAGACAAATTAACTTCTATCCGTCTTGGCATGTCCAAGAATGATGAGGTTATTCAAGAATTGCGGATAGGCCCCTTGCCCCTACGACCCGATCTTTTGCCGTCACGGCGCGAACTACGCTTTGCTACCATTTGAGTCCCGCGATCGCGATAAGCGATCTCGAAACCTCCGTATTACAGGATATCGGAACTACTCGAGAAAGTCTTGTAAGGGGTTTTGGTGATGTTATCAAGGTCGATGTTCGGTTCCAACACGCTTGGAGAGTGGGTAAGGACCATTCTCGATCCCCACTTATATTGTGCGTTTTTACTCTTGAGGCAGTTGCGTGTGTTACGTGCACGCACAAACTTGAAAGGCCAAGATATATTTGTCAACCGACCTTACTCCTCTCCAATGGGAACGCAAGAAGCAATTGTTGCTTGGTAAGAAGGCAAAATCGGAGGGTATGGTGGCTTATTTCATTGATGACGACCTAGTTATACGGAACCCAAGATCGCGCATGTCCGTAGGGATGCGGGGCCCGTGGCGCCTCCTCCGTGGGCGCCTCCTCCGTGGGCGGAAGGCGCGCCGCCTACGGCGGCGCGGCGCGAGAGAGGGCGCGGGGCTCGGGACAGGCGCGATGGCGCCTCCTCCCGTGGGCGCCTCCTCCGTGGGCGGATCGCGCCTTGCTGCGGGTAGCCACCCTCCCGCCATCGCCATCACCGCACATGTACCAACCACCAAGTTGTCGGGATCGCGTTCGTGAAGTTTGAGGAAGAAGGGTATTATCCATTATCCTTTTGATTTTCCTTTTCGGAAATTAGGTATTTTCTGGATTTTCCTCTATATATAAATCCGCTTAAATACTTTTAATTAGTTTTAATTCCACCTATTTAAGTTGAGTTATTAGTTTCTCATCTCGTTCTCCTTAAGTGGGAGTTATTTTAATAGTGATTATTACTTTCAGTTTTACCTTAAGTTTTACTTTATGCCTTTAAGTAAAGTTTAGTTAGGGACTAGTTTTTACTAGACTAGTTTTCCTAGACCTCTTTTGGTCGAAAATCACCCCTAGTTCATAGTGAGTGGGAGTGATAAAATAGCTTACTATTAGGGCACTCTTCACTAGGGCACCTAGGACTTAATAATTAATTAGTCCTTAGGGCTCTAGGTAGTTTCTTTTAGTAGTTATTTTAATTGGTTAGTTGTTACAACCACTTATTGGTTACAACTACCTTGCCTACATAAAGGCATGTACTTTCTATTATGAATGTAATGCAACACATATTGCTAGAGCTTGTGTATGATTCTCATCACTACGTGGGGGTTTTCGGCCTTGTGGGCTCACTTTGGTCGTCTTTGTGAGCCACAGGCCAAAGTGCAGTAGTTGGGCAACTTTGCTTGGCGCTAATCTCTCTTCGGTGTTCTACTACGGTATTTGTGGCAGTAATGGCTCCAGTGGATGGCCTTAAAGCATCCCTCTTGAATCTAAGGTGCAATATGACATGGCAGATCTGTTCTCGAGGGTTCATAGTCTTGAGGCAGGTGACTCTCGTTTTGGAGGACAAATACTTTCTTTCATGGAGTCTGTTACTATCTTGGAGGCTAGACTCAAAGATTTCTTTGCCAAGCACTCGGATCTATCTCGATAGGTTTGAGGCCCTCCGCATGACCAATGATTCCTCCTCAATGAATTACGGCAAACACAGCTGATGTTTTGAGCCTTGAATGGGAACACCTTATTGCGACTTCTCTAGACACTTTCCGCATGGATATGACGCCCAAAGATGTCGATCTTGAGACATCTCTTAAGGAGCTCACGGGAAGATTTACGGCGGCTAATATGATCTCTAAGCACGTTGAGCTGACCACAATTCCACACTCTACTCCGGCTACCACGTTTGACCTACCTGGCCTTTTGGAGAAGGTTGAAATTATTGTTGAAGACAAATTAACTTCTATCCGTACTGGCATGTCCAAGAATGATGAGGTTATTCAAGAATTGCAGGATAGGCCCCTTGCCCCTACGACCCGATCTTTTGCCGCCATCACGGCCGCGACGAACTCTGCCACTGTTACTGCTACCATTTCAGAGTCCCGCGATCGCGATAAGCGATCTCGAAACCTCCGTATTACAGGGATATCGGGAACTACTCGAGAAAGTCTTGTAAGGGGTTTTGGTGATGTTATCAAGGTCGATGTTCGGTTCCAACACGCTTGGAGAGTGGGTAAGGACCATTCTCGATCCCCCACTTATATTGTGCGTTTTTTTACTCTTGAGGACGTTGCGTGTGTTACGTGCACGCACAAACTTGAAAGGCCAAGATATATTTGTCAACCGACCTTACTCCTCTCCAATGGGAACGCAAGAAGCAATTGTTGCTTGGTAAGAAGGCAAAATCGGAGGGTATGGTGGCTTATTTCATTGATGACGACCTAGTTATACGGAACCCAAGATCGCGCATGTCCGTAGGGATGCGGGGCCCGTGATGGCATCCTCACGGCTTCTTGGAATTGCAACGGATCTATCAATCTACACCTGGCGGAATGCTTGATCTCCTCACGGCCGGGATTGCGGATATTGTGTTTCTATCGAGACTCATGAGCATCATACCCGCCCCTTAGGCCGTTCTCCGGATATTCATGTTTTCTACCTTTAGACACCATGTCTCCGAACTCTCCCAAGGCTTTGGGTATTGCTTGCTATTTTCGGAGTCCTTGACTCCTTTTATCTCCTTATTCGTCATGACGAGCTTAGCTCATCCTCCGGGTTCAATTGCCGCTCTTTTCTCTTCTCACCGTGACTTATATGTTGGCGTCACATTCCTCCAAGGTCCTCCAAATATGCTCGGGCGGTAATCCATATGCGGATCTCTCGAGTCCATCTCCGAGTTTTCCCTATTGCCGATATTCTTCTCGTTGGGGACTTCAACGCTTGGACCTACACAACAAGCTATCTATGATTCCTTGATTTCGACAAAATTTCTCACCGGATCCTGTCGACCTCGGGCTCGATCGGTCTTCCTCGATACCCATCCACTAAATTCCTATGGTGTTGCCCTTTACGCCTTGAATCCCACAACATGGTCATTTTCAACGGACTCCCGTTGGACAACAGTAATTCTTTCTTGACGATGGTTCCTCTTCTAGCGTTGGATTATGTTATTGGTGACGTCGGCCTTCTCTCGCGTATTTCTAGGCTCTGGACTCTGGACTCTGGACTCCACATGTTTGGAGTCGACCATCTTCTTGATTGTTTTGATCTTTGTTCCTCCGCCCCCTCGGGATCCCCCGCCTCCCACTGCCTCTCCACCGATTCACCTTTCCACAAGACCTTGTACCCCAATTTTCCAGCTTGCTCCGCTCCTCCCTTGCTTCCATTCCCCCACCTCCCTTTTCTTGCTGCTACCGCCACTTCCGCTGCTCTAACCTCGCTCCACTTTTCCTTTCAAATTTTGCCATCCTCCCGTGCAAACCAACCCCCGCCATCCCCGGTTTGATGCGGATTAGCGCATGCGCTCTCAATTGCATCTCACTTTGCGCCAACTTAATCTCCTCCCGGATCCCATCATTCCGCTCTTTACAAAGCCACCGTCAAGCCTTACAAAGCCTTCATCTCCATGAAAAGTCCCAATTCATCCAAGTGAACACACCGTCTTATCTCTGCTCAACGTCCCGGTGGCTCGCCTTTTGGAAGGAATTCCACACCGCTCACCCATTCTTCTCAAAGCCACTCGAACTCCTCTCCTATGTTCATAGTCTTTACCACATCCCTCCGCCTCCCCGCCTCGATTCCTCGATCCCGGTCTCGGGTTTTCACCGCCAATCTGTTGCCCGTGCTATCCGGAAGCTCAAGTGGTACGACTCGACCCTAATGGTATCCACGGGATTTATTCCGTTCTTGACTGATGGTTCCTCTTCTAGCGTTGGATTATGTTATTGGTGACGTCGGCCTTCTCTCGCGTATTTCTAGGCTCGGACTGGACTCCACATGTTTGGAGTCGACCATCTTCTTGATTGTTTTGATCTTTGTTCCTCCGCCCCCTCGGGATCCCCCGCCTCCCACTGCCTCTCCACCAGATTCACCTTTCCACAAGACCTTGTACCCCAATTTTCCAGCTTGCTCCGCTCCTCCCTTGCTTCCATTCCCCCACCTCCCTTTTCTTGCTGCTACCGCCACTTCCGCCTCTTCTAACCTCTGCCCGCTCCACTTTTCCTTTCAAATTTTGCCATCCTCCCCGTGCAAACCAACCCCCCCGCCATCCCTGGTTTGATGCGGATTGTAAGCGCATGCGCTCTCAATTGCATCTCACTTTGCGCCAACTTAATCTCCTCCCGGATCCCATCATTCCGCTCTTTACAAAGCCACTGTCAAGCCTTACAAAGCCTTCATCTCCATGAAAAGTCCCAATTCATCCAAGCTGAACACACCCGTCTTATCTCTCTGCTTCGAACGTCCCCCGGTGGCTCTGCCTTTTGGAAGGAATTCCACACCCGCTCACCCATTCTTCTCAAAGCCACTCCTGAACTCCTCTCCTATGTTCATAGTCTTTACCACATCCCCTCTGCCTCCCCGCCCCTGATTCCTCTGATCCTGGTCTCAGGTTTTTCACTGCCAATCTCGTTGCCCGTGCTATCCGGAAGCTCAGAAGTGGTACAGCTACTGACCCTAATGGTATCCCTGGGGATTTATTCCGGTTTGCTGACTCTACCTCCTTCTCCTCGCATCTTGCCTCTCTGTTTAATGATGCTTTGTCTTTCGGTTTCCCTGATCCTTGGTGTGAGAATGATATCCACTCCATTCTCAAGGCTGGCGACCCTTATCTCCCTTCTAATTACCGATTTATCACCGTGGAGTCTATCTATGCTAAGATCTTTAGCTCTAGTTTGGAGATCTTGACTACTTCTGGCCGAGGAGGCTAAGGTGCGGGGCTGCTTTGCCGCCCCAGAATACTTTGGATCATCTTTTACCCTCCGGCTATTGTTGAAGGGGCTCGACATCCGAAGAAGCACGTCTCGTTGTTTTGTTGACTTTAAGCGTGCTTTCAACTCGTGCCTTGGGATAAGTTGTTTGTGGACTTCAATCTCTTAAGATGCCTCCTCATTTGTGGCATCTGCTACCCTTCTCTACAAAGGGTCTTTGCTCGAATCAAGACTCCCGTGGTTTGTCTTCCCACGGATCCCTATCCAACTTGGCGCGAGGCGACCCTTTGTCCCCAAATCTCTTTGGGTTGTATATTGATGAGCTTGAGGAATGGCTTCTTCGATCCGCGACCGGTGCTCGGCTATTTCGAAAGTATTCCTATCCTCCTATATGGATGATATTGTTCTTTATCTCATTCATTCCGAGGGCTCGTGCAATCGGATGTTTTATCCCTTTTTGTAAAACCAAGGGTCTCTTTGTCAATCTGCAAGACCAAGATTATGCGGTTCAACACTCGGGATTACAAGGGTGATTGCAAATTTTATTATGATGGTCGAGGTGGAGATGGTTCGATCCTATACTTATCTGGTATCACTATTTTCGGTCCTAAATTTAACTGGACCTCCTCTCGCCTCCCGCTACCAAGGGATGGGCTGCATGCTACCGTTCTTTTATCTGAGGATGAATCTTGGGATATCAATCTTGAGCGGTATTCAACACTATGGTAATTCCCTCCGCCTTGTATGGCGCTGAAATTTGGGGCCGGATCTTTCCCTTCTTCTTGGGCGAAGGTGGAAAGGGTTCAATCTTCCTTTCTCCGCTCACATTGCTTGTAAGCGTTCAACTCCATTACCCATCCTCCTTTCTCGAATTTGCAGCCTTTCCTCGAACTTGATGGCCTTTTTCGCCTCTCATCCTTTCTTTACCGCCTCCACCTCCTTGATATTGCTAATCCCATTTTGGATCCCCTTACCTCCTCCTTGCCTTTAGGTCCTCCCGCTCGCTCGGCTCAATCTTGACCCACAAGCTTCTTTTGCTGGCTTTCTCAAGCCGCCAACCGGCTTAGAAGATTCGAGTTTGAACCTTTTTCGACTCCTGCTTGGCCTCTCCTCCTCCCAACTCCCCTTTCTCACATCCCCCAACCACTCCATTCGCAGGCCCTTAAATTAAGATACCTTCGCCTCACGTGGTCCCTCTTTCCTTTTCCCCTCTCACTTCTAGACTCCGCTTTTACAAAGACGAGCTCCGAGTTAATCCTCCTCCGTAAATTTCCTACCCCGCCTGCCACCCCCTTTCCTTCAAACTCCGCACACTCATAGGTCAATTTCGTGTTAGCTCCCACCCCTACTAGAAATGGCAGCCCATGTTATAGTCATTGTTGCAATTTTATGTTACACTTTCAAATTGCAACAAGCTATGTAGGCTTGGTATTAAGTTTGACACTATTCCCTTCTCATTTTGTCACCATCTTAACACGAACCTGACTCTCTTCCTCATCACCTCACCCTCCTAAGTACACCTTCTCTCTCACAAGCATTGTTTATGATTTCAAACATATACTATGCAAACCTGCTTATGTTACAGTCCTTTGTTACAATTTCATGTAACACTTTCCATTTGGAACACTCATGAAGTTAGTTGGCTTGGTGTTAAGTTTGTGATACTCTTCTCCACCTTCTCTCACCATCTTAACAACATGCAAGTGGTCTGTTGACCTTACACCTCACCATTAAGAGCTTAGCATTAAGTTTGTTGGCTTGGTGTTAAGTTTGTGATTTTCTTCTTCACCTTCTCTCACCATCTTAACAACCTGCCTTTGGTCTCTCCTTTCACCTCACACTCCTAGTTAATGCTCCAGTATGACACCCATTTTATAATTTTTCCCTCTTTGTGTTGCAACATGTGTTCCCCTCTCACGCTACTATTTTATTCTTCCCCTCTTGCTTTTCCTACATGACAGCAACCAAGAACTCTATCTCTCTCCCTGTGGTTGTCATTCTCTTTCCATTTTGCCTTTCCATTCTTGTTTTAACCTGATTATGTATAGTAGGATTCTAGATTATTTATATGTCTATCTATATATACGGTTTGTAGGCCCACTTGTTGTGTAAATTCCTATATATATATATATGACTGAAATACGTATTTATGTATGTATATATATGTATTTATACTTGTATATACTTGTAACCTAAACATAATATTATTTACCTATGTCTAAGTTCGTGGGTGCGAGGCTCACTCTACGTTCGGAGGCAAGGAGGAGGAGGGGGAGAGGAGGAGGAGGAAGAGGAGGAGAGGAGGAAGGGGAGAGGAAGAGGAGGGAGAGGAGAGGAGGAGGAGGAGGAGGAGGAGGAGGAGGAGGAGGAGGAGAGGGAGGCGAGAGGAAGGAGGAGGAGGGAAGCGAAAGGACGGAGGGGAGATTATAAGGAGGAGGAGGGAAGATGGAAAGAAGAGGAGGAGGCAAGGAGGAGGAGAGGAGGAAGGGGAGAGGGGAGATGGGAAGGAGGAGGAGGGGAGAGGAAAGGAAGAGGAGGAGGCCCGTTCCATGCTGTGATTTCCTCAAATTTTCAGATGCGTAACTAGTGTGACACGCGTTGGTGAAGGGATGGTGGCGGGATCACGTGCGCAAAGCGGATCTTGTACTTGCAGAGCATTGCAAGGTCGCCAAGACTTGTTCCAATCGTGATTTCCTCTCAAATTTTCATGCGTAACTAGCTAGTGTGATTTGATGTTAGACAAGGCGATAGGCAAGGAGGAAAAGGGGAGAGGATCCGAGGTAGAGGAGGAGGAGGAGGAGGAGGAGGAGGAGGAGGAGGAGAGGAGGGGAGATGGGAAGGAGGAGGAGGGGAGAGGAAGGAGGAGGGGAGATTATAAGGAGGAGGAGGAAGATGGAAAGAAGAGGAGCAAGAGGAGGGGAGAGGGGAGGAAGAGGAGGGGGAGATAGGAAGGAGGAGGAGGGGGAGAGGGAAAGGAAGAGGAGGAGGCCCGTTCCATGCTGTGATTTCCAGTCTCAAATTTTCAGCTAATGCGTAACCAGTGTGACACGACGTTGGTGAAGGGATGGTGGCAGGATGCGCTGCAGTTGTCTAGGGGGAGAGAGAAGGAGGGAGGACTTGGAGCCAAACAACCCCATGCCGGCGCATAGCAAACATGGGTCCGCGTAGCACAAACTCGTAGGCACAAAAGGCACTGAGTGCTCAAGGACAAACTGGTAAACGTATCGTGGACGTGTACAAAGTATGTACGTTATCCGTGTGACGTATATGCTTATTTTATACAAAATAGAATATGACCGTATATCACAGGAAATTACCGTATAGTATATGTCACCATGAACAATACATGTATTTTACGAAGAATGTATTCGTACATGTATTTATGTATCTCAGATATTGCATATCGCATGAATACATGTATTTATGTATCTGTGTATTCATACGAGTATCAGTGGGAACTACTAAGTAAAACTAGGTATTCCATAGGGTAATAGTAGTAAAAGGAGGAAGGTAGATGGGGAGGAGGTTTGGTACCAAGCCTCCAAAAGTGTTACAAGACTTGTCTTGTAACACTTTATATGTTGCAATCTTGTTGCAATCTTGAGAGAGGACAAAAGCACCTTTCACTTCATCTCAACATAATTGCAACACCATTGCAACATGGTTGCAACAAACGCCTCAGTTTGGTTTCCAAGCCAAAGTGTAACAAGAGGCCCAAAAAGTGTTACATGACCCCAAAATTGCAACATAAGTGTTACATCCAGGGGTCCAAATCTTAACATAAAGTGTAACATGGGCTGCCATTTCTAGTAGGGCACCACCTCCGGATTGAGACCGACCGTTGGCTCAAGCCTACCCCTCCCCAAGACGATAGGATCTGCAAACTTTGCTCCTTGGATCACGAATCGAATCACACTTCCTCTTTATTGTCCCGCCTATGCGATATTCGGTCTCGTTACTCTCTTCTTTTGAATGTGCTTCTCACGCAGATTTTTCTCTTTCCACATTCCTAGGCTCTCTGGACTATGTCTCTCGAGCTTCTTGATCTTGGCGGTCCTTGTTGGACTCCTAGTAGTCTTTGCCTTCTTTTACGCTTCCCTCACAGTGTAACTGCTTCTAGTTCGACGACGTAAGTGTACTCGGTTTTAAACCTCTTTTCTGTACTATCTCTGTCCCATGATGGTTCTTCCATCCTTAGTGGACATAAATAAAGTTGTTGTTGTTGTTGTTTGGGAAAAAGGTTTAGTAATGAATAGGTTCGGGGTTCAAAACCCATATCTTTTTTAAAACTCAACTTTGTTGATTTTAAGGATGCTTGCATGGGCGCATGGGCAACTAACTTTGTTCATTTTAAGGACGCTGGCATTGCCTTAAAGCCCAAGTGGTTGCATTGAGTGCGGAAGGTTGAAGACTCATTGGCGACCTTTTGGATGAGGGTCAAGAAACCCTAGATGTTGTGTGGCGGTCCACACCGTCGGATGGTGGGCCGGGAATGATACTATTGAAGACGAGCAAGCAATGGAGGAGAACGATAACTTTGAGGCGGACGATATGGACCGCATCCGAGTATGGCGTGGTTCTTGACTCGATTCAGTAGGCATGGATGAGTCGCCAGCCGCACTCTTCAATGACTATTGTCGATGCCGATGACCACTCCCTCCTTTAGCGGATGTTTGTTGCAATGTTCTTACAACGATTAAAATGAGACTCCCTCCTGCAGATTGTTTTTCATTGTGTTCCACCACTTCAAAGTAAAAGTTTTCGGTTGTAATAAACATATAAAATGGCAGCCCTCTAAACATTCTACAAAAGCTAGACGGGCCCGCACCCTCATGCTCCAGTTCTAGGGTGTTCACTTGAAAGTGCGTCTTTTATCACCGGTATGACCTCGAAAGGGTGTGTGCATTATCAAAGTAGGGCACATATGCTGTTCTAGGTAAGGTGTTCTTCGTGACAAGGGGGTGCTGTGGCGACCGAAGGGGGTTACTATATTCCCCCCCTTAAAAAATTATCGTGTTATATGTACTCCTTGCGTGGTCCTCTAATGCACTCTTCTGAAAGTTCTGACTGCCAACTTTTACCCAAGCTTGAGTCGCAGCCTTAGCTTGTCCCACTACACCATGACCATGTTTTTCACAAACAACACAAACATTCGATTCTCTCCATTGATTGAGCGCAACTCCACCCAATGAAATGCAACCTTCCATTCTTCCTTGAAGACTCTTGCCTTTTGCACCTTTTGTCTTTTTTGACTCGGTTGGCTTGTTTGGCTATTGTCGCAGCTCCTTGTTTGGTCATCACGTGAAGCCCCTCCGAAAAACCCGAATGCTGAACTTTGAGAAAAATGAGCCATCTTTACCTGCAAATTTTTTTAAAAAATTAATATAGTAAATGAAGAGCCAAAAAACAAAGCTTTAAAAGAGAAGAGCTTAAAAAGAGATGAGCTCAAACAAAAATGAACTCTAAACCTAAAGAACTCAAAAAGAGATGAGCTCTAAAAAAGAAGAGCCCTTACCAAGAAAGAACAACAAGGAGCAAGGAAGAAGGATAAGAAGCAAGAAAGAAGAATAAGAAGTACACCACAATGAGGAGAGCAACAATGAGTGATGCTCCAAATGCTAGTGTTGTGGCCTTATGTACTCTTGAAGGGTGTCTATTCAGAGCATGATAGAATAAGAGTCCTATGTACGCCTATGGTTGAGATACCATATCTTAGTCATCTTCATGGATGAGCGTGCATATCAACAAATTATTGTATACATTAATAACTACATTCAAAGCAAAATATTACATATCTACTTTTTATAGATGTATCAAAATAAGCTAATAAAATCTCATAGAATAAAGGTCAGACATAGGCCATGGATGGTATTAGATAAATAAAGACATAGCCCATAGATCCATGGTAAGTGTCTTTATGACCATACCAATTATAAGATGGATCCATGTGTCCATAATAAAAATAAATCCTGGATGTAAAATTAAATAATTTACTAATTTTAAACTGGACCTTTTATGAACCCTCGGTCCCCTATTTTTTCGGGGAAAAATAGGGGACCGAGGGTGGGGACTTCGAAGAACCTCCGTCCCATGTTTTTACACATGGACCGGTACGAGATTGGGACGGGGTCAAATGACACCTCGTCAACCCGTTCCGTCCTTGTCGTTCTCGCCTGCTGCCGCCAGCCCATTCCGCCCGTCCGCTCGCTCACCGCCCATCCCTTCCGTCCCGCCGTTCTCGCCTGCTGCCGCCAGCCCATTCCGTCCCGCCGTTCTTGCTCCGTTCGAACGGACACCGGTCCCGAGCCGTCATAAATAAAATGAGCACAACTTTTAAATGATGCGTTTATTGCAATTTCCTCACTGGGCAGCCTTGTCATAAGTAGGTTAGAATTGTCTTTCCCTTGTATTATATTTCCTCATATATTCCTTTCTTCCGTAATAGTCCTTGAAGCATCTTGAATTACATGCAATTCAAGAATCTTGGAAGCAGGGCCTTGGAATTCTCATATTTCCTTTATGTTTCATGAATTTGCGCACGGTGCTAAGGATGGCCACTTCCACTCTTGGGATTTTGCAGGCTCTTGAGGAGCACTTGCCCAGGCATCTAACACTATCTGGATGTTGTGATCGCTTGACTAATTTTGCATCTGCTCTGCCATACTTATGGTCTCTCGTGACGCGGGAGTACAGTCGGGGCAACCCGGTCCCGCCCTTCGCTTCCCTTACCCAGCCCGCTCTTCATAAAGAAAAACCAAACCTTTTCCTTCTCCAGACTGCTCTACAATGAAGGGCAATGAAGCCTCTATGTACTTCTTTCTCTTTGTGTTGAGTACTTGATATTTTCTTCATATTATACTTATTATTATCTAGTATTATTTTACTATTTTTGATATATGGATCCTGTCACTTACTTAGTGCTTCACACTACGTTGTATGCCAAAGCTTCTCATCCTTTACATCTTGGAGATATAGAGGATATGAGCTCCTTGATAGTGTCATGTATGCACTCTTCGCAATGTTATTCACACCTTTTGGTGGTGCTCTTGTGGAGACAATGGGAACGTGTATCTCCCGTATTTGGTGGAAGGCACCATCTACAACATGATTTTGGGAAGAGCTTCACATACAAGCCCAATTGGCACTTGGAGGGCCCCGAAAGACGTGATGAGCACTAGCATAGAGAATATCAAATATCCTACCCAACTTTTACGGTCCTTGTTCACCAATTGCAA
The DNA here is from genome assembly GCA_010909165.1 of Anthoceros angustus. NCBI lineage: Eukaryota > Viridiplantae > Streptophyta > Anthocerotopsida > Anthocerotales > Anthocerotaceae > Anthoceros > Anthoceros angustus. Next base: position 301,088 of record MU008151.1, read on the forward strand.
CCCTTCCTAGTACACACTTCACCAAGAATGCCAATATAATGTAAAAAGGGTGTTGCTATGGTGTTGCATAGGTTGGGTAGAGGTCTACCTTCACTCATTATTGCTTCCAAGTATGGTGTTGGTGCTTCTCTAGCTGGAATTTTGTGACCTCATGTCTTGGAGCCACCGAGAAGACACAGGAGGTCAAGGCTACCCGACGGGGCATGGTTGAGCTCTAAGTCGAAGTGGAAGCTTTTCCGTGAAATCCAAAACCACCTGGTGTCGATGTTTGCTACCCGGTGGGGTTTGTGCTTGATTTTTTTTGTCTGTGCTCGATTGGCCGCCTAGTGTGGGCTATGCCTGTTGGTGCTCTAGTGTTGGCAGTCTTTGTCTACCCTTGTCGTACTCTGTTGGTCTGTAACAACATATTCATTTATAAAGCTTTGTATAGTTCCTCTAAAAATAAAAATATTATGTTAAATAAAACAATTGCTATGAGCCACACCTTACACATACTTATGAAGACGCAACCAGCCTCGAATCGCTCCTCAAGATGGGGACGGTATTCTCCTCTAATGACCGCAACTGCACTGGTTATGCAACCGGAACCCACGATCCTTAATGTGAGCAGGTTTGGGCCTTTCGTTACTACCACGTCACGCAAGGCTGGTGATGACTTCACGACGCAGTAGTGTCCTGCATCAGGGTATCATTTTGACCCCGTCCCAAGTTCGGTCCCGGTCCCGGCATGTGTTAAAAAAAACGTGGGACCAGAGGTTCTTCAGGAGTCCGGTCCCCACCCTCGGTCCCCTATTACCCTTCGGGACCGAGGGTTCATAAAAGGTCCGGTTCAAAATTAGTAAATTACTTAATTTTATGTCCAAAGATTTATATTTATTATGGACACATGGACCCATCTAATGGAGTCAATGCAGCCAATCATGGACTCCGCAGTCTGCAGTCTTTTATATTATTATTTATAAATTATTTATTTAATATTTATTATATTTAGTGACCAAGGCTCACAAAAAGGCGCGGTCCCTCCTCGGTCCGGGACCGAGCGTAGCCAGGCTAGGCGGTCTCGGGGACTGAGATAGTACTCGGTCAAAATGACACCCTACCCTGCATCCCAATGTGTGACTCCCAGAGTGCGCCGGCCAACGACGCCCGGATTGGAGTAGATAACAAGCCGCGTTCTCAACTTCTCAACCCGGCGTGGACTACCTTTCAAGCTGGCACCTTCAACTTGCCGGCGAGCTCGCGATCGGGCGTCTTGCATCCACCTACGTCACCGTGGCACTCACCTCCTCTCGGCCTCTGCAGCAAGGTGAGAACCACAATTTGTCACATCTGTCGGCGGGAATTGCTGGAACGCGAGGACAGGTGCGGAAGGGAGGACGGGGTGGAGCGGTGGCGAGCTGCAGATTGCAATTGCAATCTGTAGCTTCCTTCACCCCCCTTCCACCCGCACCTCCTCCTCGCCACCGCTTGCCGGGCTGGGAAGCTTGTGCAGACTCTGAGGAGAAGCAGAATTGCCAGAAGCTGGATTTGATTATTACAATTGTTCCAGCTGCATTCGGTTCCAAGAAGTTTCAGATTGCTTTGCTGTCAGAGCTCTGACTTGTTTGCGGATACGTCCATCACCTCCAGTCAGCTTTAGCGGCGCAGATGAGGTGAGAACCACCGAGTCGGGATCGTTTGATTGCGTGACTGAGAGTAAGCCCTGGTGAGGTTGCGAATTTGTCCGCTTGGTTTAGGTTACAATTTTAAGCAGGATGATGCAATAAACTTGAAATTGCAGCCACAATTACACGATTATGAGCCGAGCCTCTTGACCTGCAGTGTCTGGCATGCTTAGGTTTACCACTGGCTGAAATTTGAGCCTGCCGTGCGTGACGACAGTGTTTTAGTTTTGGTTCAAAGTCTGGTTGTAATCCTGAGATCCAGCTGCTCATCGTCACCGCAGTGTCCGTCGAGTTGCTTTAGCTCACTCAGTGTGGCTGAAATTTCAACTGATGAGAATCGGGACTGAGCTCCGACTCCGTTTTCAAGGATTCAACGCACTGTCAGTTTAGAGCTTTCTTTCCTCCATTGCACTTGGAGTTGCAGGCACCAGGACTGCTTCCAGCACAGAGCGTGTGACATGGCTTCCGGAATATCAAGAACGCCTTCAACGGACTCAGACGCGGCAGTACCGCATGAGATTATACAGGGCGAGTATGCGGATAGCAGTGCAGCAATGATCCGCTCAAGTTTCACCTGCGCACGGCCTTATTCCGCATGGACGGGGTTCACGGGAACACAGTCCGCGTGCAGTCAAGGCAGAACAGCTTCACAGATGTCCGCAATATGCAGCTGGAGGCAGAGAAGGAGGTTACCTACCTGATCGGTGGTGGTGAGGAAGGGGAGACCCACACCGCGCTGATTGATTATGCCACGGAGCCGGCACCCCCACGGCGAGGACTCCCGGAGCGCGGCAGAGGCGTTTGCGGCGATCTGGTAGCAGTGAGAGACGGAAGTCGTCGACAGAGCAGGAAGGAGTCCGCTTCGAACAACCAGACCTGCTGAAATTGCTGGAAGGACGTACCGAGAGTGTGGAGAGCTCCCATGCCGAGATCTCAGGCAGTCTGGAAGCTCAAGGAAAGAAGTTGCGAGAATTCGAAAGTAGCATCGGTACAGTTGAGTGGAAGCCAGCATCAAAACGATACAGCGCTCAGCCTCAAGAGTGTGCAGGCATCAGCAAAAGGACAAAAGCAAGCAAACCTGCACAGCTCCTTCTAAAACGTAGAACGCGTTGGTAGCAGCTCCGTCACAGCTGGCTGGGTTGAACGTCTCGATCTTTGCCTAGTCAGTCATCACTGCTGAGAGCAGCATCAAGACACAGAGAACGTTGCGGACGAGGACGATCGCTTCGCCATGGCCATGGTCGCTGAAGCCTGAGTGGAGTAATTGTGCTGCCTGAGGAATTGTAAGTGGAGTTGTCGATTTCGAAGATAAACTGAGAGGAGAAACAGAAGACTCACAAGTCTGGAGTGTGGATTGCAGTTGTGGAAAAGCTTAAGGCTTGCTGGTGCCGGGCTCATCAGCAGGCATGTGTGGAAGGCATCCGGAAGGAAGGAGGGAAGGGCGTAGACTGATCACGACTTTCAACGGATTCGTGGAATAATCCTGGTAGAAGTTGAGCCTTGGGCTGGCCATGGTTCGTCACGAGCCTTGACCGTGACCATGAAGACCAGGAAGACTTGAGTTTCATGTGTGCCAGAGTGCAACCTTATCTGGGTTAGGTACCACGGTACTACCAACCACCCAAGTACAGTCTGTATCAAGTACGTATGTACATAGCACGTTTGATCTCCGATTTGCAGAACAATTGGCTTCCGCAGGGGCTTGATCCATCTGAAGAGATCGGAGATTTTCTGCTTGCTCTGCCGGCTGTCATGGCTTTTGTTGCCACTTCTTGACCATAAATAAGTCTCGTGTTTTAGATTTCTCTGCTTGCCCTTTCACATCTTGTGTTTCAGCTTTGTCTGCTTGCTAAGTCACATCTTGTGTTTCAAGTTTCTCTGCTTGCTAGGTCACATCTTGTGTTTCAAATTTCTCTGCTTGCTAAGTCAGATCTTGTGTTTCAGGTTTCTCTGCTTGCTTGCAAAGTCGCATCTTGTGTTTCAGATTTCTCTGCTTGCTAAGTCTCATCTTTTGTTTCAGATTTCCCTGCTTGCTTTCTAAGTCTCATCTTTTGTTTCAGATTTCCCTGCTTGCTTGCTAAGTCACATATTTTGTTTCAGGTTTTTGTTTGCTTGCTAAAATGCCTCCTGTCACCAACGCGGCAGGGAATCAATCCTGGGATGCGGGGAGTGATCACCGAACCTCTCGCATGGTAAGAGAGCGCTCTACCATCTCAACCACATCCCCTATTTGCTCAAAGGAATAACTCAGGCTTTGTCAATCTTGAGCCGTGGCCAAAACTGGCCAGGGTGAACTCGGAGCACCCTAATTAATTTTGAAGGAAAGTTCTCAATGAGTGATCAGGCTTAAAGCAACTTGGCAAGTCAATTGGCCCTGGGAAGGGTCACTCCATCAGCGCGCCCTGCCAAAGTGAGCTTGAGGATCGAATTCACACCCCTTCAAATGCGTGTCCAAATGGCTTAGGCCAAATGCACACACATTTATAAGAACTTAGTTATTAAGCATCCTGCGCTGGGATCGGTACTGGGGTCCCTAAAGAGAATGGATGCCCTTGGTGCAAGTACAGTACATAGTTTAGGCATACCATGGTACAAGTTGTGAAGTACCAAGTCCCTTGACGGAAATCCGTCCTTAGTGGACTTAAGTAAAATTCTTCACACAAAGCGGGTTTGCGGCCCTAGGCCCTGCGTCACGCGAGCGTCACGCGATGGCATAAATACGGCCCTAGGCCCTGCGTGACGCGATGGCATAAATACAAAAGATTGAGTTGGTGCGCAGAAGTGCATTCGAAGGTGAAACGAGATCGGGATTTGAACCCGAGTTGCATTTGGCTTAAGCCCCAGCACCAACCCGCCCATCCGGACATGTTGAAACAGTAGCGTCCCTACAACGTATTTATTCCTTCCCTGCCAGCTTGGCCTGCAGTAAACTTTCAAGCAGCCGATGCACCCCGTGCCCGCTACGGTTGCTGGCGATGGCCGATCCGCCCGATTCGGCCGGCAGGATGGTTTTCTGCCCCAGGCCAGCCTGATTCCAGTCGTGGCAATCAAGCCACCCTTGGCACCCATCACCCTGATTACGATCGAGCCGAGGCAATCACTCCATCGTCACCGGGGAAAGCCTGATTGCCATCCCAGGATGGGCGGGCCATTATCAAGCAAGCATTGCGGACTGACCATCCAGGCCGCATCGATCAGGCCAGCCTAATCCCAGCAGGGCAGCGGCCGAGACAACAACTCTGCGAGGCACGACTTCTAAGCTTGCGGCTTTTCTGCCAAAAGACACTGTTTCACACTGTTTTTGCTTGTTGAGTGTTTCTCACACTGAACGAGTTGCCTCCGAAACTGGGAAGGGAAGCACATGTAGAGATGGCATTAAACAGAAAGTATTTATCTATTAGAAGCACATTTTTGCGGAGGTACACTTAATTTATTCTCATATATGTACTTATTATACATCTACGCCAAATGCTTGATGCTTGATCTCGTTGGTATCCCCATTGCTGCCGATCTGACGTGATGGCCAGTGTGTCACCTCATCCGATTCGTGCCTGCACAAAACGGTACAGCGCTCAGCCTTAAAGAATGTCAGACATCACCAAAAGAACCAAAGCCAGCAAACCAACGCTCCTTAGAAAACGCAGGAGCTTGAAGAAGTACACGCAATTCTGATGGATAAACAAGCTTCACTGAAGACTCAGGAGCCACACCTCATGCATACTTATGAAGAATTGCAACATGTGACTGTTTTTCAACCCTGAATCCAGACGGCCCGCAGCTTGGTCGCCCCTTGCACCACACACCCTGGTCCGTAAATCTGTGCAACGCTACTGTAGCCTTCGCAGTTCTGCTGGTTGTGGATGGACACGCGGGTGCCGCCGTCGATTTCACTGATCCGCACAGCGCCCTGGTCGATAAACGTCTGGCAGGTGTTCCCGCCCACGTAGAACGTGTTGGTGGGAGATCCGTCACAGCTGGCCGGGTTGAACGTCTCGATCTTTGCCGCGTCAGTCATTACTACTGAAAGCAACAGCAAGACGCAGACAACGTTGTTGCTGACGAGGACGAGCTTCGCCATGGCCATGGTCGCTGAAGCGGGAGCCCTGAATGACTGGCAAATCCGAATTGTAAGTGGCGCTGTCGAGCTCGCAAGTAAGCTGAGAGCGGAAACACTGCGGAATTGTAAGTGGAGCTGTTGAGCTCGCAAACTCGTAAGCTGAGAGCAGGAACAGAAGTCTGAATTGCAGTTGTGGGAAAAGCTTGCTGGTTCCCGGGCCTTATAAAGGGGCGTTAGCGGAAGGTACCGCGAAGGAAGGAAGGAGGCGTGTAGACTCACGCTTTCAACGGATTCGCGGTAGCAGTAAGGTCCTTCGGCAGGCTCCGCATGGCACGTCACGAGCCTTGACCCCATTCAAGTTTGTGCTCTGCAGATGACTGACGTGCCGTGCACCTTGTGGCCCAGTTACAAACTGACAGGCCAAATGGTGAAGTCCACTTGAATTACGCCTACACACTTGGGCGCTTGGGGCCTATTCGCTTTGGCCTTCATGTGGAAGATTTTCACAACCTTCGTCACCACGTAGCATATTATCCGGCTGCCGTCGCACTCTCTTGGGAGTCGGACTCCAATCGTCGTCGTCACACCGTGTGACCGTAAACGACGCAAGTCTTTAGCCCTCCGACAAGGAGATATCGTAACACCACTTGGAACACCTGAAGTTTTCCCTTACCAATTTACATTATTTTTATTTTTTTTACTCATATTTGACAATTGATATATGTACCTCATCGTGGGGTGCACATACACCAGAGGACATTAAGAACTTCACAGTTAAGCAATGTAGGGGCAGATCAATGCTGGGATGGGGAATTATCCTTTCACAATCTTTTAGCCCGGTTGAGCAAATTTATTCTGGTAATAGTCGTCTCGGTCTACCTTGGCGCGCCGATCTCCCTCGTGTGTGGTCATCGCGTGAGACTCTCTGAAACATATATACATACCTCCCTAAATGTTACCCCGCGAGACTCTCTGAAAAATACATACATACCTCGCAAAATGTTACCCCGTGAGACTCTCTGACCTCGCTAAATGTTACCCCGTGAGACTCTCTGACCTCGCTAAATGTTACCCCATTGGTACATCTGAATCAGTAATATTTGTCAGGTGTAGACTGTACATAACTCGGCTCGGCACGTCACAGCCTTGACCCACATTGCCTTAGAGAAACACGCGTTCCTGCAGGAGATCTGGAAGCAATACTGAGTTCATCCAGTATCAGTCGCATGACAATCATTTACTACTTATGTCAGCCGTGCACAATTAAGCCCCCTGGAGGCCATGGGCAGACACATTTCCAGAACGATTGACAAAAACCAATCTTGCTCGATTAAGCACCCCTGCTGGCCATGGGCAGAACCATTTCCGAAACGATTAACAATCAACCTTACACAATTGAGGCCCCCCGGCTGGCCAAGGCTAGAACCATGTTGAAGAATCAACCATCCCAGTTTGCAACAGCAGAAGGTCAGATCTCTACCTGGCATGATTGTTGATCACAGCCAACCGACCCTTGCAGAAGATCCTATCTCTGAACTGCTTTCTTAATGGCCTCTACGATTAACGTCCTACCAAAATTACGCAAATCATTATACCCTTGCTGTGGACAACAAACTCTACTAGGCGAGGCACAAGAGCATTTCAAGCTTGCAGCTTGAGCATTTCAAACTTGCAGCTTGTCTGTCAAAGAGGCGATGACACTGTTCCAAAGTGATTCACGCTGAGCAAGTTGCCTCCTACATTTTTAGTGAACTTGATTGTGAGTTGCCTGAGATTGGCAAGCGAGCACTTCATTGACTAAATAGAGGTGGGATTTAATTAAACAAGGTATTTATTTATTAAAAACTTTTCTTCGGATGGTACACTTGTTTTATTCTCAGATATAGATCCTATACATCTATGCCAAATGCTCCACCTAGTTGGTATCCCCATCTATGCTCATCTCACGTGATGACCAAGTGTGTCCACATCCGATTCGTGCCTACACAAAACGGTACGGCGCTCAGCCTTAAGAATGTGCAGGTATCACCGAAAGAACCACAGGCACCAAACCATAGCTCCTTCTAAAACGGAGGAGCTTGAAGAAGTACATGCAATTCTGTTGGATAAAAGAGTTGCAATGGGGCATACCTTATGCATACTTATGAAGACGCAACATGCGATGTTCAACCCTGAATCCAGACAGCGCGCAGCTTAGTTGCACCTTGCACCACACACCCTGGTCCGTAAATCTGCGCAACGCTACTGGAGCCTTCACAGTTCCTCTGGTTGTGTATGGACACACGGGTGCCGCCGTCAATTTCACTAATCCGCACAGCGCCCTGGTCGATAAACGTCTGGCAGGTGTTCCCGCCCACGTAGAACGTGTTGGTAGCAGCTCCATCACAGCTGGCTGGGTTGAACGTCTCGATCTTTGCCGCATCAGTCATCACTGCTGCCAGAAGCATCAAGACACAGAGAACGTTGCGGACGAGGACGAGCTTCGCCATGGCCATGATCGCTGAAGACTGAGTTGAGTGCTGCCTGAGGAATTGTAAGTAGAGTTGTCGATTTCGCAAATGAGCTGAGAGCAAGAGAACACTCACAAGTCTGGAGTGTGGGTTGCAGTTTTGAGAAGGGCTTGCTGGTGCCGGGCTTATAAGCAGGCATGTGGAAGGTACCCGGAAGGAAGGAAGGAAGGAAGTATGTAGACTGATGAAGACTTTCAACGTATATGTGGAATCCTGGTAGAGCGCAGGCCCTTGGGCTGCACGTCACTGGCCTTGACCGGAACTTTGCCTCGGACACTTAAGTGATGACAACTAGTGTGAGGTTTTGTGGCCCAGTAACAAAGCGACACCCCAAATGGCGAAAGTACGATTTTGAGCTGGAGTCTCCGGCGGTCAGTGCCGATACATGCCTTAGCCTAATTGGACGTTTTCAGTACTGTTTGTGTCGATCTTGTGTCGATTCATAAAAATTGGAGCTAGCTGGCGGTGACTGTGGGTGGTTCAGCGACAGTGTGACCCACCCACTTACCCACAATTATAGGGCCTAATTACAAGTCTTACCAACTCTCTACAACCTCAGCCTTCAGTGACGTCTTTGTATCAGAGGACACTTTGCCATCCGGAGTGCTCAGCATGGCAATCTATGAAGATACTGCGCGTACGCTGGGACCCATGGATTGGCCGGGCCATAACATGTCATTTCTAAAAGAAACTCTTCAGGCTCAGTACCAATGGACCACCTCCAAGTGTATTCCTTGGCACATGGTTAAAGTACCAGCCAAGGTTAAAGTACCAGTGCCGTAAGCTCCCCAATGTCTTAATCATGAACAATGCATGACTGTGAGACCTCTGTCCCCCACTTGCATTGATATGAAAGGCACGGAAGCGCCTCTTCCCTGAAAGGTACGATCCTTGTTTGTGGATCAATACCGTCTTCCTCCAATTCAAGCGTCACCATCATACTGTTTTAGATTTGCAGGATTGATTTCCGCCTCTTAAGTATTGCTTTCTCACAGATTGAGGCGCAGCTCCTGCTCAAATGTTTTTCAGCCCACTCCGAGTCCCTTTGCAAGATCCAATTCCACGTGCACCCTGTGGGTTTTAGAGGTTTCTGGTCCTGGCTGGGCTGGGGTGGGCTAGGTTTTATAAAAGACACGTTCCCAAGTAGGGAATTGTCAGTTAAGTGTAACTCCCGAGTTAACGGCACTGACGAAAGGCGGAAGAAGACCGACGTCTTTGGACCCTGTTGCAAACAGACACAAGGACGTTCGTGTGGTGGCTTAGTAGCAATGTAGCAGTCTAGTAGCACATAAGTTCGAGAAGGTTCTGCCAATCTACCTTGGGGACACGTACATATTTGCGGTGGCTTGGACACACTTACCAATTACGGTTGGTCACGGCCTACAGTACATAGACCGGAGACGGGGAGAAGGAGACGATGTCCACCAACCTTACCTGAGTTTGGTACCAATACCACGGGTAGTACCAACCACACAAGTACAGTCTGTACCTAAAGGGTACAGTACGTGTCCATAAGTACTGTATGTAGGTGTGGACTGCGCACAGGTCTGGACATGGCTCGCAAGTATGTACAGACACATGTTGATGGTTCAAACCTGTCAGTGCAGAGGCGTGGACGATACGCAGGATCCATTTGACTGTGAGGAAGCCGTGCTACTCCCCGTGCTTCTGTGTGTGTAGAGAAATATGTAGTGCGGAAGATGCTGCTCAGGACTGCACATCGTATAGCCAGCATGCATCTGAAGAATACTAGGCAACTGAAGATGCATACACAAGGGTCCTATTTGATTTGAACAACCTCATTTTCATGACCGACAACTCCAACCGAAGCACTCCCTTCTCAGCGTCTCACGGCTGAGAAAAGAACTAATGTTCACAACCCTTGCTTCAAAACAAGAGTCGTGGACGAAACGCAAAAGTGTCTTATTTGAACTGAAGCAAAGGCAGATCGGCTCTTCAGCGACGTGCTGCTTTGCCACATAGCAGCACATTTGCTGGAATGGCCTTCTCAGTTCTCAAAGATTCTGCAGGATCATGCACCCGAATGTAGAACTCCTGCCCCAAATAAGCTCGCTGAAGCTGTGCTGAACGAAAGTTCCACATTCCAACATTGTCCATCGCCACCAGGACGACAGTGTATCCCTTTGGATAAACCTGCAGAATGAAAGACGATTTAACTTACAGGACTGCTGAATGCTACCGTCTTCCTCACGAATCAGCAACGAGCTGGAGTAAAACAGCCGACTACATGTTGCAAGGCCGCAATCAGACTTGTAAAGAAGTTCTTACCTGAGTTGTGCTGCGAGAAACAGCGTCCACAAGATTATAGGAGTCTCTGGCTTTCAAGGACCAGTCTCCGAAGCCAAAACTGCCAAAGAATGGAAGACAACAATAATTAGCTCAACCTTCCTCTAGGCACCTCAAGTGGTTGCCATGTCCTCACATGCATAAGAAAAACAGGCTTCCTACCATGAATAACAATACCTAGGGTTTAGTACACTTACGCCACAACAAAGAACGAGTACCCATCAAAATGCCATGACTGAATCGTGCCTTCACCATTCTGCAGAACAAACTCAGTGAAAGATCTGTAATCGCCAACCATGATAGATGTTTTAGAAATCGCAGGGGTGCCCTGGTTTCCTGGAGTGAAGGGGATGGAATTCAGCTCAAATACTCCAGTGATCTTGAAATAGTCAGCTAGTTTCAGGGGTGTTGTTGGTGCCAGATATGACACCCCGTTCACAGCATATCTTTGCTTCCCACTCATCACCGGGGCAGAGTCGGCCACGATGACAGTCTGCGATATTTTGATCTGTCCATAGTGGTAGGAACCTTGAGGGTTGGGCCGGGGCAGCTCCGGTTGTAAGGTTCCACCTGTGCAGGCAACCGACTAAGGTGCAGGAGGGATTGAGTGCAAAATTTGATGCAGCCGCATTCGAGCATCAACCAATCAGCAACACACCTACACACGCCGCGATTCACAACGAGAGGCCATGGATTTAACTACTTACTTGATAGTTTTCGCTTGAGATATGGATGAGTCGAAATCCAACGGGTCAGGCGACGGTGGGAATGATCCAGAAGGCTTCGTCTTTGAGTTTGTGTAATGCAGTACGGCAACACCTTCAATCGTAGGAGTAACAAATCGAGAGGTTGCCACAATGTAGAAGTTACCGGCGCCTTGATCGGTGGTTATGAGGATAGAATAAGACTGGCCGGCGTGTACATCCAAGTTGGTGTAGACGGTCTGCTGGGTGTACGAGCCCTCGGCTTCCACGAGTAAAAAATTATGGCTCTGAACAGCAAAGCTGGAGGTGGTGGAGGTTCCCACATTGGAAACCCGAAACCGGTATGTTTTACCTGCATCCACAATCATGTACAGTTCAAATCGGTAAAATTGCGAGAAAATGCTGAAGTGGACAAAGGTCGCAGGATTCTGAAGAAGCCAAGCTGCCACTTCCAAGAGGAAATCGAAGAGACCTGGGTTCACATCAACAATAGTGTGTTTCCTACTCCCGGCTGGCCCTCTGCCGTTTATCAGAATCGCATCTGGTGGAGGCCGAAGGGTCCTTTTTCTAAAATGTTTCTCAAGACCTTGTATGACAAGGCTAGAACAAGTCAGTTTGGGGGACTCGCCTTCCATATACGCAACAAGTTCAAGACCAGGATGGAACAGCGAAGAACAATGTCTGACAACACCGGCCGATTATACACTTGTACACCTCCAAAGCCACCTGCAGCTTTTTGTAACAGAAGAGAAGGAGCGTAGAAGAACGTGCCAATCTGGTCCTTGAATTGCATGTTGTACGTCCACTGTTTCCCTGGCAGAATAGGGCAGTTTGTCCCAGAAACTCCATCTTGCCAAGAGTCTTTTCGCTGTTGTATTCCCTCGCTGCAAAATGAAATTACGACGAGATCAGCTCCGACAAAGGAATGGCGTGTCCGCGCCGATCGGTCGCCAGGATTGGATTCCATGTGGATTTCCTCATCACTCTGCATTTTACAAGGAGGCTCCCTGGCCAGCAGTGAACCTCACAGCTCGAGACCAATAGGACTTCAAATGAAGCGCAGAACCACAGACCACACTACACAGCCAAAACTCCAAAGCTCAGTCAACATCCACTTACAAGGTCATCCTCGAGTGCACATACACCAGGTGACATCAGAATTCCACAATTAAGCGCCCTACAGGCGGACCAATGCTGGATGGGGAACCATCCTTTCACAATCCTTCAGCCCGGTTGGGCAAAAACTAATAATCTTTCAGGTCGGTTGGGCTAGTTGGTTTTGGTAAAAAATCATCCTAGTCCAGTAAAAATTATCTAGAGTATATACTGGGATGGGGAACCATCCTTTCACATTCTTTCAGCCCGGTTGGGCAAAAAGTAATAATCTTTCAGGCCAGTTGGCAAAATATAATAATCTTTCAGGCCGGTTGGGCAAGTTTGTTCTCATAAAAAGTCGTGCAAAAATTAATAATCTTTCTGGCCGGTTACGCAAAAAATAATAATCTTTCAAGCCGGTTGGGTAAGTTTGTTCTCATAAAAAATCATCCTAGTCTAGTAAAAGTCATCCCAGGTAGATGCTAGGATGGGAAACCATCCTTTCACAATCTTTCAGGGCTGTCGTGGGCGACAAGTAGATTTACTCGACCCATTCGACTTTGCCATTCACACCACGGTAATGTCGTGCGACGTGCAACAAAGCTCTGTTGGGCCTGGTGGTGCTCCAAATAGCCTGCTACGCCGGGGCTGAGACTGTCTCGAATATGGCCAAAACCAGGACTGGGACTGTCCCGAGTATGGCCAAGACCAAGACTGGGACTGTCCCGAGTATGGCCAAGACCAAGACTGGGATTGTCCCGAGTATGGCCAAGACTAAGACTGGGATTGGGACTGTCCTGAGTATGGCCAAGACCAAGAGTGGAGTCTCAGGGGTCATGCCTCGAACCTTGGAGTGCATGCTTTTGTTAAATCCACTTCCAACTGTCCCAAACATGTCATGGCGACTAGCGCAGCATTGGTGAAGGATCCATCATCCTCGGAATCGCCATCTTGCCTAGCCTCAGTGCCATCCTCACTGTTCTCATCCGGATTCCTGGAAAGAGTGTCAGCGTTCTGATGTTTGATGCCGGGCCGGTGCACTACTTCGAATTCGTAGTCTTGCAAGATCATTGCCCATCTGGACAACTTCCCACTTAGCTTGGTGTTAGTCATCAGCCACTTGAGAGGCTGATGGTCGGTGACTAGTGTGAATGGCTTGCCATAAAGATACGGCCTGAAATGGCAAACTGCCCACACTGCTGCCAAGCATTTTCCTTGAAGCTACTGTAGTTTGCCTCAGCCCGGTTGTTGCTCCGTGATGCATATGCAATTACTCGCTCCTGTCCTTCTGAGTCAAGCTGAGCCAGCACAGCACCGAGTCCCAGGATGCTCCAGTCGATGTGGACTACGAAGGGCTTCTCGAAGTCAGGCCTTGCCATGACGGGGGCCTCCATGAGTCGCTCATTCAAAGAGGAAAAGGCCTGCTGTGTCGCCTTTGTCCAGCTCCAGCTGACATCCTTGTGTAGAAGGTCATTGAGAGGCTTGGCGATCCGGCTGAAGTTCTGAATGTACACTCGGTAGTAATTACACAAACCGAGAAAGGATACGTTGGTGGGCTCCTTCACCTGCATTAAGGCTTGTACCTTGGCTGAATGGGGCATCACCCCATTTGGCACGATTCTACGCGACAGTATTGTTAAACCCCTAGGGTTATTAGTAACCACGGCCACTAGTTACCTAGCTACCTAGATTAGGGTTATTTATATTATGAGGGGTTATGTTGTTAACTTTAGGGTTAAGTATATAAACACAACTCTCTTTGTAAATTTATCATCATTATTATTATTGTCAAGTTTGCTGTCTCTCTCTAGCAGTTCTGACATGGTATCAGAGCAATCTGATATTTTTAGTTGCATTGATTTTTCATGAAAGGAATCACTATTAAGAAGTACAGGATGCGACAGTGTGCATAATCTAATATGTCTATCATATATAGATTCTATGCATTATCGTATCTATACTTCCCAATAGTTTCTCTCCTTCATCAAAAATTGCAAATTCTACTCTGTGCACATGATGGGGAATTTCCAAGTTCTCTATTGGCACATGAAAGCGTTCACTGCTAAAAGGGAGATATGCAAAATATATCTCAAGTGCAAAATGCCTCAAGAAGCAGGGACTCGGAGCTGGAAGTTTCTTTAACTTTATCACCGCAGATGTAGGAAAGAGATCGCCAGAGGCGGTCAACATTTCTTCCNCTTTCCCTTTTCTTCTTCCTCGGGCGCTCTCTTGCCTCTCTCTCCTTCCCTCGCCGCCTTCCTTCCTCGCGGCGATGGCGATGGCTTCCTTCTCCTCTTGCGTTTTACGCTCGGCTCAGTCTCGCGTGAGTTGGCTCTTCGAAGGAAGTTGGCGCGCCCAAAGCACTTTGCCCTCTTTGGATCGCCACAGGCTGACAACCCTAGATTGGTCATCATTCCAAAATCCTAATTCTACCTATCTATTTTCCTATTTTCCTACTATCCTAATTAATCGCTTCTAATTACTCTATATATTTATTCCCTATTGGTGAGCATATATAGTGGATATCCCCCTATTCTAAATTTCCTTTTGAGATTGTCGATGCCCTTACATGATGATACGCTTCCTTCTCACTACGTAGTGGCGACCTACGGTGGTAGTCGCGACCTACCAACCTTTCGGTGCCTCACCGCCTCGTCGGGGTCGTTTGACCCGTTCTTCTTCTGGGATATCCTTTCTTCCTAACAATATCCTACAACTCCGGCTTCAAGATTCTCGGAAAATTTCTTGGCATGCTCCTCTTCAATCGTTCCTAGCCAAAAAAATCAAACTTGTTTGTCTTGAGCTCTTTTGAATTTGGTTGCCCAAACTTTGCGTTCCCACCACGGACCATTGTATAAACCCCCACACCATTTTCGGTGCATTTCGGACATCACGCATACAGTCGGTCCATGCATAAATATCACGGAAAGTCTTGCATTCGGTGATTGTCATGAATCCATCCATTATCTTCTCCATATCCTCACATGTCATCTCCTTATCCCATGTCTCGATAAATTGCCCCTTGGTAAATCGGCGATAGCACTTGTATTCTCTTTTCCCCAAGTAGGCAGCCATTTCACGAATATCACCGGTTATTACAGTAACGGACCTTTGCTTGCTTTTGAACATGGAAAATGTCTAGTTTTGCGTCGTTGTCTTCCTCTGACTCTCTGCAAATCTTCCACCCTCTTCCAATTTCTTGCCGCATTGATGTGCTCTTTGAAGCTATCGGGTATCATCTTCTCTTTGTACTCTTCACGCTTGATTATGCACGGGATGGAGCGTTCATAGGTCGAACATGGCAGTGCGCAAACTAGTTTGCGCGCTTGCTAACTCGAAGCGGCACGGTACTTGATCAAACACCGGTTGAAATTTCGCTATATCTTACGGTGTTGAGTGCCTCGGATATTCTCTCAACCGCAAATGAATTGCACCTCGGTCGAGCAAAATCATGCGGATGACATTCAACTTCTTGGCCTTCGTTATCCACGTTTTCATGCCGCTCACGGTCAACTCGCCTTGAATCACTTTCTCCGGTATGACGACATAATCCTTTCACCGCTTCACAGGCATGCCAGAAAACTCTCCAATTGGTCGCATGCATTGGCTTTATCATCAAATTTGGATCCATAATCTGCGGCTCATGTCCGGGCCCCACGTTTTGATTTCCCCTCTTGCTGCCTTTCTTCCGGTTACCTTGCTCGAAGCTCACCCCTCTCCCAAAGATCGAAAACCTCGTCCACCGTGTCCACACATGAGGCGGGACACTAGCAATGCAGGCAGCGGTTTTCGACAAGTCGCATTTCTTCCCGATCTGAGCGTCGCCGATGGCGCCTAGCATCCGATATAGATTGTACTTCCAATCCATTGTAATGCTAATACCCTCTTAGCGATTTTCATTTCATCGTGAATATCGGACTTGCTCAATGAAAGACATCCTCTTAGAAATCGCCTTGACATTGTGATCGTGGCGGACACGCATCTCTGAGTTAAGCTGCATATATATGAGCTTCCATATCTTTGGAAGTGTGAGTTCTCCGGGTCTTCCGTCACGTTGGAGCGCATAGAAATGGTTCCCACCAATACTCCCATGGTGTCTGCTGCCTTTTCAACTTGTCTTTGTCAAAGACCTCACGCTTCGCACTCCTTGGATCGATCATACATAGCGGAGAAGTACTCCCTCTTGCAGGTCCCTTTTAATTTCCGGAGAAGATGTTTTCCCCATGATTCATCCACTCTTGGATCGGCGTCACGAGTAATGTAGTCTGCGCTTCTCTTGGTGATGGCAACCATATCTGTATCGGAATGCACCTCTTTTGTCTTGTTGACTCGAATTTGATGTAACGGGTCCTTATCTTTGTTGGGCTCGCTCCACTCTGTCGTTGTCCGTCGGCCTGACTTTGGTGATGACGGCCCGTCGCTGGTGTCTCGTCAATGTCATTACTCTTCCTCTTTTCCCTTTTGGTTTACCTTTCGTCCTTGCGGTGGCTGGAACATCCGCGTCTACCTCCTTGAGGTTGGTTGTACAGGCTCGCTCCTTCACGATTCTTTGACCCTCTTGTCCAAACTTTGTAGAAGCTGGGCATCGTCCAATGCATGGCGATTCTTGGGACATTTGAGCGTTTTGAGCCACCCTCGCTATGTATATCCTCTGTTGTTGTGTGCTTCAACTCGCGGTTGTCGATGCATCTCGTCGTCCTCAACATCTTCATTTGCGGTTTCATGCTCTTCATATTCGCACTATCACGTCATCCGAATATCTACTGCTGCAAGTACCTCTCTTTCTTTCCATTGAATCGTCATGAATTTCCCATATTAGGTGATGGCGGTGCTTTGGTCGTGGTTCGTTCCTAGCCTCTCCATCGCTATCTCGGAGAGGATCGCTTTTCCAAGCTTGTTCGGCCATCTTCATCATCATCAACCCCGAACTATTTCTTTTGGACAAGCGCCATAGTCCCGAATATACGCATCACAAAGACAACCACGCCTCCATTAACCGGATGCATCAACCGAAACATCCAGCTTCGGCAGGTACAAAGGCGGGCACGGTCCTCGTCCGCCGGGACGGGGTCACATCGCTGTGCGCGCAGCGGGTCTAGTGCGCGCACTAGTGCGCGCACTGCGCGCGCACAAGTGCGCGCACAAGTGCGCGCAGTGCGGCGCACTGTGCGGCGCACTGTGCGCGCAGTGCCACGGCACAAGTGCGCGCATGCGCGCACTGTGCGGCGCGCTTGTGCGGCGCATGCGGCGCATGCGCGCACAAGTGCGCGCATGCGCGCACATGCGCGCAGTGCGGCTGCCTCGCATGCGGCGCGCTTGTGCGCGCGCATGCGCGCACAAGTGCGCGCATGCGCGCACAAGTGCGCCGGCTCCCGTCGCAGCGCACTTGTGTGCCTGGACCGTGCGGCGCAAAGTGCGCGCCGAGTTCTCATGGTACCCGGTCGCAGCGCGCGCGCGATGCATCTCCGGCCTGCGGTGATGGTGCAATCACGAAAAAGTGGGTGAGTCGATTCTCTTCGTCTACATACCTTGTCACTTGTCATGGCGGCGTCAAGTCCACTTGGTCTTGGGTATTTCGCCTTGGAATCGGTTGTCGCACTCAATACCGGTGGCGGTTAGAATTCCTCAAAAGAACTTCTCCCTCATTGTGCATATCAAGAGTTTGATTACGCATTGCGGCGGACTTCATACTTCCAAGCCCATAGAATGTACCCAACCACAATCTTCTGTCCTCAACGCATCCATATACCCGTTCACCCGGCGGGATGGGATCAAAATTCTCACGTAGAGTCGGTTCCTTCTTCATGTATGCACCATTCCTTGTCCAGGGCCTGTTACGATAGATCTGCAAATCTCGATCAACACATTTTTCTCACGAGAAAGGATTCTCCAATGTGGTCCAGCACAATCCGATATCATCGAAAAATTTTGATGCCTCATCCAGGCTGATGCTCCTTGCTTGGCTTGGGCCTCGGATGTCCTTGTGAAGGCCCACTCTTCCTATCGGATGCTCCTTGTGGGAGGAGAGTCGACTTCTGACGGGTGATGGTGCGGATGTTGGTGGTTCATGACCACCGAACCTCCTCTGCACTCTTCCGTTCCGGAAGCTCGTCCTTCGACATTGGCCCATCCTTTTGCGTTTTGGAGGTTTGTGAGGTTGAGGCTCTACAAAGTTGGCTTTTGCACTTGCGCGTGGGATGGACATATGTCAACGCGGATGCACACAAGCATTAGAGGAAAAGCAGGCACCCCAAACCATGCGGAAAGAATGGAATGTTGAAGTTGTCTTCATTTCATGAAACAAGCCAAATTATAGATCCGAAACCTATTTCGGCTCCCTTCTGAAGGCTCTTCTTCACAAGCCTCTTCTTCACACTCCCTTTCACCACAAGCGACCTCGGCAACCAAGCAAGCATGCCACAAGCAAACACTGCGGTGCCTTCCACACCCAAGCACCAAGGCTGCCATGACCCAAACACATGGTGCCTTTCACACCCAAGCACCAAGGGTGCATAACATAAGCCAACAAGCTCGCACCAACCGCACCAACCACTCGCCAAAGCGGACAGGGCCTTTTGTCACCACGATTTTGGGCGAACACACACAGTGTGAAGACTTCCACACGGCGGTTTTAGCACTCGCGTTGCCTTGCGTCCGAAACCCTCAAGCATTGAGGTTGCCAACCCCGACCGAGGTCTCGGCCTATGTCACTTGGCGCCCTCAACCGCCGATTCAAAATGCGTGCTGTTCAAAGCAGCCCTTGTGCGGATCGCCTCCAATCAAGGATGCATGTCGCCCACTAGCACGCGGATTCCTTGTCCAGCGGCCTGATACGATAGATCTGCAAATCTCGTCAACACATTTTCTCGTGCGAAAGGATTCTCCAATGTGGTCCAGCACAATCCGATATCATCGAAAAATTTTGATGCCACCATTCCGACTGATGCTCCTTGCTTGGCTTGGGCCTCATGTGATGTCCCTTGTGAAGGCCCACTCTTCCTATCGGATGCTCCTTGTGGGAGGAGAGTCGACTTTCTGGTGATGGTGCGGATGTTGGTGGTTCATGACCACCGAACCTCCTCTGCTGCACTCTTCCGTTTCGAGCTCGTCCTTCGACATTGGCTTACATCGCGTTTTGGAGGTTTGGTGAGGTTGAGGCTCTACAAAGTTGGCTGTTTTGCACGCTGTGGGATGGACATGCACATCAGCGGATGCACCGTCAAGCATTAGAGAGGAGGCACCCCAAACCATGCGGGAAAGAATGGAATGTTGAAGTTGTCTTCATTTCATGAAACAAGCCAAATTATAGATCCAAACACCGGGCTCCCTTCTGAAGGCTCTTCAAGCCTCTTCTTCACAGGCTCCTTTCACCACAAGCGCGACACTCGGCAAGCAAGGCGCATGCCACAAGCAAACACTGCGGGTGCCTTCCACACCCAAGCACCAAGGCTGCCCGACCCAAACATGGTGCCTTTCACACCCAAGCACCAAGGGTGCATAACATAAGCCAACAGCTGTGCCGCGCACTGCGGCAGCAGGCCTTTTGTCACCCACGATTTTGGGCGAACACACAGTGAAGACTTCACACCGGTTTTATTCGGACTCATGTTGCCTTGCGTCAAACCGCCTCCAAAGCGCCGATGAGGTTGCCAACCCGGCGAGAGGTCTCACCTATGTCATGGCGCCCTCAGCGCCGATTCAAAGTCGTGCTGTTCAAAGCGGAGCCCTTGTGCGGATCGCCTCCAATCAAGGATGCATGTCGCCCACTAGGCAGTTCCTTGTCACGGAGAGACCCTCAAGTCGCGGATGCACATGAGATGCCTTTGCAAGAGCACAGTCGCCCACCAACAACGCTCTTCCCTCTCACATGTGCGCATCCACGATTCTCAACCGCGGATGCCTTGTATCACGCACGCAAATCGCTCAAGCAAGGCGGGCACCGACAACGCTGCTCCTGCGGTCCCGGCGCACCATCAACGCGGCGCTCTTGCCCATGTTCTTGTGAGACTCAACAGGCATGGGTTAACTAGCTGCGTTGAAGGTTAGGTTAGGGTTTCGTTATAGCCCTTATTTCAAGCGAGCGTTTGGTAATTAACATTGGCGGCTACTATAGTTAAACACCGCCACCATAATCATGTATGCATATTTTAACGTTCAAACACGGATGGACAAACTCCATAATCGCGCACTTCTTCGTCTCATAGTTGCGGACATTTGCTCCGAAGTTTGAAGGGCGGTGAAATGCAGCGCTTCTCCATCCTACTCGTGCGGTCGGAGTCGGGCGGGCGAATGGAAGGCCATAAGCGGCATGATGGCACAGGTCTCGAAAATGTTTCACGATTGATGTTTTTGGTGGTAGCGCCATCCGTGCGTCGTCGCGGAAGATTGAGAAGGTGACAATCATGGACACCACTCCGAGCATGGAAGGCATCGGAAGGTCTCATCGATACAACTCCGGTTGAAGAAGGGAGGTAGGCCAAGCATTACGGATACCACGCCAAATCCGGACATTAGCGAGGTGAAGATGGAATGCGACGGTATTTCTTCATCGCTCCATGGAGGTCGGGAATGATGGGAATTGAATTTTGCGGGAAGGAGGATGCGGGCGAATGGAAGGCCATAAGCGGCAGTGGCACAGGTCTCGAAAATGTTTCACGATTGATGTTTTTGTGTGCATCGTGATTCGTCTGCGGAAGATTGAGAAGGTGACAATCATGGACACCACTCCGAGCATGGAAGGCATCGGAAGGTCTCATCGATACAACTCCGGTTGAAGAAGGGAGAGGTAGGCCAAACGGATACCACGCCAAATCCGGACATTAGGAGCGTGAAGATGGAATCGACGGAAATTGTTTCTTCATCGCTCCATGGAGGAGGTCGGGAATGATGGGACTGAATTTTGCGGGGAAGGAGGATGCGGGCACGAGAACACCAGCGGTGGCATCCGCCGAGCCTTTCACACAATCCTCGAGTCCACATTGTCCGGTGAAGCGTAGACATTATCCAAGCCGGATTGAAGAGGACCATGAAGGCATGCGGCGTTGAAGAAATACACGCATGGTCTTGCATTCAGTAGCAGTTGTTTCTTGCAATTGGGAAAGAAGAATATAGAGAGCCTCGAGATATCGCTTCTTGGGATTGCCTCGAGCGGCGGAAATATATTTGCAAGGATTGCTCGAGGTAGAACAAGCAACCTATCGTCGCAATGTTCTCAATTTTCTCCTGGGAGACAACAGTTGCAATGTTGTGTCGAAGTTTTCAAAAGTGTTACGCATTGGATGGCGGAGGTATGAACATTTGAAGCAGTACTAACGAACACACCATGGTCATCGAATTGAAGTTCCAAGGACGTAAGATCATGTTGGAATGCATTGCTTGGATGGAAAAGTTTTCAAGCTAACGGTGAGCATGCCCAATGT
This sequence comes from Anthoceros angustus, assembly GCA_010909165.1. Classification (NCBI taxonomy): domain Eukaryota; kingdom Viridiplantae; phylum Streptophyta; class Anthocerotopsida; order Anthocerotales; family Anthocerotaceae; genus Anthoceros; species Anthoceros angustus. Next base: position 322,844 of record MU008151.1, read on the forward strand.
TTCGATTTTAACTTGCGATTCATATACCAAAGGAGATATTCCGGGACTACAAGCGGGAGGTTTCAAGAATGGTTGACCAACGTCTCTCATTCTCATACATGCCTTATGGAAGAAACATTTTCCAAAAGTGAAGATACCAAAGTGTAGTCGTTTTCAAAATCGTCCAATGCGAAGCGTTGAAGACGACCATCGAGATGACCAGCAACAAGAACAAGGTATTTCATATCCGAGTTTCCTTTTGACTTCCATGGAATCATGAGCACTCCAGCCTCTTGTCGTGCTTGTTCTCGCCCACACGCGGTGCGCGCACTTGTGCGCGCCGCGCGCAGCGCGCACAAGCTCGCGCATTCACAAACGTAGCGCGGAAGGAAATGGGGTGCGCGCACTTGTGCGCGCACTTGTGCGCGCGCGCCGCGCCCCGCGGGTGGGCTCTCGCGCGCGGCGTGCGCGCATGCGCGCAGCGGTGGCGTGCGCGCCGCGCGCGCGCGTCGTCCATGCGGCGGGTCGGTCCATGCGGCGTTGAAGGCATCGGGTCCATGCGGCGTCGCAGACCAAGGACAACGTTCGACCAAGTGATCCATTTTGTCTGTAGGTCCATGAAAGATCTTCGTCAACATCGGTCGGCGATCAAGGAGCGACTAAAACTTGCAAAACATCGTTTGAAGTGTAAAGGCCAGCCGAGCAAATACATTGGTATGGCGATAGGCAGGATGGACCAAAGCAAGACGGAGCTCCACATTTCTGCCCCTCAAAGGATTTTGCGGATGGTCTCATCCGGGTCCATGTTGTGGGTTGTTTGGTATACAACAACATTATGAAGACCGGTGTATGTGAACTTCCGAATATTCGAAGACGCCAACTTAACTATTCATATCATCCGGGATGTTATTCTCACATATGAGATGGTTACGCGAAGGCGTTTTACTTGCTGGACAACACGGCGGAGAAAACAAGAATATGTTGTTGTTTGCATACTTGAGTATGCTTGTCGAAGCGGGTCTTGATAAGGTGAAGGTGGGCTTCCTTCTTGTCGGGCACACACATGATGCGATTGACCAAATGTTCTCGTGCTTTTCTAAAAGCCTCGAGCACAAAAAGCAATGTCACTCGAAACCCTTATGAGTTTGATTCATCGGCTTATACACCCAATCCGAAGTGAAAATGGTTTAGGTGGCCGATTTGGGAGCTTTCGGCCCAATGGGATGGGTAAAGAGGACACGAGATGCGATGAAGGCACAATCATAGTTATCGACATCAATTCAAAATTTCAAGGGAAGAAGAATGGCGGAGCCATATGATTCTTCGTGGCAAGGCACTTTCTACTTGTTCACATTGGGAACCGTTGGAGGTTTGGAGTTCCTTGAGAATACAGAAAGCAGATATAAGGGGCGCCTTTATGTCCACTTCAATGCATGGCAAACCAGACGCACCTCATTGGCCATTAGGAAAGCCCTCGAAGAACCGATGCAAAAATATCTATCTGGAAGACAAAGTATGGTGGAACTCGTTACGGGCATCACGATCGATATTTGCGACAAAATCGGAGGAGGAGTCCATCGAGATCTTCAAAAGCATGGGAGTGGTACAACGAGGGCGGTGGCGGAACTTAAATCCCATCGACGTTCCAGATGTCTTTGTCATTCCGGCTCCAGTTCCGCGAACCCTGCAACCGCGTCACATGTATGTCGGGAATTTTAGGCCACCGGGAGCCGCAGCCATCGAGTTGGCGAGATTCGATGGGGATGTGTCCGAGATCAGACGAGGCCATATGATTGCAGTCCCATGTGAGACAGACGATCAGAACAGGCCTTTCTGGATTGCAGAAGTCGAAGACTTGGATTTCTTATGTGACGAACCTTACCTAGTTGTCCAGTGGTGGGTGACAGAGAATAGCAATGCGTTTGAGGGAAGGTACCTACCAGAGGAGATATTGGCTCCACACAGATGATAGAGAGGGTTTGCGACAACGGAGGCGACCCAAGCACTGGATCGATTATTGATATCGGAGACATTTATTTTGGCATACGGGTTCTCGTTTGCAAGGGATAGCACTCTACAAGTCCGTCAGGAGCTTATCAAGACAAAGCTATTCGAACTTCAACATCTACCGTGGAAGAAGGTATGAGGTTGAAGATAACATGAGACCACCAAGTTCGGAGGAGATGCATTGGAGGAAAATGATGATTTGGACGAAAATCGCGAAATAAGTGGTGTAGTTAAGCGCCGGTGATGAGACATCCGACTTCGATTCGGCACCAATCGCGACAAGAACCAGCGGCGAGCAGCGGAACCGGGAATGACTGGCTTTTGAAGGCATGTTTGATGATGATCCGGCACAAGGTCACCGTCGAAGGCGGAAACACCGTAGAGGATAGAAAGGTGATAGGGTATTCTTTGTACCTTTAGGGCATAGGGTAGATAGATGAGACTTGTCTATGTGGACGTCCGATTTGTGCAACTTCTTATGTCGGGCTTCCGCCACATCCAGACCTCCAAGAAGACATATTTCCTCACCGAATGATATATTTCACTAGTTTTGCCTTGTGCGCGCACAAGTTTGCATACCCTTGTTTAGGCGCGCACTTATGCGCCTAGCCCCACTTGGTATACAAAACATATAGAACCACACAAATTGAAGAAACTACTGACATGCCGAAATTATGGAAGAATTCGGTCACAGCCCCTTCATCACACCGACAAAGTATCCATGCACACGAGTGCAAGGCGCCATCGGGGTGGAAATGACCGGACAGGAAGTGGTCCCGGAGCCGAGAATGCCCGAATCCGATGGATCAACACCTACAAAACTTAACAAAAACCAGCCCAACTTCGGTTTTTTTGCGGAATAGGGTTGGGATTTTTTCCAAAACCCCTTTTGACAGGAGAAACCCCTTTCAGAACAGACGCTGTTCACTGCCCCTCCGGCTCACGGCTAGGGTGAGGGCGCCGGAAATTGCTGCTCCTCTTGCCTGGAATTACTGGCCATATCCAGATTTCCTTGAGCCTACAATAGACAGACACGCATCGAGATGGCTTCAATGCGGCGGAGGGAGGCCTTCAATGCTCGTGTAATTTTGTTGAATTCCAGCCTGTCGATGGAATTCACAGCATCATGTTGCCTCGCAGGTGTAATTGGTGGGGGCCGTAGGTCCAAGCTTGCTTGCATGTCCAGATCAGGGTGCCGGCGGTGGTAGAAATTGTGAAGAAATCTGTCGCCGCGCGCCTGAGGTGGTGGGCCTGAACGCACGATGGAGCCTCACGGCAGCCGGTGCACAAGGCTATTGTAGGCTCGTGGGTCATTCTCCGTCGAGGCAGCCATGTGCCTTGGTTTGCATGCCACGGCAGCTCTCCATATTGAGAACTTCTACAATGGGACGCAGCTCTCCATATTGAGAACTTCTACAATGGGACGCAGCTCTCCATATTGAGAACTTCTACAATGGGACGACTCTGGAGGATCATTGCATGATGTAGACTCTGATACCATATTAAAATCCTAGCAGTAGGATTGTGCATCTCTTGTATTAGTCTAGATTATCGAGATGCTATCCTCACGAACATGCGAGCAAGGCGGGGGAAGTGGAGGAGCAGCTGGAGGAGTTGCAGCTGGAGGAGTTGCAGCAGCGCAGCGGGCGGCGCGTGCGGGTGGTGACGAGAACCGAGCCTACCCCGGCCACGTCGGGGCAGACGCTGCGGAGCCTGTGGAGTCCAGACGAGCGCACCATCGTGGTGATCGAGGACCTGACGTTAACAACCTCAACTTGAACGTGGGACCTGCTGTGAACTCCCTGCTGCCTAGCCAGTTCTTCGTCGAGCTGCAATCCCGCTACGGCAACCAGTTCTTCGTGGCGCAGGAAGGCGAGTCCGCGGCTCTTCTGGCCACTCTGGCCGCGCTCAACGACTGTCTGCTGCGCCCCGCCGGCTGCCGCTCTGTGCCGGGCCTCACCGACGACCTCTACTTCCTCACGCTCGCCACCTCCATCTTCGCCGGCTGCGTGTTCGGGTTCGCCGCCAGGATCCCGCCCTCGGGCCGCATCGGGGCGTCCTGGCAGTGGATACTGGTGCCCGCACCCCTCTGGCTGCTGCTGCTTGGCTCCTTCGGCAGCCTGCCGATTGTGGGGAGAACTGCAGAGGTGGAGCCCTTGGTGAAGAATCTGGCGGCGTTCCTGGCTGCTGCCTGCGCCCTGTACTGGACTCTCATTCTGGGCACGCCTCCCCGAGGCGATCAGTCCTAGTCTCCTCCAGGAGTGGAGGAAGGGTGCATTGTGAATTCTTCTGTACACCAGCTGTCTTGTGTTGCTACGTCCTCATCGTTCGAGAAGACCAGCTTCTGTAGTCAATCGTAAGGTCAGATACACACTCACATCCCAGTGGATGCGATTTGAAGAAAGCTCATGGAAGGCCTCCCAAGATGATGAGATGGAAGCCTGGGTCGCACGGAATGGAGTTCTGCAATCCTACGCAGGCGGCAGTGTGAGAACCAGCTCAATGAAAACAGCCATGACAGTTGATATCGGTTTAATGCGGTCATTAAGGACCGCTCCGCATCCCCAGAAGAGCAGCAGCAACACACCGGCAGCAACAGCAACCTTGGGCATCACGAGAATGTGCTTAGGGTTTCGAGGTCTGGGCATCTGCAGCAGCTGAGCAGTATGCAACTCAGCTCTTGGACTGGCTTTTGAGATCCAGAGACGTTGATGCAAGATCTACTAGGATGGAATTCGGTGCTTGCCGGTTGCAAGTGGAGCAACCAACGCATGCATAACTTTTTGGGCACTGGCTATGTGCTCGGATCAATTGGGCAGTGAAGGACATTGCTGAAATAGTATGTCATTTCCAAAGTTGAACTTTCTGGTTGCATTAGAGATGATTAACTGGAGGAGAGACGGAGAAGGAGAAGGAGAAGGAAGCTGAATTTGGTGAAGGTTCACCATCGCTGCGTAAATGGAATAGCGCACCAGGAGGAGGCGCCCATGACGTTCTCTGATGCTTCTGATCTGGATGCGTTGCTGGATGCTGAAAGCAGCGACGAGGATGACAGTGATGAAATGGAGGTACAGGCCTCCACAGGCGGATCGATGATATCTTCAAGGATTTTGACGAATTCGGGCTGGATGAGGTAGGTTCCGAGGTCTGAGCCGCAGCAGGAGTCTGCAGGAGGCCACGCCACGCGGCACGGGCGGGAGAACGTGGATGTGGACCAATTCGAGGAGACTGAGGGTGGTCCTGCTGTTGCCAGCCAGCCTTGCCTGCAGGAGGGCCGGTTTTGGAGGAGGATTTACGACACGCAGACACTTCAGAGCCGTGCAGTTTGGATTCCCAGGATGAGGGTGACGATGTGAGGAACACTGTCGTTGCTGATACCTGGGAGGTGGAGGACCAGGGTGTCAGGGAATTCCGTATCACCACATCCCTTGCCGCTTATCTGTCGAAAACCCGGCGTGCAGCCTCCAGTTTGCCACATTCTGCACACATGTCCACCAGGCTGGTGCCCAATTACTACGCGTTACCAGCTGTCCTTTTTGAGTGCAGCTCACTGCCTTTCTTTAAGGCACCAGTGCTTCCACACGTAACATGGTCAGCCAGAATGAGGCGCTCCTGCTCCATTTGTCCATACAGAACAAGCGTCTCATGTCCGAGCCCTTGCTGGGCATTCCCAGCTATCAGGGCAGTGCATGTCACCACATGTTTGGTGTTCATGCTGTCAAAAACCTGGCAAGCAACTTTCAGTTTACTACATTTCAGGCAGTGTCGTCCAGGATGCCCAGCTGCTGGAGTGGGCTGATGACAGAGAGGATGGAGTGGGCGCCGATTCCCTGTACGTGGGTGCTCTGTCTGACGTTCAGAGCTCTGCGTCTGGCATCTCCCAATCCAGCTCAGAGGCCCTAGGCAGGGAAGATGGTGGGATGCCGGAGGATATGCTTCAGAGTACGAGCACCAACTTGTTTGAGGGAGACAGAAAGCGGGAGCGAGCTTTGTCGGCGGTGGGAGGTAAGGAATACTTTCTCAAGTCAGGGGCCTCCAAGTGACCACTTGGAGGCCAGGGTGTTTGCAGCAGCTGCAGCTGCAGCTGCCTCTCGGTTATTTAGGAGTAGAATGATTGCTGACTTGGAGAAGTCTAGCAGCTCACATCTCTCTTCAGCTCATACGCCTGAGGACGACTCTACCTTTGGTGATCCCTCCACATCAGTCCACAACCACGACCTTGTTGAGGGCGACTCATTATTCCAGTCCCTAGGACATCCAGACCTGACTGACAGCTCGGGAGTAGCTCAATCTTTGTCTTCGCATACACCTTTGGCTTGTCGCCCTTATGTTTTATCATTAATGCTTGTCGAGGCACGGACAACCGTCAACCTAAGACGTCGAAGAGAAGCCATCTCGTCAGCAGGAGAGCTGGGAGGTTCGACCCCTGCTTTCTGTGAGTGACTGTCTCGTCGTTGTTTCAACCAGTCATGGGAGAACTATGTTTCAGAGATGCCGAGAAAGGCACAAAATTTATCCTCGCTTTGGTGGAAGCCATCATTGAGGGCTCTCCAACCGAAGAGATGTCAGGAAGGCATGGTTGTACCCGATTCCGTGACTTTTGTGTGCCTCTTGCTGGCATGTGAAAATGTGGCATCCTTGGGTGTGGGAAGACAGCCACACAGGCAGATTGTATGACAGGGACTCCAAGCCAATGTGTTTGTAGCTGGCAGTTTGACCAAGCTATGTGCAAGAACGACGGACCACGTCAAACCTATACCCGCCTTTTTGTCCCAATGTACGTCATCTCTGCAGGCCAATTCCATCATCCACAAGCACCACGCACATGACGATTGATTTTTTTGTGGTGTGGAGGCATTCTCCTTACTAAACATATTGCCTCATCCACTCGTCATGCGCGGCCCAGGAGTGCTTTCTGTGGGAACTATGCCGTCGAGTCTGCTCATTGCCTCAAAGGCTCCGCCCCTCATGCACCAGTCCTGCGACAGCAGACAGTCAGTACACTGAGGAATGCGATACCGTCTGGTTGCAAGCCATCCTGTTTCTCTGGACCAACTCAAAGTCCACTTTACTGTCTCCTTCATGGCGGGTGTAGCCTGCAATCAGTGCATCCAGATGACGGATGCCTCTTAAGGCAATGTCTCTTGCTAGCCGAGTGAGCCAGAGGACATTTAAGAGGTGGCCAAAGAACAATGGCCTGGTGTTCCACAAATGAAATAATAAGGCCCAGGCTGAGTAAGAGTAATGGCCGTCTTTCCACTACCATGTACTGCAATTGGGTTGTTGCTGTTGCAAGTGTCGTAGTCCGCTTGTGAGCTTACTTGCACCACATTATGGATGGCTACCGCATGTGTGAATACTGTAGGCAGATGAGATCGGGCAGTTTAATGATGAGAAGCAACAATAGGGAGGTGATGTGAAATAGAGTTGGGAAGGTTGGAACACCTACATAGTGTATCTCCTACACGGTATTTATGCTCGAGGCCCAAGAGGTGTAGTTCACATTAGCGAGACTCGGCAAGGTTCAACCAGCCTCATCACCCACTTCAAACTGTGTTTGCGCAAATACACCATGCACAAGCACAATGTTGATTGCAAGCAAGAGGCCCAGTTCTACACAAAGCTGGCGCTTCATGTCCATGTTGGGCAGTTGGCAGAGATCACAGCTATTAGCTCGATAACACAAACTTTCTGGGTTTGCCGCTAGCTGGGAAGTGGAATCTCACGGAGATGAGCTCACAAAACTGCTGAACTGACCATCGACTTGCCACTTTATGTCAAAAGAAACGCAGCATGGCGGTTAGAGATAGGCTCCTCAACTACCGTTTACAACGACCAGTTCATGGTGTGAGGACAGCACCCACCACCCACATCTGTAACTCAGACCTAGTAGTCATGCCTCAACCGTTGTCGAGGAAAGGTCATGTAGGAAGCAGCGAAAGGAAAGACTGTTTGCCTGCAAGAGGAAGCCACCAGATGAGTTCCGTTTAGAGTGCATGTAGGCATGGAGCGAGGTCCAAGACTTCTCGAGCAGGGCCTGGACTTTTCGGTGAAACAGACAGTAAAGGAGCTTGACAGAAAGAGAATTGAAATAGGTGCAAGCAACAATTTACAAGCTGCCTACGTCTAACTGTGCAAGCGCCTTACTACGGAAGTGATTGAAATGTGTGTTTGACAGAAATGTTGACTGTCAAAAGACTGTGCTGTCTCTGCCTACTACAACACAGCCTGGTTCAATGGCTGCAAAATATTAAATCGCTTCGACAGTGTGCACCATCTGCCTTGAGCTTAAGCCAACAGAGGAGCCCCTCATCTGGCACCGCCCTTATTTCTTTGCATAGTAGTGCTGCTTCTCGTTGGTCAGAGATGAAAGAGATTGGACACACAATTGTCAAAAACAATTCATCAATGGCATCACCTGCCTTTGGACGAGGAACAGGCACGTTATCAGTAGGAAAATGGTCACATCCAGGGACACAGTCGAGGCTAGCCAAAATCCAGGGCGCTTTGCCTACCATTTCATCCCTGCATTAGGACCAGGATGGCAACCAGGTGAAACACACCTTCCTTCCTCACCTTCGAAGAAAGCAAAATCTCCAGTTAGTTGGATATCGGAGATGGCCGTGAGCGATTTTCCGCGTTGTCTAGTGTCATAGAGACATGAAGGCAAGGGGCCTCAGACGCCATTCCAGTGACGACATCCTTTCCCAGCTTTGGCCGGTCGGGAAGATGGAACACATACATCCTAACAGTGTGCAAAAGATCTAGAAATCATTCAAGCAGAGGACCGAAAATCTGGACTTGCTTCTTGAAAACGAAAGCTCAAGCACCTACAGCCCTGCAACTCACACGTTCTTTCCTTCCTACCTCCACGAGCTAACACCTGTTCATCCACCCAAGAAGGCTGTGAGACGTTGCTCTTGCCAATATGCATGCAAGACTAGACTTCAGGAATGAGCAGAAAAGGAGAAATGCAAAGACCCTACCAAATGCAAATTGCTCCACCAACACTGTCTCGCTGGAAACGATACCTGGCAGTTGATTGAAGGCATCATACAGGTTGGTTACTTATGGTAGAACATGGCCACAACCACTGATGGGTCTATCACTGGACACAGTTTTGCGGCAGACAAGCCAATGGTGTTTTGTTTTATCATTAATGCTTGTCGAGGCACCGACACCTGTCAAGGGCTAAGACGTCGAAGAGACGACGTCTTAGAGAAGCAATCTCGTCAGCAAGAGAGCTGGGAAGGTTCGACCCCTGCTTTCTGTGAGTGACTGTCTCGTCGTTTTCTCAACCAGTCATGGGAGAACTATGTTTCAGAGATGCCGAGAAAGGCACAAAATTTATCTTCGCTTTGGTGGATGCCATCGTTGAGGGCTCTCCAACCGAAGAGATGTCAGGAAGGCATGGTTGTACCCGATTCCGTGACTGTTGTGTGCCTCTTGCTGGCATGTGAAAATGTGGCATCCTTGGGTGTGGGAAGACAGCTACACAGGCAGACTGTAGGACAGCGGCTCCAAGCTGATGTGTTTGTAGCTGGCAGTTTGATTCACATGTGTGGGAAGTAATATGCAAATACAGTAATCTGCAAACACTGAATACAGTAATCTGCAAACAAGCCAAAGGTGGTTTATCATTAATGCTTGTCACAAGGGGGAAGCCAAGGGCCCAAACGTTGAGGGAGGCCAAGTCGTCAGCAAGAGGGCTGGGGAGGTTCGACCCCTGCATTCTGTCAGCGATTGTCTCGAGGTTCTCGAACAGAAGGATGTCAGGAAGGCATGGTTGTACCCAATTCCGTGACATTTGTGTGCCACTTTTACACAAAACCGTTCATCGTCTTCACGACGGGGTAGACTGCCCAAATCATTCCGGGCCAGGCAGTCCAGCAGCCGCCGCCGCCGATCCGGCAGATCCCGCCAGTCCTTCGCCTCGTCCGCCATGCTACACTGTGCTTCTCAGAGACGCGAGGCAACAGGTGGTTTCTGTGGCGAACGCGTCCACGCCCCGAACGGGATAAGACTGGCTTCGCACCGGACTTCCTCCATCCAGTCTCTGTTCAGTTCCTGGAATCCCTGCAGGCAAAGGGATAGACCAAGTCAGGAAAAGGACAGTGGTCACCTCGACTCAAGGCAGCAAATCAGGTGCTAGGTGATGCCGTGTCCTGAACCTAATGCAGTACATACTTTACCCTAAGAAAGCTTGGTTTCCACTTCGGAGAAACTGAGGACTTAAGGTGGACGTCATCATCCTCAACCCGCCTGTTGCAGCCAGGTGAGGAGCAAGCCGATGCGGTGCAGTTGCTCACAAGACGTGCACCAAGGTAGCGTATGCTAATCCGAATCGGAACCTTGACAACCTGGCTGCAACCACCTGCAACACCCTAATCCACACTGGCATATGCCTCACCATCTCATGCAGAATCCACCATTCCTGCAGCTTGCAAGCAGGTATACAGCAGGGCACGATGTCGTTACTGGCCATTCATGCATGCTGATGAGACTGGAAGATCCTCCCAGCTCTGCCCTAGCTGGGAATCATACCTCTTCGTCATTCAGTGAATTGTGAGCTGTGAGTGCAGAGTCTCGGAGTTCACACGCCCTTCGAGTGCAGAGTTTTTGTGCAACGAAGGCTCGGTGTCATCTGAGTCCGTCGCCTCACACCCAACTCCACTCTGCTTGTCAGGCAAGTCAAAATCCGAAAGTGGTGCTTGCTCCTGGGGTCCCTAACTCAGACTCTCAGCTTTACATCCATTGTGCTAAGTGCGGCATCCTACAAAGCTCAAGCTGAGACCAGGTTGAGGACTGTAGTTGAGCGGTAGAAGACTTTGACTTGATGACTCTATCCATATCCATGGCCAATCTCTGCGACGGGTTGCATAATCCAGCAAATTTGGGACGTTGCTGATCCATCAACCGACATTCTACTACCGTTTACAACGACCAGTTCATGGTGTGAGGACAGCACCCACCACCCACATCTGTAACTCAGACCTAGTAGTCATGCCTCAACCGTTGTCGAGGAAAGGTCATGTAGGAAGCAGCGAAAGGAAAGACTGTTTGCCTGCAAGAGGAAGCCACCAGATGAGTTCCGTTTAGAGTGCATGTAGGCATGGAGCGAGGTCCAAGACTTCTCGAGCAGGGCCTGGACTTTTCGGTGAAACAGACAGTAAAGGAGCTTGACAGAAAGAGAATTGAAATAGGTGCAAGCAACAATTTACAAGCTGCCTACGTCTAACTGTGCAAGCGCCTTACTACGGAAGTGATTGAAATGTGTGTTTGACAGAAATGTTGACTGTCAAAGACTGTGCTGTCTCTGCCTACTACAACACAGCCTGGTTCAATGGCTGCAAAATATTAAATCGCTTCGACAGTGTGCACCATCTGCCTTGAGCTTAAGCCAACAGAGGAGCCCCTCATCTGGCACCGCCCTTATTTCTTTGCATAGTAGTGCTGCTTCTCGTTGGTCAGAGATGAAAGAGATTGGACACACAATTGTCAAAAACAATTCATCAATGGCATCACCTGCCTTTGGACGAGGAACAGGCACGTTATCAGTAGGAAAATGGTCACATCCAGGGACACAGTCCGAGGCTAGCCAAAATCCAGGGCGCTTTGCCTACCATTTCATCCCTGCATTAGGACCAGGATGGCAACCAGGTGAAACACACCTTCCTTCCTCACCTTCGAAGAAAGCAAAATCTCCAGTTAGTTGGATATCGGAGATGGCCGTGAGCGATTTTCCGCGTTGTCTAGTGTCATAGAGACATGAAGGCAAGGGCCTCAGACGCCATTCCAGTGACGACATCCTTTCCCAGCTTTGGCCGGTCGGGAAGATGGAACACATACATCCTAACAGTGTGCAAAAGATCTAGAAATCATTCAAGCAGAGGACCGAAAATCTGGACTTGCTTCTTGAAAACGAAAGCTCAAGCACCTACAGCCCTGCAACTCACACGTTCTTTCCTTCCTACCTCCACGAGCTAACACCTGTTCATCCACCCAAGAAGGCTGTGAGACGTTTGGCAGAATTCGTGACTGAAGTATAGCAGGCTTGCACGTATGCTGGTGGTTGCAAGGTAAGGGCATAACTGCACTCTTTCGACTACACTGGTGGTTGCAAGGTAAGGGCAATAACTGCACTCTTTCGACTACAGCAGTATCCATAATCTGGCCAAGGCTAACTAGATGATTAAAAAACTATATGGAAATGGATTCTCGTTGCTCCAACATTGTCGGTGTTGCAATGTTGCAGGATGTTTGGATGCGAATTGAATAACTGCAAAGGACTGACATGTCCACAACCTCATACACACATCCGACTTTAGCTCAGTTGGCCGAGCGGAGAACTGTACTAGACGCTTGAGTTCTGGAAAACTGTACTGTACTTCCTGCCAAGCGCTGGAAGGTTTATTGGATTGCAAGGTTTTGCTGGCTTGTCACTTTGCTACCTTCGTTGACAAGTTTTCCACCTCACTTCAGAGTGAATAGATGCTCAATGCTCCCTTCGGCTGTAACGAAAATTCATGAATCGACAAGAAATATTTAGGCTACACGATTGATGGCAGTTGTCCATGTGGGGATCAGCTTTGGGAGCTTGTGGACAAGGGGTCGGCTTCCTTGATCCAGGCAGTGGGAACTGGCCTCCAGAGTCCAGCCAAAATCCCAATTGCAGGAGCAGGAGGTCCACTATGAATATAACCTCCAGCTTGCTAGCACCCCAATTCAAACCTGTGAACTTGCAGGTATGTCGTTTTCTCTGCACATTTGACAATTTATCAATTCAAACGATCTACGAGGCCTGAAGCACGAAACATGTCACCGGTACCGGAACTATCTATAACTGCAATAGCTCCATATCCCACAACTGGCTGAGAAACGCAATCGAGAACACGCCGTGTGACGAGCTCATAGGTTTTGCTGCAAAACAGTGCTACATAATACTCTACCATACCATCTCCTTTACCAGTGCTGGCCACAAACACGTTGCTTGCTCTCTAGTCTGCACATGAAGTTGCATCCCTTCTCCAGATTTATGGTGTCCTCCTTTGCAGGAGGCGCACATCCATGCCTAACCTTTATCGCACCATAGAGACAAAGGGTTCGTGAGCCCATGCCCCTGCTGGGCATATCCTGCTATCCTGGCAGTACATGTGACACCTGTATTTTCACCAAGTGCGTTCCGGACACACGATGGCATCAGTAACTTGCAAACCTTGGCAAGGCAAGTCTTACCATGAGTAGTGAACAATTGCTGCCTGTAAGACCGACTACCTGAAGGAGTAAGGACCTGCACCAGAAAGTTTCGCCATTTCCAAGTCTTGGCAGCTTGTCCCAGCTCAGGTTGGCTGTTCTTCCCAAGACGTTGGTACCCCTAAAATCTACAGATGCACAGATCAAATTTGTGTTAGTCATTACTCCAAGGTGCAGGGCACGATGTCATTCCTGGCCACTGATGCATGCTCACTCTGGAGGATCCCTCCTTCACCAACCAGGGCCCTCCACAGTTCTGGAAGAGTCAGAGGCTTGAACAACCAAAAGGGACGAATTCGACAAAGGTGGGATTTCGCAAAGAGTGATGTAAGATACAGCAGGATTAGGCTCTACATTCTAATGCCTGTCTACCTACCATTATCCAATCACATGATGCAGATGGCTCCTAGAGTCATCCTGCAAATGCCAAAGTTAGGCTGCAACACACGACGTTCTAGTTGCTCCCGTCAGAGCGGCTGATAGACTTTTCTCATTTCCTCCACATACACCGTTCGCAAACCCATGCCACTCCTCGTCCTCCATCCTGCCGTTTCCGATATTGCACCTTGTGCAGTTGCTCACAAGACGTGCACCAAGGTAGCGTATGCTAATCCGAATCGGAACCTTGACAACCTGGCTGCAACCACCTGCAACACCCTAATCCACACTGGCATATGCCTCACCATCTCATGCAGAATCCACCATTCCCTGCAGCTTGCAAGCAGGTATACAGGGAGCAGGGCACGATGTCGTTACTGGCCATTCATGCATGCTTATGAGACTGGAAGATCCCTCCCAGCTCTGCCCTAGCTGGGAATCATACCTCTTCGTCATTCAGTGAATTGTGAGCTGTGAGTGCAGAGTCTCGGAGTTCACACGCCCTTCGAGTGCAGAGTTTTTGTGCAACGAAGGCTCGGTGTCATCTGAGTCCGTCGCCTCACACCCAACTCCACTCTGCTTGTCAGGCAAGTCAAAATCCGAAAGTGGTGCTTGCTCCTGGGGTCCCTAACTCAGACTCTCGAAGCTTTACATCCATTGTGCTAAGTGCGGCATCCTACAAAGCTCGAAGCTGAGACCAGGTTGAGGACTGTAGTTGAGCGGTAGAAGACTTTGACTTGATGACTCTATCCATATCCATGGCCAATCTCTGCGACGGGTTGCATAATCCAGCAAATTTGGGACGTTGCTGATCCATCAACCGACATTCTACTACCGTTCTTTTTCAGGATTTCTAGCACATGGGACTATCTTTGCCTGGATAAGAGACGTTTGGCAAGAATTCGTGACTGAAGTATAGCAGGCTTGCACGTATGCTGGTGGTTGCAAGGTAAGGGCATAACTGCACTCTTTCGACTACACTGGTGGTTGCAAGGTAAGGGCAATGCACTCTTTCGACTACAGCAGTATCCATAATCTGGCCAAGGCTAACTAGATGATTAAAAACTATATGGAAATGGATTCTCGTTGCTCCAACATTGTCGGTGTTGCAATGTTGCAGGATGTTTGGATGCGAATTGAATAACTGCAAAGGACTGACATGTCCACAACCTCATACACACATCCGACTTTAGCTCAGTTGGCCGAGCGGAGAACTGTACTAGACGCTTGAGTTCTGGAAAACTGTACTGTACTTCCTGCCAAGCGCTGGAAGGTTTATTGGATTGCAAGGTTTTGCTGGCTTGTCACTTTGCTACCTTCGTTGACAAGTTTTCCACCTCACTTCAGAGTGAATAGATGCTCAATGCTCCCTTCGGCTGTAACGAAAATTCATGAATCGACAAGAAATATTTAGGCTACACGATTGATGGCAGTTGTCCATGTGGGGATCAGCTTTGGGAGCTTGTGGACAAGGGGTCGGGCTTCCTTGATCCGGAGGCAGTGGGAACTGGCCTCCAGAGTCCAGCTGCAAAATCCCAATTGCAGGAGCAGGAGGTCCACTATGAATATAACCTCCAGCTTGCTAGCACCCCAATTTCAAACCTGTGAACTTGCAGGTGTGTCGTTTCTCTGCACACTTGACAATTTATCAATTCAAACGATCTACGAGGCCTGAAGCACGAAACATGCCAGCGGTACCGGAACCATCTATAACTGCAATAGCTCCATGTCCCACAACTGGCTGAGAAACGCAATCGAGAACACGCCGTGTGACGAGCTCATAGGTTTTGCTGCAAACAGTGCTACATAGCATGTCTCTAGCATACCATCTCCTTTACCAGTGCTGGCCACAAACACGTTGCTTGCTCTCTAGTCTGCACATGAAGTTGCATCCCTTCTCCAGATTTATGGTGTCCTCCTTTGCAGGAGGCGCGAACATCCATGCCTAACCTTTATCGCACCATAGAGACAAAGGGTTCGTGAGCCCATGCCCCTGCTGGGCATATCCTGCTATCCTGGCAGTACATGTGACACCTGTATTTTCACCAAGTGCGTTCCGGACACACGATGGCATCAGTAACTTGCAAACCTTGGCAAGGCAAGTCTTACCATGAGTAGTGAACAATTGCTGCCTGTAAGACCGACTACCTGAAGGAGTAAGGACCTGCACCAGAAAGTTTCGCCACTTCCAAGTCTTGGCACCTTGTCCCAGCTCGGGTTGGCTGTTCTTCCCAACACGTTGGTACCCCTAAAATCTACAGATGCACAGATCAAATTTGTGTTAGTCATTACTCCAAGGTGCAGGGCACGATGTCATTCCTGGCCACTGATGCATGCTCACTCTGGAGGATCCCTCCTTCACCAACCAGGGCCCTCCACAGTTCTGGAAGAGTCAGAGGCTTGAACAACCAAAAGGGACGAATTCGACAAAGGTGGGATTTCGCAAAGAGTGATGTAAGATACAGCAGGATTAGGCTCTACATTCTAATGCCTGTCTACCTACCATTATCCAATCACATGATGCAGATGGCTCCTAGAGTCATCCTGCAAATGCCAAAGTTAGGCTGCAACACACGACGTTCTAGTTGCTCCCGTCAGAGCGGCTGATAGACTTGTCTTAATTCCCCTCCGCATACACCGTTCGCAAACCCATGCCACTCCTCGTCCTCCATCCTGCCGTTTCCGATATTGCACCTTGTGCAGTTGGAATTTGTCAGCCATTTGATCCCTCAGCAACGGCTGCAACAGATTCTTCAGAGCAATCCATGCCTCTTGCACGGGAGTGTTCTGGCTCGCAGCTGGTCCTGTCAGGTCCAGATTTAAATGGGACAGGGCTGATTCCCAAAGGCCGCAGCGAGAGAAACCGGTCCATCCAAGCTGATGTGTTTGTAGCAGCAGTTTGATTCACATGTGTAAGTAATATGCAAATACAGTAATCTGCAAACACTGAATACAGTAATCTGCAAACAAGCCAAAGGTGGTTTATCATTAATGCTTGTCACAGGGAAGCCAAGGGCCCAAACGTTGAGGAGGCCAAGTCGTCAGCAAGAGGGCTGGGAGGTTCGACCCCTGCATTCTGTCAGCGATTGTCTCGAGGTTCTCGAACAGAAGGATGTCAGGAAGGCATGGTTGTACCCAATTCCGTGACATTTGTGTGCCACTTTACACAAAACCGTTCATCGTCTTCACGACAGTAGACTGCCCAAATCATTCCGGGCCAGGCAGTCCAGCAGCCGCCGCCGATCAGATCGCCAGTCCTTCGCCTCGTCCGCCATGCTACACTGTGCTTCTCAGAGACGCGAGGCAAGGTGGTTTCTGTGGCGAACGCGTCCACGCCCCGAACGGGATAAGACTGGCTTCGCACCGGACTTCCTCCATCCAGTCTCTGTTCAGTTCCTGGAATCCCTGCAGGCAAAGGGATAGACCAAGTCAGGAAAAGGACAGTGGTCACCTCGACTCAAGGCAGCAAATCAGGTGCTAGGTGATGCCGTGTCCTGAACCTAATGCAGTACATACTTTACCCTAAGAAAGCTTGGTTTCCACTTCGGAGAAACTGAGGACTTAAGGTGGACGTCATCATCCTCAACCCGCCTGTTGCAGCCAGGTGAGGAGCAAGCCGATGCGGTGCAGTTGCTCACAAGACGTGCACACCAAGGTAGCGTATGCTAATCCGAATCGGAACCTTGACAACCTGGCTGCAACCACCTGCAACACCCTAATCCACACTGGCATATGCCTCACCATCTCATGCAGAATCCACCATTCCTGCAGCTTGCAAGCAGGTATACAATGAGCAGGGCACGATGTCGTTACTGGCCATTCATGCATGCTGATGAGACTGGAAGATCCTCCCAGCTCTGCCCTAGCTGGGAATCATACCTCTTCGTCATTCAGTGACTTGTGAGCTGTGAGTGACTGTCTCGTCGTTTTCTCAACCAGTCATGGGAGAAAGGCACAAAATTTATCTTCGCTTTGGTGGATGCCATCGTTGAGGGCTCTCCAACCGAAGAGATGTCAGGAAGGCATGGTTGTACCCGATTCCGTGACTTTTGTGTGCCTCTTGCTGGCATGTGAAAATGTGGCATCCTTGGGTGTGGGAAGACAGCCACGCAGGCAGATTGTAGGACAGCGGCTCCAAGCTCATGTGTTTGTAGCTGGCAGTTTGATTCACATGTATGGGAAGTCCAGCAGCACGGTTGATGCACAGCAGGTGTTTGACGCATTGCCTGAAAGAGACACTGTCATCGGAGTTTTTCAGGTGTCATCGGACACTGAAACTCTGGACTGTCACTATGACGCGGCATTGAAGGTGTCACTGATGACAGTGTCTCTTTTCAGGATTTCTAGCACATGGGACTATCTTTGCCTGGATAAGAGACGTTTGGCAAGAATTCGTGACTGAAGTATAGCAGGCTTGCACGTATGCTGGTGGTTGCAAAGGCATAACTGCACTCTTTCGACTACACTGGTGGTTGCAAGGTAAGGGCAATAACTGCACTCTTTCGACTACAGCAGTATCCATAATCTGGCCAAGGCTAACTAGATGATTAAAAACTATATGGAAATGGATTCTCGTTGCTCCAACATTGTCGGTGTTGCAATGTTGCAGGATGTTTGGATGCGAATTGAATAACTGCAAAGGACTGACATGTCACAACCTCATACACATCCGACTTTAGCTCAGTTGAGCGGAGAACTGTACTAGACGCTTGAGTTCTGGAAAACTGTACTGTACTTCCTGCCAAGCGCTGGAAGGTTTATTGGATTGCAAGGTTTGCTGGCTTGTCACTTTGCTACCTTCGTTGACAAGTTTTCCACCTCACTTCAGAGTGAATAGATGCTCAATGCTCCCTTCGGCTGTAACGAAAATTCATGAATCGACAAGAAATATTTAGGCTACGATTGATGGCAGTTGTCCATGTGGGGATCAGCTTTGGGAGCTTGTGGACAAGGGGTCGGGCTTCCTTGATCCGGAGGCAGTGGGAACTGGCCTCCAGAGTCCAGCTGCAAAATCCCAATTGCAGGAGCAGGAGGTCCACTATGAATATAACCTCCAGCTACAATTTCAAACCTGTGAACTTGCAGGTATGTCGTTTCTCTGCACATTTGACAATTTACCAATTCAAACGATCTACGAGGCCCGAAGCACGAAACATGTCACCGGTACCGGAACTATCTATAACTGCAATAGCTCCATATCCCACAACTGGCTGAGAAACGCAATCGAGAACACGCCGTGTGACGAGCTCATAGGTTTGCTGCATACAGTGCTACATAATATGTCTCTAGCATACCATCTCCTTTCCCAGTGCTGGCCACAAACACGTTGCTTGCTCTCTAGTCTGCACATGAAGTTGCATCCCCTTCTCCAGATTTATGGTGTCCTCCTTTGCAGGAGGCGCGAACATCCATGCCTAACCTTTATCGCACCATAGAGACAAAGGGTTCGTGAGCCCATGCCCCTGCTGGGCATATCCTGCTATCCTGGCAGTACATGTGACACCTGTATTTTCACCAAGTGCGTTCCGGACACACGATGGCATCAGTAACTTGCAAACCTTGGCAAGGCAAGTCTTACCATGAGTAGTGAACAATTGCTGCCTGTAAGACCGACTACCTGAAGGAGTAAGGACCTGCACCAGAAAGTTTCGCCATTTCCAAGTCTTGGCAGCTTGTCCCAGCTCAGGTTGGCTGTTCTTCCCAAGACGTTGGTACCCTAAAATCTACAGATGCACAGATCAAATTTGTGTTAGTCATTACTCCAAGGTGCAGGGCACGATGTCATTCCTGGCCACTGATGCATGCTCACTCTGGAGGATCCCTCCTTCACCAACCAGGGGCCCTCCACAGTTCTGGAAGAGTCAGAGGCTTGAACAACCAAAAGGGACGAATTCGACAAAGGTGGGATTTCGCAAAGAGTGATGTAAGATACAGCAGGATTAGGCTCTACATTCTAATGCCTGTCTACCTACCATTATCCAATCACATGATGCAGATGGCTCCTAGAGTCATCCTGCAAATGCCAAAGTTAGGCTGCAACACACGACATTCTAGTTGCTCCCGTCAGAGCGGCTGATAGACTTGTCTCTTAATTCCCCTCCGCATACACCGTTCGCAGACCCATGCCACTCCTCGTCCTCCATCCTGCCGTTTCCGATATTGCACCTTGTGCAGTTGGAATTTGTCGGCCATTTGATCCCTCAGCAACGGCTGCAACAGATTCTTCAGAGCAATCCATGCCTCTTGCACGGGAGTGTTCTGGCTCGCAGCTGGTCCTGTCAGGTCCAGATTTAAATGGGACAGGGCTGACTTCCCAAAGGCCGCAGCCACAGAAACCGCTCCATCCAAGCTGGTAGCAGGGTCGGGAACCGCACCCCCAATGCCGGCAGCCACGTGTAGGCCAGCCTTGGCCAGGAAGAGCAATAGCTTTGCACCGTTGATTGCTAAGGGCCTGATCCACCTCCACTTCGCATCCTCCAATGTCAGGTCAAATCCAGTTTGGCCCTGCACGATGTGATTCCCAAAGATGTTTTCGCACATGAAGTGCAGCTTAGCCGCTTTGCCCACACGCACCCCTGCAATCAATCTCTGTGCTAGATCCACGTCTGCAGTGGTGAAGTAGGGACGTCTGGGTATCTGACTGCTTTCTAATTCTGCAGAGAAATTCATAATCTCATCCATCTTCGAAAGCAAGAGTTGTAGAGTATCTTCCTGCCAGTCTTGATAGCGCTTATCTCATGTTGGATAAGTTGCAAAGTCTCGCCAATTCTATCCACTTTGACTCCACTGCTTTCACCTCTTGCTTCAAATCTCTTATCCCTTGATTGATGGTTTGCAACAGTTGCTCCCCATCTCCGAGTGAGTTGTTCCAGGGAGGGATATAGTACGTCGGATGTAGGCAAACCGAGACGTTTGAAGTGGTGCGTCTTGTTGTGCGAGCACCCTTCCTCTGTAGGCAGGACTTCCTCTACAGCTGCATCTATGTTGGATATGGTTTGAAGGAGACCTGTTCGTCGCCTTTGCAAGACATCCCAGACTTCACCAGTACTTAAGAGCTCATCAGCTCCCTCAAAGGCACTCTCCAAAGAGGCTTCAGGACATGCTGGCCACGACCACCTGAAGTCGGCCAGATCCATTGAGGAGAAAATCTCCCCTGTACAGTCTTGTTGGTCTGCAAAAACACACTTGAGCAAATCCTGCGTTAGCACTGACTGGTTATGCCGGTAGATACAGAGTGTGAGGTTTTCGACACACTCTGTCCTGATAATTCCTTCCACAAGCTCGACTCCCGGACTGCCTTCAGGGGAAGCACAAAAGATTTCAACTTTGCAATCACATGTTCCTTGAGAAACTCGATAGTTTCATCTTTGCTCTTGGATGACCTCACCAGAATATCAATATGGTCACCGATGTCTCCGGTGTCCTCTCCGATATCCCCACTGCTTTCCAAAACACAACCATACCATCACACAAAAGTTGATGAGGTTGCGTTCAATACGATATTGATGAGGTTGCATGCCATGGAATCCGGTTAACAAATCCTTTCGAAGGCAGACCTGCAATACGCAAACCTCCACAATGTCAGTAAACAGGTTGAAGACACACACCATCAAACAAAGACATGTTGGTAGTTATCGTACTTGGAATCTAGGAAAAAGCCTGGACCAAGAGACGTCTTCGTCTTGTCAAGGCACTGTAACCTCCTTCCGAGGTAGTTGTAATTGCTTGCTGTATCAGCAGTTTCCCAGTTCAACTTTCGTCTCCCACGAAGAGCGTCATCATCACCGGCGGCCATGGTGAAGGGAACAAAGAATCCGACACCTCGAATCGGATCCTCTTCATAGCATAAGTTGAGAGTAGTCATCAACGATACCAGATGTTGCCTTTCAATCCCCTCCGCTTGTGTGCCGCTGAGAATCTCATCCAAGGTGGAATGAAGCAGACTTCGAGCAACAAATCCATCTGAGGAATGCGACAAACCTCTAGTAGACGGGAGACATGCTCTGGTTAGAAGGTGAATGAGTCGCCCTAAAAAATTGTGACTGATCCAGTGTGGATTTATCACCACAACATCTGTATCTTGAAAACAGATGATACTACCCACATCATGCAGATAGGCAAGAATGGCTCCCAATCGTTCCACCTCATCTTGAACCCCACCTTTGTGGAGACTCTTCAGCTCGTTTTGGAACAAAGTTTGAAGTTGCTGTTTCCTCACCATCGGTTGAGCTGGATGTTGGGATACCCAGGCAGTCAAATCAGCACTCAATCGGTTGCATACCTCGGGTACCCAAAACAGTTTAGTTGCAAATAGAGCTCGAAACGATTCCATGAGTGCGTCCAGCAAGGGCTTCACACTCTTGGCAGATCGAGCGTCCATGGAGAAGAGTGTTTTGTTTCACGTGAACAACCTGTTCAAACTCGGTGGCCAACTGTCAGAACGGGTTGAAGGAGATCCGGTATGCTTCAGCATCAGAACGCTTCATCTTATCCACATGAGTTGCCACCACAAATATTTGAGGCAAAGTAGAGCCCACGTTGCGACAATTGGAGTTGATGAACCTAAGCCAGTACGCCAAGCTCCTTCTGAACCTGTCCTGCAGGACATTAGACGGATGCAGTTGGGGAGGTTTCCGATCATCAAATGGGCTGAACGCAAACAGGAAGATACATGCTTGGTTGAAGGTCGGAAAAGGTAGTCTTGCAGAGCTCGGTAGTGAGCTTGTCCAGCCAGATCCCACATGGTAACTTGCATATCATGGTCGTTGCGCAACACCTCGATTTCTATGCCTTCCGTTCTGGTACCGGTGACGGAAGCCATCCGTCGCCAAGCACGAAATATTTTTCCCTTCAGTCGAGCTAGAACTTGGCTGAGCTGGAACTTGATGCGGCTGTGTGTCGTCTCCATGCGCGAATCATGGTGGTGCGGAGAGTGGTCTTCCCTGCCAAAGGGCACCGCACAGGAAGAGGCGCCCAGCCTTGGGCATCACAGGCCCTTGCCTGCCCACGAGCAAAGGCCAGTAAGCCTCTTGAGTGGCATTGCCTGCCAAGGCTGCATTGATGATTGCGTCCTTTCCTTCCGCTTCCCATGTTGTCCCCTGGATGTTGATCTCCGTAACGTCTTGTTGACTTGAATACAGTTCATCAAGTCTCTAAACATGTCATGATCCAGGGCGTCCCAGAGAAATGTCGAGCTTTTTCAGAGATGCGTTGCCCTCCAAGGATCTCAGTAACTCTTTCTTGAACGAGGCGTGGCCGTAGAGACGCTGCAATTTCAGGACACGCAGTGCTTTGCATTCCGGGAGCAACTGGACAAGGCGCATCCACACTTCCGTCGCAGCTGATAGTCGTCGGGAGAAGAAACGAAGATCAGATATGGTGGAGTTGTGGCGTAACCCGTCCAGGCCGTGGATGAGAGCATATGGAGTGGTGGCAAGCATCTCGATACGATCGTTGGTGCGCAGCATTCCGGCCAGGGCGTCTGCCAGGCCTGCCTCCCCATCCTTCGAGATATCCAAACGAAGCGTTGTGGCGCCACAGATGGAGGCATTCTCATCCGCGCGGGTGATAGCGAGTTTGAGCACAGTGCCCATGGGCCCGAGGCCGCCGGGAATGGGACCCCGCAATGCAACGCCATCATGCAACGCCAGATACCGGAGCGTGGCACAGAGCGGAAGAGCATTTGCAATACACTGGGCTCCCGCCACATCCATGCCGATGCTTCAGCATCAGAACGCTTCATCTTATCCACATGAGTTGCCACCACAAATATTTGAGGCAAAGTAGAGCCCACGTTGCGACAATTGGAGTTGATGAACCTAAGCCAGTACGCCAAGCTCCTTCTGAACCTGTCCTGCAGGACATTAGACGGATGCAGTTGGGGAGGTTTCCGATCATCAAATGGGCTGAACGCAAACAGGAAGATACATGCTTGGTTGAAGGTCGGAAAAGGTAGTCTTGCAGAGCTCGGTAGTGAGCTTGTCCAGCCAGATCCCACATGGTAACTTGCATATCATGGTCGTTGCGCAACACCTCGATTTCTATGCCTTCCGTTCTGGTACCGGTGACGGAAGCCATCCGTCGCCAAGCACGAAATATTTTTCCCTTCAGTCGAGCTAGAACTTGGCTGAGCTGGAACGGGTGATGCGGCTGTGTCGTCTCCATGCGCGAATCATGGTGGTGCGGAGTGGTCTTCCCCAAGGGCACCGCACAGGAAGAGGCGCCCAGCCTTGGGCATCACAGGCCCTTGCCTGCCCACGAGCAAAGGCCAGTAAGCCTCTTGAGTGGCATTGCCTGCCAAGGCTGCATTGATGATTGCGTCCTTTCCTTCCGCTTCCCATGTTGTCCCCTGGATGTCGATCTCCCGTAACGTCTTGTTGACTTGAATACAGTTCATCAAGTCTCTAAACATGTCATGGTCCAGGGCGTCCCAGAAGGAAATGTCGAGCTTTTTCAGAGATGCGTTGCCCTCCAAGGATCTCAGCAACTCTTTCTTGAACGAGGCGTGGCCCTAGAGCGAACTCAAGTGCAGGACACGCAGTGCTTTGCATTCCGGGAGCAAGTGGACAAGGCGCATCCACATCCGTCGCAGCTGATATTCGGAGACGAAGTTCAGATATGGTGGAGTTGTGGCGTAACCCGTCCAGGCCGTGGATGAGAGCATATGGAGTGGTGACAAGCATCTCGATACGATCGTTGGTGCGCAGCATTCCGGCCAGGGCGTCTGCCAGGCCTGCCTCCCCATCCTTCGAGATATCCAAATAAAGCTTGTGACGCCAGAGATGGAGGCATTCTCATCCGCGCGGGTGAAAGCAAGTTTGAGCACAGTGCCCATGGGCCGCCGGGAATGGGACCCGCAATGCAACGCCGGAATGCCATGCAACGCCAGATACCGGAGCGTGGCACAGAGCGGAAGAGCATTTGCAATACACTGAGCTCCCGCCACATCCATGCCGATGTCATTCAGTGACAGATTCTTGAGACAGGGAGCCGTGGCCAGAATGCGGGCCAGGTGCTGTGCCCCTTCAGCACCTCCTACCTTGTTCCATCGTAAGTACAACCGCTCCAGGACAGAATCCTTGTTCAAGCCTTTGGCCAGGGCACCCAGTCCCGCGGCATCAAGCCCAACCCTAGGTGCTGAAAGTTCTCGTAAGCTGCGACTGGATGCAACAAGCTGGCCCAGAGCCTCGCAAGCCGCCTGCCTTCCAAAACCTTCACAGCCACTCACACTCAAAAATTTCAGGGAAGGGTTGGACGCCAGGCCCCCCAACAGAACCGACACTTCATCCTCCCGATCCAAGCCGATGGCCCACGCGCGGTCGATGGTTATGAACTCGAGACTGCGGCAGTTGGCAATGGCTGTCAACACCGCTTGCGCACTCGCCAGTGCCTTCCCTCATCACCACGGATTCGATCAGTGAAGTAGCCGCCATACTTCTTCATTATGCAGATCGGGTAGTTCGGACACGGCATTCCGGCCCAGATCTAGCAGCAGCTGCTGCAGCTGAACCGGCAGCGCGCGCCAATCCTCCGCCTCATGCTCTTCCGCCATGCTCTGCTATGCTGTGCTATGCTGTGCTATGCTTCTGCTAGAATGGAATGAGGGCCAGGCAGGTGCTGTGCTCCTCCAGGCCACACCACATCCCGCGGCCTTCAGCCCTGGCAGGCAGGCCCCACGCAGCGAAACTTCCCACATGAACGGCGAAACAGCCCAAACTTAAACATGCTAAAATAAGTAAATGGGAATGGAATTTGTCCGGGTCAGTCGAGATCAGGACACCGGAACGGAACGGGAAACGGCTCCCGTGCACGGTCCCTGTGATGAATGATGGGCTGGGTTGGGTTGGGTTGGGTTGGGTTGGGTTGGGTTGGGTTGGGTTGGGTTGGGTTGGGTTGGGTTGGGTTGGGTTGGGTTGGGTTGGGTTGGGTTGGGTTGGGTTGGGTTGGTTGGGTTGGGTTGGGTTGGGTTGGGTTGGGTTGGGAGTTCATAACCCTAGTGGTGGGCGGGTGACGGTCAATCGGGCCTGGCGGAAGAAGACCACACCGACGCGGGCAATTTCAAGGAGAAAGCGGTGGGCGGGCTGACAAGTTGGGCGGGCGCACGCATGCGTGCTCGATCGAACTCTCCTTTGCATGCAGGCAGGCGGTAGCGGCCGGTCAGGCAATGGCGGTATGAGGAGGAAAACTCACGCGCTCGGGGCATACTGGCGAAGGGAGGAAATAGGCGCTGAGACAGGGGCTCAGCGCGGGGAGAAGCAGAAGGAGCGCATGAGGGTGGTGCCTTCCCTCTCTGAGCCAAGGTCTGCAGGAGAGCCGGAGGATTTTTTGGAGAACGAAAGAGGAAGGAAGATGGCGCCTCGAGCCGCGGCAAAAATTCCCACCACGCAGTGGCCCAACATGGACCACTGGAAGGTTAGAGCTGGCAGCCTTGTGCAGGAACTGGGCCTGGATTTCATGGAGAAGAAATGGTGCTCTGACGGCCCGGCATTGGTGCGAGTCGCCAGTGAAGGTGCAGAGGCGGCCGAGGAAGAGGCCGCAAATTGGGATTTGGGGCTCTTCCGATCCGTGTATGGGCGAGAGGAATTGGAGGAGGGGAGCACAGTGATTGACCCCGGAGGAAGAAGACCCAGGCTGCAGCCCAGCGCTCATGAAGCTGGGAAGTGAGAGTTAACAATGGATGGGTGACTCGCTCGTATGCACTGCAGTGGTGGGATTGGCCAAGTGGATTTTGTGTTTCCTGAGCCGGAAGTTGGATCACATGGCGGACCACTTCTTGGTCTTCCCCAAGGGCACCGCACAGGAAGAGGCGCCCAGCCTTGGGCATCACAGGCCCTTGCCTGCCCACGAGCAAAGGCCAGTAAGCCTCTTGAGTGGCATTGCCTGCCAAGGCTGCATTGATGATTGCGTCCTTTCCTTCCGCTTCCCATGTTGTCCCCTGGATGTTGATCTCCGTAACGTCTTGTTGACTTGAATACAGTTCATCAAGTCTCTAAACATGTCATGATCCAGGGCGTCCCAGAGAAATGTCGAGCTTTTTCAGAGATGCGTTGCCCTCCAAGGATCTCAGCAACTCTTTCTTGAACGAGGCGTGGCCCTCGAGCGATCAAGTCCAGGACACGCAGTGCTTTGCATTCCGGGAGCAACTGGACAAGGCGCATCCACATCCGTCGCAGCTGATATTCGGAGACGAAGTTCAGATATGGTGGAGTTGTGGCGTAACCCGTCCAGGCCGTGGATGAGAGCATATGGAGTGGTGACAAGCATCTCGATACGATCGTTGGTGCGCAGCATTCCGGCCAGGGCGTCTGCCAGGCCTGCCTCCCCATCCTTCGAGATATCCAAATAAAGCTTGTGACGCCAGAGATGGAGGCATTCTCATCCGCGCGGGTGAAAGCAAGTTTGAGCACAGTGCCCATGGGCCGCCGGGAATGGGACCCGCAATGCAACGCCGGAATGCCATGCAACGCCAGATACCGGAGCGTGGCACAGAGCGGAAGAGCATTTGCAATACACTGGGCTCCCCACATCCATGCCGATGTCTTCAGTGACAGATCCTTGAGACGGGGAGCCGTGGCCAGAATGCGGGCCAGGTGCTGTGCCCCTTCAGCACCTCCCACCTCGTTCCTCTAAGTCAACTCCAGGACAGAATCCTTGTTGAAGCCTTTGGCCAGGGCACCCAGTCCCGCGGCATCAAGCCCAACGGTGCTGAAAGTTTCGTAAGCTGCGACTGGATGCAACAAGCTGGCCCAGAGCCTCGCAAGCCGCCTGCCTTCCAAAACCTTCACAGCCACAGTCAGATATTCCAGGAAGGGTTGGACGCCAGGCCCCCAACAGAACCGACACTTCATCCTCCCGATCCAAGCCGATGGCCCACCCTCAATGGTTATGAACTCGAGACTGCGGCAGTTGGCAATGGCTGTCAACACCCGCTTGCACTCGCCAGTGCCTTCCCTCATCACCACGGATTCGATCAGTGAAGTAGCCGCCATACTCTTCTTCATATGCAGATCGGGTAGTTCGGACACGGCATTCCGGCCCAGATCTAGCAGCAGCTGCTGCAGCTTAACCGGCAGCGCGCGCCAATCCTCCGCCTCATGCTCTTCCGCCATGCTCTGCTATGCTGTGCTATGCTATGCTATGCCGGACTGCTAGAATGGAATGAGGGCCAGGCAGGTGCTGTGCTCCTCCAGGCCACACCACATCCCGCGGCCTTCAGCCCTGGCAGGCAGGCCCCACGCAGCGAAACTTCCCACATGAACGGCGAAACAGCCCATGCTAAAATAAGTAAATGAAGTAATGGAATGGGAATTTGTCCGGGTCAGTCGAGATCAGGACACCGGAACGGAACGGAAACGGCTCCCGTGCACGGTCCCTGTGATGAATGATGGGCTGGGTTGGGTTGGGTTGGGTTGGGTTGGGTTGGGTTGGGTTGGGTTGGGTTAGGTTGGGTTGGGTTGGGTTGGGTTGGGTTGGGTTGGGTTGGGTTGGGTTGGGTTGGGTTGGGTTGGGTTGGGTTGGGTTGGGTTGGGTTGGGTTGGGTTGGGTTGGGTTGGGAGTTCATAACCCTAGTGGTGGGCGGGGTGACGGTCAATCGGAGCGCGGAAGAAGACCACACCCGGAGGGCCAATTTCAAGGAGAAAGGGCGGGCTGACAAGTTGGGCGAGGGCGCCGCATGCGTGGTGCTGATCGAACTCTCCTTCCTCGGCCCTCCTTGATTTCACCCTTTTTGATTCATGTGTTTGCGCATTCCGGATGCCTAACAGAGTTGGAAGCTGTGTCTGCCCTTCATAGCTGGAAACCGGTCAGGGAACTCAAGGTAGAGGAGGAGGAGTGTAAGGAGGACTCAAGGAAGGATTCCAGCAGTTGGGAATGCGCCTCTCCAGAAGATTCGGATGAAGGTGGGGAGGTTTCCAAGGGCAAGAAGCGGAGGGTGGCGGCAGTGAGCAGTCGGCCAAAGGAAGGGCAGTGCGGCGGAGGAGGAACCTGACTACACCTAGGGTCACAGTCGAAGTCGTGGTGAAGGAAGAAGATAAAGGAAAGCAGTTGTTCCCCTTCAGTGCGGAGGGCAGTCGCCGCTAGGAGAGGTGGAGTGAATGAAGGAGCAGACCAACCCCTAGGAGAGGAAGGCTTAGTTTGACCCCGGGCCAGCGGACTCAAGGACATTTTTGGCGATATCTCACGACCCGTCCGGTGAAGTGGAAGCGAATGAGCGTCAGGTGTGTGGAAGGAAATGGGCACGGGAATAGCCCAATTCGGGAATCTGCAGGCTCTGACCTCTGCCATGGCTCAAACTCAAGCGGATCTTCTCGACCATGGCTCTCACTTGGTCGAGTGTGCGAGGCGGGCCAGAAGAAGGCGAGCTACGACCGTAGTAGCCAGCAACCACCGTGGGAAGCAACCACCGGTGGCTAAATCGACCCGTGGGAAGCACCACGGTGGCTAAATCGCCACCGTCGCGGAAGGAGGAACGGTGAAGCCACGCGAGCACTACGGATGGGGATGACTCCCTGGAACCCCAGGCGCGGCCCAGGATTGTCCAGGAGGAGGAGGTAAGGACCTGTAGCGAAGGCGTGTGTCTTGCAGGCGTCTGGATGAGGATGCTCATGTCCACCCTGCATGGTGGCCAGTGCTCACTCTAAATGTGTATGTGGTTGTTGGGACGGGAGGCGGAAACTATCCGCATCTTAAGCGCCACGGCGTTTACGATGGTTCCTTGAGCGGGGCTACCGCAAGTGGTGCTTGAGGAGATCGGTGGGCGGAGGCTAGAACATGGAGGAGGGCGCCGTGGCTGTCAGCGATGAGGAGGCGAGACAACAGGCATAGAGGCCATAGACGCGCGACGCCCACGGGAAGATGCGAAGAAACCGCAGGCAGCGAAAGTGAGGTGGAGGTTTTGGGGGTGAATCGTTCGGATCAGAGGCGTGGCAGGAGAGCAAGAGGGACCCCCATAGGCCGCAGGGCTAGGCAGCAACCACGGCGGCGGCCGCGCTGATTTTAGAGGAGTGCGACATCATAGGCCGGGGTTTCTTTTTGGGTTAGAGGATAGGATGTTTTGAGAGCCTGCGGAGCTGTAGTTGCCTGAATTGGTAGGAGCGCTCGTGGTGGGGGCCATAATTTTTAGACATTGGAGAGAAGTGAGTTGTGGTGATCCGCAGCTGGATGTATAAGAGACCCTTTTT
Organism: Anthoceros angustus; assembly: GCA_010909165.1. Classification (NCBI taxonomy): domain Eukaryota; kingdom Viridiplantae; phylum Streptophyta; class Anthocerotopsida; order Anthocerotales; family Anthocerotaceae; genus Anthoceros; species Anthoceros angustus. The sequence goes on from MU008151.1 coordinate 352,639, forward strand.
GTGTCTCTCTTAACAGACAATTTTAGGTGTGAATTCTGCGCGCGAGGTTGGTTGGAGACGTCTGATCAGCATCAAACTGGTTCGGTGCACTGTTTTCTCATCACAAGAAGGTCAGGAAGGTCCCTGGGTGGTCGAGAGCGGAGTGGCCAAGCTCCACGTCTGGGTTGCTAAGCGGTGAGGGGTAACCGGTGCATGCTGAGTCGGGGATAGGAATTTCCGCGGAAGGAATTTCCAAGTACTAACCAGTGTTTTTTTCTGTCCCTCCCTCCGCTCCCTACGGTAGGGAGACACTCTCATCCTACCTACCTATCTACCTACCTAACTAATGCCCGTAGGGAGCCCCTGCTACCCTACATCCTACCCATGTAGGGCAGGGAGACACTCTCATCCTACCTATCTACCTACCTAACTAATGCCCGTGAGAGCCACGCTACCCTACATCCGTAGGAGTCCCTGCTACCATACATCCTACCCATGTAGGGGCGGGAGACACTCTCATCCTACCTATCTACCTACCTAACTAATGCGTGAGAGCCCACGCTACCCTACATCCGTAGGAGTCCACCTACCATACATCCTACCCATGTAGGGGGAGACACTCATCCTACCATCTACCTACCTAACTAATGCGTGAGAGCCCACCTACATCCGTAGGAGTCCACCGCTACCCTACATCCGTGAGAGCCCTGCTACCCTACATCCGTGAGAGTCCACTGCTACCATACATCCTACCATGTGAGGCGGAGACACTCTCATCCTACCTATCTACCTACCTAACTAATGCGTGAGAGCCCACCTACCCTACATCCGTAGGAGTCCACCATACATCCTACCCATGTAGGGCGGGAGACACTCTCATCCTACCCATGTCTACCTACCTAACTAATGCGTGAGCCCCAGCACCCTACATCCTACCCATGTGGGGCGGAGACACTCTCATCCTACCATCTACCTACCTAACTAATGCGTGAGAGCCCCCGCTACCCTACATCCGTAGGAGTCCACTGCTACCATACATCCTACCCATGTGGGGCGGAGACACTCTCATCCTACCATCTACCTACCTAACTAATGCGTGAGAGCCCACCTGCACCCTACATCCGTAGGAGTCCACTGCTACCATACATCCTACCCATGTGGCGGGAGACACTCTCATCCTACCTATCTACCTACCTAACTAATGCCCGTGAGAGCCACGCTACCCTACATCCGTAGGAGTCCACTGCTACCATACATCCTACCCATGTGGGGCGGAGACACTCATCCTACCTATCTACCTACCTAACTAATGCCCGTGAGCCCCTGCTACCCTACATCCGTAGGGAGCCCCTGCTACCCTACATCCGTAGGGAGCCCCTGCTACCCTACATCCGTAGGGAGTCCCTGCTACCATACATCCTACCATGTAGGGCAGGGAGACACTCTCATCCTACCTATCTACCTACCTAGCTAATGCCCGTAGGGAGCCCCTCTACCCTACATCCGTAGGGAGTCCCTGCTACCATACATCCTACCCATGTAGGGCAGGGAGACACTCTCATCCTACCTATCTACCTACCTAACTAATGCCCGTGAGCCCTGCTACCCTACATCCTACCCATGTAGGGGAGACACTCTCATCCTACCATCTACCTACCTAACTAATGCCCGTGAGAGCCCACCTACCCTACATCCGTAGGAGTCCACCATACATCCTACCCATGTGGGGCGGAGACACTCTCATCCTACCTGTCTACCTACCTAACTAATGCGTGAGAGCCCACTACCCTACATCCGTGAGCCCACCTACCCTACATCCTACCCATGTAGGGGGCGGAGACACTCTCATCCTACCTATCTACCTACCTAACTAATGCCCGTGAGAGCCCACTACCCTACATCCGTAGGGAGCCCCTGCTACCCTACATCCGTAGGGAGTCCCTGCTACCATACATCCTACCCATGTAGGGCCACCCTGGTCACCCTACATACTACCTGCATCTCTCTCCCCTACTTATGGACACGCACCGTCCTACCCATATACATGCACCGTCCTACCCATATACATGGACGGTGTCGTCCTACCCATATACATGCACCGTCCTACCCATATACATGGACACACCGTCCGACCCATATACATGATCCCCATATACATGGACACACCGTCCTACCCATATACATGATCCCCTACTTATGGACACGCACCGTCCTACCCATATACATGCACCGTCCTACCCATATACATGGACACACCGTCCTACCCATATACATGACACACCGTCCTACCCACATACATGGACACACCGTCCCGTCCTACCCATATACATGGACACACCTGCACCATATACATGGACACACCTGCACCATATACATGGACACACCTGCACCATATACATGGACACACCTGCACCATATACATGGACACACCTGCACCATATACATGGACACACCGTCCTACCCATATACATGGACACACCTGCAAATATAATAAGCTGAAAGACACACCTGCACCATATACATGGACACACCTGCACCATATACATGGACACACCTGCACCATATACATGGACACACCGTCCTACCCATATACATGGACACACCTGCAAATATAATAAGCTGAAACAGACACGCACCGTCCTACCCATAAGCTGAAACCTGCACCATATACATGGACACACCTACACCATATACATGGACACACCGTCCTATGCAAATATAATAAGCTGAAACAGACACGCACCGTCCTACCCATAAGCTGAAACCTGCACCATATACATGGACACACCTGCACCATATACATGGACACACCGTCCTACCCATATACATGGACACACCTGCAAATATAATAAGCTGAAACAGACACGCACCGTCCTACCCATAAGCTGAAACAGACACGCACCGTCCTACCCATATACATGGACATGGACACACCGTCCCATATACATGGACACACCTGCAAATATAATAAGCTGAAACAGACACGCACCGTCCTACCCATATACATGGACACGGCAAATATAATAAGCTGAAACACCTCACCCAAAAGGTGCCCCATCTTGGTTTTGATCCACCCCTAGGACGCTTAACTTTGGAGCGTCCTACCCATATACATGGACACAGCAAATATAATAAGCTGAAACACCTCACCCAAAAGGTGCCCCATCTTGGTTTTGATCCACCCCTAGGACGCTTAAGTTCTCACGGCTTCATTGTCCAACACACCCAATCGGCTTGTGCACAACCCTTTACTTGAATAAACTGGAGTTATTCCCCGGTGAACTCCTCACGCCTCCACAACATCTCGTATCAACCCTCCTTGCTACCCATTTCTCTTCGCGCCACCACAACGGCCTCCCTTCACTTTGACTTGCATTTGCAAATTCCGCCGTCATGATGCACACCCGTTGTGATCCCTTCACCATGTTGCACACGCACTCCTTCTATGGTTTGGCCACACCTCCATCTTGCAGCCCATCTACAAATTCACTGCCGTGAGTGCTCTACCACGGCCTTTCCTAGTTCAACACCGGCCATCCTCACATCGTGACTCCATTGAGAGCACTTCCATGTGCCTCGGCACCGCCATGGCCTCCTCTTGCAACCCTTGTGGCTGCTCACCACAACATGAGCTCCTCGCTCCCATCCTTGCACCGATTCTTGCTCCTCTCTCGCATCTTGAGCTCCCAACCTAGAGCCCCGCAGCAGATCCCCACAATTCCACCATTACGGGCACTTGGCCCATCTTCCTGACAACCCTTGCCACACATCTCTACCTAGCAGTCCTCCTTCTTGCAAAATCTCAGCAATATGAGCACGCCCATGTCTCACTTCTTCCACACGTGTGGCAAATTACTTTGCCTTCCCTCAAACTTGGTGGTGGTCCCCAATAATCGGGGCCTTTGCCTCTGCAAGCCTATCAACAGCTGCTTGTGCAGCAACCTCAAGCTACTTCCTTGGCTTAATTGCCTTCACCCTTTTCCTACCGTGGTAGGAGCTACTCCTACGCTGGTAGGTCATCAAAACGCTAGCTAGGCCGCTTACCTACAGTGGTAGGACATTCTCCTACCCATACCTACGGTGGTAGGAGTTCTCTCCACTTAGCCTACTATGGTAGGAGTTTCTCCTACGGTGGTAGGATACCTCCTACCACGGTAGGACATCTCCTACCACGGTAGGACATCTCATACCGTTCACATATGTCTCCTACCCTCCTCACTAGAAGATCATTTCGATCCGTTTCTTTTCCCCTAAGTATCCTCTCTGCCTTCCCGACAGCATCCTACAGCTCCAGCTTCAATCGGAACAAAAACATTTCTCGCATGTTTCCACCAAACCATTTCTATCAAAAGAATTCGGACATGTTCAAAAACAACTCACTTAAACCAGTTGCCCAAACTTTTGCGTTCCACACTTGGTACTTAACAACTTGTACCATGGTGTCCTAAGCTACTTGTACCATGGTATGCCTAAGCTACTTGCACCAAGGGCATCCACTCCCTTCAGGCACCCCATCTAAGTACCGATCTAAGCTCAGGTAATAAGCACGTTCTTATAAATGTGTGTCATATAAATGTGTGTCATAAATATTTGTCATATAAATGTGTGTCATATAAATGTGTGTCAGTAGATATATGGATATAGACATATACTGGAGAGGTTATATGGACATCTTCGCCATCCATGTGCTGGTCATAGTTGGGGTGCAGATCACGTGGAAGGGGAAAGTACTGCCACCTCCACTCTCTTGTGGCCTGTGTGATTGATGTAAATTTCTTGTCCTTCCCCTAACCGGAGCTTTCCTATGTATGCAATCAAAGTTTTTCCAAGTGGATCCTCTCCACTAGACATTGGATATGGACATCTTCCTTGGATATGGACATCTTGGAAGGTTGGTTTCCATCCACAGGTCCCGGCAGTGGATATTTTCTCACAGGATATCTTGTCAACCTTCTCGGAGGTTGCTTTAGATGCAACTGAGTTTTATCTTCTCCTGAAGCAGGTGCAGGAGAGAAAGTGAGTGAAGATGTGTACCTTTCGGCCAAACGACTTGTCTCTCCTTGCCCGCTGAGAAAGCCCTGGCCGTCTACCTGCAAGGACCAGCTTCTGAGTTCGAAAACAGAGGTGCTCTGCAGACCAACCTTCCAAGATGGCATCCGCTGCTGGCCCTGGCCATGCGGATGCCATCTTGAAGGTTGGTTTCCATCCACAGGTCCCGGCAGTGGATATTTTCTCACAGGATATCTTGTCAACCCCACGTTGAAGTTGAGGATGTTCGGCGACGTCAGGTCCTCGATCACCACGATGATGCGCTCGTCTGGACTCCACAGGCTCCGCAGCGTCTGCCCCGACGTGGCCGGGGTAGGCTTGGTTCTCGTCACCACCCGCACGCGCCACCCGCTGCGCTGCTGCAGCTCCTCCAGCTGCTCCTCCACTTCCCCGCCATGGCAACAGGGCAGGAGCTGTCCGCAAGGTTTAGACTTACCGGACGATGATGGACAGGATGCTGCCGGGATTGCGGACGCTGCTGGCCCTGGCCATGCGGATGCCATCTTGGAAGGTTGGTTTCCATCCACAGGTCCCGGCAGTGGATATTTTCTCACAGGATATCTTGTCAACCTTCTCGGAGGTTGCCTTGGATGCAACTGAGTTTTATCTTCTCCTGAAACAGGAGCAGGAGCAGGAGCAGGAGAAGAGAAAGTGAGTGAAGATGTGTACCTTTCGGCCAAACGACTTGTCTCTCCTTGCCCGCTGAGAAAGCCCTGGCCGTCTACCTGCAAGGACCAGCTTCTGAGTTCGAAAACAGAGGTGCTCTGCTTGCGTGGCCCGAACGAGGTCAGGAGGGCTAAATACAGCTCTCACAGGGCTCATTACTAGCTGTTACTGCATACCCTCCTGCATTTCACCTAAGCGTCAGCATGTATTTCCTTCGCCTTTCGCAGTGTCTCCACCTTCACATTTTGCCCATCCATTAATACACCTTCCTCGATCTCTGCAAGACAGCCACATGCTTGGACCATACTAATAAGAGTTCAAGCATCTGGCCACACTTTCCTTCGCATTTCCGAGTCAAGCCTGCAAAGCCCTCTCCCCTTCACCCTGAGCAAACGCTGCAAGCATTGAGCATCCTCCGTACCGCCACACTTAGCATACATACTTACCAGCGTGTTTGCAACAAAATCAGTTGCTGCAAAACCCATGCATGCAGCTTCAGCATGTACCTGCTTCCCCTTGTGCAGGGCCTCTGCCTTGACAGTGCCCATCCACAACTCCACTCTCTTGTGGCCTGTGTGATTGATGTAAATTTCTTGTCCTTCCCCTAACCGGAGCTTTCCTATGTATGCAATCAAAGTTTTTCCAAGTGGATCCTCTCCACTAGACATTGGATATGGACATCTTCCTTGGATATGGACATCTTGGAAGGTTGGTTTCCATCCACAGGTCCCGGCAGTGGATATTTTCTCACAGGATATCTTGTCAACCTTCTCGGAGGTTGCTTTAGATGCAACTGAGTTTTATCTTCTCCTGAAGCAGGTGCAGGAGAAGAGAAAGTGAGTGAAGATGTGTACCTTTCGGCCAAACGACTTGTCTCTCCTTGCCCGCTGAGAAAGCCCTGGCCGTCTACCTGCAAGGACCAGCTTCTGAGTTCGAGTACAGAGGTGCTCTGCGAACCAACCTTCCAAGATGGCATCCGCTGCTGGCCCTGGCCATGCGGATGCCATCTTGGAAGGTTGGTTTCCATCCACAGGTCCCGGCAGTGGATATTTTCTCACAGGATATCTTGTCAACCCACGTTGAAGTTGAGGATGTTCGGCGACGTCAGGTCCTCGATCACCACGATGATGCGCTCGTCTGACTCCACAGGCTCCGCAGCGTCTGCCCCGACGTGGCCGGGGTAGGCTTGGTTCTCGTCACCACCCGCACGCGCCACCCGCTGCGCTGCTGCAGCTCCTCCAGCTGCTCCTCCACTTCCCCCGCCATGGCAACAGGAGCAGGAGCTGTCCGCAAGGTTTAGACTTACCGGACGATGATGGACAGGATGCTGCCGGGATTGCGGACGCTGCTGGCCCTGGCCATGCGGATGCCATCTTGGAAGGTTGGTTTCCATCCACAGGTCCCGGCAGTGGATATTTTCTCACAGGATATCTTGTCAACCTTCTCGGAGGTTGCCTTGGATGCAACTGAGTTTTATCTTCTCCTGAAACAGGAGCAGGAGCAGGAGCAGGAGAAGAGAAAGTGAGTGAAGATGTGTACCTTTCGGCCAAACGACTTGTCTCTCCTTGCCCGCTGAGAAAGCCCTGGCCGTCTACCTGCAAGGACCAGCTTCTGAGTTCGAAAACAGAGGTGCTCTGCTTGCGTGGCCCGAACGAGGTCGGGAGGGCTAAATACAGCTCTCACAGGGGCTCATTACTAGCTGTTACTGCATACCCCGTCTCCTGCATTTCACCTAAGCGTCAGCATGTATTTCCTTCGCCTTTCGCAGTGTCTCCACCTTCACATTTTGCCCATCCATTAATACACCTTCCTCGATCTCTGCAAGACAGCCACATGCTTGGACCATACTAATAAGAGTTCAAGCATCTGGCCGCACACTTTCCCTTCGCATTTCCGAGTCAAGCCTGCAAAGCCCTCTCCCTTCACCCTGAGCAAACGCTGCAAGCATTGAGCATCCTCTACGAAGACACTTGAAGCTCCTAGAAGATCTTTGAACTCGCTCACCTAACACAAAGTAGATCATCAAGATTAGTTCTTCCAAACTCTAGCCCTAGAAATGCGAACATTCTCGTAAGACACGGGAGCTGCTTTTCCAATAAGGCGCTCAAGCTTTCCTAAACCCTAGTAGCCGCAAAGAAAAAAGAGAAGATCGAAAAGAAAAAAAATGTGAGATGGACATGGGAGGAAGGTGGGCATAATTTGTTTTCTTTCTACCTGAAAAGTGCAAAAAAGCAAAAGAAAACTTTTCTTGTTTGGTACGCCATAGGCAAAGCACCCAGGATAGATGCATACTTCTTACAGGCCCAAATGCTATCGGGACAAGAAACTCTCAACATGATAATTTTTGAAGGGGGTGAATAATCGTGAAGGGGGTTTTCCGCAAATAATCTCTGAAGGGGGTTTTTGATGGGCCCCAAAAAAGCGTTTTGAAGGCATTGCGAAAACATCTCGAAAAAAAGTTACTACTTTCTATCCAAAGAATGTTTGTGTCGAATGGTGGTGCAAACTTCGAACCTCGAATAATGCAAAGTAGGAACGTGAGGAAGGCTGCTCCTAGGAAGGGACGATTGTAAACTCGATTTTGGAGGAAAATGTGGTTTTGTTATGACACCACAAAAGCCACGAGATAGGGTATTTCCTAACACAAGAATATCAAGAACGGACTTACAACATTAACTCACGGGACCCCGTGAAAAACGAGATTTCAATTTGACTCATCCCGAGTTCAATCCTTCGTCATCACTTGGTCCGACTTCTCTGCATTGTCATCACTATCTTTAGCGGCACTTTGACTCGCAGGTTGTTTGAAGCCACGAACTTTCATGAGCTTATCCTTATTGCTTTTTTGTCCACATACGGATGATGTTTTAGGAGGTACCTCTACACTCGACCGACACCGGGTTTGGCTCGATTCCAGCATTTGCTTCTAAGGTTAGCCTTCATTCCAAGGTTGCTTCTAAGGTTAGCCTTGAATTTTCGATGGAAGTGCCACGTATAGGGGGTGCGTGGAAGGAGGGCCATAATGGGCAAGCGGAGGGAGGCGCCCGGGTGCCCTCCCTATCCGCGCACTCCCACCCGTGGCCGAGGTGGATGGCGCCCGGCGCCCAACACGCCATGCCTTGCCCATGGGCACCCTGGACGCCCTCTAGCACACCCGTTGTGATCCCTTCACCATGTTGCGGCCCACGCAACCTTGCCTTCTATGGTTTGGCCACACCTCCATCTTGCAGCCCATCTACAAATTCAGCTGCCGTGAGTGCTCTACCACGGCCTTTCCTAGTTCAACACCGGCCATCCTCACGCCATCGTGACTCCATTGAGCACTTCCATGTGCCTCGGCACGCCATGGCCTCCTCTTGCAACCCTTGTGGCTGCTCACCACAACATGAGCTCCTCGCTCCCATCCTTGCACCGATTCTGCTCCTCTCGCATCTTGAGCTCCCAACCTAGAGCCTGCAGCGGATCACCTGCACAATTCCACCATTACGGGCACTTGGCCCATCTTCTCCTGACAACCCTTGCCACACATCTCTACCTAGCAGTCCTCCTTCTTGCAAAATCTCAGCAATATGAGCACACATGTCTCACTTCTTCCACACGTGTGGCAAATTACTTTGCCTTCCCCTCAAACTTGGTGGTGGTCCCCAATAATCGGGCCTTTGCCTCTGCAAGCCTATCAACTGCTTGTCGCAACCTCAAGCTACTTCCTTGGCTTAATTGCCTTCACCCTTTTCCTACCGTGGTAGGAGCTACTCTGTGGTGGGGTCATCAAAACGCTAGCTGGGCTTACACCGGTGGTGGGACATTCTCCTACCCATACCTCCTACGGTGGTAGGAGTTCTCTCCCAGCCTACCGTGGTAGGAGTTTCTCTCGGTGGTAGGATACCTCCCCTGCAGTGGGACATCTCCACCGTTCACATATGTCTCCTACCCTCCTCATAGGTTGTCTTTAAGAAAATGAATATTTAGCGGCTCAATAGATTTGTAACTTGGGACCATTGGTCAAGTCTTTGGGAGAAAGGTGACCTAACGATTGGGAGAAAGGTGACCTAACGAATAGGTTCCGTGTTCAAAACAACTCACTTAAACCGTTGCCCAAACTTTTGCGTTCCACACTTGGTACTTAACAACTTGTACCATGGTGTCCTAAGCTACTTGTACCATGGTATGCCTAAGCTACTTGCACCAAGGGCATCCACTCCCTTGAGCACCCCATCTAAGTACCGATCTAAGCTCGAGTAATAAGCACGTTCTTATAAATGTGTGTCATATAAATGTGTGTCATAAATATTTGTCATATAAATGTGTGTCATATAAATGTGTGTCGGTAGATATATGGATATAGACATATACTGAGAGGTTATATGGACATCTTCGCCATCCATGTGCTGGTCATAGTTGGGGTGCAGATCACGTGGAAGGGAAAGTACTGCCACCTCCACTCTCTTGTGGCCTGTGTGATTGATGTAAATTTCTTGTCCTTCCCCTAACCGGAGCTTTCCTATGTATGCAATCAAAGTTTTTCCAAGTGGATCCTCTCCACTAGACATTGGATATGGACATCTTCCTTGGATATGGACATCTTGGAAGGTTGAAGACCCATGGCGACCTTTTGGATGAGGGGGTGAGACCCTGATGTCTGTGGCCGACACCGTCCTATGCAAATATAATAATTTGAAGCAGGACACGCACCATATACATGGACATGGACACCGTCCTACCCATAATTTGAACGGACACGCGTCCTACCCATACCTACGGTGGTAGGAGTTCTCTCCACTAGACATTGGATATGGACATCTTCCTTGGCTTAATTGCCTTCACCCTTTTCCTACCGTGGTAGGAGTTCTCTCCACTAGACATTGGATATGGACATCTCCTACGGTGGTAGGAGTTTCTCCTACGGTGGTAGGAGTTCTCTCCACTTAGCCTACTATGGTAGGAGTTTCTCCTACGGTGGTAGGAGTTCTCTCCACTAGACATTGGATATGGACATCTCCTACCAGTGGGACATTCTCCTACCCATAAGTGAAACTTGCACCAAGGGCATCCACTCCCTTGAGCACCCCATCTAAGTACCGATCTAAGCTCGAGTAATAAGCACGTTCTTATAAATGTGTGTCATATAAATGTGTGTCATAAATATTTGTCATATAAATGTGTGTCATATAAATGTGTGTCGAGATATATGGATATAGACATATACTGAGAGGTTATATGGACATCTTCGCCATCCATGTGCTGGTCATAGTTGGGGTGCAGATCACGTGGAAGGGAAAGTACTGCCACCTCCACTCTCTTGTGGCCTGTGTGATTGATGTAAATTTCTTGTCCTTCCCCTAACCGGAGCTTTCCTATGTATGCAATCAAAGTTTTTCCAAGTGGATCCTCTCCACTAGACATTGGATATGGACATCTTCCTTGGATATGGACATCTTGGAAGGTTGGTTTCCATCCACAGGTCCTCCCGGCAGTGGATATTTTCTCACAGGATATCTTGTCAACCTTCTCGGAGGTTGCTTTAGATGCAACTGAGTTTTATCTTCTCCTGAAGCAGGTGCAGGAGAAGAGAAAGTGAGTGAAGATGTACCTTTCGGCCAAACGACTTGTCTCTCCTTGCCCGCTGAGAAAGCCCTGGCCGTCTACCTGCAAGGACCAGCTTCTGAGTTCGAGTACAGAGGTGCTCTGCGAACCAACCTTCCAAGATGGCATCCGCTGCTGGCCCTGGCCATGCGGATGCCATCTTGGAAGGTTGGTTTCCATCCACAGGTCCCGGCAGTGGATATTTTCTCACAGGATATCTTGTCAACCCCACGTTGAAGTTGAGGATGTTCGGCGACGTCAGGTCCTCGATCACCACGATGATGCGCTCGTCTGGACTCCACAGGCTCCGCAGCGTCTGCCCCGACGTGGCCGGGGTAGGCTTGGTTCTCGTCACCACCCGCACGCGCCACCCGCTGCGCTGCTGCAGCTCCTCCAGCTGCTCCTCCACTTCCCCGCCATGGCAACAGGGCAGGAGCTGTCCGCAAGGTTTAGACTTACCGGACGATGATGGACAGGATGCTGCCGGGATTGCGGACGCTGCTGGCCCTGGCCATGCGGATGCCATCTTGGAAGGTTGGTTTCCATCCACAGGTCCCGGCAGTGGATATTTTCTCACAGGATATCTTGTCAACCTTCTCGGAGGTTGCCTTGGATGCAACTGAGTTTTATCTTCTCCTGAAACAGGAGCAGGAGCAGGAGCAGGAGAAGAGAAAGTGAGTGAAGATGTGTACCTTTCGGCCAAACGACTTGTCTCTCCTTGCCCGCTGAGAAAGCCCTGGCCGTCTACCTGCAAGGACCAGCTTCTGAGTTCGAAAACAGAGGTGCTCTGCTTGCGTGGCCCGAACGAGGTCAGGAGGGCTAAATACAGCTCTCACAGGGCTCATTACTAGCTGTTACTGCATACCCCGTCTCCTGCATTTCACCTAAGCGTCAGCATGTATTTCCTTCGCCTTTCGCAGTGTCTCCACCTTCACATTTTGCCCATCCATTAATACACCTTCCTCGATCTCTGCAAGACAGCCACATGCTTGGACCATACTAATAAGAGTTCAAGCATCTGGCCGCACACTTTCCCTTCGCATTTCCGAGTCAAGCCTGCAAAGCCCTCTCCCCTTCACCCTGAGCAAACGCTGCAAGCATTGAGCATCCTCCGTACCGCCACACTTAGCATACATACTTACCAGCGTGTTTGCAACAAAATCGGTTGCTGCAAAACCCATGCATGCAGCTTCAGCATGTACCTGCTTCCCCTTGTGCAGGGCCTCTGCCTTGACAGTGCCCCCATCCACAACTCCACTCTGCCCCTTGACTGCAAGGCTCCAACATGCTTGCAGGGCACTGACAAATGTTCGAACATCTGGCCTCGCGACTTCCTTCATCATCCGCCCATAAATGTACAAGGCATTTTCTCCTTGGTCCTGCTGGCCATATGCTGCAAGCATTGCATTCCTTAACGCCGGATTCTGCAGCATATGTCCATCAAAAACTCGTTGTGCAACCATGATGCTCCCACACTTTGCATACATACAAAGCAGTGCGTGCTGCCCTCCAAGACATCCTATTCAAAGCCCTAGCCGACATTATGGGCATGTGAATCTTTTCCCTTCTGCAGCGACTCCACCTTGAAGTATTGGCCTCACACTGGTGTGCCTTGCTCTTCGTCAGCCAAGGACCCGAGAAGGTGATGAGTTTATCGGCTCCTGTCTGGTGCCCATGTGTGGGAAGTGTGTCAGTCTGGACGATGCTCGCAGGGTGTTTAACAGACTGCCTGAAAGCAATGGACTTCTCGTGGGACGATTGCAATTTAATCAACGTTGTGTGATGCTCATCTGTAATCACCGCTCTGCAGATGAGGCAAAAAAGTTTGTGCGAGCCACAAGACGAAAGGTTGAGTTAGCCTACGGTAGACCCGGACTGGAGCATCGATCTACAGAGTCAGCTCAGGAAGCATGGCGGAGATGGCATCCGCATGGCCAGGGCCAAGGCCAGTAGCGTCCGCAATCCCGGCAGCATCCTGTCCATCATCGTCCGGTAACCCTAAACCTTGCGGACTGCTGCTGCAGCGGCATCGCAGCTCGGCTACGGCGCTGGCTATCTCCCTCACCCTGGCCTTGGGAGCACCAGCAGTAGGGGCAGCAGCAACCGGAGCAGGAGCTGGATTGGATCCTCCATTCCTGCTGGACGCGGCTAGGGTTTTGCCGGCGAGCAAGGCGGGGGAAGTGGAGGAGCAGCTGGAGGAGCTGCAGCAGCGCAGCGGGTGGCGCGTGCGGGTGGTGACGAGAACCGAGCCTACCCCGGCCACGTCGGGGCAAACGCTGCGGAGCCTGTGGAGTCCAGACGAGCGCACCATCGTGGTGATCGAGGACCTGACGTCGCCGAACATCCTCAACTTCAACGTGGGACCTGCTGTGAACTCCCTGCTGCCTCGCCAGTTCTTCGTCGAGCTGCAATCCCGCTACGGCAACCAGTTCTTCGTGGCGCAGGAAGGCGAGTCCGCGGCTCTTCTGGCCACTCTGGCCGCGCTCAACGACTGTCTGCTGCGCCCCGCCGGCTGCCGCTCTGTGCCGGGCCTCACCGACGACCTCTACTTCCTCACGCTCGCCACCTCCATCTTCGCCGGCGGCGTGTTCGGGTTCGCCGCCAGGATCCCGCCCTCGGGCCGCATCGGGGCGTCCTGGCAGTGGGTACTGGTGTTCGCACCCCTCTGGCTGCTGCTGCTTGGCTCCTTCGGCATCCTGCCGATCGTGGGAGAACTGCAGAGGTGGAGCCCTTGGTGAAGAATCTGGCGGCGTTCCTGGCTGCTGCCTGCGCCCTGTATTGGACTCCCATTCTGGGCACGCCTCCCCGAGGCGATCAGTCCTAGTCTCCTCCGGGAGTGGAGGAAGGTGCATTGTGAATTCTTTTGTACACCAGCTGTCTTGTGTTGCTACGTCCTCATCGTTCCAGAAGACCAGCTTCAGTAGTCAATCGTAAGGTCAGATACACACTCACATCCCAGCGGATGCGATTTGAAGAAAGCTCATGCAAGGTCTCCCAAGATGATGAGATGGAAGCCTGGGTCGCACGGAACGGAATTCTGCAATGCAACGCAGGCGGCAGTGTGAGAACCAGCTCAATGAAAACAGCCATGGCAGTTGATACCGGTTTAATGCGGTCATTAGGGACCGCTCCCATCCCCAGAACATAGAAGAGCAGCAGCAACACACCGGCAGCAACAGCAACCTTGGGCATCACGAGAATGTGCTTAGGGTTTCGAGGTCTGGGCATTTGCCTGCGCACGGTTCGTCAGTTTAATGATCGGGCGAAAAGCTGGTCTGTTTTGCTGCAGCAGCTGAGCAGTATGCAACTCAGCTCTTGGACTGGCTTTTGAGATCCAGAGACGTTGATGCAAGATCTACTAGGATGGAATTCGGTGCTTGCCGGTTGCAAGTGGGGCAACCAACGCATGCTGTACTTTTTGGGCACTGGCTATGTGCTCGGATCAATTGGGCAGTGAAGGACATTGCTGAAATAGTATGTCACTTCCAAAGTTGAACTTTCTGGTTGCATTAGAGATGATTAACTGGAGGAGAGACGGAGAAGGAGAAAGAAGCTGAATTTGATGAAGGTTCACCATCGCTGCGTAAATGGAATTGCGTACCAGGAGAAGGCGCCCATGACGTTCTCTGATGATTCTGATCTGGATGCGTTGCTGGATGCTGAAAGCAGCGACGAGGATGACAGTGATGAACATGGAGGTACAGGCCTCCACAGGCGGATCGATGATATTCTCAAGGATTTTGACGAATTCGGGCTGGACGAGGTAGATTCCCCGCCCTCCGTTCCGAGGTCTGAGCCGCAGCAGGAGTCTGCAGGAGGCCACGCCACGCGGCACGGGCCGGAGAACGTGGATGTGGACCAATTCGAGGAGACTGAGGGTGGTCCTGCTGTTGCCAGCCCAGCCTTGCCTGCAGGAGGCCGGTTTTGGAGGAGGATTTGCGACACGCCGACACTTCAGAGCCGTGCAGTTTGGACTCCCAGGATGAGGGCGACGGTGTGAGGAACACTGTCGTTGCTGATACGTGGGAGGTGGAGGAGCAGGATGTGCTGCCACCAGAAACTGCACCATCTTCTGGTGCCTTGGATGACGAGAAATTGCTGGCCGACTTGGCTGCAAGGTCCGTTCTTGAGAGATCTTCTGTGGAGGGTGTCGGGGCCTCAGGCAGTGTCGTCCAGGATGCCCAGCTGCTGGAGTGGGCTGATGACAGAGAGGATGGAGTGGGCGCCGATTCCGTGTACGTGGGTGCTCTGTCTGACGTTCAGAGCTCTGCGTCTGGCATCTCCCAATCCAGCTCAGAGGCCCTAGGCAGGGAAGATGGTGGGATGCCGGAGGATATGCTTCAGAGTACGAGCACCAACCTGTTTGAGGGAGAGAGAAAGCGGGAGCGAGCTTTGTCGGCGGTGGGAGGTAAGGAATACTTTCTCAAGTCAGGGGCCTCCAACGTCACTAGGAGGCCGGGAGCTGCGTTTGCAGCAGCTGCAGCTGCCTCTCGGTTATTTAGGAGTAGAATGATTGCTGACTTGGAGAAGTCTAGCAGCTCACATCTCTCTTCAGCTCATACGCCTGAGGACGACTCTACATTTGGTGATCCCTCCAGATCAGTCGACAACCACGACCTTGTTGAGGGCGACTCATTAGTCCAGTCACTAAGAGATCCAGACCTGACTGACAGCTCGGGAGTAGCTCAATCTTTGTCTTCGGATTTATTGAACTCCACAAGTGGGAAGGACTTTGTGGTTAACCGTACTGATCAAGGTGACAATCATCTAGTAACTACTGAGAAGGAGAGCTCTGAATCATCTTATCGATATGATCATCCTGGTGTGCACATTTCCGAGGGTGATGGTGGCCCTCAAACTTTTTCGATCATAAATGTGCCAGATGCGAACCCGCACCATGGCTCGGCTATTTCATATGCTTCATTGTCCAGATTTGATCAGAGTAGCAAGGATGACTACACCGCAGCCGAAGAGGCTGAACATGAGGATGTAGATGTTATCCCTGAGAGCAGCGATGAAGAACGACTTTCTCCAGAAATGTCTTCAAGTGACATGTTCGGTGGTGATGCAACAGATCATGTGCAAAGCTTCTGGGAAACAGCTTCTCTTGAAGATTCTGATGTTGCAGTTGAGGAATTACAATCTCGTGATTCTCTCTCGGTTGAAGCTGAAAGATTCACAAGGATGGAGGTAGTGGATGGCACTGTCGAGGGAGCACTTGGTGTAAGCAGGCAGGAAGAGTGCATGGCTCTGGCGACTGCTGAGGAGTTTGAGAGGAGAGCTGCAAGTTCAGGTTTTCATCTGGAGGAAGGAGCAGCTGCTCAGCCTATGAGGCTGGAGGGTATTCATAGTGGACCTCCTGCTATCGGGGTTTTGCAGCTGGACTCTGGAGGCCGCCTTTCACAGGCTTTAGGAAATCCTGCTATCAGAAGAGATCATGGTTATCCACAAGCTCTGGCAGTTCACTCAAGTTCAGTTGCTGTAGGCATGTCCAAAGGATGTGTGATGGTAACCAATACAAATGGAGGCACTTCTGACAGCAGTGAGTCGAAGGTAAGAAACCAAATCACCTCTTAAATGCCCACTGAGCTAGAAAGTCGCTGGAGTATGTCTAAGCAGTTAAGATTCTTCTGTTTACCTTTACAGGCTCGGTTTCTTGGAGCTGGTGACAAGTCACTCTCCGCTGTAAGTGCAATGTGCTTCAATCTGCAGGGGGATATGCTACTCGTGGGGTACTCAAATGGATCTGTACTACTCTGGGATCTGACCAGAGCATCAGCCTCAAAATCAGTGACAACAGAGCATACAGCTGCAGTCATCCATGCTGTAATTTTGCAAGACTCGCGTGCAGGTCGTCAGATGAGAGCCATCACTGGAGACTGTAAAGGAAATGTCCTTGTGCATACAGTTACAATCGTGCCACTGCTTCGACATATTTCTGTGACTACGCAGGTATTGTTGCTGCATCTTTGGTCGACGTTTAAGCTACTTTTTTGTGTCTTCTGACTCTCTATTACCTGTTTGTTCGTATGGTCTTGTTGCTGCCATGTTCTGTTTAGATGTTAAAACAGGTCTGACAGTTGCAGGATCTCGTAACAGTGTTTGCTAGATGGTCGGTTCAATGGATTAGCACTTTCAGTTTCGGTACAAGATGAAGCTCCCCATACCAATGGTGTCACTGCTTCTGGTCATTCTGCCCTCACTTCAAATTCCATAGGGTTGAATACTATGATGGGTGGAGTAGCTGGAGTAGTGGGAGGGGTGAGTGACGTGGGTCGTAAGGCTTCAGCTGATGAAGGTGGAGGCCTTGTTGTGTTGGTAACACAACAAATTTCTCTTG
Organism: Anthoceros angustus; assembly: GCA_010909165.1. Lineage (NCBI taxonomy): Eukaryota > Viridiplantae > Streptophyta > Anthocerotopsida > Anthocerotales > Anthocerotaceae > Anthoceros > Anthoceros angustus. The sequence continues at coordinate 370,256 of MU008151.1, forward strand.
TTGTAAGTTCTGCTCACTTAACTGCAATCCATAAAGTTTTTTTCTGGGCTCAGCAATCGCATGGTGTTTTTAGTCAGCTTGTGCAATCATCCAAGGTCATCATGCAGAGAGTGAAGAAAGTAAGTGTGTGGAAGCCGTTCATTTCCTGGACCCTTTCCATGGCTGCATGGTAACCTGTATACTATGCGGCAGGTGCGTTTGCCCCCCACGTTGGAAGTTTGTGCAAAGTTCCCTCGGCCACAAAGTGTGAGGGAGAGTGCAATCCCCTACACAGCATGGAGGCGCAACAAATATGGGTTTTCCAAAGGCAGTCAGACAGGTGTTTCAGCTGGTGTGCCTGTGAATGCTGCAGGCACTGGGTTGGCTGCTGACAATGCCGGGGCTGCTAATACTTCTGAGAAGCACCTGGACAAGGATGTGCTTCCAGAATCTGGCAAAAAGGCCAACATGGGGAGAATAGAAGGTCAGATGGTTCCAATCCTGGCCATGGCTTGGGATCATAAGGCGTTTGTTATGCAACTCCTCGAGTCCGAGCTGAAGGTCACAGCAGAATGGGATCTTGACAGTACTGCTGCAGGTGTGGCATGGTTAGAGGAGCAGGTGTGTTTTTGCTCTGTTTATATACAATCTATGGACGTGCACAGCGGTGTTTGAATCAACTTATTGCTAGGTTTCTCCTCATGATCATTTGTGGCTTGCAGATGGTGGTTGTTCTTACCGTGGATAATCAGCTGCGGTTGTTCACTATGGAGGGATTTGAAGTGGACCGAGCAACTTTGGGCGGGGAACGAGGAGATGAAGCTGTTGCATACCTCACCCACTTGGTCAACTCATTTGGAAACCCTGAGAGAACATACCATAGTTCTCTAGCTGTACGTGGTGCAACACTATATTTGCTTGGCCACTCTCAACTTTGGAGGACCTGTTTATTACCTTGGCAAGATCGTATCAAGGCTCTTCAGGATGCTGGTGACTGGATGGGAGCATTTCACATAGCTATGGAGCTTTATGATGGGAAAGCAAGAGGTGTAACAGGTCTTCCAAGAAGCTTAGATGCACGTCGGATTGCTATTATGCCTACTCTACTATCGTTGCTATCTGCCTATATAGATGAAGCTTTTGCATACCTCTCCCTTGCCTTTCGCTCCTCTTCTGTTTCTACCAAGTCAAAGGGCGGTTCCTCAGATCTTTCAGCAGCTGGAAACCATGAAGCACAGGCAATTGGACATAGTTCCCCTTCATCGGCAAGTGCATCAGATGTGAAAGACCAATATGCAAGAGTAGGAGGGGTTGCCATTGAGTTTTGTGTGCATATAAAGAAGACCGATGTGCTTTTTGAGAATGTCTTTGCCAAGTTTGATGCCGTGGGTCAGAGAGGTGAGTTTCTTGGACATTCAATGTAGTTCCTTTTGGACATAGACATGGATTTGACTTCTGACGCTCAACATTCATAGGGAGTTTTCTGGAGCTTTTGGAGCCATACATCTTGAAGGACATGCTTGGAGGACTGGCACCTGAGGTTCTTTCTCAGCAACTCGATTTGTACTCCTTCGCTTATGTCTTGTAGTTTCGCTATGATTTATTGCAGTCCTGAAGATCTGGAAAGCACTTCGCAGGTCATGCAAGGCCTTGTCGAGCACTACAGTGATCGGGGTTGGCTGCAAAGGGTTGAGCAATGCATATTGCACATGGATATTGGATCCTTGGATTTCAATCAGGCAAGAATCTGGAACTAGTTTTGGTTTTCTTTATTTGGAGTGCAAGGCTAGAATTTCGAATCAGGGTAGCAGGTACATGTAGTTGTTGGCACAGAACTGATGGGGTCTGTAACTGCAGGTAGTTAGACTTTGCAGGGAACATGGTCTCTACAGCGCCCTTATATACCTTTTCAACAAAGGGCTGGATGACTTCAGGTCACCCTTGGAAGAGCTTTTGACTGTAGCTCAAGATCTTCAGAATCCTCAATGTCAAGCGTTCGGGTAGGACTGATGTTACATCGGAACATCACTTCCAGCATTTTTCTGCTGGTTGCAAACCCTCATTGCACTTATGTGTGGGAAATGTTGCACCGTTCTGCCTTTTGTGGTGCATTTGTTGTTGATTGCTGCTGCTGCTTATATCATGGGGCATGAATGTATGTTGGCAGGTATAAGCTGCTTGTGTATCTCAAGTACTGCTTCCTTGGTCTCTCCTTCCCACCAGGTTTGTGACTCTTTGTGAGATGAATATACTTCTTACTTGGCAACTAGTCTTATATTAAGAACTCTGTGTATGTGTGGCCTACATTCCATTATGCAGCAGAACTGAATTGTGGCCTGTCCATGCAGGGCATGGAGAACTTTCTCCCACTCGGTTACCTTCTTTGCGAGCAGAGCTGCTTCATTTTCTGCTTGACCCTGTAGGTAGCAATGAGGATCAAGCAGTCATGAAGTCGAAAAATCAGATGGGAAAGACCTACCCAAGGCTGTGTTTTTTACTAGAACTGGATACAAAAGCAACGCTGCTTGTGTTGAGCTTGGCCTTCCCAGAGAGAGGTCCTTTGGGGGTTGGTAAGGTAGGCTGTGCGTATTCAGCTAGTCAGCAAGAAGAAACATCCCAGGTTGAAGATGGACCAAATGCTGGTGAAGCTTCCCCCTACATGCAAGCAGTCGTCAATGCTCTTGTTCATGTACTGGAAGCTGCTCAGTGTGGCCTTTGTGGCACAAGTAAACATGAAAGTGAAGGCTCAGAGAGTGCATCGCACCTGTCTTGGCCTTCCAAGGAAGACGCCAGCTGCCTACTTCAGTTTGTTGCTCGTTTTGTTGCTGCGAGACATGCTGTGGTGGCAAGTAACACGTTGTGCTCCATCTTGGAGAATTTAACATCCAGTGTAGAGCTGTCTAGACCGGTTGATAAGGCAAGGATAGAAAAGGAAGGTGTAATGTTGGAATTACTGCAGGGGTTACCTGAAACAGAGTGGGATGCAGCTCTTACTCTTCAGCAGGCTCAACAAGCACATTTTTGGCAGGTCTGTACGTCTTTTTGTACCTACAGGTCAGTGTTTGAAGAACTCCTTCAATATCCTGACTTGCTAGTCGCAACTGGCAGGTGAGTGCGCTTATTCACAGGAAAAGCGGGGACATGATTGCTGCTGTGGACTGCTATCTGGTGGATATGAATCACCCACAGCATGCTTTTGCTTTTATAATGGATATGCTGCATCCCGAGCATGGTTTGGAGGGTTCACAGCTGCTGAGCTTCAGGGAAGGAGTCCTTAGCCGGATCGCAAAGCTCCTAGCTCTGAACAGGTCAGTCCAGTGTCGCATCATCTTCTGTTCGACTGGAATTAATTGGCACCTGTGGTCACTTAAACTGGTTGGTTTTTGGTTTGTCCTAGGCCAACTACTTTACTTCTTGTGCTGAAGTACTTCAGCAAAGACAATGATTTGATCACAGCATCGCTAGGCCAGGAGCCTTATCTGTTGTTCAGCTATTTGAAAGCTATTATGGATGTCCGCACGTATGGGTACTGTAAACCTCTGCCTGCACTTTTGAAACAAGCCTCTACAGAGACTGTCAGCACCCAGCTGGAGACTCTACTCGTTCAGGACAAAGAAGTCAACCTGGCAGATATGCTGGAGCAGTCCGGGCTGCTCTCCAGAGATGGATTGGCAGAATTGTATCTGGAGGTCTGTAGCAACATGCAGTCATTTTTGGGTGCAGTTGTGGGGCCAGATGCGCTTTAGTAGCACAATTAGATTTAAGTAAGGCTAAGTAACTTTTTTTCTCGCTTGCCGGATCCTTTACGAATGAGTTTGCATGGTGCTGCAGCTTCTATGCCAATTCAACCCCACATCAGTGTTGAGCTTTCTGGAGAGATATGAAAATTATCGGCTGGAGCATTGCCTGAAGTTGTGTCAGGAGTATGAGATAACAGACGCAGCCGTGTTTATCTTGGAAAGAGTCGGGGATGTTGCAAGTGCTTTGTCACTGGTGCTTGCCGAGTTTGAACAGCGATTGCGAGAGATGGATCAAGCAGTGTCACGTTTTTTTTCCTCAGTCGGCCCATCAAAACGTCACACCAGCATTCTCCTTGGTCCTGATCTGCCTGAGGTAAGAGAAAACACACGTCTTCTCATGTGGTTTGGCGACATTTGTCGACTCAGTAGAGATACTGCCAGGCAAATACCACACTGGAACTGTTCAGTTTTGTGTTCTTCTGGTTGATGTATTTGTGGCCGATGAAGGTAAAACTGGCTGCTTCAGTTATGCAAGATGCGATTGGGCTCTGTCAACGAAACACACGGCAGCTAGACCCACATGAGTCTCAGCAGTTGTGGTTTCGAGTACTTGACAGGTATTTTGTATTTTCGTCTTGACTGTTGTTTGCACGGCTTTTTTGCTATCTGCATCTTGAGTGTTGTTCGCACGGCTTTTTTTGCCTTTGAGAGTGCTGACCAAAGCTCATCTGACCTGCAATTGTGTGGTGTGACCAGAGTTGTTGACCCCCTCTGTGACTTGTGCATGAATAACGAGACTGAAAAGTTTCGGAAACAAACTCATCGGCAACATGGAAAGGGGTCTTTTCATTGGAGTGTAGCGGCAGGGAGACCATCAGGAGAATATGTACGAAAGCATCTGAGGCAGTTTATGGGCGAGATTGTTGAGAGCATGAAGGGATATGTTCCTCTATCGGACATAATGCATAAGATTTTGACAGACAATGGCGGTCATGAATTCAGGGACTTCAGAGAAACAATTCTGGGACTCCTGAGTACTTACGGTTTCGAATGCGCGCTTCTGGTATACGTCGGACATCTGTGTGTGGGAGTGGTGCGGTTTTCTTAGACTGTGGCTAACGAGGTTTCTCTGTGAAAAACAGGGTAAGGCAAAACGTGTTTTGGAAGATGACACATACTCCAATGTCAGCACGCTGAAGAAATACCGTACACATGCTTATGCTCCTAGTGGTCCAAGCTGCTGTGTATGCCAACGGAAACTGAACGAGGATTATGAAAGAAACTCTGATGGGAATGTTGTAAGTAGACGCTTGAGCAGCAAGGACAAACGCAAAGGAAAGATGCCAGAGGAAGATGGCAGAGAACAGCAAATGGCAAGCTTACCAGTTGGAGTGTTCATATTTGCTTGTGGGCATGCAGTTCATTCTTCGTGTTTGGACGACACTCTCAGTGGTGAATCGGCATTTATTGGTTGCCCAATTTGCTCTACATCAGTGAGCGACAAAGTGGCTGTCGTTCAACAACAAACGGTACAACAACCCAGAACCCTCCAAAATCCAGGAGGGATAGAGACAACGATAGTGGCTAGCGAAGCTAAAACATCTGTTTCTTCAAGGGTGTGTACAGACCCTTTCGCTTGCATTTATGTTATTCGTAGGAGAAGCTCTATTGACTGACATTGCTGACTGTTGCAACTCCTGGTGTGCAGTGGGAACTGCTGAATAGTCTCCAAAGAGGGAAGAGAATCGATGAGCTGGGACCTTCAATACAGCTGAGCCTGGCACCCCCGAAAATAATCGCCCCTTCCCAGAAAGCGAATTCCCGGAGAATCGGCTCTTCCCGAGCTACAATATCCAGCCGGAAAGCAGGCTCCACTGCGAGGAGTTCACTGAGGCGCGACCTGGGAAAAACTGGAGCTGCGAGACCTGGTCAGCAGGTGATTCGCGACAAAATTGCGGATACCTTGTCAGCCAAGGTGCAGGTCCCTAGCAAAAGGAGGATCGCATAACACCTTGAAGGTACATACCTAGTGAAGGGTACCGCGAAACCCGTTCCAAGTCGGCTTCGCAAGAGAGCCGGCCGTAGCCGGGGTGCCTTAACGACGGAACGTGCCAATTAGGAAGTACCGACGGTATGAATAGGTTCTGTGAGAAGGACGCCATGGATTCCTGCCAAGATGCTAAGATTTACGTGATAGCCTTAGCAGATCAGGAAACGTGTGATAGGCACGTCCTTCCCTTATTGTAGTGACCAAAATATGTAAAAATGTGACGGCTTCATCGCCATCAGCAGGTTGAAGGACGTCTTACGTGAGTCCTTGCCTCATTTTACAGACTGCTGTCACGGGACCAGACCTTTATCTTGAGCCGGAGCAGTATACGAGAAGAAATTCTGTGTCCCGAGTTGCGCAGCACACTAACTAGAATGCTACACTGGTCTTAACCATTCCATGCTCCTCACATGCCTGGCTAGCGTAAGTAGGGTGCGGCCAGGGTCTACCATAATCAACCAACCTGTAATCCCTTCAATCAAGTGTCAGGTATCGACTTCGGCGACATACTGTTGGTGCATCAAACTGCTTCTGATAGGGTCTTCTCACTTCTCCTCGTTCTACGCATTCCTGTTTGACAAAGAGAGACGTCTCCAGCTGTTGGTTTCAAGAAGCAAGTCCAGATTGGCGGTCTTGTGGTTGAGTGATTTTTACATCGTTTGTACACCGTCAGGATGTATTTTTCATCTTCCCGACCAGGCAAAGCTGGGACAGGGATGTCCCTCACTCAAATCGCGTCTGCAGCTCCTGCCTTCATGTCACAGTGGCAGTAGACAAAACGGAATAGCAGTTAGGCAGCAGCTAGTGCCAAAGTCCCATCTCCGATATCGAACTGAGAAGATGAAGATTCCCCTGTTGCGTGGAATGTGGACTGGATAACGCAGCACAAACATGTGCCTGATAGGTGGTAAGTTTGTATCTCCGATGATGAAAGGACGTCAACTTAGGCAGGTGTGCAACGAGAGGGAAATTTGAAGAGTCCACTTGAATTAAATCCTGCAGAACCACTGTCTACTTCTTCTCTTAGACTCGGGGAGCAGGAACTACACCAATGCCCACATTTGCTGCTGTTCCAGCAACATTTCGCATTGACGTTGTATCATTGAACAGTTCAACGAATGACATTCGTGCCCTGCACCTTGGCAATTTACAGAACGCATACAATATGCACAGTTCCTCCGACGATCATAGCTTGTTGCAGAGAAGCCATTGAGTAATGACTAATACAAACTTGATTTGTGCATCTGTAGATTTTAGGGGTACCAACGCCTTGGGAAGAACAGCCAACCCGAGCTGGGACAAGCTGCCAAGAGATTTATCAGCTGTAGACGTGGGCTCCGGTGAGATTCTTGTCTTGATCAAGGGATCCATGGCCCAAGGCGCACGGCCTGGGCTGTGCCAGCTGTGAGGCAAGGTCGCGTAGGAGGAGGTGGCCAGACATATTTAGCCCGAAACATCAAGACATCTTTGGCCCGAAACATCAAGTGCTCCTCGGCAAATGGAATAATCTGGGAAGATAGGATTTGTGTGGAGGGATTAACCCAATGATCCAAGCAAGCGTGATCCTTCTGCCCAAGTTGTGACTTATAGGATTTGTGTGGAGGGATTAACCAAATGATCCAAGCAAGCGTGATCCTTCTGCCCAAGTTGTGACTTAAAGCCAGGAGCTATATATGTTTGCTCAAGCAGAAAATATCAACCAACTCCTCTTCCTCGCATTGTGTGAGTGGAACCTGTCCTACCATTTGATTGTGGACGCTCCTCGTTACGTCCTAGCAGCGTGTGTAGTTGTCTCACCCCCACTACCTCCCGTCCACTTGCCCATGAGTTCGTTTGAAAGGAGTGGTTGGTTGATTAGTAGTCTTGTCAGCTAAATACATGTGTGAGCTTTAGTTGCAAGCTAGGTAGTTGTTTTCGCATCACCCCTTCCTCCTTGTGTTCCATGTGGTTGGAGAATAAGAGCGACAAAAAATAAATAAGAGCGACGTGGTGCACTTATATCCATGATAAAGTACAGGATATGTATATACTTATATGTAGATAAACATAAGGGATATGTATATGTAGATTAAATATATATTATATTTATATTATTAAATATTATATTTGTATTATTAAATATAATTATAATAATAAGTTTATTTTATATTAAGATATAAATTACTTATTCATTTTAGCCATCAGCATAACTTCTAGCCCTTATCTTACCCATGCACTCTATCGTAACTTTTATCCCTTGCCCCTAACCAAGTACTCCTATACGTATTCCATAGTATTATGTTATACTATATAATATTTTATTATTAATTACATATTATATTAAGGTATAAATTACTTATCAATAGGGCCATCGATGCCGAACGTTAAAATTTAGCTTAGCATCCATCAATACTCACTACTAGTATAGACCGAGATCAAACCCTAAACTTCTTAGTTCTAAGAAATATGCCTTGACCAATCCACTATTTTAGTTGGAGCATTAAGATCTCGGGATTTATTTGAAAGAAAAATCTAAACGTAATATTATTGCCTATGTCTAAGTTCATGGGCACGCGTCTTACTTTGCATTCGAAGGACAGTTTCAAAAGAGAAGGAGGAAGGGACTTACCCTTTCCCTTCTCTTTTACAAGGGAGAGGAGGAGGGGGAGAGGCAAGGAGGAAAAGGGAGAGAGGGATCTGAGGTAGAGAAAGAGGAGGAGCAAGAGGAAGCGGAAGCAGAAGTAGAGGGTGAGAGGGAAAGAAAGAGGAGGAGGAGGAGGAGGAGGAGGAGGAGGAGGAGGAGGAGGAGGGGGAGAGGGAAAGGGAAAGGGAAAGGAAGAGGGTGGTCCCTCTCAAAATTTCAAAATAATTGCAACAACTAAAGTGTTACATGGTCTTTTGTTACAGTTTTGCTGGATTGGTACCGAACCTCCTTTCATCTACCTTAACCCTTGTTGCTTTCACACTCGTATTTTATTGGTGCCATTATTGTAATATGCATATAGGGCTTTATACATACTTTACATCTACGCTTTCATTACCATATTTTCCTAAGGTAATTTATTCCAATACCTATACACGGTCTTCTACATATTTCACTTGTATCTGTTCTACCTTATTTTCTGTTATTTTATATGTTATCCACGTATCATACAATTATATACGTCATCCGTGTAATGTACATATATACAAACCCATTTATTCCAAAAAATATGACATATTGATATTTTATTTCACTGCACACAAGCTGGCCCATTGGATCATTCAAAATTGTGATTCCGCAAGCTCGTTCTCTGGTTCTTTTTCGTTTTTTTCATTGCGAGCACATTCCATGCTGCTCCTCTGCATCCATTTGCCAAGCATCTACACCTAATAGTATGTGCCTCACCTTGAAGCTCTTTGCAGCTTTACTATAATCTCCTTCTCTAATATTACATCACAATCTGGTAACCCATCAACTAAAATTTCGAGATAGAAAATCACAGCATGGAACGGGTCTTGGCCTCACCTTGCATCAGCGTGTAGTTGTACATGAGAGCATTTACATGAGAGCCCCCCATGCTAGTATCGCCTTCTCTAACGTCACATCACAGTCTGGTTACGCATCAGCTGAAAATCACAGCATGGAACGGGTCTTGGCCTCACCTTGCAGCTTGTTGCAGCTTTACATTTACATGAGACCCCGCCATGCTACCATCGCCTTCTCTAACGTCACATCACAATCTCGTTACGCATCAGCTGAAAAATCGAGATAGGAAATCACAACATGGAACGGGTCTTTGCCTGAAATCACAGCATGGAACGGACCTCCTCCTCTTCCTTTCCCTCTCCCCCTCCTCCTTCTTCCCATCTCCCCCTCTTCTTCCTTCCCCTCTCCCCCTCCTCCTCCTTATAATCTCTCCCTAGGAAATCACAACATGGAACGGGTCTTTGCCTGAAATCACAGCATGGAACGGACCTCCTCCTCTTCCTTTCCCTCTCCCCCTCCTCCTCCTTCCTATCTCCCCCTCTTCTTCCTTTGCCTCTCCCCCTCCTCCTCCTTCCTATCTCCCCCTCTTCTTCCTTCCCCTCTCCCCCTCCTCCTCCTTATAATCTCTCCCGCTTTTCCTCTTTCTCTTCCCTCTTGCCCTCCTCGAGATCGATTGCAACAAGAGTGTATCAAGGGGAGGGTTGGTTTCCAAACTTGACAATAACAAGGGGCCCAAAAAGTGTATCAAAACCCCAAGATTTCAACAACATCAAGAGGTCCAAATCTTGTGTAACATGGCAGCTCGTTTCTAGTAGGGATTATGGAATCCAAAAGGTTGAGAGCTTGCTACTATCGTAGCCTGGCATGGGGTAGCCACTACGCGGCTCGGATCGCGACTTGTCGTGCGTAATTGGATCGAAATTGATGAGTCAGATTTTAATGTGAGGTTGAGGTCTTGCGATTTGTGACTATGATGAGCTAGATTCTAATGTAATCCGTAGTTTTGATGGATCGAATTTTGAGTGGATAGCAGAGGTTGAATGACTTGGCATAAGAATAATTTATCATGATAACAATTCACAAAAATAATAAGAAAACAGCACATCACATGTGTATTGTAACCATCTCTAATTGAGTTGGTTCATTGAGTTAATCCAATTATTGACTTCATAATTGTCTGTAAACATTACATCTTATACCTCATATGATCATTGAATGTGTTAGTTTGTCTATGTACTTACTATTTCAATGTGTACTAAGCTCAAACAACAAGTTTATGAATCATTCAATCTTGATCACATCCTATCTCCTAGAATTGTTTCTCTTTGTACCATTCTTGGACTACCACCATGAATATGTTATGATGTTTCGAGGTCTCTTAGTAATGAATTTGTCGTGACCTGCACATATGTATCAAGTAAGACGTGAGAGTAATACTTTGTTCGAAGGACACCAATAGCATCTTCATTCAAGAACTCATTAATTTAACATGAAAAAAATCTGTTGGATATTTGTATAAACTTCACAAATACCTCAATTTGTATCTTCTTAGTCAGCATAGAAAAATATCAATATTTTGAAGTGATAAACATTCAAAGTTTTCTCACACTTATGCAATAAATAATAATAATTTCATATAAGTATAACCAAATACAGTATGATAACAATAAGACACCATCTTATGATCGTTGCACATTAAATCTTAAGTAAACTATTTTAGGTCATTAATCTTCAATGGACTTCAGCAAATTTTCTTCCTTTTTCACTTATGCACCTACTTCTTATGATCATCACACATTAAATCTTAAGTGAACTATTTGAGGTCATTAATCTTCAATGGACTTGAACAAATTTTCTTCGTTTTTCACTTATGCACCTATTTCTCCGCTGATGCATCACTTATACTATATTATTATAAGTGTTTTTAAATATATTACTAAAAGTTTAAAATAATTTTTAATAAAACTATTTCATGTACCTTAACAAATATATTTATTGATATTAATAAGATATAATAATTTTTGGTTCATAAATGCTATCCAGAAAAACCTTGCATTTATCCCATTCAAGACATATACCTATTTTCATGTGTATATCTATATATTTATATCAATATATTTTATACAAAAATTATCCACAACAAAAATTATCCATCCCGTACCTTCTACCTTGTATCTTGTACCTCTAAACCTTATTCCAGACATATACCTCCATATTCAAAACAACTTTATGTACGTAATTTAGATTATATTACTTTATTAAATAATTTATATAAAATAAAACTCATATAAAAATAATACCATCATACAAAATATTTTTTAGGACATGCACACCCAGCAAAACCAATACAGCAGACTCGACAAAGGGAAACAGGGAGCACAACAGCTTGCCAAATTGATAAAACAGAACATAAATTTAAGAACTTATACAGAAAAGTAGTTACAAATAAAGAGTTAATAAGGAGAATTCAACCTCACCTAATCGCTTGACCTAATCCGGTCCCACGTCTCGACTCAAACGGACGGCTTTGTGACGAAAGTCGGTCCTACATGTATATACATGCGCCCAGTACGCACTCGTTAAAAGTTAACCTCGATAGAATTGTCAAAGAAACGCGCTGTGCAGACCTATCGATCCCAACCTCTCAAGAGTTAATTTGTCCTTTCCGTCTGCCAATCTCAACGCCCTGTGCAAAGCTACCAATGCCAACCTTTTCAGAGTTGATGTCCTTTCACGCTCCCAATCTTCACAGGCTTACATCACGAATAAATTTCACGCACCACAGTCCATCCATCCAGCAAAGCTGAGCGGAAGAACAGTCTAACCATGGTAAAACGGGACAAGCCTTGCAAAGCGTGGCATACAGGATTTTCAAAACATGGGCACAGTTCGCCTAGATTCTTGAAGAGCTCATTTGTCATTGGGAATTTCAAGGATTGGACACATGGTTTGCGCTACAGGTAAAGGATGTTCGTTGCTTCCTTGGTGTGGTGTGGTGTGGTGTGGTCTGCCAAGGCTTGGCTGAGATTGTATACACCCTTCCCTAATCTCTCACATGTTCCTACTTCTTGGATAGTGAGACTTTCTACAAGCCACTCTTCACCTGCTGCATGTCATGGGACCTATTTGTGCATACCAGGAGCATATATTAAAGTTAGCACAGGTTAACACTTTCTTATCCAGGCGCTCTTCTGGCCACAATTCCCATTTTAATCTACCAGTTTCATGAACTAGGTGACGACATAGCTATGGAAGAATTTGACCCTCTATATTTCTGCATCTTTCCCAGTGGCTTAATCTCGTCTTTAGATAGTTTTAACCTAACCAGGCAACAAGAGATGCATGCATGGCCTTTTCATCCAGAAAGGGGTGTACAATGCGTCTACCTGGGCACCTCTTCAAACAGTAGGCAACCACACACACTGAGCATTTGCAATCAAGAAAACATCTGCAAGATGAGGCTTGGTTATACTATCTTGAGAAAGAAGGTGCAGAATCGAACCTGTTTCTCAACAACGTTCACAGCAGAAGTTTCTGTTGAAATGCCTCTTAGCAACCTCGATACACCAGCAGGCAATGACTCTACCACCCCAAAAATTGAACCACTGTCACCTTGGTCAGCTGCAAGGCCCTCCACCGCATCTCCTAATGGAGGACTTTGATCCTCCAAGTTCAGTAGCCCAGGCAGCAAATTCTTGGTACTTAAAGCACCTGTAGTTGCATGCCCTGCATTCCGTGTACTATGCTCCAGGCTCTCCACCTCTGGGCGGATTGACTCCCAGCCTGCCTCTCTGCAGCTTACCCCTTCATTGCAAGAGTCAGTTAAAATCGCCTGCTTTGGTTCCTGCCCCGGAGCTACAGCATCTCCTCTATTATCTTGAAGTGTCCCTTTGACTCCAGAATGATCACCAATACAGCGATCTTGGCAAGCTCCACCGTCACCAGATAGCAAGGGCCATTGCGGACGAAGCAGTTCCCGATTTCAACCGGTGATGGGACATTCGTAGGTTTTCAAACCAGCTCTTAACAAGTCTTCACAATCCTCTAAGCTGGTGCAGTTTGGGTTCCCAGTTGGTCTGGGCCCTGTTGTTTCAGAGTCTGGTATTCCTACAGTCCCTTGAGTAAAAGAGGGCAAACTGACATCACCCTCACCTGGAGTTGATTGGCACTGGCGCTCGCTACCTGTTTCAAAGCCTTTGGTCAGTGGTCGGGCATGATTCTTCTTGTATCGATGATGGAGCAAGAGAGATTTTGACTTAAAGCTCTGATGACAAATTTCACATGCAAATGCCTGCATGTGATCGAACTCTATGATATGTAACCGCAGCTTCCGTTCAGTTAGACACTCAGCCCCACAGACGGGGCAGCTGCAACATATCTTTGTCACGTCAACATCTCTGCTAACACCAGCAGCATAATGCTCCTGGACAAGCAACTTGTGTCGCCTGTCACTTTCACCAGATCTATTTGAGGCAGCCTTACCAGCCAAAAAATCCATGCTGTGATGCACATTCTGTGTGCACCGACCTCCAGACCCAACACCAGACGCAGAAGAGACATGCTTAAGGCACCCATCAGTCTCAATGGAAGGGTCTTCTTTCACTTTCCCCAAAGTGTCACACTCCTTCTGGATCGCCAGTAAGCGTGCTTCATCGAGTATCGAAGAAGGACCACCGGTTCCTTCCTGCTCCATGTGGTCAACAAGAACCTGGCCTCCACGATTTTGAGGGGCCCTATCCGCAGCAGAAAGTTCCACTGGAATAGTCCTATTTGAAGAAGGCCAAGCCAGAGTGGGCCTCATTCCATCACCATCCACTCCCACACAGAAATTCACTCCAGTTTCTTCCTGCCTCTTGGGATCCTCAGGATCAAGATCTTCATTTCCTTCAGGAATGGAATGAAGTGCAGCAGGAGATTCTTTAGGCGAAGTCTTCTGTAAAGAGGAGAGAGACAGATTAGGCCTGGTTCCATCACCATCTGCTGCCAGAGATAAATCGCTGCCTCTGCTCGATTTAAGATTCAGGTCCTCCTCAGTGACAGTCACAAGTTGTGCAGCAGCCTCTTTAAACGATCCCCACGTGTTGCCCTGCGGGCTGCACATCCAAGAAACCACACATTAATAATAGAATACAAGATATCATAACCTCCTCTCTTCCTTTCCTAGACTGCATTTTCAACAAGAAAAAGATGCAGCACTCTGAAGAACATCACTGCAATTGTGCTTGTAGTAAGCAGCATACTCTTTGTAATCTCTATACTCAAAATAGTACCGCCCGTGCTTCTGACGCAACCCTACACACACTGTCCATCCAGAAGGGAATCCATTTGCAGACACGGTCTTCCTTCGCTTGTGATCAGAGGTCCAAGTGCCCCCCATGTTTGTCAAAACCTCGAACAGTCCTGCCTCTGAAGTGTCAGGTCCCTTTCCCCTCCTCTTGCCAGGGAGGAGCTCTACTTCTTGTTCTCTCTGGAGTTCTGTGTCCTGGTATCCTTGCATTTCCTTCCTGTCGCCTACCTGTTTCATCTTCTTCCGCTTACGATGTCCTTCTCGACGAATAGGCTCATCTTCCTCCTTTGATGTGCCCACTGCAGTACTCCTCTTCTTCCTGTCTCCGGATAATGGCACTGTTGCAACCTGCGGATTATCCTGCAGAGGAGGACTCTGGGACCTGGGAAGGCCACCTGCCTGGTCCATTCCATAAGCATCACAGCTTCGACGTGAAGGCCGCCCACGGCTTCTGCGAGGACTCGATTCAGGAGATCGATCATTCTTTGCCTTGCCACTTCCGCGCCCTCTAGAAGGAGCCTTCTCCTCCAGGAAGCACTGTTTGTGATTTGCAGCACTGTCATTGAATCCACTGTCCTTCTCTGTATGCACTTCCACCAATGCCTGTGTTCGAGCACGATCCAGATCTTGGCCCGACACAGCCTCCGCAACCTGAAGCAACTCCTCCGCACTAAACGCATGAAGGTCCACAAAAAACAGTGGTGACAATCCCTTAGGTTTCTCCATATCCTCAAACTCTACCACAGTCCTCGGGTCAACTGCACCCGGAACAACCATAGTGCCATCCCCAACTTGCACCACAGCGCCACCCCAAACCCTGCCCACGGCCTCCAATCGGCCAGCAATCTCATCCTTGACAAACACCTCCTCCTCCTCCAACTCCACCAGCCTCACCATGCTCGAATCCCCTTCAGGCAGAAGTCCTCCACCACCGTCTTCTGCCACTCACTACCTTCTCCCCGAGGATCCTCCAGCAGGGTCTTCAAGAGATCACAACACAACTTCAAGATCCCGAAAACCTTCAACGCATGCCCCACACAGCCCCATTCTCACCATTACACATACCCCATAACTCTGCGATCCCCTGCTCGGACCCCTCTCCTCCACCCTCGAACATGGAGCAATGAACAGAACTGCACATGTAGCTCCAGCTGCACACCCAACCACCTTAGCACACAGGGCGACGCCGGCTCCTCACCTGCAACCACACGATCTAAGAATTCCAACCGCATTGCCTTCGGAAGGTCCTGGAAGCACAAGCAGCACAAGAGCAGAGATTGCATTAGGGCACAGGCATTTGAAAACGAAGACGATTCTAATGCCGCAGAATTGACTCTGAAGCTCAAGAACTTTCCCACGCATACCCGAAGTGCGGAGCACAGCACAGCCGTGCCATTTCCAGTGCAGGGAAAGCGAATTTCGAGAAACCTTGAGGGGCAGGAGACGCCGCCACGAAGCTCCCCGAGGAGCAGCAGGCTGAAGACGTGATTCCATCGTGATTTTCGTGGTAAGGCTGCATCCCTCAAGCGGGTGGCAGGCCTAGGCAGAGTCCAGCGCTCTGATTCGCACGACTCCATGGCGGCCACGGCACCAGTACCGGATCGTTAGGCCCATGGGTGAAGGCCTCGATGACTCCATACTTGGCGACAACGTTGAGAGAAGTCGACGAATAAAGAAAGAAATTTTCACATCCCAAAACATGGTTTGAAAGTCCCCTCCAAGCTGCACTCACATAGCGCATGCACTATGCATATTGGCTCTTAGAGAGCAGTGTTCTCATCCTGCTTCCTTCGCTGTGCATACATTGCACCATGTACAAAACAGATCCTACCATGAGGAGGGTCTTAGCTGTGTAAGTAAGGCTAGCTCTTCTTGTGCATACATTGCACCATGTACAAAACAGATCCTACCATGAGGAGGGTCTTAGCTATGTAAGTAAGGCTAGCTTTTCTTTTAGCTCCCGACGGAACTAGCTAGTATAAAGAAGAAACATCTTGGCATCCAAAGGCTTTGAGATATGGACCTACTTTGGATGACATAATCAGCAATGAAGATGAAATGTGAATTCTTTTTCTGTCTCTTCCTCGTCTAAAATTGTTGAGCCATCTTGAGTCAAGTATCTAAGATGGTTGCACCCCTTTAGAGCAAAGTACCAAGCATATGATAGATAGTATCGGTAACCCTACGATCCACTACTATCTATGTACCTTAATTCCGATTTGGTGAAGGGGCAAACATCTTAAACAAGGGATTATTTAAGATTCATAATGCATGAAGTGGCTTTGAACATCCATAGAGCAATGTTGGCAACGAAAAACATGAAGATCACAAGAAAGCCAATTTTGAAAGAGATCTTGCTCACATAACTTACTCTTACAGCCAGATATTATCCCATCTACTGCAAAGGAACATCATACACAATCTAGAAAGATACAAGGAAGATACAGGATGAGGATTAAGGCACGACCTGAACACTTACTCTTTGAAATCCATGAACTCAAGAGTGTATTGCTCAAGTCCCACACATGCTCCTTGTAATCCATGAACTCAAGCTTTCTTGCTTATGCCCCACATCTACGAAATTTTCACACAGACGCTTGCATCCATATGAAAGCACAATGCACAGGTCAAATTTAAAAGACATAAAATAATAAAATAAATTTAATATAAATTAATGTACTATCTTTAAAAGCAAAGAAGGGACACTGATTTAAGTTTTAAGGAACTTTCAGTCATTCAAATTAGGGATATCCTTTAAAATTAGTACCTACTAGGTGATAAACACGAAAACGACGGCGAGAACATTTCACATCCTGGCCCATGGTAGCCTCCGTGCCCTTAGCCTATGCCAGCCTCCTGGACCGGCCCAGATATGGGCTGACCCGGTGCCATGCTGGACTGAGATTGAATTGTGGCCATACGGGCATGACGCGGTGCCGTGGGGGCCTGCACTGGGGCTAAATTCGCTAGCACTGCAAATCCTGCTGCATGGCATCCTGAAGCTGGGCTTATTTAGGGCAAGATTTTCGACCTTTAGGGCTTCGCACTACGTCTGACATAAAGCCAGCCAGCCAGCCAGCCAGCCAGGACGTTGTGGAGCAGTGTTAGGTTTAGGGTCTCCAGTGAGACCGTGGGAGCCATAAGCCTCCACTGCGTAAAGTCTGTAGTTGTGTTTGTTGTGTTGAGTCGGCTGTGTTTGCTTTTTGGCTAGTCCTCCCATTCGCTCGACTGATGCTTCCAAAGGTCTTGGAGACGGCGCGGCATCACGTGATGAACTTCTGTGGTAGGATTCCAGTGGTTTCTTGTGGTCCGTTGCTGCTGCGATGCCCTGTCTGTCGTTTAGTCTGCTGTGATGACCTTTATAATCCCAGCTCGCTTCGAGGTCTTTCGAGATTACTGAAGAGAATCAGATCTGAGCAGGCCCGACTCTTGGTTGCTTTCGTGCTGTTTTTCTGTATGTCCACCACATCTGCTTTGCTGCTAAGGTGTCGTTGGACGAAAGGTTGGGATGAAGACAACTTGCTGTGCCTGCGCTTGGTCGTTATGGCAAGCTTCCTATGATTACAGTTACCATGCTAATGCTGAACCTGTGATGATACTGGCCTACGGCTATGAGGAAGCTATGCACGTGTTGGGCCTTGGGTCTTAGGTTCTGTTCCAGCTTTGAAGGTAATCTTCTTGGTGTCTTTCTCATGTCTCCGTGGTTTCAAGCCGTTTGTGTCTTGATGGTTGTCCCGAGAGCTTCGGGGAATGACCTCCGTAAGTGGAGGCAGCCAGAAGTTACCCTCCCCCCTGGCGTTCCTTTGTTTGCTGCATCTGGTTGTTTGCAGCTTCTAGTCTGTTTACTGCACCCGCTTGTTAGACTCGTGGGGGGTGGTGTGCTTCGGTAAATGCCTCTCGGTCACGTTTCCTCATCGACAGCCCTGTCTCGACGCTACGGCTCCATATTCATAATGTCGTGCACTTTGTTGAGTATGATCTTTTTTTTCATTTCGGTGGAATAAAGAGCGTTAAGAAAACCTGGTTCGGTCGTGGTACCTGGGATGGAACGAGCCATCCATAGGGTTCAACTTTCGACCTCACAGCTCCGCGCGACGAGTGTACGATTCTCGAGCCGGCTTTATTTCGCGATTCTGTTCCACTACAAAAAAGAAAGAAAAGCATATGCATGTTGCCTACGATGCATCTAGCACATGGTCTCAACTCCAATACACCGCTGTTTGAGAGACTCAGAGCAAACATTACATACTAGTAACCCCACCGAAGTCATAATCTGGTCATTTAGATCGTTGGAACCTATGTTAAACACGTATGGGAAAGTACGGTGTTACACACGTGTGGAAGGTCACCGCGTGCAAACGTAGGTGAGTAACACGTGAGCGTTGTGTAAGAGATGCCAGGGCGCAGCCCTCCGAGCTTTCAGGCTCGTGGATTGGTCTGTTTCTAGAAGCTGCTCGTTTCTCCTCGAAGTAGCTTCTAGGAACAGATCAGGTCTGGCAAGGCTTGTCCGTCACCCCCATCTTTTGGGTGCATATCCATGTGCTAGATCCCGTGGATCTGTAAGAAATCGTGTAAAGCCCCACGGTATGTAGCACCTGTCTGTACTCGGTAACGGGTTGCACAGCTTGTTAGGTTTAGGGTCTCCAGTGAGACCGTGGGAGCCATAAGCCTCCACTGCGTAAAGTCTGTAGTTGTGTTTGTTGTGTTGAGTCGGCTGTGTTTGCTTTTTGGCTAGTCCTCCCATTCGCTCGACTGATGCTTCCAAAGGTCTTGGAGACGGCGCGGCATCACGTGATGAACTTCTGTGGTAGGATTCCAGTGGTTTCTTGTGGTCCGTTGCTGCTGCGATGCCCTGTCTGTCGTTTAGTCTGCTGTGATGACCTTTATAATCCCAGCTCGCTTCGAGGTCTTTCGAGATTACTGAAGAGAATCAGATCTGAGCAGGCCCGACTCTTGGTTGCTTTCGTGCTGTTTTTCTGTATGTCCACCACATCTGCTTTGCTGCTAAGGTGTCGTTGGACGAAAGGTTGGGATGAAGACAACTTGCTGTGCCTGCGCTTGGTCGTTATGGCAAGCTTCCTATGATTACAGTTACCATGCTAATGCTGAACCTGTGATGATACTGGCCTACGGCTATGAGGAAGCTATGCACGTGTTGGGCCTTGGGTCTTAGGTTCTGTTCCAGCTTTGAAGGTAATCTTCTTGGTGTCTTTCTCATGTCTCCGTGGTTTCAAGCCGTTTGTGTCTTGATGGTTGTCCCGAGAGCTTCGGGGAATGACCTCCGTAAGTGGAGGCAGCCAGAAGTTACCCTCCCCCCTGGCGTTCCTTTGTTTGCTGCATCTGGTTGTTTGCAGCTTCTAGTCTGTTTACTGCACCCGCTTGTTAGACTCGTGGGGGGTGGTGTGCTTCGGTAAATGCCTCTCGGTCACGTTTCCTCATCGACAGCCCTGTCTCGACGCTACGGCTCCATATTCATAATGTCGTGCACTTTGTTGAGTATGATCTTTTTTTTCATTTCGGTGGAATAAAGAGCGTTAAGAAAACCTGGTTCGGTCGTGGTACCTGGGATGGAACGAGCCATCCATAGGGTTCAACTTTCGACCTCACAGCTCCGCGCGACGAGTGTACGATTCTCGAGCCGGCTTTATTTCGCGATTCTGTTCCACTACAAAAAAGAAAGAAAAGCATATGCATGTTGCCTACGATGCATCTAGCACATGGTCTCAACTCCAATACACCGCTGTTTGAGAGACTCAGAGCAAACATTACATACTAGTAACCCCACCGAAGTCATAATCTGGTCATTTAGATCGTTGGAACCTATGTTAAACACGTATGGGAAAGTACGGTGTTACACACGTGTGGAAGGTCACCGCGTGCAAACGTAGGTGAGTAACACGTGAGCGTTGTGTAAGAGATGCCAGGGCGCAGCCCTCCGAGCTTTCAGGCTCGTGGATTGGTCTGTTTCTAGAAGCTGCTCGTTTCTCCTCGAAGTAGCTTCTAGGAACAGATCAGGTCTGGCAAGGCTTGTCCGTCACCCCCATCTTTTGGGTGCATATCCATGTGCTAGATCCCGTGGATCTGTAAGAAATCGTGTAAAGCCCCACGGTATGTAGCACCTGTCTGTACTCGGTAACGGGTTGCACAGCTCTACTGGCAAGTCTCAGTGAGTAGTCCAAATTGGGCAGCCATCTTGAGAATGGTGGCTTTGACGTCCTCCTCCTTCATCTCACCCTCTTTCATCTGCCAAGGCAACATGAGAAGGCCTATGAGCTCCGGGGGCTAACACAAAGCAAGCACCAAGCTTCTAGGTAAACCAGTGGTGAAGCGGTAACTTTACCTCAGCTATGAATGTGTTCAGGACATTCTTGTTGAAGCAGGTGAGGTTTGCGTTCAGCACATCGAGACCCGAAGCTTCGAGTGTTTGCATAAGTTGCACTAGCACACCGGGGCCTTGCTTGCAGAATATTCTTAGCTGAAAGGCTCCTACATCAACCCGGGAAATCTCCACCTGCAAAAAGACATCATTCGTCGAGGGGCTGAAGATAAAACATGCTCAGTCCAGCATGTGGATGGACAGCTGAATCTTGTACTTCACAGATAACTTACTTGGAGCAATGACTGCTGAGGCAGATTGCTGCCGGCTTGGCTGCCCAAGGAGACCATGCCATCCTCAATTTGAGATATAGCAGAGTCCTCTGTGCCGTCACACACTTTCCCTGCAGGGTAAGGAGCGCAGCTGCTTTTGATCTTCTGGCTGTCTGCTTCTATTTCTGAGATGTCAGACTGGAGACTCTCAACCTGCTGTTGAAGCTCTCGCACATATTCTATGGCATCCCCCACAATCGAAGCTTTATCCATCTGCGCCATTACGGAGACGTAAGTCTTAAGAGAAAAACCTTCGTATCTGAATCACCCGTAAAAAGTAGTTTACGCAATGCTGGTAATGGCAGACTCACTTTGCTGATTTTGGGCACCAGAGCACGCAAAGCGTACAGGCCATCATTTAGCCGCTTGCGCCGTTTTCTCTCCGAAACCAGATTCTTGGATGCTGTTCCAGAGGTATACTGCCTCCTGCGACCTCTGCTGGCTGCCATGACTGTGGGTTTCACATCCATGTCGTCTTGATCACTGCAATCCGTCCCTGAGTCTCCGGCGGCTAAAGTCTCCTCCGTTTCGGCTACGGCTTGCTGGATGTCACCCGCGACCCCTGAAAGATAGGCATCCTTGGTGAGGAAATCTCCCTCTTTGGAAGTCTCAAGCTTGGGCGCTATCTTCTGCAGCTCCTTGATGCAGCTGGGAGCGTTGAAACATGGCTTCCCTCTCAGTAAGAGATCGTCGACGTCGGATTGGAGTGAGTCGTTTCCCGCGAAAGATTGGGTTCCACTCTGGGACAGGTTTCCCTTGGATTGCCGACTGTGATTGCTCAAGGAGTCAGAGTAGTCGATGCTACCGTCCCGTGATGCAGGAGAAGACAGATCCTGAAGCAAGGACCTGGTCCAGTACGCACCACCGCTTGGGGCTCCAGGACCAGCACATATGGCTCCCAGCGATAGACTAGAGATGCCTGACAAGGGAGAGGAATTTGGAGTGGACATGGAACTCAGTGCAGACATCCAGGGCACCCCCGAGTTGCCTCGGCTGCCCACTTGCAGGCAATGGGCCAAACTCGGAGACTGCCCCACCCCATCCATAATTCCCTCCGTCTTGCCTACAGCCCCCTGGCCGTCAACCTGCGGCCTCCCCTCAAACACTTGAGTCTGTAATGCGGTGTGGCCTCCGCGATGTGGGTACTTCCCATGCAGCAACTCCTGCACAGAGCCTGAAGACTGCTCAAAGCCGTCGGAGCCGGCGAATGTCTCCACCGGGGCTGAATTCAGCAGCCCGGTGACTTGTCCAGAAGCATGATGCGCTGCAGCATGAGCTGGAGTGGTACCGCCACCGGTGCTGCAAGGGTCAGTCATCGAATGCAGCTGATTGTAATGACCCAAAGCCTCAATAATCTTGCCACAAGTGGCCGAGATGCTGAGCCTTGCGTCATAGCTTGCTGCTCCGTGGTGATCGGGGACCTTGAGCCGATGGTGATTCAGGAGGAAAGGTGAGCGATCATGCATCTGTTGGCAGAGACACAAGCGTGCACATGGTGTTAGAAGCTACATACGGGTGCACAAAGAGCGGTAATAAAGCGGTTACATCATCAGCAGCATTGTCACATGAAGCAAGCAGGTAAGCCAGCCCGCAGCTAACCTTACCAACAAATCTGCCTTGTGAAAAGCCGTTCAGGGATCAGTGAAAGGGACAACAAGGACAGGGGACTCGAGGAAGTGAAATTTTAAGCACGCGGTGGCCAAGCAGCTACTGACTGTCATCCTGTAGTACATACATGCTGCAGCCCAGGCAGAGTGAGAAGACTGTGTACAAACAGCATCCCAGCCAGCGAACCGATCCCCTGTGCTGTCCTGACTGTGATGCCATGAGGATCTACAAAAGCTCAAGAAAGGCTGTACAGGCTGCAACATAGTTTACAATAAGGGAAGGTCCAGGCAGAAGGAAGGAAGTTGCAAAAAGAGCTCACAGTGGCAGACTCTTTCAAGTTCCTTTCACCTCCTGCCGCAGGACTGGTGTGAAAAGTCAGTTACAGGACCAAAAATGCTTGCAAGCAAGGAGGTGAGGAGTTCGCAAAGTTTCCAAGAGCCAATCCAGCAGCCACAAACCTCTGGGAAATGCCTCTATGAAAACAGCAAAATCGACACACAACAGAGTCCCAATACGGTACGCAACGTTGGACGGTGTCACCCGTGGTACTCAAATGCTGCATTTGTTGCGCCAGGACAGACAGAAGCAGCTGAGAAGAAAGGAGACGAACAGACTCGTGTACTGCACCATATAATGGCTGGTAATTGGACGTATTTCCTAAGCAGGAAGAGGAATCTTGGGAGGCTGGGAGCACTAGCGTAACAAGAGTCCAGAATTGGATTGCAGGACACTGGTTTCGCACATGCGGAGTCAATGCAGGTCAGGAATCTTAAGCCAATTCGACGGGCCCTGAAACTAGGCACTGCACTGCACTGCACTGCACTGAGAGAGCAGAATGAGAGAGCTAGCAAAGCATGCGTAGCGAGCGGGTCCCCCATTGCAACGGATTAAACAGACTGAGTGGCGGCCGTTCGCAGCAAAATTTTGCAACCGGGACGCGGCACGGCACGTCAAGATCTCGTCCGCTGGCTTGCCACAGATTTTTGTGTCACATGGCCACCTCCCAGCGACAAATTTCGGACGCGTACCTGCATTGCGTGCGTCATCTGGCCGAGCGGGGCACGCCGCTGCTGATGCAGATGCTGACGCAAAGGTCAAGTCGCTACGCTGCTGCCGCCAATGGAGCTCCACGCCTGCGCCAATCCCACCCGCAGCCTCATCGCCGCAACCACGTGGTGCCTGACATCGCCGGACCGCCTCCTCGCTCCTCGCCGCGGCGCCGGCCGCTGATTCTCGCCTACGCGCTTCATGGTAACCGATCTACATGCTTCTCCGATTGCCGCATTCCCGCCTGCCGCGAACTCGGAGCGCAGGGTTGGCAGAGACACAAGCGTGCACATGGTGTTAGAAGCTACATACGGGTGCACAAAGAGCGGTAATAAAGCGGTTACATCATCAGCAGCATTGTCACATGAAGCAAGCAGGTAAGCCAGCCCGCAGCTAACCTTACCAACAAATCTGCCTTGTGAAAAGCCGTTCAGGGATCAGTGAAAGGGACAACAAGGACAGGGGACTCGAGGAAGTGAAATTTTAAGCACGCGGTGGCCAAGCAGCTACTGACTGTCATCCTGTAGTACATACATGCTGCAGCCCAGGCAGAGTGAGAAGACTGTGTACAAACAGCATCCCAGCCAGCGAACCGATCCCCTGTGCTGTCCTGACTGTGATGCCATGAGGATCTACAAAAGCTCAAGAAAGGCTGTACAGGCTGCAACATAGTTTACAATAAGGGAAGGTCCAGGCAGAAGGAAGGAAGTTGCAAAAAGAGCTCACAGTGGCAGACTCTTTCAAGTTCCTTTCACCTCCTGCCGCAGGACTGGTGTGAAAAGTCAGTTACAGGACCAAAAATGCTTGCAAGCAAGGAGGTGAGGAGTTCGCAAAGTTTCCAAGAGCCAATCCAGCAGCCACAAACCTCTGGGAAATGCCTCTATGAAAACAGCAAAATCGACACACAACAGAGTCCCAATACGGTACGCAACGTTGGACGGTGTCACCCGTGGTACTCAAATGCTGCATTTGTTGCGCCAGGACAGACAGAAGCAGCTGAGAAGAAAGGAGACGAACAGACTCGTGTACTGCACCATATAATGGCTGGTAATTGGACGTATTTCCTAAGCAGGAAGAGGAATCTTGGGAGGCTGGGAGCACTAGCGTAACAAGAGTCCAGAATTGGATTGCAGGACACTGGTTTCGCACATGCGGAGTCAATGCAGGTCAGGAATCTTAAGCCAATTCGACGGGCCCTGAAACTAGGCACTGCACTGCACTGCACTGCACTGAGAGAGCAGAATGAGAGAGCTAGCAAAGCATGCGTAGCGAGCGGGTCCCCCATTGCAACGGATTAAACAGACTGAGTGGCGGCCGTTCGCAGCAAAATTTTGCAACCGGGACGCGGCACGGCACGTCAAGATCTCGTCCGCTGGCTTGCCACAGATTTTTGTGTCACATGGCCACCTCCCAGCGACAAATTTCGGACGCGTACCTGCATTGCGTGCGTCATCTGGCCGAGCGGGGCACGCCGCTGCTGATGCAGATGCTGACGCAAAGGTCAAGTCGCTACGCTGCTGCCGCCAATGGAGCTCCACGCCTGCGCCAATCCCACCCGCAGCCTCATCGCCGCAACCACGTGGTGCCTGACATCGCCGGACCGCCTCCTCGCTCCTCGCCGCGGCGCCGGCCGCTGATTCTCGCCTACGCGCTTCATGGTAACCGATCTACATGCTTCTCCGATTGCCGCATTCCCGCCTGCCGCGAACTCGGAGCGCAGGGCAAATGACAGCGGCCGCTGCAAATGCGAATGGGGGCGGGAGCGGAGGAGGCGGCGGGGCGGGAGACGAGCGGGGAGAGGGGAGGGGAGAGGGGAGGCGGGGGCAGTGAAAGGAGAAGCTTCGGAGACGTGTAGCGAGCTCGGCAGCTGGAGTCGCGGAGCAGCAGACGCTCTTTTAAGGCACGTTCTGTCAGCACTCCCGCTAGAAGGTTGAAGCACAGCCATTGTCCAGGGCGCGGGCAGGCCGAGTGCCGAGTGCCGAGTGACGAGTGCCGAGTCGTGACGGTGTCCGAGGATTGTGCAACTCCATCCAATGATGATGCCGACGCCGCCCGCGCCGGGCCGGGCCGGGCCGGGCCCGTCACGACGTCCTCCTGCAAACGATAGTCGAATACGGCGTGAACGGAACGGGAGGTGTGGTGCGAGTGCAATCCTGTTAAACCATTTCTTACCTCACTTACCAGCGGGCCCCACCTGGACGACGAGCCCCCGGCCTGCCAACGCGCTTGCTTCATCATTCGGGCAATAAATTCACCCCAGCTTTTCACTCCCAGTGAAACTCTCCACCGTTTACGACATGCGCATGTCGTTCCCCTGCCAAGCCCGTCAAGCGTGACAGCGGAATCAGAATCGGTCGGATTCCGCGATATAGAATCGCGCATCGCTAAAAGATGCGTGATTTTTCTCCTAAATAAACTGAATGGCAGGAAAAAACAATTCACCCCGCGAATATTCACCTTCCATGCGTACGTACCGTATGTGGCAGCGCTTTATTTTGAGCCGTACGAGTTCGTGAAGGTGACGGTTTTGAGCTGCAGGCGTCTTGATGGCGCCGGGTACATCCACCTGCGTCACGCCTCCGTTCCGTCCGGATATGTAGTTTACATATTATTGTTTACGGCTGTTGTGAGGTTCCCACTCTCTGAACTCTTTGAGATTCGACTGAAGACGGCCTCGGATTCCGCAGGTAAAAGCTCATCAAGCTCCGGTTCGACCCGAATGGGGCTTTTGAGGTCTGTCGCACACACGCGCTCCCAAGACCTTTTAAACAACCAACAGATGTGGTCAGGCGGCCTAGGTTTGTGTGCCTTCCGCAGATTGTTTCTCTAGATCGTTCGTCGAATAGTCAAGTCGGGTTTGCAAAAACCAAGAGACGGAGGCAGGAGGTCAAACCTTGCTTGTTTCCTCTTCGCCTTGCCTCGGAGAAGGGTAAAAGACCAAGTCTCATTTGAGGATGTTTCTATGTAAGACCAAGTCTCGTTTGAGAATGTTTCTGTATAAGACCAAGTCTTGGCCTCTTCCACCAGAATAATAATCACCATATGTTCTGCATTCTTGAACAGAGCCTGCAAACCAGACATCATCAGTGGAGTGGAATACAGAGAGATCCCGTCAGTGAGAACCAGTGGAGCGGGGATAATCCGCACCAACTGGGCAGATAAAAGATCTTAGCACGCGGAGCATTCTCGTGATGTTGGAAAATGGTACACACTTACATTTGTACGTTTCTCATCAGCAGGCCCACAGGGAGTGCACAGTGCTTGCTCCTGGGAGACTGGGCTGACCATAAAGACACAAGAATTAGTCTAGTATATACAAATGGTTTGATCTGTGGCACATACTAGCTTGCTACAAATAGATGCTGCCAAGCTTACAGCGCAACAAAGGGCTGTGCACAAAGCTGCTTTAAATGAACTCGTGGAATGCCCAAGTTTTAGGACAAAACAAGGGATGTAGCACGAGGAAGGGCGTAGCAAAGATTACGACCTAGGGAAACCAAACTGAGAACAAAGATCAAGTCTGCAACAGGGGCGCAGCAGGAGACAAGCCAGCTTCAAGGACTCCAGTCCCCGAACTCGTCCACAAACATGTCGTCCACCATGAACATCTCATCAAATACATCACCATCTGAGTCCAGCTGCGACGCCATGCACCATTCCTCCAAGTCACTGAGCCAGATCTCGTCATAGCGATCATCGTAGCTTTCCCAAGGATCGTCCGCATCATCATCATCATCCAGATCATCCTCGTCATATACATCGCGATGGGTCTTGAAGAACCAGGTCTTGAGCTTCTTCACCTTCGCTTGTAGTTCCTCGTCCATGATCAGCTTGCCGCAATTGCGCACATCCAGGTACTGCAAGTCCTTGCAGGACTCCAGTATTGCCATCAATCCAATGTTCGAGAATTGTCCATATTTCAGCTCAAGGTGCTGCAGCTTGGACATGTTCTGTGCGATTGCAAGTGCCTCACTCTCGGGCAAAGATGACACCTGACTTCCCCGCATGCGCCTCCTCAGATCAACCAAATTGGCAGCCTTCTTGCCGATGTTCTCGAGCGCCACCTCCGACAGCACCTGACAGTGACTGATGTTCAGTTGCATGAGAGCTGGGAACTTGACTTCCTCGCCAAAGAAACAGCAATCCGAAATGGGACTGTTCGGAATGAAGAGCTTCCTCAGATGTGCGCATCTGCACAGACGAACCACGCAAGTCATGACCAGAAGGCAAGATCCATCCCTACTCTGCCAGAAAGAGGCATCGCACATGCAATACCTCGGTTCTTAACCGCAGAATGCAACATGCAGACATATTTTTACCTTTGCCATCACAAGGCAAGCAATCCGAAACGGCTAACACAGATTTAACCAGAAAAGATCGGAGACCGAGCAAGGCCGAACATCCGAGCCTAATTAGGCTTACGACACACACAAGACTCGAAAGCGGACAGACAGCGCGTGAAAGAAGACCTTGTCGCAACATATCGAATGGAGTCGTCAGACCCGACGTTTGTGACGATGAGCTCCTGAAGACCGCCGCAGCTCCGATCAACCACCAGCCTCACCATGCGATCCACAGCACTCGTCTTATCCTTGTCCGTCTTGCTCCATTCCCTCTTACTCCACTCCTTCTTACTCCAGCTGGAAAGGTCCACGACCTAATGACGCCATGAAGCAAGGTGAAACGAGGGCAGGACTGCCAGACACAGGCCGGGAATCGCAGATCCCGCATTCCAAGAAAGTCATGCCAAGAATGACGAATCACCTGCCAGCACGAGGGATCCAGAGCAGCTCTCCTCCAAGACTTGCACACCAGTGGCACCACATTCATGAGCTCCTCGAACGACAGTCTGCTGAAGATGGCTGCCAGAGCTTCCGGCAGCATGTCTGCCCAGGCGCCGAAATCTTGAATCGGGGCTTCCTCATGCTTCCCATCGTCCGACGATCTTGCAGATCCCGACTCCGCTCCGTGTGAAGGGTCATCCGAATTTCTGTCTGTTCCGCTTCCCACAGGCGGCACCAGCTGCTCACCAGCCATGCCATCGGCCATGTCAGGCCACCAAACCCTCCTCGAGGCTCTCTCGGCCATGAGCCACCGGCATAACTGCTTTAACACACAGCAACCCCGCAAGGTGACCGCACCATGCAGTATTGTACAGTGTCATTGTTACGCCCACCCAATTTAGGTCTGTATTGTATTGTTACCGTAGGAGGCTACGGTTTTGGGCGCCCCTTTGCCGAATCGTTTAGTTTTCTAAACGATGAAATTTCAACACCTAAAATATCTTCCATAATTTCAACAAGGTATTGTATCTTTCTTTAATTCGGCACTTTATAAATAGTATTATTGTAAACACATCACTCTTAGATGCCAGCTCCTGGTCTGCTCCTCTTCATATGCATCCTCCAATGCCAGCTCAGATTCCCTGGTCTGCTGCTCTTCATATGCATCCTCCAATGCTAGCTCAAACTCCCTGGTTTGCTGCTCTTCATGTGCATCCTCTGATGCTAGCTCAGACTCCCTGGTCTGCCACTCTTCGTATGCATCTAGAGGCAATGTTAGTATATATAGACTCCTCGGTCTACTACTCATTTCTTGCATCCTCCGATGTGGGTACGGACTCCGTGGCTTGCCATTCTTCTCATGTCTTTCTCACAAGGTTGTCTCTTGCTAACAATTTTGATGTGGCTTCTTCCCATGTGATATCATCTTACACTATAAGGAAATTGGTGAAGGCACACCAAGATGCGAGTAAGGAACGGTACAAAAACAGCTTTTGTATTCCGTCTACCATTGCGTACTTCTTGTCAGATGCCTCCAGTGCAATAAACAACTCATGTAAAGGTATTGATGTGCTCTCTCAATTCCTCCCTACTTGTATACTTCAACACCTGGATTCGGGTGAATAAGTGCAGCACTTCCCCTCTAACAAGGTCTCCTTAGGGCTAGTGACACACTCCACTTTCAGGAGACGGGCCAGGGGCTAGAAGAGATCCCAAAGTTCATAGAGAAGGTCAAGGACAGTGCTGTGGCCACGGATGACGATAGGCTAGCGATGACGAGGGCTGAGGCTGGGCGAGATGTTGCGAGAGAGGCAATTGCGGGAAAGAGAGTATGGGAGTCCACGTTAAAGCTGTCCATCAACAGTTGTAGACCTCCAGAACAACTTTGTCAGTTTGGCAAGGTACGTAAGCTAGACCTGGCTTGGGTGGAGGCTTTGATGCAAAAGATGAAGCATTCCACGTGGGTGGCCGGTGTGCTGCCCATGATTGTCATTGTAGACCCGGCCCAGTGTCCCAACAAGAACTTCTTTGACATGGATAAGGTGGATCGGGGGGTGTACAAATTTTATGTATTGGAGGGAATCATTCCTTCCAGGCCAGATCTAGACTAGCCGACTTGTATCCATTGGTTCAAATGCAGGTGGATGGATGCATATGTTCTTCTTGGCCTCACAAATGAGGAGATGAGGTTAGTTGCCGATCACAACACCATTGCGGATGCCGGAAGACTTTTACTTTCATCGACCGTGTGAGGTACATCAGGCGAGATGAAGGCCGGGCTAGGCGATGGGTGAAGTGTGACTTAGACTGAAGTTGGAGATATATGCCGGTGGCGGGGTTCCTAAGTGGGATGCGACCAAGCATGGACCTAAGGTCTATCACGCCTCGTGGACAACCTAGGACCTTTGGATTATTGTGTTGCGAAGGTTGATGATGAGGTGTGGAAATGCGTGGATGAAATCTTTGAGAAGTGGAGGCAAGCAGTTGCTGGCGGTGGAAGCTCGGGCTCTCACAAAGCAGTCGAGGCCGCGAATTCAAGGAAGACAACAGTTAGAGCAAACTTGGTCATTGACACAAAGGAGCTTAGTATACCGGTGAGGGTATGGAAGTGTTTCGGGGCATCGAGCGATCTGCGGTGGGAACAACAACTTGAAGACAACATGCATGAAAGTCCTGGAGAATTGACATTGAAACAAATGTTCGTGTGGGTGGACAAGGCCAAAAACTCAACCTCATCCATGTGACATCGCCAAGCATTTGCACGTGAGACATTTGAAGAGGTTCGAAGCGATATCCCGATTCGCATGGTGAATCAAATTAGTAACTTCCACGCCTTCAAAAATCTGGGTCCTCGATGAACACTTAGCTATACCCAAATCGAGTTTCTCTCTTGTCTTCTTGTCCTTATAAGTCATGGAAAGTGGAGGCATTCACACCGTACATTCGAAGAGAACGTCCTTGCATTTGGTGGGATGTGTCTTTCATGTCTGCGTGCCAACACTTGCCTTGAGTGGGGTGCCCTACGAGAACTTCAAGGAGCACATATTCAAGGCCGAGCTTGGAAGCGGATGGAGGAGTCGCGTGCCTTGAAATCGACCACACGAGGATAAGCGATGACAATCGTGAGCGACTCCAAGCCGGAAAAACCCGGCAAGGTCGGGATCGTGGAACATAGTGAACATGGCCCGGTTTGTAGAGCCCGACCGTATGCTTTGTTGTTGTTAGACCTCCCGAGGCTTGGATCTAGATCCCCAATCACGAGTATGACACAAGATTTACCAAGGCGAGTTTGAAGGGGTCATCATGCGGTTCAAAGGCATCACCACATCCGGTATTTCGTATTGTGGTCTTCCATTCTCCGGATGACACATCTATGGTGAGAGAAGTCTTGATGGAAGCGTGCGGTCTTTGGCGACATGTTCGGCATAAAACCAATGTGACATTGTCGAGGACAGTGCGATCGAGGACTTTTCACTTGCGCGAGCTTGGAAGCGGATGGAGGAGTCGCAACGTGCCTTGAAATCGACCACACGAGGATAAGTGATGACAATCGTGAGCGACTCCAAGCCGGAAAAACCCGGCAAGGTCGGGATCGTGGAACATAGTGAACATGGCCCGGTTTGTAGAGCCCGACCGTATGCTTTGTTGTTGTTAGACCTCCCGAGGCTTGGATCTAGATCCCCAATCACGAGTATGACACAAGATTTACCAAGGCGAGTTTGAAGGGGTCATCATGCGGTTCAAAGGCATCACCACATCCGGTATTTCGTATTGTGGTCTTCCATTCTCCGGATGACACATCTATGGTGAGAGAAGTCTTGATGGAAGCGTGCGGTCTTTGGCGACATGTTCGGCATAAAACCAATGTGACATTGTCGAGGACAATGCGATCGAGGACTTTTCACTTGCGCAGGAGCTTGGAAGCGGATGGAGGAGTCGCAACGTGCCTTGAAATCGACCACACGAGGATAAGCGATGACAATCGTGAGCGACTCCAAGCCGGAAAAACCCGGCAAGGTCGGGATCGTGGAACATAGTGAACATGGCCCGGTTTGTAGAGCCCGACCGTATGCTTTGTTGTTGTTAGACCTCCCGAGGCTTGGATCTAGATCCCCAATCACGAGTATGACACAAGATTTACCAAGGCGAGTTTGAAGGGTCATCATGCGGTTCAAAGGCATCACCACATCCGGTATTTCGTATTGTGGTCTTCCATTCTCCGGATGACACATCTATGGTGAGAGAAGTCTTGATGGAAGCGTGCGGTCTTTGGCGACATGTTCGGCATAAAACCAATGTGACATTGTCGAGGACAATGCGATGGGACTTTTCACTTGCGCAGGAGCTTGGATAAGGATTGTGTGCCTCAACCGTTTGTGCTCGAGAACCGACGCAACTTGGCGGTGGAGTGACAACTTTGTTTGCGAGCGGCGGTGGAACTAAAATTGTGTTACAACACCGCGGATGATCGGGTTGTTTCCCCTATCGAAGCCCCTAAGACTCTTGAAGAGGTTGATTGTATATCTGAGGGAGATTGGGTCTTTGCCGGTGCGATCGGGATCGGGTATGATAGCATTGTTGATTATGCCGTAATGTCATTTGATGTGGATCCCAGTGCGCTCAATTCATGGACCTTGAATCAATTCCATGGACGGTGGCCGACGGAAGAGGAGGAGGTGGGCGAGGAGCTATGGAGGCGGAAAGGCGTTCAATAAGGAGCCCATGGTGAACAACATGGTGGTGCCGGGGTTCATATGTGTCGTTGAAGCGAGACCAACGAGGAAGCCGAGACCAAGGGTCATATGGCATGTGGTGAAGCAGCAGCGACAACTCAATGGTCCTTGGGGATGCGGGCGGCAAGTGAAGGAGGCGAAGAGCACCCTCCTCGGGTGTGCTTGGCGGCCGGATGGTGGGGATGTAGGATTGGAAAACTTTGCTTCACGGATCGAGGTGTGTCGTGCGGACGGTGGATAGGCTACGTGTTTGTTTCGAGGATTACGGTAGGAGGACCGGTGTGGTCTTAAGCGGTAGGTGGTATCTGCACTGGTAGAACGTGCATGCAAGGCTATGAACACAACAAACACATCGGCAAGGTCCCCGGAGACCTAGACAACGAACACGGTCTTTGGTGGAGCACGCAAGCTAGGAAGCATGGGAGTGGTGGCGATTCGAGAATGTGTTCGGTGATTGTGCCGGGTATTTGATGAGCGAGATCATGGGCGTCTGTCGCATCGGCAAGGTATGGATTTCCACGAAACAACGGACCGATTTCAAAGAAGCGCGTCGTCCATTCATACAGCGGATCAATACAATCGCCAAAGCTGTTCCTAATCTCGCTAGGAAGACTATGTATGTTGTAAACCCACGAGATAAAGCGACGGTGTCGAAGATGACAATGGATGTCATGTGACAATCCAACTTGAAACACGATGTTCAACTTTCACAGATAGCACTGCTCGCTTATGCCGTAATGTCATTTGATGTGGATCCCAGTGCGCTCAATTCATGGACCTTCGAATCAATTCCATGGACACCGACGGAAGAGGAGGAGGTGGGCGAGGAGCCCGCTATGGAGGCGGAAAGACGCTCAATAAGGAGCCCATGGTGAACAACATGGTGCCCGGTTCATATGTGTCGTTGAAGCGAGACCAACGAGGAAGCCCGAGACCAAGGGTCATATGGCATGGTGAAGCAACCGCAGCGACAACTCAATGGTCCTTGGGGATGCGGGCGGCAAGTGAAGGAGGCGAAGAGCACCCTCCTCGGGTGTGCTTGATGATGGTGGGGATGTAGGATTGGAAAACTTTGCTTCAGATCGAGGTGTGTCGTGGATATGGATAGGCTACGTGTTTGTTTCGAGGATTACGGTAGGAGGAACCGGTGTGGTCTTAAGCACCGGACATGGTAGCCGCACTGGTAGAACGTGCATGCAAGGCTATGAACACAACAAACACATCGGCAAGGTCCCCGGAGCGACTCTAGACAACGAACACGGTCTTTGGTGGAGCACGCAAGCTAGGAAGCATGGGAGTGGTGGCGATTCGGAGAATGTGTTCGGTGATTGTGCCGGGTATTTGATGAGCGAGATCATGGGCGTCTGTGCACAATCGCAAGGTATGGATTTCACGAAACAACGGACCGATTTCAAAGAAGCGCGTGGTGCCGGGTATTTGATGAGCGAGATCAATACAATCGCCAAATCGTTTCCTAATCTCTCGCTAGGAAGACTATGTTGTAAACCCACGAGATAAAACAATGTAAGATGACAATGGATGTCATGTGACAATCCAACTTGAAACACGATGTTCAATCGCTTTCATAGCCGCACTAACACCGCCTCGGTACACACATGTAGCAATATGACTTTCTCCAATTTTATCCTTGACCACGGTAAGTACACTGGACATGTCGGTGCTCCTTTGCCCTCCACACCATTCACCGCTCCAACCCCAGTGGTGGAATCCGGTGTTGATCAACACGTTACGATGTCGCGAGTTTGCCGCCTCAACCGAAATTCCTTAAGGACCAAGCAATGAAGCGGGCGGGATCACTCCAGCGTGCTTGAAAGGAACTGCCCATGTTGTGATTGCCACCGGTGCGTCAACTTCCAATTTCCATCGCCCATGTGGAATTCTCGTTTGATGGTCGGTACAGGTGAGGTCTCCATCGCATGCAAATATTCGGCGTGGCAAGCCACTTCCAAACGATTCGCAGGGGTCGCGGCTCGGTGTCTGGAACATGAGCGGTAGGCGTCCGAAATCTTCCTCCACTCCGCGACATTGGGCGGGAGATGCAAGGTTTATGCAGGCGTCCGGTGCCACCACGACCCTCCCACTAATGTAGAGGGTGACCATGACGGTGGACACCAACTCAACACATGTGGACTTTCCATTGCGCGTTTGCATTTTGTTGTCCATACACGATTTCAAATCTGCGTTTATAGGCAATGTACCCCGCTGGTTAGCCAAACTAATATGAGATGAGAACATACAAATACGGTAAAACAGATCCCTCTATGATTTGCTCCTATGTTCAGGGGGGTTTTTTTTTTAATGAAATCAGGAAAACATGGTTTTGGATGGCTTTTGTATACCTTTCGATCCTGTGTACACCCTTCCAACTAGTGACCAGGAGCCGTCACCAGTCCCAAGGAGACCTTGTTCTCTTTCCTTTAGCCATACTTCGTCTTGAGCAGCTTCTACACCTTTTCCATCCCTTGATCTGGTTCTACGATAGCCAGCTTGATAGCCTTGGAGAGACTCATGTATATGAGAGCCGTTGCACAATGGTCTCTCTGATCTAATCTCTCCCCTTTGTCACATTGCGTGGGTTTCTTCTTCGTGCCTTCCGCAATAGCAAACCCGCCCTCTACCATTAGAACGACCTTCATGGACGTTCTGCATAATAGAAATCCTGTTCTATCGAACGTCGACACTTGAAGTGCCGCTGTGGATATTAATGAGCTTAGTGCCATCCCAACTAGCTCCTGGTACTCCGACACCAACTTCATCTCTTCTATCCTCTAAGTCTGGCTATGAGCGAATGGTTGCCGCTTTGATACCATGTTGGGATATCAAGATATCCCTACGATACGGGCATTTTTATATTACTGCTCCAAGAGAATATGCGTGACACCTACAACACTAGTATAGATATCTATTAAGCCTACGGAATTTTTATCTACATATTATGCAGGCACTTGGAGACATTATCAGGTCGAGGACCTATGAGTGTGCCGCAGGGGGCTTTACGCAGCAGTAAACATCCCTTCCACTTGCTTTTTGGGGCACAAGTTTGTAGGCCATGGAGGCCTCGGCGTTTGTGGCCTTCCTATTGTTATAAATTGGTTTGCACTTACACTTGCATATTAGATTTTTTTTGCTTGGTTGTTTGTTGAGGAAGTGCTTATATGAATTCAAATGCTTACCTTGTGCGACACCTTCATCTCAAGCGTTGAGGAGGGGGCCTTCTCTTTGCAAGCTTCCCTTGAGTTGGCCAGGGACTCCCTTTCCTCTGAGGCTAGGGCGGCCATGCCTCCCTTTTTCTCGTTTTCCGTGGAAGGGCTACGAGGTCTTTAGGCCTCTCCCCATGAAAAGCAACATGGGTACCATAGTGGGCAATCCTTTTAGACTCTACTATTCTCCGACAAGTTGGTGCCCGCATCCGCTCTTGCTTGGGGAAGGGTGTAGCCTCCTGGCTTCTAGCTCGGCCTTGCATCTAGGCGTTCCGAATCGTATCAGTTTCTTTTTCTACTGCGATAAATTCCACTTGGGTTTGGTCCAACCTCCCACTTGGGTTTGGTCCAACCTCCCACTTGGGTTTGGTCCAACCTCTGGCCTGAGAGAGAATAGCTATGGTCCCCCTCGATGACTCAGGGTCCCACCTGGCTCATGGTCCCACCTCCGGTGGTGAGGTTATTCACGTAGGCAGCCTACTAGGCTATTGACCTTCTACCTACCGGGCCCAGAGCCTTCTATCTAAGCACCATCTATCTGCTGGAGTAGCGTACGCCAACAACTCAGGAGTGACATACGCTGCTGGTCAAGCCTCCGTCCACTAGGAGGCTCGCTCCCGTCAAGGAGGAGCCGTCATTTGCGAGAAACAAGGCAGCCTTGGCCATCTCCATGGCCTCCCCAAATCTGCCCATTGGAATGTGCTCCAGCCTCCTCTGTTTCTTCTCTTCTGTGTCCAGAAAATCCATGATCAGCTTCGTTCGGATGGGCCCAGGGCACAGTGCGTTCACGTGGATTTCTTCTTTTCCATGGATGACCACCAGCTCCCAGGTGAGGGCAACAACTGCAACTTTGCTGGCAGTGGAGGCGAGTTGCAGAGATAACTCCCTTCGCGTTCACAGCTAAAGTGCGCTCAATTACATCGTCCGCCGTGCTCACAGCATCCCCGTCCTGGCTGTCCATGATGCCGGCATTGTTGAAGAGGGTGTGGAGGGAGCCGAACATCTTCTCCGCCTGTCGACCATGGCGGCCACGTCCGCCGGCTTGGACACATTCCCGGTGACGGCATACCTCCTGCCCCCCGAATTCCTTCACTGCATCCACAGTCCTGGCAGCAGCCGCGATGTTCACGTCCGACACCACCACCTCATACCTGCAATTCTCAACCGAGGGATTATGAGTAGGCTGAGACGTAGTCCCTTCAGGAGGGTGGGCCTCAAAGGCGTGCAGCCGAGGGCTGCTGACACAATGGCATCTGTAAGCTCTCTTGCTATTGGTGATGGAACATGGTGACATATCAGGAATCGATTTGTCACTGCCCATGGGTATTTTTGCAAGGACCACTCTTCCAGCAACGGCCATACCCGTCACCTGGTGCGGTCCTGCGGAAGAATGCAGAACTTGCTGACGAACAGAAACAGCGCAAGAAGGTCCCAGATCATGGGCCTACTACCACACACGATATAACAACCGAAAATATTTCAATATGGCCTCACTGCCACACTGGGTTCAAGGAGGAAACCCCCTGAGAGATGGACAAGCACAGTGTAATGTCCATGGACAACAACAGCAGCTTCTGCAGTGTACTGGTTCCACACTACCTGCCCTTCCCCTGATTAAAATTCCAGTGGCTGTCCTTCATTGTCTACCCGAATATCGCAAAATACCCTGCCTCCCTCATCGGGAAGCACCCTTTTGTAACATATGCGCAAAACACTGTCCTCCAATGGGCAATCCATGAGAAAATCGCCTGCGCTGGACGGAGCTGCTTAGTCCACCAAGGATGTTCTCCAGCCAGGTGACTTTAACCTAGCAAACAGTTTTTTTTCCGCGGCAATAGCAAACCGTGGAAGTCCCTACCTTTCCCATCACGAATTCTTCGCTTGATGACACCACCATCACCAAGCACATCTCGAACCTGTTCTATGTGCATAATGTGAAGAAGTGAAGTTAATACATCAAATTGCACTGCTTTGGTCTCTTTTGTTTGCCGGTATGAAAAAGGGAGCTACCTGGACTAGTTGGACCAACTCCACCTCAAACACCACTTCCTCAGCCTCTGGTGGCAGCTCTTGAATGGTTGGAGCTGCAGTCAGGTATGCTTTCGAGATACATATGATAGCCTTCTCGCCCCTCAGCATTGTCCCTATCCCATTTTCTAACCCAACTGGAATCTGGTGACAACACAATACAATGGTGAAGGCATTGAAGGCAACAAGCGTCAGAGCTGGGCAGCCTGGGCATTGGCTACTGCAGGCATGAAGGGGAGTGGGGTGGGAAGTAGATAACCTCGTTTTTGCCAAAGGCAAAGTGTGCCCAGCTTTGCAACTAAGGAACTCTGCACCACCATATACCCAACCTGTCAACCTAACCAGGTTTAAATTACATTAATGAGAAGCTATTCTTTGGTTCTGCTGCTGCTAGAGTAAAGAAAACGCAAACACCACCAAGATGCAAACACAAAGTCTTCAACAAGAGTCGATTTTCAAAGACAAAAGAAATTCATGGAGTGAACAAGCTTGGTTTGTCTCTGCTTATCAAACTTTGGCTTCGTAAGGAGGTCTACCAGTTACCCAGCTGTTCCCTTCAGCCAATACCTGCAACATCAAGACGAAGTTGCACGAACTCTTGGTTTCAGTTAGCATAAAATCAAGATGAACGGCAGCACCATGCCATGTTCCACAAGCTTGTCACTACATCCCCGTGCAAATCCCCGTGCAAGTTAAGAGGAGAGATTGTGAGATGATGCCTGCATCCTCCAGTTCAACAAATGCATCTGGCCTGCCTACCCTGGTGAACACATTCATTCGTGGCCTCCTGTAGCCCACCTCCACATGCATGCATGCGCAAGATGTGGCTCCCCAAGTATGCATCCGACCCATGTCAAAGACATGAGATCGTCGCCTGACAATCAAATCCTTCTTAACTCCGTCCTCAGCCAGCCTTCTTTGCTCAGTCCTCAGTTAACCAAGCAATACTTTGGTTTTCTCTGGATTTGTCCAGAATCTGAGGGACCTCCATATCGAAAATGGCCTCGAAAACCTCTCTCCCCGAACTTCCGTCATCGGCACTTTAAAACTTTCCGCACAATGCGTAACACACCTTGGTGGACGTTGTCCGACGCACATTATTCGAGGAAATCTTGTCACCTCAAAGCATAGGGTTTGCATCAGACGCACATATAGCTCTGTGGTGTTTTCATGGTCCAGCGATCCTAGGTGGCCAGGGTTTGGGAATCAGAACAGGGTGCAGCGCTTTTTAAAGTGTTGCCACAATCCGGCAATGTCAAGGGAGACTGTTGGCAAAATCAGCAAATCTCAATGAGAATTCCTATGAAGATTTGCACACGAGGGTACAGGGACTCGAGGAGCAGATAAACAGGCTACTAGACGAGCTAATAGGTTCAGGCACTCGAGGAGCAGATAGATAGACAGGCTATTAGACGAGTTAATAACCTATTAGCTCCTCTAATAGCCTGTAGGCTATTCGCTCCTCGAGTCCCTGTGCTCTCGCTTGCAAATCCAACAACAATGTCCCTTATGAATCTTCAGATCGTTGACGGATTGCGGCAACACTTCAAAAAAGCTTTGCACCCTGTTCTCATGTCTATCTAATGCAAACCCTATGCTTTGAGTCATTGGAAGAGCCTTGCCTTGCGCTCCACTTTTTTCTTGCCCTGCCTGTTTGGACCAGCTGTTGCCACCTTTTTAGGTGCCATGCCTGTTCGGAGCAGCTGCTGCCGC
Organism: Anthoceros angustus; assembly: GCA_010909165.1. Lineage (NCBI taxonomy): Eukaryota > Viridiplantae > Streptophyta > Anthocerotopsida > Anthocerotales > Anthocerotaceae > Anthoceros > Anthoceros angustus. The sequence continues at coordinate 410,041 of MU008151.1, forward strand.
CTTTTTTAGTGCCATAGGTCCCAAAAACACCCAATACGCCGGAGTTCAGCAATATAACACGCTATACCCTTACAGACAGAGAGGAATTGTAGACGACGGGAAAGCGGGACCGTGTCCTGAATATCTAGGGCACATAGAAGACATACGTACAGAGTAAGTACTAAGCAGGAGACTGACATAGAAGTCTTATAAAGAACTCCATTAAAGAGGATGTCAACCTTAGAGGAAACTTACATTCTTGATTCTTGAGAATTCACGGCCTTGAACTGCTCGCAGATGGTGGCCTACACGATATCTGCTAAAAACATCACGGGGAGAACTCGGACCTCAGAGAAACGTGACAAAAAACAGTGGTTGAATTGTGACCGGGCGCATTGCAATCCAGACTGCCGGTATTAACTCAAGCAAAATAGCTGTGAGCTCAGAGATGATGTCACCTCATGCGTCAAATAGACATCGGCAACTTAGTACGACCATGGAAATCATCATCCCTCAGTCCCTAAGGTGAGAAGCAATTTGGGAGCTAAAACAAGTGCCTCAATTTTGAACCAGACCCCGGCAAGCTTCAGGGGCAACTGTCACACTTAAAGCTCACCCTGAAAACCTTGTGCAAAAGGTGTAACCAATGAGCTATTAGATTGGGTTGAGACTGTTGGAATCTAAAGTGAGGGACTCTACTAGCACACATTCCAGGTCAAAAGGCACGAGTAAATGCATGACTAGTGTCCAGATTCAGCAACAGCCTGAATGTGGTCCAGATTCAGAGTAACATCAACAGCACAACACAAAATGCACACAAGATGTCAGTACCTGCTTGCAGCAAATCAATGGCCAATGTTGACCAATGTCCCCCCAGAATGTGCTGGCGCAGGGTGAACCACCTGCAACAGCATCACAGAGGAACTCCATGAAGTCTCGCTCCACCGAAAACACACCAAAACCGACCCATATCTAACCCGAGGAATGTCTTCAGGATCTGCTTTAAGGGACGGTGCTGCCAAGAGCTTGCATTGCACACGATCACCTCCTTTCACCGTACAAGAAGCCTGTAAAACCCAGAACAAACAGAATTACGCTTGGTACTGTGTGTGGAACCCATGCCCCCTCCCAATGCAGAAGGCATAGAATAATTGCCTTGGTAGCAGGCTGCCCATTGATGACTGCAAGCCCATGCTTGATGCTGCCCTGGACTCGTGCCCTGCTCACTCGGGGAAGCTGCTCAATCAACCAGCTACAGGACCTAAGGCCCAGGGCTTCATTTTGACCGGCGCCGACCGGCATTTTCCACCTGCTCCCGGTTTTCCACCGGACAGGGACCGGCACTTTTTCGGGACTCTCGGTTCAGCCACGGTATGTTGAAACAAGTTACTTCGAACATGGATTGCCTATTACTCTATATTTATACTTTTAAATTAATTAAAGAACAAGCCAAGGTGGAAGCGAAGTGTGATCTACACATAAACTGGGACGGCCGCCACGAAAAAAATGGGCACTTGTTATATCCACATTATTTTTTAAATAATCTTTAATGCTCAAAAACTGGTTCAATCGATTTTGTAATTTTAATTTACAGTTAGTAATTTATAAAAATTAATTATTCATTATTACTGGAAATAATATAGTCAATTTACATTTGAAGCTGTAGGTAGTCCACTTTTGCTTTTGTGACCAAATGTGGTTTGCCTAAGTGTGCATGCACGAAAGTCTTCTTGTTTATATCCGTACACTATTGCACCTATGTTCTTTTAAAACTCTCTCAATAATATGCTATTATATCAACAAATAAGTTAATAATCAATAGTGCCTTGAATAATTTTGTAATCTCTTCCCAGAATTCCAAGTACAACTTGAGCTGCTGCACTTTCGGCATTTTTCTTGCATGTTTGTGGGGTACCTATACGTATGATAGTTTCAATGACCTCACTCGTACTTGAATTCGTGATTGAGACCTTTACCCTGCATGTGAATCTGTACAATAATATTATTGTGAGCATAGGTTTCAAGTTGCAGCTTCTCATAATAAATATGTAGGTAATATCTCACCTTATCTCATGAAACGGTCCTTCTACATTCTCTATGGAGTATATTGGTAAGTGCCAATGTCTTCGCAAACAGATTTCATTGAGCTGTGACTTGTATTGAGAAAAAGAAACGTCATGTATTGTTTTCTTATATGTCGTATGGTCTACAAAAGTAAAAATATTGTTAAGATAAGGATTCAAATTTTGAATATAATAAAGATTGATGTATAAGAATGCTTACTTAGCTTGTTTTGTAGACCTTCCATCAAATCTATAGCGTTGCGCTGTACCTGGATCAATTAAAGACACATTCTTTACCAACTTTTTTTGTTGTAAACTTGATCGTGGATTTAATTCAGAGTAGTCCAAAACTTGATTGTGGATTAAATTCAGAATAGTCCAAAACTTGATTGTGGATTTAATTCAAAGTAGTCCTAAACTTGATTGTGGATTTAATTCAGAGCAGTCCAAAACTTGATTGTGGATTTAATTCAGAGCAGTCCAAAACTTGATTGTGGATTTAATTCAGAGTAGTCCACTAGGACTTTTTACAACAGACGGCTCCGTAGCGTATTTTTTTTTATAACAGGGGACTCCGTAGGGCTTTTTTTACAAGAGGGGATGGTCCCAACAGTGAACTAACTCAAAGTTGCTTGACCGTGGAGTTTGAATGGACCCACGTTTATGTGTTCCTCTTGAAGATAGGACTTCATCAATTTTCAAGTTTTCATAGTATGAATCTTAATTTTAAATAAGGCTTTTATTTTGGTGCAACCATTATTCTTTTTCGTATTATGACATGAAGTAAAAAAGGACATAGGATTCTTACCAATAAAGGAGGAGCTAATAACACATCCAGAGTGAGTATCGGCGATAGAAGTGGTTTTATAATTTCCCACGTTTTTTGAAAATCATCCTCTGTATCAAGAAAAATTGCAGCAATTATACTTTCGACAACATCTGCCAAAACCTGCTTAAGAGATCAGATTTAAATAAGTTATTTATTTGGCCTTATAAAAACCTCATATTATACATACATACATCTAAAATGCATAAACCACAAAGAAAATTCAATAATAAAAACAATAAAGTACCTTTGGACATTTCTCTTTTTCATCAAGACCTTCATGAACGATTTTAGTGTAGCTCATGATATGAGCATGAATTTTTTTTTCTTTGTGTTGTATGTAGCGGCTGAAATTATGCTTGACTGCAATTTTTGCCAGTGACTCGTTGTTTGCCATAGCTGCCCTCATACGGGTCATGTCCCCTTGTGAAGCATTTGGATAAGTAGCATAGAAGTGTCTAGTTAACATGGCATAAAGCAAGCTGTCCCCTAGATGTTCTAGCCGCTGTAAAAACATTCAATCTAGTTAACACGGTATAAAGCAAGCTGGCCCCAAGATGTTCTAGTTGCTGAAAAAACATTCAATCACAAGACATGATTCGAGGAAGAAGGGAAATCAAGTGTAACTTTATTAGTACGTCGCAGTAAAAAGTTAAAAAATAAATAAAACTCCATCCCGATAGCTTATACCTCGTAAGATTTGCCTTGCTTATGCGACTTGTGAGTTATTGCCTCTAACAAAATACTTTTATCCCGAAAAACATAGCCTAATATTTGCTCGAGTGCATGGATGGCTTGGCTTGGTGAGAGAGTTACGGATTCTTCCATTACTTCAACTTAGGTCCAACTAAGATAGATGGGATAGGAAGAGTTAGTTATGACAGATAGGTTCGAATTTTAAATGTCACCACAGAAATCCAGGTGCACTGGACTCTTTTGAATGAATTTTATAGTGCGAAAACCACCTATCTAATAATGCTACTGGTAATGATCATAGTGATGGGTAACTGAGTTCTAAAATTAGCTAAGTACTTTTATATGCACATCAATCTTTATATACAAGATCGATTTGTGTTGTCAAGTTAGATAGTTTCTTTTCTAAGAAAAATTTGCCTTGTCCAACCAAGTAGTTTCTTCTTGCTATTCTAAAGTCTAAGTGAGTAATTGACGTAATAATTACTAGTACCTTAAATTTACTAATTTAAATAAATACTAGTTTTAAAATTTTAATTAAGTACCTTGAACCTTACTAATTATTTAATAATACTTCAGATCTTGCTATTTCAAGTAAGAGTTTTAAGGCTTGAATATCCTTGACCGGAACCTCTCTAATTCAGGTACTAGTTTTAAAGCTTAAATACTTTGGAGGGCAAGGCCTTTCATACATGTTGCCTGTGCATACCTTTACCTGACCCCGTAAGTTACATGACCGGATAAAACATCCCTGCTTGTGACTGACAGCAGGGGATCCTGCCAGGTGGGGCCGTCTCGCCGCTTCTTCGTGTTCGAGAGTTCGAGGTATTTGTGATCATGAAGCAGCGAGATTCTGCCGGGGGCTTGCCATTGGCAGCTCCAACGTGGCTCGTGTGGTCGCTGCCTTCTTGACACGCAAGCCGTTCCAGTGGACTTGCAACTCCTGGCGTCCTCCCTTTGGATCAAGCTAGCACAGTGGCGGCACTGGAGAACCTGCAGCAGCGCCCGCCCCTGGCCAAGGAAAAGCTCATCCAAACTCCAGGCCTTCTGGGCCGCCTTTGAGACCGCATCTCGGCCTGCTGCGATCGCGAGTTGCCGTCAATTGAGCATCAGGATCAGCCACATCGCAATGGCTCTGTGCTCGGAAGCAGCAGCAGCGGCGGCTGTGGTGGTGGGCGAAGTCTGCTCCAGGATGCCTTCTCCCGCTGGCAAACGCGGTGCAAGGGCGGTGTTCTGCAGGCCGCTCGCAGTGGGCTGCCGTATGTCCTGGACGCAGGTAGCACCGCCGCCCGCGTTGCATTCTCTGGTTGTGGAGGATAAGAGCTGTGCCACAGGGGGATGCAGTTGCTGACTGCTGATGCTTTGGTCATGCATCTGCCAGGGAGGCCAGGACGAAACCTCGCCTGTAAGCTACGGGAGCCTGGGGAGGGAGAGCCAGTGGCTCAGTGAGAACTTCCTGGACCTGCGTTTGAGATCCTCATCGTGAGTGAACATCTCTTGCGGAGATGAAACAGTATAGTGACATGAATCCTTACCAGCATTGGTCACCTTGTGTGCCGGGCCCTTGGTTGAGGTAGTGTCTGCATTGCAGGCTCATCTCCAGTGAAGCTTCCAGTGCCTTGAGGCGGCATTTTGAAGTAAGGGACCCGGTCATGGAGAAGGAAGCAGGGTCTGACGAATCTTCAGGCTGGCAACATTCTATGGCAAGAGTGCATGATCAGGTTCCGTGTCTTTCCTGCATTGATTCCGTCGGTGCAGACTGTTGCAAATCTGTGCGCTTCTCTGAGCACATAGCACATCTTTCATCTGTGTGTTTAGATGTTGATGGGCGACTATGAGTACAATGCGCTTGAGAGCTATCACTCCGCGCCCTCTGCTTCTCGTTGCAGCTTCTTGGAAGAGTCTTGGTGCTGAGGAAGATCGGAACAGAGTCTGTACAAGGGCAACATGAATGAATGGCCTTTGAAATAGGCTTGCTGTGAAATAGGTAGTGAGTAGCGGATTGTACAGATGAGAGCCAGAACAGTGAAAGACAACGGTGACAAGCGAAGTGTACCAATGGAACTTGCGTATAATGTTGAGCTTCGATTGTTTTGTCAGCGAATGCTGAGGAGCGGTTGTGACATTATACAGGGCCACACTCAGTTAGAGTTGGAACTAGTACAGATGAATCGAGAACCAATGTTCCTGACGCCAATATTCCTGTGCTACCTACAAAACTGGAATTGCAGTCTTAGTGTGCACGTATGTCCAAATATGGGGAACACGCTATCATGGTTCCCAAGTGTCCCAGCCGTCTTTGTTGGTCCGCCTCGAGTTCAAGCCTTTGGCAGACAGGCTTGGCACTAGTGACCGAGCAGAAGTTCTTGCAGCTTCAGTGTCCTCCCACTCTTCGTCATCCCACACTTCATCCCATCCATCGGCAGATGAGTCCTGGCCAAAAACACTTGATAGGTCGACGGGAGGAGAACTCATCTCCACTTCCTGGTACTTTGCACCAGCCCCATGCCGCTTTCGTGCCTTGCATCGGTAACAGATGCAGCTGCATGTAGTTCCCAATATAGCCAACACCACCAGGACCCCTCCAATGACTCTCGCGCCCCCTCCCCACGCAACAAGGCTCTGGAAACGATCAGGGTGTGATGAAACATTCGGCTTCTCAGAGGGCACTTCGGCCTCACAGGATATCTGTGTGCCCGTCAAGCTGATGGTGAGCAGGGCGGGGTCGGCCGTGGCTGTGTTGATCACCCCAATCGTCACCTGCAAGGCCACGTGATGAGCTACTCCTTCCTGGAGGACATGCAAAGACATCCGCAATAGCTGCAAAGAGTTTGCAAAGAGTTTGCTTACTTCAGATTCCCCGTCCCTGATCTCCAGCTCACTAGGCTCCACTTTGAGGTTGCCTGGAGAAGTGATCTTAACCAGCACGCCCTTCGAGCCCTCCTGTTTCAGCTTCAAAAACCAACGGTGATCTGGAATCGTACGACACGCGTTCCTTTAGCCTCATCAGCAGCCCGAGGGACACCGGCTCTAAATCAAGGCCGAAAACAACTGGAAAGAAACAGCTTACCTTCATCTCCAGTCTGATTGATGCAGTAGGAAACCTTGCTGGTATTGCAAGGCCGGTAAGAACAAAATGATTCAGTTTCCTTTGCCTTGGCATCTTTGCTAACCCCGTCTCCTGGGGGAACCCGTTCTAAACCATCAGGCGGAGCCAGAAGAGGAGGAGGCGGAGGAGGTGGAGACGTATTCGGAAGTGGAGGGGGTGGAGGAGGTGGAGACAGAGAAGGAGCTGGAGGAGGTTCTGCTCGCCCCGGCAGTGCAGCTGTCGGATTCGGATCTTTCACAGTCGGGGAAGCCGGCTGTGGAGGACCCTGCGCTGTCGTCTCCCCGCCCGACGTGGATCCACCTTCAGCTACATCAGCCGCCGCCGCTGTCTTAGTTTCCTGCCCTGCAACATCCCCTTCCAATCTCCTACCACCAGCCAGCCGGAGCGGGTCACCTAGCCTCATCGCGTCCACAGCTCCCCCATCTTCCACGGACACGTCTTTCGCCACTGGTTGAGAGGCGAAGATCTTCCCCGCACCTCCAGCAAGAAGTGACAGCCACACAAGCCACACTACGAAGGCCGGGAGAGCAGAAGCCCGCCGTCCTGCTGTACTCACTGCCATTCCAGCTGCTGGTTGTCGATTACACTATCTGTCCATATCCCGGCTGTGCAAGCGAATCAATCAAGCGCCTTCCACTTCCGATCCAAGCCACTCAGGTTTGTCCCGGCTTCCGATCAGCAGCCTTTTCGATGAGGTGAAACCGAATTAGGCCATCCCTTCACGGCCATTCGAGTCCGTCGCTTGCCAGCTGACACCTCCTGAGCTCACCACAACCGATCCGGGGAACGCACACGTCAACACGCAAGGGCTCCAAAAACGCAGCCCAGACATAACACAATCGCAAACTATGTACAGGGATCGCAGCAAACCGGGAGCCAGCATGGAATTGGCACCAAAACCTCATCGTCCGCGAGATTCTTCACATCGAAGCCTACTCTCCCTCAATCCACAGTCGTCAACCTCGTTTTGCCTCGACACAGTCGTCACGATCGGCACCCGGGTTAACTGTACCCTGACCCCAGCCTAGGGCTAGGATATCCCCGACTCCCATGTTTAAGGCGTTGCCGTGTTGGAGAGTGTCGTGACTAGTTTCAGCTAGCCGGTAACTCATCACTGTTTTTCGGATGTAGGCCAATGGATTTCGGACCCGCGACCTCCCTATGTGGGTGGACACACTAACAAACCTCTCATCCCAACTTCAGCACTGCTATGACTCTTTGCTGAGTCTCCTAATACGGATAAGCCAAATGGCTCAAGTTTCTCACCGGTTCCGTGCAACATTCCAGATTTCACGTAGTTGGAGGCTACAGAGATCCATTATCCCACAATGCAAATGCAAATGCCGATGCAAATGCATTTCTCACAACGGAAGCAAGTGGAATGATAGCTTTAATCCAAGGGGCCTGGAAACAGCATCACTGTGCAAATACATACACTTGCTGCAAAAAAGAGAGGAGTGAACCCACCTCTCCGGCCTGCACCCCCACCCACACCACCTCCACAGGCACCTGTGCCTTGCCCGACAGCAGCACCGGGTGGCTTGTTAGATAGACGCCGTTTATATCGTTTCAACACAGATGCCAAGTTGCCTTTTCCTATAGGAAAAGCAACATCTCCGGCAGCTGTACCAGTGCGTCCTTTGCGATGCCCCACTGCTGATTCCACATCTCTGATGATGTCCAAGAACATGGAGGCACTGGCACCCTTACCCTGGACAGCACAAGCCGCGTTCTGTCCCCATGGTGAGTTGCCGTGTGCATTTTTAGGTGAGTAACCGTTGGAAGGTGGGAATGCGTTGATGTGTTCCAGACCTCCATAGTCTCTCGCACTGCCTTGTCTGCCAATGGATGTTTGCTTTACTCCATTTTCCAGTACCCCATACTCTTGCAGACACAGACAAGGCAATGGGACCAGCCGTGGTTTCCCAAAAGCTGGCTCGAGGATACCCTGCAGCGGAAGCAGTTTAGGTCAGCATAAGCTTCTCAAACTGTGTCGGAGCAGATCAAGTGAGTGGCTAGAAGACTGATACCTGAAGCCGGTTCAATACGTATGTGTATTTCCCCCAGAGTTCTGGCCTGCTCTCCATCACAGAAAGCTCCAGGACACGATGAACACACCACACTCCAAAGCTGAGCAGCAGTCCCTTGCTCCAAACACATTGATCACCACAACGGGGCATGGCACTGGTTCCAAAGCTAAGTTCAGGACCATTCTTTACTGGAACGCCCACAGATCGACCGTGGTTCTGCCAGTGCTGCTGGTCGCTGCACATTCTATTGAGTGAGTCAGAGGCCAACCTCTGATGAGCCGCAATGGAAGCAATAAGGTCCTGGTCTGAGCCACCACTGTCAAAACGAAATAGCCAATCTGAACCTTCCAACCATGACAGCTTGACAATACATGCCTTGAAACTCTCCAGCATTTCTACTTCAAAATCGGTTGCCCCAGCATTCCCACTAGGCGGAATAGAAGGTCTACCAGAACCATCCATACCAAGAGGTTGGATTCTACCATCCAAAGAACTCTCTGTCGTTCCGAAAAGTTGCTCAAATGGCTGCGTCGACCAAAGGGACTGATTTCCAGAAGCTGGCATTGGCTGGGTCGAGAAGCCATCTTTGGATGACCGAGACGGTGAAATTTCATCAAATGCCAATGGAACCCTAGATTCAGTACCAAACTCTTCCTGCCCAAGTGCAGAACCACTGAACGTAGCAGGCCGTGTACCCTCAGTCCACTGAGAAACTGAGTCGAATTGATGTGTCATATCCAGTTCCCCAGTCGCTCTAGACACAAGCGGATCCCATCGGCCTGTGGCTCTGCTCACAAGAGGACTCCACCGAGGGAACTCATACTCTGATGGCCCAAAGCTGGAATCATCTGGAATCACTACATTGGACTGGCCTGCCTGTCTTGAATATCGCATATCCAGGTACATGGGTCTTGCTTTCACTCTGGGAGAGACAGGGCTACTACTAGGACTAGATCGATTCATAAATGAAATACTTTGATATCCATGAATCGTGGCAGGTTGGTGGTCATACTCCTCACGAGATGCAGGAAGCTTCATACTGGAATAAGGGCGTTCATTTCTGAACTGTCCACTCCTGCCCAGTATATCAGGTGAAAGGCCAAATCGAGATGAAGTTGATGCTGCTGCATTAGTGTGTGCGCGCAGATATGCATCCATTCGGCCCAGCTGGTCAGAGAAAGTCTGTGTTTGCCAGGATTTCTTGGGCTGCCTGGAAGCAAATGACTGCAGGTCACCCCTTTCATTCCCATTCTGCTGTCTCTGTTTCGCCGCTGTACCATGCTTGGTGCTCGGTGGCCCTACTGGCTGCCCATGGAAGTCGAAAATATTGCCCCAAAATTCATCGAGGATTGCAGCAAATTGCCGCCGAGCTGCTCGGCCCAACCCTGAAAGTCTGGATAGACTACCACTGCCACTTCCGCCCCCACTACCTTCACTGGTGTCACTTCGGCCTCCAACACTTCGTCCTGACCCAGGGCCTTCATATACCAGGGAGGTGAGACTTCCACTACGGCCAGGCAGGACCACGTCTTCAGGCCCTACATTCTCCCAGGCATCTGCTTCCTCGTGTGTGTCTAGCAAGTCCAAATCTGCATCAAGGCCTACCTCTGCATCCACCTCTGCCTCGGAGTGTTTCAATGTTGAAGAATCGATGTCACCCTCCTTCAAGTCACGCATCAAGCTCTCACTTTTACTGCCCGCACTCCCCAGCATAGACCCTGCTGGAGACTGTGCAAGAGGTGATGGGCCTGGAGTTGAAGTTGAGCTCGGAGACGAAAGCGACTCCTCAAGAAAACAGTCATCACAGCTGACCACAGGCGGTCGCTTCAATACTTCTGCTTCAGGATCTGCCTCCACACTTAAATTGGACGCAGACTTTGATGGCACAGCATAACCAAGCAATCCCTGAATAGATTCACCTAGGCCCCTCGACAGTGAGCCTTCTTGAGAAGAGGCTAGACAATTGCTGGAAGGCAAATCAACACTCTTTTCATGGTGTTTCTGTTCATGTTCAGCACAAGGAGGATGATCCTGTGCTGCATTTATGTCACTACCAATTACCCCCTCCTGTTTTGAAACAGTTTCTCCTTGCATCATTTCATATTCCTCGATCCACAATTGCCTCCGCAGCTCTTGACTCTCAACTCGCAATGGGGTTATAATCATCCAGACCAGGAAACCCACTGACATAAATACTGCAACTAGCATGGTAGAAAACAAGGCTGCTTGTCCTGTCTCTGCCCATGTCAGCGACCACCACTCTAGGTTTGCTACTGTCTCCCAGCTTGCAAAATTTACCCACTCATCACTTTCTCCGAAAAGCATGTCGGAGACAAGCCATATGTCCAGAAAGAAAACTATACCTACTGCGATCCAAGCTAAAGATTTTACAGCAGCAGAATTTTTGTGGGCGCCCATATGGGCACCAGATGAGGTTACCTTAATGAGGGGGACTACAGTAAAAGGAAGCTGCAGGGCAAGAAAGACCTGCGAAAAAATCAGTAATTGATATGTCCCTTGACTGCCAGTCCTCCAGACACACACAGCTGCAGGAATAATAGCTGTAAGCCGTATACAGAATCGATGCACCCACCCATGCATTTTGGCCTGAAGAAACCCCTCCAGAGCTACCTGCCCTGCTACAGTTCCTGTGAATGCTGAGAGCTGGCCCGCACATACCAAAGCTAAGCCAAAGACTGCTGGTGCCATAGCATTGTCCAATATCTGCAGACCCACACCAAGTGTTCATATTCCATAATCATCTTCATCGACACAGCAGGGCTTTCTGATAGACACCAAAAGACACAAATACAAAGTTCAGCAATCAAGCCAGAACTAGTCAACTACAGCCTGTACATGTCCCTTACATGTTCCATGAGTGCATGGGCATCTTGAAGAGTAAGAACCACAAGCCCAGCGTTGTGGAAAGTGGTGGCAGCCACCATGAGAACCACCAAGTTGACAATAAGAGCTGCACCAAATGCGACTGCAATATCTACAAAATTGTACCTACAAAGAACATCAAACGACCCCCTCCACCTCTCCCGTTGACCCTGCAGTGTGTGAATCGCACAGGCAAGTTAGAGTGGCTTCCAACCTTGAAGCACACGACCCTGTGCAAACTTGGCACCATGGCCGGAAGGCACATCTTGCAAGCTAAATTACCTGAAGAAGAGAGGAATGCAGATACAAGTTGTGGGGCATGATATTCGCGCCAAACAGACTGACTACAGTGTACAGGCTCTCCCGCCTCAGCCTGGGTACCATCCCGGACACGACAGCAGCCATCGGAGGATTGCTCAGCAGGATATGCAGAACAAAGCAAAGGAGCACGAGTCCAATAACACACACCGACGCCATCTCCGCCTTCCGAACACCCTGCAAGACGAGAACGCTACAAGCTCAGCAAACGTACGGGCATTCATGTTCCACGTACTTTAGCACCTACAGGAAAAGGCAAAAACAAGGCCTTCATACCAGTAAGGGCAGAATCAACAGGTACAGAATTGCATCCGCTGCCATAAGGAATATACTGGAAAGCATCGGAAAATGCAGGAGAAGGTCCAAGCCGATAGCAGTCCCCAACACCTGAACACAAAAACATCACAATTCAGTCCACCAACCCATACCCACAGAACATACCCTCCCATTCACATTCCCGAGCAGGACATCACCATAGTCAAGTCTTGAGCTACGACGGACATTTCGCACAGAATCCACATAAACAGGGACGTTGCTTTCGGGTACTCCTCCCTGCAAATCTGCACTCGGAAGCACGCCAATGTCAGTAAAACCCCACTGCACCCGGGCGTACATGCATGCATGCCGAACGCTGGGAGCAATCAGACCCTGCTGCCCACCTGAGCCAGGTGCTTCCCCGTCACCAACCCTAACCGGGCTGCCAAAGTCTGCAGAAACAGCGCCATGACGTTGGCCAACACCACCACCCACACCAGCTCGTACCCGAACCGTGATCCCCCCTCGATGGCCGTTGCCCAGTTCCCGGGATCCATGTACCCCACCGAGACCAGAAATGCTGGCCCCAGAAACGGCACAAACGTGGCCACGGCTGCCTGGGCCCTGCCCATGGCCAGGCCCATGCCCCCGAGTCTCAAAACGCCAACGACTTGCGTCACGCCCGGCGCTCCATCCTCCTACCCTGTTGCACACACACACTCTCCTGCTCCTGCTCCTGCTCCTGCTGGGCTCGCCTCGCCTCTGCCCGTCTCTTGCTGCAGTCACGATCCGATTTAACCCACATTGTGGACCCAAATTCCGCAACCAGGCGCTCTAGGATTTCCCGTCGGACTTCTCCGCCATCAGCAGCTGCCGCTGACTCGTGTTTCGGCGCCCGCGCGTGTCCGTGCAAGTCCGATTACGATCCCCCCCGGCCCCCCACAGTTCGGGCTTCACTCCCACATGCAGCACTTGCGAGCAGTGTATCTCCCATGTATCTTTGCATGTGAGAGGGTTCGAACCCCGGACTCTGGCTCGAACCCGCGGCCCGGGTTCGAACCCGGGACCTGTGTTCCAACCATGTTCTCGAAGTACCCTAAGCACAAACATGACAACGCAGCATCGTTTTAACCCACCATGGTTTATATGGATCCAGCCTTGCCATGCTGCATGTCCCTTTGCCGGGAGCCGCCGACGCTGGAGGCGGCATGGTGAATAAGAAGCGGGAGCGGCATCATGCCGCCGTGGCCACGTCGCCGGGAGACTACATCCATTTCAAGGCCATCGTCCCGCTACGCCACATCTCGGTGGGCACAGCTCGGCCTGTTTTCGTGGGCTTATTTTTTCCAGCTCAATTTTGGTGCATGCATGAATTTACAAGTGGTCTGCATCATGCAGATTGGGACTAAGCAGTGGCGGTACTATGATTTCGGGCCCAAGACTGTCCCCCCGCTGGTTTGCCTGTCCGGCATAGCCGGCACAGCTGACGTGTTTTACAAGCAGATTTTGTCTCTTTCTTCCAAGGTGAGTTTTGTAGGTGGTGGTCCTGGGTGGAGTCTGTTGTGGATTTGTGTAGGGAGCTCTGCCAAGATGGGAAAGTGCATTCTGACTGCGGATCTGTACTCAGGGTTATCGGCTGATCGCTGCAGATGCACCACCGGTTTGGAGCCACCAGGAGTGGGTTACTTCGTTTGAGAAGTTTCTGGACGTTCTTGGAGTGCATCATGTAAGTTGGGGGGTTTTGGTGACTTGGGAGTTGGGAAGGTATGTGATGCTGGAGTCATGTGTTGACGGATGTCCTGTTTTTTTTGCAGGTGCATCTCTATGGTACCTCGCTGGGTGGCCTTTTAGTTCAGCTGTTTACACAGTTTCGTCCTCGACGTGTGAAGTCGCTGCTGCTGTCCAACACGTTTTTGGATACTCAGACTTATCATGATGCCATGACATGGCACTCGCTGTGAGTAACTGCCTGCTTGGAGCCGGTAGCTCCTTGGCTGTTTGTGTGAGGTGGTATCACTCATGGTAAGGCTCTTTTATTTTCGCTGCAGCATAAATTGGACTCCTGAATTTCTTCTCAAGCGATATATTCTGACGGAAATCCAAGATGGTATTCATGATCTTCTTACTGCGGATGCTATTGACTTCGTGGTCAGCCAGGTTGGTGGAGCACGTTTTGTCTTTTTTGTGTTTCGGGTTTGGTGCTTGTCGAAGTGAGCGAAGGATGTTAGCGCCCCGTTTTCCTTGGTGGGGAACGTTGCAGTGTGGTTAACGATGAGATGAGCTCCTTAGTTGCATGGGTGCAGCCTCAAGTTTCTTTTCTGACTTATCTTCATCTTTGAGTTGTGCAGCTTGATAATTTGACCCGGGAAGAACTAGCTTCAAGACTCACTCTGAATTCACAACCCATTTCGATTGGACAACTTTCACTGCCAGACTCAACCATCACCATAATGGATGTGAGTTAGTTGAGCTTCGTCCCGTCCATGGATGCGGGCATGTTTGGAGAATGGAAATTGATTAGGGGACAGATGTGCTTGTTTCGTATGTCCAGGCACTGGTGACGGAACACTATGGACGCATGATGGCATTTGAATCTCCAGCTGGTGTTTGTCGTTCTGCAGACAAATGACTACTGTGCTGTACCTCAGCTGTTGAAAGACCAAGTCCTTGCCCGATATCCTGGAGCCAGACGTGCGCACCTTAAGAATGGTGGAGATTTTCCTTTTCTGTCAAGACCAGATGAAGTTAATCTCCATGTCAAGGTCTGTACTTTCCGCTGGAGCAATTAGAATAATGGTCCCTCGGTTGACAGGACGGCATTTGTGGTGACGCGGTTATTCGGTCTTAACAGCTGCACTTGAAGCGTGTTGGAGTTGAAGGCACTGAGTTAATGGAGGCAGAAGAAGCACTCTCAAGAGATGATCAAATTGGTGATTCAGGAGGAGGTGAAGATTCCCATATGCAGCACGAGGATCAGGCTTCAAGCAGGAATGGAGGTTTGACATCAAGAGACCCAGATGACCCTTTAGCCGGCAGCGGAGGAATTTCCCTTGCTCGAGACGTCTCATCATCAGAAGGTGAAATTCAGCACGGTAAGCCTACATCGAATCTCCTGGCTAGTGGGAATCCGGACAAGCAGTCCAGATCATTACAGTGAAGCTTTTGGTGCCTGCTCTCTTCTAGAAAACGACAGGCGAAGTCGCTCCCACCCAAGTTTTCTGGACGAATACAACGGTTTTGGAGACTTCAGCAATGTGTAGCCGCCGTTGCTTTAGTAGGTGTGGTCTCACATTTCTCTTACTTTTGTACATCCTCGCAGTTCGTATTGTAGAACTCCAAAGTTGTGTTGAGAACGCCATCATCTTCTGGCCGTCTAGTATGCTGGGTGACCTCAGGTAGAGCGTTCAATATCAAACTCCCATCCTGCATCTTGAGCTTGGAGTTGGGTGAGTTGGGCAGTTTTGGAGTGGTCCTTTTTCGCTTTGATGGACAACTCAATGTATACTTTGTATATCTAAGTTTTTCCACTGCTGTTGCCGAAGTCGGCTTAGTCGGGAGATGGAAGAGAGCTTCAGCAGATGGACGATGTAAAATAAAGAGGAGTCGTTTTCTTATCGGATATTCGAGGAGCGCGCACTGAGCAAATCCATAAGCAACCTTCCTTTACTGGGTGACGTGATTATATACCTGAGTAGTATGGCCATCATAGCATCTAGAATATCACATGTTTGAATGTGCATCCGGGCGATTTCCAGGATGGCTCAAGGAAGTAGAGAGTGGAGCTTCCTGACCTGCGGTCGGGTATCTAACCCGAGTTCGGTGAGACGCAAATGTATCTGTATCTGGCCCTGTGGGTCTTCACTACATGCTCTGCAGGTAACGGATTCAAGTCCGTCGATTCGGAAGCCATGGTGGCCGTCGAGAGAGTGGCAGATGTGCCCACCATCGAAGAGAGGCTGAAGAAGTTCAACTTGGACCCGAGCTTCGTGGTGGAACCGGAGCATCGTCCAGAACTGCGACCCAATTCGGAAAAGGAGAAGGACAACATACCGGTAATTGATCTGAGTCCTCTGTGGGGCGCTTTGCAGAAATCCGTCGGAGACGCAGGATTTTCCGCAGCTGCAGCAAAGGACCCCGCCTTCGGAGACCTGGTTGCGGAGGTGGGGCGGGCCTGCGAGGAGTGGGGCTTCTTTCAGGTTGTGAACCACGGTGTCCCGCTTTCCCTGCTGGACGAGCTGCAGGAGGTGGCCCGCCAGTTCTTCAGCCTCCCCCTGGCAGAGAAGCGGCAGGTCCGGCGCACCTTGGAACGCCCCCTAGGCTACTACGACTCAGAGCTCACCAAGAACAAGCGCGACTGGAAGGAGGTCTTCGACTACTCCTGCAGCAGGAGCGTGGAGATTCCTGTGGGGCTGGAGGGGGACAGGGTGTCGGAGCAGATCATTGTGGTGGAGAACCAGTGGCCGGCCAATCCCCCCCGCCTGAGAGAGGCTTGCGAGAAATGGAGCAGGGCTGTGGAGAGCCTGGCTTCTGACCTGGTGGGTGTCATCTCTCTCAGTCTGGGCCTACCCTTCTCGCAATTCCACCGCTTCTTCGACAAGGACACCAGCGCCATCCGGTTGAACTACTACCCCAAGTGCCCAGTCCCGGACCTGGCGCTGGGCGTGAGCAGGCACAAGGATCCCGGCGCTCTCACTGTGCTGGTGCAGGACGAGGTTGGCGGGCTCCAGGTCCGGCGCAGCGACGGGGGGTGGATCTCCGTCCAGCCCCGCCGAGACGCCTTTGTCATTAATGTCGGTGACTTGTTTCAGGTAGACTAACACTCTTCCCCAGCTGCATGAAAGCTTTAGCCTGTATATTAGAAGAGATTTTTTTCTTCATGCTTTGGATGCAACGCTGCAGGTGTGGAGCAATGATCGTTACCGTTCTGTGGAGCACCGAGTTGTAGTGAATGAGAATCGCGACAGGTTCTCCTTCCCGCTCTTCTTCAACCCGTCCGTGCGAACAGAGGTGTCCCCGGTGCCGGAGCTGCTCGACGCCGAACACCCGCCAAAGTACCGCACTTTCAATTGGGGTTTCTTCCTCCTTTCCAGAAACAATGGCAATTACGAGCAGCTGGGAGAAGACATCCAAATTCATCACTTCGCCGTGGATGCAGCACAGAAGCCTGAGTGATCACTTCCTTCGTGTGCGCGCTGCTTCCCCTTATGGATTGAGGGCCTTTGTACTCTAAAGCAGACTCCCCGTGACGAGCCATAATACTTGTATATAAACTCATTTTACACTCTCATGAGACAAAGACGCCCTGCCACAGCTCACAATCTTTTCTTTTAGAGCAACTGGGGAAGGACAATGGATCCCTGCTTAGAGAGGCGAACTTTCATGTTTCCTGAAAAGAATAATAGCCTTCTGAAATGATATTACATGCCTACGCAGCGTTCATTGGCACGGGAATGTGATACACTAAGATTACAGGCGAAGAATAGTTCGAAGAGTGTCTGATAAGTTCTCTATGATCTGTTGCTCTTGAGCCGCTTGTGCGCCCTTGAGAGGCATTTCCTCATAACACCTGTAGGTTCACGTTGAGAATCAGCCAACATGACTCCCTGTGAAAAACATCAAGTTCTCAAGACAAGTCTGGGAAATCTCACATGTTGTGATAAGCTAATGCTCGTGCGAGATTGGGCAAAGTCGTGCTAGTCGCCAGACGTTGGTATACACCTGGAGGCAGTGGTGCCTGCGGATAAGGAGAGAATGTTGAACAGCTGATGCCATCGTGAACTTGAAGCCAACGACTCCAGAACTCTAGATATAATTTTGACCAACGCAAGCTTACCTCAGTGTTGGTCACCTTCCGACCCTTTCGAAGTTGAGCATCAGCAAAGCTCACGCCGTTACACAGCTCTTGAATCGCTTCCAAAGCTATACCTCCACTTTGATCGGGTCGGCCATCACCAGAACTATCTGACAGCAGGGCTATTGGAGAGATGTCTGTTGCTTTGAGGAATGGAATAGGAACAATATTGCCCGCTGCATACACAGAAATCAACTGCATCCACATAGACTGATTTCAGTGAAAGCCCAATCCGAGGAAAATCAGATAAACAAGAAAGATTTTCAGATGTGATCTAGAAGCCAGGGCACCTTATCTTGTAGAGAGAATCCTTGTCGAACCAAGGCTGAACTGCCATGTGGGGTGCTGACTGTAGTGCCAGTCCCCAACGTACTTCCTTTCTCCCCAAGCCTGAATGTATCAAGAAGGGGGGAAGGTAAATCGGAACCAGAGGTAGAGGATGTAGACACTTGAGCCAATTCTACTCGCAGGCTTCTGCCTGGCTTGGCTGGTGTGACACTCTGACCCAAGAAGTTTTCACCCCTACAAAAAAAAAGGGCATCACCAAGTTAGCAAAAAACGGCAGGGGTGCAGCTCCAAAGGGAAATACCATCGACTCTCCTTATTCAACATATCATACCTCTCCTCCAGGTTGTTTTGAATGACCACCGTTCCTGATAATACAGTTGCATCCACTCGCTGCAGAGTACCAGTCTTATGCACAACGGTTGTTCCAAAATCAACATCTGGAAAGGAAACATCAATTCCTTGCATCAACAACCTCTGCTCATGTTTGACGCCCTTGGACCAAGAATACAAGACGAAATCCAAAAACTCTTCCTGCCAGAACTTGCCGTCACCTTCTTCTGACTGTGTTTGACGAGCTGTGGCATCTGGGGCATCTGGTGTGGATGACTTCATCAGAGTATCTGCACCAGGCCTCACAAGTACAGTGCCCCCTAAGGTCTCGTTCATCTTCACTGTCTGGCCTTTCTCCCATGACCATTGCTGCAGTCCACAGACGGCTACCAGGCTTAGGAGGAAGCAACACTCAGCATGGAACGCAAACAAAAAAGCTTTAGGATAACAAGTGGACAGACATGAATTGACAAACCCCTGTCACAAGGTACTCAAAGAACAGCAACTCACCCCACCACCTGATGACACAGTCCCTTGCTTTTTCTCCAAAGCAGCTTCACGAGCAATCATCTCAGTTCTAATGATCCGTGCCTTATCAATTCTTGGAAGCATTGCCGCAGCATTGACCTTGCATTTTTCGATGAATTTGTGCTACACAGCATATTTCACAAGTCGGTAAGAATGTGCCTGACAACAAAGCACCAGTGCTGGCGATGTGAGCATCTGGACAGATCCACTACCTGCAGCATTTCAGTGGCTGTTGGTCGCAACCGAGGCTCCTTCGAAAGACATTTAGCTACAAAATCATGAAAGACTAGGGACCTAAAACACACAAGCAATCTCAGTTTAAACATGAAAAGCTGCAAAGCAAATAGCAGATGAACGCAATCGATGACAGCGTACCACTTTTCCTTATCCTCGAGCATTGGGGCAGGTTCGCTTGAAATCATAAACAGTACCTGAGGTTACACAGGCAGAATTTCAGTCTGTGAGAGTTTGTTTATTTGAAAACACAGCTCCAAATAAGTTCACAAGCAGCAATCACCAACTTACTCACTCTCATTGGATGAACATTTGACCGTGGAGGAAGCCCCTGAACAATAACCGAACACATAAGCATGTTATGAAGGACACATCGTGACATGATGAACCCTATGAGTGCTGTCTTTCGCAAATTGAAAACAAGTTACGATTTTCTCACCTCGGCCATCTCAATTGCTGAAACACCGAGTGCCCATACATCAACCTAAGACATGATTCCAAAGCAGAAACAACTATTACCCAACATTGCCCAGCTCTATGCTTAATAGCACAGCTCGCAGAATCAGACATACCTTTCCATCATACCGGCTCTCTTGAATAACCTCAGGTGCCATCCAATGGGGAGTGCCAATAAACTACATGATCCAAGGACAACTGTAAGCTCTGGAACTAGGGGGTGCCTTACAGTCTCTGTCCTACTACATCAGTTTGGGCATAATCAGTGCAGTCAAGACACAAAGCAAGCAGAAAAATTTGCCAACAGACCCCAGCAGAGCAGGAAAGAAACCAAGAGTGTTGTGGTACAAACCGTGTTGCGTTTTGACATTGTTCTTGTCAACTGTGCAGCTACACCAAAGTCGCCTGGCAACCACCAAAGGATTGACAGAGGCACATGATCAATCATCCTACCAAGACGCCATCCATAGCAGATGAACCATCAAACACAGTATGGTAACAACCTATGTTTTTTGCTGTGTAGAGGCTTGAGAACACATTCGAAAACATGACAAACATGATTGAAGGTGAACGTACCAAGCTTCACCTCTCCCTGTTCTGTGAGCAAGATATTTCCCCCTTTAATGTCTCTGTGAACCTTGAAAATGGAATGCAGATAGGCTAGACCCTAACAGAACGCAAATTGCTCATGTCAAACGGGTCCCAAGCAGCTGCAAGCCTCAACACCTCCATCCAATTTGCGGAAAATCGGGTGCGATCACCTTGAGGGCCTCCCGACAAATGTAGGCAATCTGCTGCTCTTCCAAGGCTTCATCCGTTATGCTCATGAGATCTGCAACACTGCCCCCTCCACAGTACTCCATGACTATCTGCACGACTAAGCTGTCAGTTGCAAATTAGAATTGCGCTGACCACCACACGGTAACCAAAACAAGTGTCATCCAGCTGCCCATACCCATAGATAATCCTCCCCCTGGTAGCTTCCCAGGTACCGGACCACATTCGGATGGTTGCATTGTTGCAACATCTCAATTTCACCCCGGATCTCCTCATATCCCTCTTCCTGCACATCCACGCACCACAGTCAAAGCCTACTCCTTACCCCCCGTTCTCCAAACACAGAACGACCCTCCCAACAACTCACCCCCTCACTCAAGGATATGACTTTGATCGCCACGAGCTCAGACGTCCTCAAATCCCTGGCCTTGTACACAGCTCCATACGAACCCTTCCCTAGCTCGTTCAGAAGCTCATATTTCAACGACGGATCTTCCCTGGTGACATTGTCGTTAGTAGCCCCGCTCCGCCTCCTTATGTCTTTCGAATGATCGTTCTCCATCTCATCTACATGCTCCTCTACGCTGGACCTTTGCATCAGTCTTTCAGCAGCTCATTCTCATCTCCCCGAAATCGGAACACCAAACCTGCCATACCCGAAACTTTATTTAGGGTTCAGATCCAAAAATGTCTTAGAAATGATCATTCTCCATCTCATCTACATGTTCCTCTCCATCTTCGCACCAGTCTTTCAGCATCTCATCTCCGAGCATTTCTTTCACCAAGCTGCCGTACCACAATCTTTCCACGTGTAGCCCTAGCTTTGATCACTTCTCATCCATCTGTGACAGCTCGGGTACAGCATCCCCCACGATACAGATCCACACGCCACGGTATGCGCCGGGATTGTGCTGTGGGAGACAGAGATGCAGAATATTCTGCCAGAAGGGGCCCTTCCTTTCCGTTGTGACGGGATTCAAAAACAAAACGGGGTTCGAAATGGAGGGAAGCCCGATTTAGGCCGGATGGCCGCGGCCTAGGGAGGCGAGCCTTCCACACTTCCCTAGTCCCGGCTCCCGCCCTCTGCGAGCGATCATGGCAGAACAGCCATTGCACGAGGACATGCATCCGGGATTTTTGCAGTGCTGGAGTCGTTGCCGCGTTTGAACGCGGCCCCCGTTGGCATTCAAACGGGCCCAGAGCCGCCTGTTACGGTGCGGCGCATTTAATGCGCACAGCCTCACGTTCTCGCCACTCCCTCTCCACAGTATCTCACTACGCTTTCACATTTCACGTTTGCCGCGGACATATTCGGTCAAGATAAAAGAACCAAGATAGTGGTATGTGAGATATCCTGGTCCCCCGAACCTCCTTCTGCCAGGCGTCCACGAGGTAATATTTTATAAATAATACTTATTAAGTTTTTTTATGATTGTTATCGTACTGGTTTATCATGTACATATTGGATACGAGGGGTCCTTTTTTATAGTATGTGGGTTCTTGATGAGATAAATTTTAGATAAATATATTGAAGCATATTTTCTCTCTCCATGACAGATTATCTATGGAAGCATCATTTCTCTTTCTATGGAAGATCAAGTTACGTAGACATGTAGTTGAGAGCGAGTTGAGACCAGTGTAATCAAGTGAATTCAGAATTTAAATTTGTACAATTTGATTGGTTATTGTGCTAATTTTGTCTCTTGTTTAATCACTTATGCGATTGTAAATACTATCCTACACTTTTTTGAATTCAGAATTTAAATTTGTACAATTTGATTGGTTATTGTGCTAATTTTGTCTCTTGTTTAATCACTTATGCGATTGTAAATACTATCCTACACTTTTTTGTTTGCGAATCACATATGTTGTATTGGTAGGATATTCTCTTTGTTCGTGAGCTGGATATGTTGCTTAATATTGTCTATACATTATTAACAATTGTGTTTGATAACTCACATTTTGATTTATACTATAAGCATCAAATCACATATTTTATTCGTTTGTACGGAAAAGGTTTAGAGTATATCTTTATGACATAACCGTAAATTATATGAATATGCTTTAAACCTTTTAAAAAGGTCTATGAGGATTCTCTCGGAAAGAGTGTGGATAAAACTGAAAGCCATATTTGATTCTAATTTTGAAATATGACTTTTGGAAGTCAAATGAACATCAGGTTCCTGATATTTAATATTTTAGATTTCCTTTCCGTCTAAAAGTATGAGAGCCATGTTATGGACGAATGCATTGTTCCTTTTATTGTTGTGTTTCAACCTGAGATTTAACATATTGGTTTTCCTTTCCCTCTAAAAGTATGGAAGTCATGTTTTGGACGAATGCATGGTTCCTTCTATTGTTGTGTTTCAACCTTTGCGATGCTGAATATCGGCTAAAGGAAGGTGACACCTTACAAGCTGGAAATTCACTTTCCTCAATCTCAATTGGCACTTACCTCACATTAAATGAAGAAGATTGTAATCTTTATTTGTATGTGGATAATGTGATAACATGGTCATCGAATAGCAATGTCAACTACCCAAGCGCAGATTGTCAATTAACATTATATCCCGATGGAGATTTAGTGATCAATAGTGCCAGCAACAAGCTCCAGGTTTGGTGGCACTCTAAAAGTCAATATGGCGGAATATCACACAGTTTTTATGTTCTTTTTGTCTCTGCACGCGAGATGGTGGCAAAAATTGTAAGACTAGAAGACGAAACGAAAAAATTGCTCCAAGTTATATGGACTACTTCATTAGATCTCTCTTAAGAAAAGACTCAAAAGTTGAGCTTGAGACAATGTATGTACATATATACTGTGGTTGGTGTGCAACCCCACTAGGATATAGTAAGATATGGAACTCAATAAACATATGCTAGTTCTAAAGTGTAGTACATATGAGATGTATTTATAAGTTTATTGTAATTTTTAAGATCACTCTCAAAATGAGTTGACTAGAGTTTGTTGAAAATTATCTATGTCTTTTTGGAAGCATCATATTGCATTGGTTTGGCGTACTAGACATAGTCCACCTTGTGCCATTCAAGATGTAGTCCTACTTGATATGTGAGCTTCTATGGGAAGTGTCTTTGCTAGACTTGCTTGACCTCTTTGGGGAATTTTATTTTGGTATTGGGTTCATAGCTGAACCCAAAGACCTGTCAAGGAAAGACTCCCATTTCATGTGATGAGTTGAATTGGGAAAATATGAAATGATAAAATAAAAAGAAGATACACCTCACTAGAGCTCCCCTTGTGGCCAACGTTTGTTGGCTTGGAATGAATCACCTTTGGCCACCGCTTGTTGCCTTTGGATGAAGAGCTTTCCGGTATCAAAGTGTGGAGAAGTTTTACAAAGTCCTCAAGGAAAAGATGAAGAGTGAAAAGGGGACAATAAAGGAGGCAAGTATGAAAAGCAATGTGCTATCCACATGGAAAAGTGCGAAGAAGCAAAAGCATGGTAGTGTAGGGACTCAGATAGCAGACCATGATTGAAGGCAGAAGCTTGTGGCATAGCATTAAAGGGGGGAGAAAGCTGTTACGAAGCAGAGGTGGAGAGAGGAAGTACTTGCAGCTGGGCGATTGGGAATCGTGGCTCCTATGACTTGCAGGTGGGTTACCTAACCGGCGAGCGCAGAATAATGGGGAAAAAGCAGGGGTAATAGAAAAATGGTAGAAATCCCTAAAACCTGAATCTGCACGTGAAGCGTGGAACAGTGGAGTTACAACGGCAAATTGATTGAAATCCAAGTGCCGAGCTGAGTACGCTGGAATCGCATTTGCCAACATGCCGGGTGCCGTCGACAAGGACGTGAAGCAGAGCAGAGAGGCAGCAGCAGTTGCTTTACAGCTTTTCCGGAGCATCGGCTTGGACGAGCGCACTGCCCACACCGCCATTGCCAATTCCAAGCTCTCGGCCCAGCTCCGGCAGGTGATTAGCGAGGTGGGTGTGCTCCGCTCCGCCCCGCATTGCTCCGCTGCTGCTGCCAAGCTTCCTGGCCCCGGCAATGCGCCACCCGAGGCCGCCCCCCATGGTGCCTGATGCGTGACACGTGTTGGGCGCTTCGGTGCAGGCAGGAGTGGGAGATGGGTGCGACGGGGCTGTGGGAAATCTGCTGTTTGCGGTACGGCTGACGCCATTCCGGGTGCTGTGAAGGAGGAGGTTGTGAGGTGGAGTGGAGTGGAGTGGAGTGGAGTGGCTGAGCTGAGCTGAGCTTGGGGCCCGGGTGTGGCAGGTGGCGACCCAGTATCCTGTGAACGCGCTGCGGCACCGAGGGGCGTTGCTGGAGTATGTCACAAGCTATAAGGTGTGGTGGGTGCTTCGCGAACCCTTGCGGGTGGGAGAAGAGGGAATTTGGGTTGGAATTCCGGGGCCTGATGCGTTGTGGGTGCAGATAAGGAGCGTCTCGCAGCTGGAAGGCGCTTTTGGGTACTTGGCGTCTGTGGGGTCGGGGGCGTTGGATTATAGGGAGCTGGAGAAGAGGAGCGGTTTAGGTGAGTGAAGGGAGGTGTTGGGTTGTGCAGCGCGCGTGGTGGGTCGTGTTGGGTTGGTTGTAACGGGTGTGGGTGGGGAATGTGAATTCAGGCGTGGACGGGTCTGCTGACCGCATCAGGTTGGCTGTGGAGGAGGTGGTGAGAGTGAACAAGAAGCAGCTTCTGGTTGAGCCTTATCGGATAGATGGTGGGTCTTTGCTCAGCTCAGTCTGTGACGTTCAGTGATTTGCTTCCTTGTGAGTGAAGGATTGAGGAGGATTTGTATGCTGGATGGTAGTGGGTTAGTACACTTGCATTGAATGCGGTGTCTCTTGGCCCTGTTTCAGTGGGTGCCTTGCTTGGTCAAGCTCGGGAGCAAGTGCCATGGGCTGATGTGAAGCATTTGAAGGTACCACCATGGGGTCCAGGAATGTCGGGATCACACATTCTGCTCGGATGTGTGGATGTTGGTTTTTGGGTCTTGTGCTGCCCCCATTCATGTCTCCTGGTTTCGTTCTCCAGGCAGAGATGGATTTTCAGCTCAAAAGAGTGCTCGGGGAAAGCACTGCTCTGGACGAGGAGGAGAGGTCATTCACCAAGAAGAAGGAAAAACTAAAAGTTGAGGTGCGTTGTGGCTGCGAGAGTCTGGATGGAAGAGCTTCTTCATATTGAGCTGGCTCTTCTTGTGTTGATGCGCTTGTAAGACAACTTCGTAAGGTTCGTTCCGTGCCTTGCTGTCGTGCAGGAGCCGACCAAAGCTGCACAAGCTGTCTCAGCTCCTGAGCCAGAAGAGACTAACCGGTATGCTGGATATCTCTGAGAATCTGCAGTGAAGCTTGTGATTTTTCAGTCTGTCAGGTTCAGGACCGGAAACTCTTGTTTGCTAAGGCTCTCTTCCCTCTTTGCTGCAGCCGAGGGAGGGAGCTTGGGGAGAGTGGGAGGGGGGCGGTACCTAGCATGCGTGGGTCCAAGGAAGGTTCCGTCGTGAGCTCGCAAGCCAATCCCAAGGGCCTGATCAACGGCTTGCAAAGTCCAGGCAGTCCCTTGGATTCACAGATGATGCTTCTCGGAGTGGACAAGAAGAAGTCCAAGAAGTTTCTAACCATCGTCAGGTCCATCTTCCACGTTTCCATGCCTTCCTTCCCCTGCAAGTGGCTAGCCCTGCCTCCGGGCCCCTCGGACTCCCCTTCCCTGGGCAGTCGCATCACGGGTACTCTATTCGGCTTTAGGAAAGGCCATGTGCATTTCGTGGTGCAGGAAGATCCCAAATCCCAACCTGTCCTACTGCTGGAGCTCGCCACACCCACCAGCTCCCTTGTCAAGGAGATGGCCTCGGGGCTGGTCAGGATTGCGTTGGAATGCGAGAGGACTCCCAACAGGGGAAGGTTGTTTCAGGAACCCATGTGGACTATGTACTGCAACGGAAGGAAGACAGGGTATGCCATCAGACGGGTATGCTCGGAATCAGACCTCCATATTCTGACTCTGGTCCAAGCTGTGTCGATGGGTGCGGGCGTGCTCCCCATAGACGACGATGGCCCGAATGGCGAGCTCATGTACATGAGAGCTCGGTTCGAGAGGGTTGTGGGTTCCCGGGATTCTGAGGCTTTCTACATGATGAACCCTGATGGCACTGGTGGGCCAGAGCTCAGCATCTTCTTGTTGAGAATATAGACGACTTGGCCAGACCGAACGGTGGCCACCACATTTCACCATAGCTGATCATCACTAACCGCAGTCTTGTTGCCACACACATCCACCAGATGCTTTTGACCAGACAACAGAGCCCAGCTCTCTCCACGACAGCGATGGAGCCAGCTGGTGGAGTCTGCAGGTTATTTGCTAGCTGGAGCACAAGTCTTGTAATGTACGTCGCAGGGAGAGGAGATGTGCCATATCGTGCTGAGCATTGCACTGATTTTTTTCAGAAGAGTGTCAATATGGCGTGTGGTTCATGTACCTCAAATGTGCGTGTTGAGGTACAAGGTTAGCAGACGTGTGGAGGAGGAATCTGTGTGTACAGACTAGAAGGGTGGTGGTGGCACATATGTGTTACACATCTGGAGATTGGCAAGAGACATACAATCCGATGGCACCACACCACAGCACGGAAGTTGGGTTGCGCAAATTGGATGCCATATCTGTCGAAGGATGATGGAAGATGTTTCTCCCCTCCACATTCACATTCCTTGGCGGGTAGCTGGGCATGGAGACTTCGGAAAACCATTCATTTGCAGAGAAGACATTGCTGTTCGCATGCAATATTCATGTGACATTCTGTTGGGCAGGCAAAGAGACATCCTTCACTTGCTTGCCAGCTTGCTTCCCCCACTCACTGACTGATCAGAGTGACTTATTATTATGCTGGTGCTCAGACTGGCAGTAGCACCTTTCTTTACGTCCTCTTGCTACCTCAGCAGGCACAGTAGCAGATAATGCTTGGCACAGGACTCAACAGCTTGTGAGAGTCCCGTTGTGGGAGACTTGATTCACGATGCATGCTGGCTTGCTGGCTGGCACACTAGAAATACCACACAGGCTGATTCAGTGCCTGTCTCATAAATGCCCACGTGTTGTCCGCTACACGACGGATCACATCTTGTGGGCACCACGGCCTCACGTTAGGTGGGCAGTAATGTGACACGATAGCCACAGTGTGCAATCAACTCTCTCTTTCCCCTCCTTGGACGTAAAGTGGAAATCGTCTTGCGCTTCTTGGGAATCTCCCGTGTTTGTCTCTTCGTCGACAACCGGTTTACTCGGTGCTTCGAAAGGAATCACCGACACAACACTCTCTTGTTCCTTACATCCTCGAGAGGAGTGTGGACGAAGGGCTGATTGGTGGAGGATTGGGTTCGAAAGGAGAGCGAACAAAGGCTTGATTGGTGGACAGTCGGTTGATGCATGCATGTTGAAGAAGAAGATTTAAGTGATACTTTCATAAAATTTCAATTTAGAAATAATTTTATTTTTCCTGGCATAGAATATACTTTAGAGCTTAATTTCATGTTTATTTGTTTGAAGGCCAAATGGAGGCGGACCAAGTGAGTGACATCCATACATGAGTTCATTGGAACTCTCCATTAAGCGTCCTTAGGATGGATGAGTACTCACATTGGGTGCAAATTCATCTCCCTTTCATAGCCCTTATGGGGCTACTTGTTATATATAAGATCATGCTTGTGGGACTGTCTTTTGTCTCCACACCGTGCCGGGCTGCTGGTTCTTAGTGCCTTACGGGGTTACTCTATATCTTATTCCTAGTTCAGGATTGCGATGTACACTTTGACATATCTACAGCGTCAAAGATATGTGCTCATGGGCCTTTCACAACGAAGAATCCAAAATGGAGTGCGCAGTCACCGTCGTAGGGCGTGGAGAGATAGGGAATGCCTATTTTTATTCATCTTTCACTTGTCTTTTGATTGATAAACTATGCCTTCACTCGCGGCTTACAGTGCCGTTTGTCAGTGCTGGACCCATAAACGTAAATGCTTAATATGTACAGGTTGGTAGCATTAGAACCTCGCAATTGAACCCGCAAGACCATTGCGTGTCTTGTGCACGTCGGGTTTTGATATTGAAACCTGTTCGACCCTTCGCAGATTTATTAGAGCCATCATAAATGGTGAACAGTGCTCTCTTAAAGCGCATTCCAATCGGGATTGCGCTTTCGTGATTGCGACATCGTAGTTATTCCTTATTTAGGTTGTTTAAGAAACATTTATAACGACGGCGAAGGCGCCTTCCCTTTTATTATCTTCGTTGTGAAAGGCCCTTCCGATGAGGTGCAAACCCGTCTGCCTTTCATGTCCCTTTACTTCGTAGGGCACTAAGAACTGGCGGCCCCGCACGCTACATAAACGAAGGCGGCCCCGCACGCATGATGTTATAATACTTTGACATATATATAAAATAAAATCTCGAATTATTGTAAAAACAAAATTGCAGGCAAACCACATTAAGCTTAAGCGTATGGGTTTATTGGAACTCCACAATTAAGCGTCCTTGGGTCCTATGAGTGCTTGAATGAGTGCCGTTCATTTATGAGCTTCATGGACTATGGGATTAGCTTTTGTAAATGTCATGCCCTCAGTCTCTGCAGTGCGCAGGGTTGCTAATTGTTAGTGCCCCTCAAGGGTTACTTGAGATCCAATTCAAATGCAGGACTTTGATGTATACTTGAAGTTCTATTAAGTCTTCAAATTCATAGTCATTTGGGCTAACCATGCTACTCTTGCTTGCTTCTGAAACTATGTGCAAGTACTAGTGTCTTACAAAACAAGCGGTTTCACTCACAAAAGAGGAGTGTGTGATGGAATTCTCTTGTGGGACCTGGCCGGTGAACATGTATGCAAAATGTGATGAACTTGACGATACACGCCAGTTTTTGATACCATGGCTGCAAAGACTATGGTGACATGGACAGCGTTGGTTGCCGGGAATGCCTTAGCAAGGTCTCGGATACAAGGCACTTGGCTTGTTGTGCATGGACAAATGGATGATCATGAGGAGGGTCTCATTTTGTGCTGACGAGTTCATATGTGCTGGCCTTCTCAAGGCCTGGGCAAACACCGATACCTTATCGAAGGGCACGCACCTACAATCGTAGATTGTGGAAAGAGGAGGAAGGACTGCAGGATGATGGTGTGGGGGGCAATGGTCTAGAGGACTGGCATGCACGCTGGGTTTTTGACACCTTGATCGCAAAGATGCGGTGACATGGATTGCCTTGGTATCTCGATAAATGATGAGTTAAAGTTTAAAAACTTAATAGCACCCATGTTTATACAATATTTTTTTAAATAATAACAACAATAAGCACCAAAGAGAGCCTAGGGATCGGCGGTAGGAGCCGGCCTCCTGGTTATTTGAGCCTCAATGAAGGCACGAACCTGAATTATGGAAATAAGAGTTATGCTTGGCAGGTCCCTCATACGACGCTCAAGCTGGCGCATACGATCCTCATGACCCCTAAGCTGTAATATGGTATCCTCAAGCTGGCGAATACGATCCTCATGATCCCTTTGCCGTAATATGGTATCCTCAACCTGGCGCATACGAACCTTAACCTGGCGCATACGCTCCTCAAGCCGGACCATACGAGCGTCAACCTGGCTATGAATCATACGTGCCTCGCGCCGGCGCATGCGATCCTCAAACCTGACCCTTCGATCCTCTGTCCACCTATTATTTATACGGACCTCAAGCCTTTGCATACGATGGCCAAGCTGGGTGATACCATCCCGAACCTGGCGTATTTGATCTGGCAAAACAGCCGGGGAGAGATTTCGCCCGCCGTTTTCTGTCATTTTAACGAACAATCCCGACGCCTTCTTCCACAAGGATGGCCCTGCGCCTGCGCCTGCGCACATGCATAATCACAATCACGACGCGGCTTATGCTTATGCACTCCTCAAAACCTAAACAACAAAAGACATGGACTGTAACCTTGGGAGCGGCCTGTCTTCACCTGTTTCACACACAGCGAAAATCTGCCTTGCTTTCCCTCTGTGGAGCATCAAGTACTTCAGAAATGCGCACCACCTCAGAAGATGGAAGGTTAATCGCATGGCATTCATGATCGGCAGTTCCTGGTAGAGCAGGCGCCCGTGCACAGAAAGCAAGAATATTTGTGGCCGTTCTGCTGCCGCGGAATTCATATGCTCACGTGAGCGTGAGCACATGGTTCCGGGAACAACAAACTGCGAGTCGCCAAACACTTGTAGGTGTGCAGATGCACAAGCTTCTGTAGGCACAAACTCGTGAACCGTTGGTGGAATCGTGATCTCAGATGCAATATCGTTGGACCATCTGGCCGACATGAGGGGCTAACGACGTCGTGTAGGTACTTTGCTTGGCTTTCTGAAGGCGAGTGCGAGCACGGGTGGGTTAGTAAACCCTAAACCCTAAATGGTCTTGCAGAACGACAGGCAGCTGCACTCACAGATTGTTGAAAGGGGACTGCTGGATGGCGTAGTGTTGGACAACTGATGTATGGAAAATGTGGTGAACTGGAAGATGCACGCCGGGGATTTGAAAGCTTAGCTACAAAGGATGGGAAGGGCTCGGCCATAAGGCGCTTATTCTGGATGGACGAGCCCCATTTTGGCTGACCATGTTACTTCTGCTTACCTTCTGAGAGAGGGCCTGTCCGGCAGCTGCACTCACAGATTGTGATCGAAAGGGGACTGCTGGATGGCATACTGGTAGGCACCGGCCCGGTGGACATGTATGCCAGATGTGGTGAACTGGAAGGTGCATGCTAGGTTTTGACAGCACGGCCACAAAGCCTGTGGTGACATGGACAACCCTGGCAAGGGGTCGGACACGATGCGCTTGTGTATGGACAGATGGAGGAGGAGGGCCTCATCCTAGCTGACGATTGATCTTGCATTTGTTGGCCTTCTCAAGGCGTGTTCAAGAACTGGTCAAGGCCATGATCTGGCACAAAGAGTCAGCTGAGAAATATTGAAAAAAAGCAGCCACTCCGCGGGCCCCGGGTGGTATCAAACCACATAGCGTACCCGAACATCCTGTCACAAGTGCGTAAAATATCCCAATAATCTGTTTGACAAACGGCCTTTCAAACGAGGCGGACACAGGACAGGAGGCAAAGCAAATCGGGCCATGTTTACAAACGGCCTTTCAGACGAGGAGGACACAGGAAGCAAAGGGTGATGACCCTCGTCATTGGGCGGCCGGCCGGCTGGCCTGAAACAGTTACCTGCAGCGCGGAACGCAGAGCAGTAGGCATGAGCAGAGGATGGTGGATGTCCGAGCTGCGGCCATCGTGCTGCTGCTGGCATGGGCGTGGGGCTTAGCCAGGCATGCTTCTCCCGCTTCCGCCTCCGCTGCCGCTGTCTGCGTGTGCGGCAACCTCACGGTTCCCTTCCCCTTCAGCCTGCAGGGGAACGGGAATGGATCCGGTTGCGGCAGCGGCAGCAACGGGAGCAGCGCGAGCTCGGGCCTCCCGGGCTTCGCAATCCGCTGCGACGCGGTGGCCGGGCCGTTGCTGGACACGCGATCCGGCCCGTTCCGGGTGCTGGCTCTCGACCCGAAACAGGCGTGGGTGCAGCTGGGCAACGCGCGGCTGGTGGCGCCCTCGACCTGCGCCGGGCCGGGGCAGAATGGGAGCTCGCGGCTGGATCTCGGCCCTCCTCCTCGCCCTTCGCGGTCGCGGCGGGAACCGGTTCGTGACGCGCGGGTGCGGGGCTGTGGGGACGTTCGTCACGGACCGGGAGGCGGCGTCCACCTCCTGCCCCGTGCCCAAATGCGGGCTGCTGCGCGGGGCGGAAGAGATCTGCACGGTGCCGTTCCCGGCCGGGGTGCGCGTGGCGTTGATGCGGAATTCGATCCAGGACCGGGTGCAGGCGAATGCTCTTACAACAGCACGCTAGCCTACTCGCCGGATGGGGAGGAAGCGTATTGGAGGCAGGATTCAGGGTGGAGTTCGCTGTGCGGGGCGGGGAATTGCTCGGAAGCTGCGGGGCGGGCGGGGTTCGCTTGCGCCCAGTCCGCGGTGTGCGCGGACGGAACGTGGGTGGATGGATACACCTGCGCCTGCAAGGACGGGTTTGTGGGGGATGGGTATGTTGCGGGGAGCGGATGCCAAGGTATTGGGATTTTTCTGGCTGGGGAGATTTTTCTCGGGCTGGATCGTGGCAGTTTCATTCAATCGTCTTGGGGCTTGGGATGAATGCAGAGCAAGACGCGTGCTCCGAACCCGGGATCAACCTCTGCGCTTCGAATGCCGGGTGTCGAGTGGAATCAGGAGTGGCCACTTGCTATTGCCCGGCAGGATTCACGGGTGACGGGATGCGGGATGGGGAAGGCTGCACAGGTGGGGACCTTGTCGGCTGGCTGGCTTGGGGAAAGGGGAAGGGCAAAGGGAGAGGGGAAGGGGGAAAGGGGGAAGAGGAAGGGGGTTTGGGTGTTTGTAACAAAAATGGATCTTGACGCTGTTTTGCAGATAAGTCTGCCTGTGTCTTTTGCTCTAGTTTCTCCAACTGCACAAATTCTGGCGGGGGGGCATACAGGTGTGTCTGCGACACGGGGTATGAGGGAGACGGCACCGTGAATGGGACCAGGTGTTCTGCCAAATCGCCTTCTTCGTCGGGCCTTGAAGCAGGTGGGAAGACTAACTGCAGGAAGAGGTACCTCTGGAGATGTTGGGTTGTCTTGGCTTGTTGTTGCAGTAGCTGAGCTGATTGATGTGATGACTTCCGACCGCAGGAGTGGTTGCAGGAGGAGTTGCAGCTGCTGTTGTGATAGTCCTTGGTTGCTGCTGCTTTGCTGCAAGGACGGCGGTGGTGTTGAGGCAGGAAAGGCCGTTGCGACGGGAGCTCAGGAGGCTTGAGGAGCTCATTCAAGGCTGTTCTGGGCCCCAAGCTGCCATCATCTTTCCTTACAAGGTAGCGGCTGCAGGAGCTTGCTTGGCTTGGTTTTGGTCAAAGGCTTGCTTCTTGTGTCTGTTGCGTAATAATGTAAGCTGCTGTTGCTGCTGTTCATGTGCCTGCTGGACCTGCCACACATTGGAAAAACACGATAAGGTGATAGAGCTGGCCACAAAGCGATTCTCCGAGTCCCAGAGGCTTGGCGGAGGGGCATTCGGCACTGTGTATGCGGGCAAGTTGTCTCAAGGCACTCGGATAGCAGTGAAGAGGGTGAACCAGAGCAACGCCCACGGCCTGCAGCAGTTCCTGAACGAAGTGGAGTGCCTGGCCAAGGTGAACCACACGGGCCTGGTGCGCCTGCTGGGCTGCTGCCTGGAGCTTCGAGACCCTCTTGTGGTGTATGAGTTTGTGGCCAATGGGACTCTGCGGCAGCACCTGCAGCAGGAGAGGGGCAAGATACTGACCTGGGGGACGCGGATGAAGATCGCTGTGGAGGTTTCTCAGGCTCTTGCCTACCTGCATTCAGTGTTGACACCTCCCATCTTTCACCGGGACGTCAAGTCCTCCAACATTCTACTCGACAGCTCCTTCGCTGCTAAGGTGGCTGATTTTGGCTTGTCCAGGTTGGTGCCGTTGGGTGCCACCCATGTCTCCACCATGGCTCAGGGCACTCCCGGGTACCTGGATCCTGATTATTACCGCACCTACCATCTCACCGACAAGAGTGATGTTTACAGCTTTGGAGTTGTTCTCATGGAGCTGGTCACAGCAAGGAAGGCCGTAGACTTGAACCACGAGGAACGGGAGGTTCCCCTGGCAAGTCTGGCCATCCAGAGGCTGTCCAGCGGCGAGTTGGATCAGATGATTGATCCAGCTCTACAGCCCACCATGACCCCAGAGTCACTGCATATGATCCAGCAGGTTGCGGAGCTTGCTTTCCGTTGTTTGGCCTTCACTCGACAGGACAGACCATCCATGAATGAAGTATGTTGTCCTGGCCTGGAACCTCCCCACTTTTTCAGATGCTTGAAAAAACCGAGCCTACTCATCGTACCGGGATGGGGTGTTCTGCAGGTGGCGGATGCGCTTGAGACCATCCGACTGTCCTCCTGTCTCAACCAAGGGTCGTTTGCATCGAAACCTGTGCCATTCCATGGTCGTCGAGGGGATCCGAAGCAACCTCTTGGCCACCTACTGTTTACGAACAATTCCGTGAGAAGGTGATAGACTGAGCCAGCAATGAGAATCCAGTAGTCTATTATGGAGTAAGCGAGAATCCTGAATGTGCAATTCGTTCGGAACTTGACATTGTCCTCTCTCGTCGAAGATTATGTCACTCACACCTGGTTGTACGGCGGTAGGAATCTATGATCGTGGCACGCTTGCAGGAAGGAAGCATCATGCCTGAGATGGCCGCCATTTGTCAGTCGTCGTACTGTGATGCTTGGGTTTTCTGCCGCTTGGCAGGTCGAAGCCAGGACAGAACACTCCCAACTCTTTTGCCGAGCCATCCCTTGGAGTCACCTTGCGCGGTTGACTGCCAGGTATACTTCATGAGTCAGTCCCAAACATGGATACCTAGACACATGTACAGTGGAGTACAAATGTATCTCCGCAAGGCGGAGAGTGTACCTGGGGTGCGCGATTTGTCGTTTCTCCAACTGAAGGGCTTGTTGATATGATGTTGGGGGTGACAAGCCAGAGAATAGTTTGTGTAAGAAGCGTTTAATGCAGAAGTCGGACAGTGCGTAAAGCAACGTTGTAATAAGTGGTGGAATCAGCTGATACCTGTAGCTCCAGCTGAATCCTATCTGAGGAGAGTTGTACAGCGCTCCATGGCAGGGCCATCTGATGCTGTAGCAGACGAATGAGTCCTGGGCCCTGAGCACAATATCTCCCTTGGGCCATCTTATAGTAGTGGGTTGTCCATCTCCGAGAAGGGACCAAAAGGAGAGTACATCTACAGCAAGCTCATTTGAGCCCTTGTTTTCTAGTGCCAGCATAATATGCCACCAGGGCTCTTCATTGGGCGCTTCTCGCAGACCGGCTTTCATCGTCATTGCAACTGAAGGTGATGGTGCCCTTCTTTCCTCCAGAATCTCATGTAATTCTCCTGTGGTACTCACTGCAGAAGGATACACACTCAAAGAGGAAAGATCGGTAGGGGCTGTTGGGTCTTTCTGATCACCCTCCGCGCCCTGTTGGTCCGCTCCTGGTGACGAAATTTCAGCTCCAGTGTGCGACTCATCACTAGAGGTTGCGTCCACAGAGGGCTGATTATGTCCGGCCCCTTCCACTTCCTGCAGAAAAACATGGACGGTTATCGTGCCCTGCTGTACAGGTCATCGAACATGGGTTTCTGTTCTTTAGGATAGCTGAGCTCACCCCATCGTTTTGCCAAATGTCATCCTTAAGGGCGTCGGAAAGGCAGGACTCTTCAGGCTGATGATTACCAGCCGCAACTTGACGAGGCGGCAGCCGAATTGAGTCGCTGACATCTGACAAGCTCTCCTGCCAATCAACCGAGGTAACACTTGATAAATCAATGTGCAGAACAGCCTAGTCAAAACCTGTTTTGCCAGATTATGCCACTCAGCTGATTACCTTGGGACGAAAGCTGAAGGAACTTCCTGACTTGATAACGGTTTCTAGAAATTTAGTAATGCCCCGGTGAAGCTGTTTCCAATCGATCGATTTAGCTTCAAGCAGGGTGGAGACACCTGAGGCGAGCACGCTGTTCTCTGTGTCCATCCTGCAACCGCAATTCAGGGTCCGTACGTAAATATATGAGAGCCCTACTGGCCACTGCTGCACGAACCTCAAGTTCACGACACGGTGGCAACTGATGCCATGGTGCAGAACGTACCAAGTGTGATCCAAATGCTGAACGATGATGTTGTCCACGGTACGCTCCACATCAACTGCAAGTTAGCGGAGGGAAGTGAATTGTGAGCACAGTAGCTCTCGGCTCAGATTTCTCCCACCCCATGTGCACCTGGCAAGTCGGAGTAACCTCGAGGCAGCGTGAAAGCAGCAGACGATGCCTCCTTCACATAACATCGTCTGTAATCGATGAAGGCCACTGCATCCTTCTCCACCACACTAGCAAACCGTGTTGCCAATTGCCTGAGCTTCCTGGACCGATCCAATTCCCCACTTTTTCTCTGGAACAACTTACGCAGGTTCTTCAAGCCCGCCAATATCCTACCAAATGCAGCAGAAGATTCAAGGTTTTCAACTCCTGATCCGTCACCGCTGCATGCAAAAGAGTCACCAGCCACATTGCCAGCTACAACATCAATTGATGAACGCATAAACTTACTTGTCAGTACATTGCGGAAAAGGATTTCTCCGCGGATCCGACCAGACCAGCTCCTGCACACTGTCACAAGAAGAATCAAGCCAGACCTCACCTCCGAACATGCTCCCGCCAAGACAGGCAATCTATCATCTCAAATCCCAACGCGGAAGAAAGCAGGAGAGTCTCACAAACAAAATTCGCGGCTGATATGCCCGTCAATTGCCGCCAGCCACTCCGCCATGATAACTCGGATTAGCAATTCCACTGAGATTCAGACCTAATCCGAACCATTTCCCCAAGGCTCGTGGCTTAGAGTTGGAATTCAGTCTGTCGAAGGTTCAAACAGAAGGTATGAAAATAATGCTGCCAGGCCCGCCACTCCGCCTACATCACCCGGATTAAAAATTTCCACTGAGATTCAGCCCTAAGAAGCAGTTTTCACATGGCTCGTGGCCTGCACCTGGAATTCATTGAAGGTTCTAACTGAAACTATCACGAAAATCACACCATTTCTGCCAGCCACTTCGAATTACGCAATTCCACTAACATCCAATCCACGAAACAATTTTCACAAGGCTCGTAGCTTAGCCTCAAACTCCATTGAAGGCTCAAGAAGGTTCAATCAAAATCAACGCAATTTCTTAACACTGCAACCAAGTTTTACGCCGAAGTTTACCAGGAACAGTTTCCAGCCTCACGTTCTGCTCCAGCACTTCACCTACCACAGCCACAAGTCGAAGCGTGTTGGCAACCGTTACACCAAGATTAGGATGCTCGCCGGAACTCCCCCCTGAAGCGGCGAAGCGGAGAAGAGGACAAAATCGGATTGAGCAGCAGTGCATGTTGGAGCCGCCCGATTGGCCCGCGCCACAAACAGCCGACATGGTACCACGGACCTGTGCTCGGCAGGCGACGCTCCCCTGGTGGATCCAATCGCACGCAGCTGCCACCGCCGGACACGTGCTTCTGCCGACAACCTCCGGTCGATTCCTGCCGGGCCGACAGCCGGTTAAGACAGCCGGTCGATTTCTTTGACAGTGGCTTCCTGTCAATGACCACCCGTCGAATGCATCATCACACTGGAGCCGGCGCTCCTGCTGTCCCGAGCGTCGGTGGTCGCTCGGCATTCGGGAAATGATTCTAAGGTGGGGCCTGGAAGACACTTTTTCCCTAGGAAAATAAAATTTAAAGATATTTTTAATATAAAAAAATATATCACGAAGCCTCCTTCTAAACACCATTAGAGGCCTAAAGTTATTTTTCAACAGGAAAAAAAAGGGGGCATTCACAAGCAATATGATGCGACTTGGTCGTACTTATACTCACCTAATACATACTTTCTTGATGGTATATAAATTTATTTAAATACATCTATTCCTCTTCAGCAATACATTCACCAGGCTGGAAGAGGACCATGCGATTAGTTTTGCTGGCCAAGACTAAAAACTCAATTTCCTACTCGATGTTCAAAATATTGAATTCCCATATATGAACGTGAGGGAGATGAAATTATCTACCTTGTAATTGAAGGAGTGTTACTGTAATGACATCAAGATCAATGATTCCTTCTGTTAGTATCATTGTTCAATTTTCATGGCACATTAGCCTTGACATGGATACACTTTTTATGTATATATTTGGTACATACAAGAGAGATTACATAGATTGGTAGTGAGACAGTTCATTGGATTAAAAAGAAACGAGATCAATCTATCACAGATTACTTAAGCCCACTGAACAAAATTTTGAGTTCCCCTTTTTAAGATTCTTCAAAACCGTCTCCAGTACTGAAGATATTTTAGTACTAAGTTTATAAAATATATAAATAAATAATATAGAATATGACTCATTCACTTTACTGTCACTTAGGTCCCTCAAAGCTATCATATCATAGATTCATTCCATTCCCTCTCCAATTCCTATGTGAATGGGTTAGAGCCTTTAGGAGGGATTGTATTGAAAGGGGAGAGATAGGATAGACGGTACATGACACCCACATGAGAGTCACTAGAAGTTAAAATGGTATGAGTACCTAAATGGCAATTAAAATAATTATTTGGAAAAACGAATGAGATTAATAGAAGTCCAAATATGTATAGTTTACTCGAAAATGCTTGGAGTGGATGTGAACGAGGGAGAGTAGCAGTGGAGAAGATTGGCCGGGCCAAGGCCAAGGCCAAGGTTGGGCGTAAGAAGTGGCATGAGCACAGGTGTCCTAGGCTCCGCCAGAAGCGATCCTACATGAGCTGTTTGGTGTTGATTCCTGGTACATTTCTCTGAGGAGGAGGAATAAGAGACAGATTGGGTGTTGGGTTCTCGCCGTGTTGGGTACAGCGTGCGGAAATTGCGTGATGAGATGAGGAATCCGTGGCGGATTCCTAGCGTCCTGCAGCGGGTTCCAGTGTGCGCTATCACACGTCCCAGCAAGCGTTGTGTGAATTGGGGCACCGATGGCACCCGCAGGACAGTGGAGGTGGCAGGGGACGTGAGGATTTGAGATTTCTCTCAAGCGGCACCCGCTGCGGTCGCAATGTCGTCTTACAAGATGTTTCACTACAAGATGCCGTCATGGCCTCTCACTGACTACCTTCACAGGAGCAACTCCCAGCTGGTACGCCCCGATGGAGCTCTTGGTTGGTGGTGGATTTTGAGGTAGTGACTCTTCGCTTGCATGGTGGGTGGCGTTGCGCAGAAGGACGAAGGCCCTGGAGCCCCGCCGCCGCTAGCGTGGAAACGCAAGCTCAACAGCCACGCAAATCTCCTGAAGGAATTCAGTGTCACCTTCGTGGAAGCTATAAGAATGGTATTGAGGATGAGGGAATTCCAGCTGAGAGCGCTCTTGTGCAGCGGTTGTTGGTACTTCTAGGCGGATCCGCAGTCTGGTGCCGAAGATTGTGTTTTGATTGCTGTCTGGTGCGGACGATTGTGTTTTGATCGAGCTTGTGGCTTGTCAGCTGGGCTTGGGATTGCGCCTCTGGACCTACATCAGGTCAGAACGTGCTCAGGGAAGGGTAATTCCTCTACGTGGAAGTGGAAATCTGCCGATCCGTTTGTTGCTTCTGGCCGCGCCCGCTTGGTGCTGATGCGCTGCGCATGTGCTTCACAGGCAGCGCCCATTGATCCATTTCGAGCGAAGGATTCGAAACCCTCCGCTTGTCATGGCGTTCCGCTTGGGGGAATTGGGTTAGTGCTTCTACTCTCCGAGTGCTGCTGAATTTGGGCGCGCTGGCAAGACTTGTCAGTGCCGCAGCTGGGAATGACCAGCTCCTTGCAGAGTAGCAGGTAATGTGGATTTGCATTGCGATCCGCAGGGGTGGAAGCATTGGCAGGGGTTTTAGAGGAGAATTCAGAAGATGGCAATTGATTCCTGGTGTTTGTGAAGAAGGTCCAGTGTGGGCAAATCAGTTCTCGGTACATGGACTGCTCTTCGTTTCAGTTTCAACCCTAGTTGCTGGTTGTGATCTAGAAGTTTTCCGTAGGATTCCGAGAGGAGTGACCTTTTGCGTTTGGTGCAATATGCAAATGTTGGTCGGTTGTGTCAGGTCTTCGTCACCCGTGAGAAGGAGCACGGTGGGCATAAACAGTTCTCTTCCGTTCTTTCTCCCGGCATGCCTCCGGAGCTCTTGTAAGTCTAAATTGTCCACAGCTGTTGTGATCAGGTATTCGTTTACTCATGATTTGGGCTCTAAGACTGAAGGACCCAAACTGTCTCTGCATGACTGCAGGAAAACGCCAGATGATACAGGTATTTCTTCTTGGGATTGGAACTTGGATGGGCAGCATTCCTCATACCATGCCCTTTTTCCACGGGCTTGGACTGTGTACGAAGGTACCAGCACCCGTGTTAATTCTTTGCAGGCTTCGAAGTTGGTGGCACTTGGTAGTAGAGTGAATGAAGTATTTCCTCATGTGACTCCCTGATGCTGGTGCAGGCGAACCAGATCCGGATCTGAAAATTTCCTGTAGACAAGTGTCTCCTTTCATTCCGCACAACTATACAGAGAGTAGCTTCCCAACTAGCGTCTTTTCTTACACTGTAAGTACGGTGGCATCCATTGCAGAGATCTGGAGAAAACTTGCTTTGCCGTTCATTTAAGGAACGAGGCATTTTGTTTGAGGTTTGAAGGCCAAACTTTCTGCAGGTGTACAACACTGGCAGAGAGAGCGCAAATGTGACTCTGCTTTTCACTTGGGCGGTAAGCCTCCAGCAGTTGCTGTAGGGGTGCGGTATTTTCATTCTATCAACGAGCCCAGCTACTAACAGATGTGCTTAACAGAACTCAATTGGGGGTGTGTCACATTTCACGGGCGGTCATTACAACAGTCCATTTGAGTAAGCTTCTTTGTATCCAGTTTCTCTCCTTCAATTGAGTTGAGGTGATCTGCGATCATGGCACAAGAGTCTAGCCACCAGAACCTTATGACACACGAGGTTTTCCTGACCTTTCTCCAGGGAGGCAGATGGTGTCAGGGGTGTTCTTCTCAATCACAAGTAAGTCTTTACTACTTTCCGCACATTTGGCTGTGCAGTTGGTCGTTGGTTTTAGCACGTGATTTACAGGCAGAGAGTGCATACGAAGCAGCAGAAGTAACGGAGGCATTGGTTCTGCAGGACAGAGAAATATCCGGAAATTAAATTTGCCATTGCAGCACGGCAAACTAGTGATGTCAAGGTGGCTGTATGTCCCTCCTTCCTTCTCTCCGGAAAGGAGGGGGAGTACACTGCAAAAGACATGTGGTCCCAGGTTAAAGAGGTGCTGAAACTTTCATGAGCTTTGCTTTTACAGGGGGCATGATTTGCCCGGTCCAACTGTCTACTTGAATTCTTCGCTCTGAACTTGTGGAGTTTGAAAATTTTCAACCTGTATACAGCATGGTTCATTTGCTGAGGAGAACTTTGCTGCGAAGGACTTACCACCATCGGCAATGGGCACAGCTGTTGGTGCTGCAGTGGCAGCTTCTGTGGTGGTGCCACCCAATGGAAAGAAAATTGTCGTCTTTGCTTTAGCTTGGGACTGTCCAGAAGCAAAGTTTTTGAAAGGAAGGTCATATTACCGGTGGGTGTGCTTGGTGTTGGTGAGCCGTTAAGTTTCAGTGGAGTTCTTGCTTTCCACAACTCTGTATTGACGTGACGCTTAATCCCTTCATGTATCTACCAAGGGCAGGCGGTACACACAATTCTTGGGTTCCTCAGGTCAGGCTGCAAAGAAGCTTGTGCACAAGGCTCTGCTTGGTAAGCATTCTGAGGGGCATTTGCAACACTTATCATAGTCGTAAGTGTGGTGCTCTACATCACTATGTTTACATGGTGCCTGTGTGCAGATTACCGGAAATGGGAGACATGCATAGAAGATTGGCAGCGACCCATTTTGGATGATGAAAAGCTTCCAGAATGGTACGAGATGGTTGTTTGAGGCAGCTGATGTGAGTGTAAGAGCTGTGTAATGTGCATGACATCCAACGTGCTGAATAGTGTCTGGTCTGGCCCAGGTATCGGATAACACTGTTCAATGAATTGTACTACCTTGTTGCGGGAGGAACTATATGGACCGGTAAGTTAGGACCAACTTCTAGCCGTGGTAGAGGATGCCTTGGTCTCATGACTGACATCGTTTTGACTGGTCTCAAATCAGTTTCTTTGTATGACAACATGTTCAGATGGTGGCCCTTCGTTGCAAGAGAGGGGGGAGGTCATATCAGCACAAGCGTCAAAAAGGCCAGAAACTATCCTTATTGGGCAGTCTCCTGTGGCCGTGGATGATTATGAGCGTAGCCAGGATGCGATTCCTTCAACACATGTCAACTTGAATATTGAAGGGGCAACGGATGGGATATCTGTCTCTCCTGAACACCGTGCCGTAGCCAGTTCGAACAGCTCTTCCCCAGGAAGGGAGGGTACGTATCCTTTAGATGCTAAGGTGTTTTTTGAGACAAGTGCCGAGCTGCTTGAAAACTCCCAACACAGCAAGGAATGTAGGCCGGGAAATGAGTCATCGGGCAAAGGAGAACGTGAGAGTGAGCCTGAACAGGATGGTAGTATCACAGATTCAGAAGGGTCCGCAGAGCGAATGATATTGAAGACCATCGAAGCAGTTGTGCCACATAAAAAGTATGACTCT
This sequence comes from Anthoceros angustus, assembly GCA_010909165.1. Classification (NCBI taxonomy): domain Eukaryota; kingdom Viridiplantae; phylum Streptophyta; class Anthocerotopsida; order Anthocerotales; family Anthocerotaceae; genus Anthoceros; species Anthoceros angustus. The sequence goes on from MU008151.1 coordinate 452,954, forward strand.
GCATCGTTCGGCTTTTCCAGTGGAACAGCTTTGCTTTCCAAAGGCGAGGAAAATGTGGGCCAGTTCTTGTACTTGGAGGGAGTGGAGTATGCCTTCTGGTGCACTTATGATGTGCACTTTTATGCATCCTTTGCACTGCTTAATCTTTTTCCCAAGCTGGAGCTTAGTATTCAACGTGATTATGCGGCTGCTACCCTCACGCACCAAGCTGACAGAGTCAAGTACCTGGCTGAGGGTAACTGGGGTGTGAGGAAAGTTTTCGGATCGGTACCACATGATTTGGGTACCCACGATCCATGGGTTGAGGTCAATGCATACAACATTCATGATACCAGTAAGTGGAAGGATTTGAATCCTAAGTTTGTTGTCCAAGTGTACAGAGATGTGGTGGCTACCGGAGATTTAGGTTTTGCGAAAGCAGTCTGGCCTGCAGTGTATGCAGCTATGGCATATATGGATCAATTTGATCGCGATAGGGATGGTCTCATCGAGAATGATGGGTTCCCTGACCAAACTTACGATACCTGGCCTGTGCACGGTATCAGTGCTTACTGTGGAGGTCTGTGGCTAGCGGCCCTTCAAGCGGCTGCTGCTATGGCTGACCTAGTACAAGATACCAATGCAGCTAAGTACTTCCGTGGGAAATTTAGCCAAGCAAGGGTTGTGTATGACAAGAAGCTTTGGAACGGCTCCTACTTCAATTACGACAGTGGAACGAGCAGTAATAGCAAGTCTATTCAGGCTGACCAAATGGCAGGGCAATGGTATGCTTGGGCATCTGGGTTACCACCCCTCTTTGAGGACTACAAGGCACGAAGTGCGCTGAGAAAGATCTTTGATTTTAATGTGCTCAAGGTGCAAGGAGGCAAGATGGGCGCTGTCAATGGAATGCACCCAGATGGCAGAGTTGATGAAACTGCCATGCAGTCTCGAGAGGTGTGGACAGGTGTAACGTATTCCCTGGCTGCTGCTATGATCTACGAAGGAATGAGGGACGAGGCATTTATAGCTGCTGAGGGAATCTACCTGGCTTCATGGTTGGACTTGGGGTAAGCCAGCAACATGCGTTTGTACTCTGTTTTGAATAAGAATGCCTGTACTCGTTGCTCTGTCGATGCAACTTCCTTACTACCAACCTCTGTGGCACCAGGTACTGGTTCCAGACTCCAGAGGCCTGGACAACAAGTGGAAGCTATAGGTCCCTCACTTACATGCGGCCACTCGCTATCTGGGCTATGCAGTGGGCACTGTATCCGCCAAAGAATGTCGCGGAAGCTCCGAAGATACAGCAAATGGAGAAGGGATGCAGCTACCTGCACGAAGGCTTCTCTGCTGTTGCAGATGCTTTGAGGCATGCTCCAAGGCCACCGATTCGTCAACTTTGCAATCTCTGTTCCGCCGTTCTCTGCTGTAAATGCCGTTGACGTAAGTCATGGTTATCATTGCAGATCCACTCCATCAGACTCTGGAGCCGATTGAAGGTGTTAACTCTGGAGATATTCTTGGGTACAACCATCGTGTTAGTGGAACATTCTTTGAACAATAGAAGCTTAGTCACTGAAAGGAACCAAATAGTGAGGAGCTTAGTCAGTGAAGGAGACCAAATAGTGAGAAACCTTCATGTTATCTCACCTCGTGCAGTCTTCCGACATCCGAGGTTCCGAGGCACAGGAACGCTACGCGAGCTGCCTCCAGACGTGCAAGTTGTAGATATTAATTTAATAAATATTTACCACAAAAAGATGTTTCAATTCAAAGACGTGAACAAGTCTGGAAGGCAGGCATAAATTTTACATTGTCACCAAATGCAAATTTGCGGTGACAGTCTTGACACGAACCATGTCCAAAACTCGGTGAGCTATCGTCATTTTGAGGTGAGGTCTACCGATAAGACAAGTTGCAAAATTGGTGAGAGACTGACTGTACTAGAAGGGCAGCCATCTAGCACATCCTCTGAGGTCAGGTAATTTGGCAGAGCTCAAAATCTGGATCTCCTAACGAGGCCTTAAGACTCTCTGTAATCAAGGCAACATGTCGGATTAGAAGGAAAGGTCAAAGTACAGATGCTATGAAGAATATCTGATGATCAAAATACTCACCCTTGGAACGTTTGCAGCCACAGCAGTTTGGTCGTCATCAGCGTTGTCAGTAGCGGATATTTCATTGTCCAGCTTGAAGTAAGTGTCCAACGACAACATCGAAAAGGGTCTAATTTGATTCACTTCCATTGCCGAAAGATTTTTCATCTGCCACAACGAGCCCGCAGTGGCCGATTAGTAGAGAAGGAAAGAAGACCTGCCAAATGACATGGATTTTGATTGAAGTGGCCATCACCCACCATCTTACTTTCACAGCATGTGTTCTACCAGACAGCTTGGGGAATCCATTGTCAATTTTGTCCCGTCTAACGTTTTGGACGTCCTCAACTTTCGTACGAACCTGCCGAGGTGGTATTGTTAGCTAAACCAGTGGTGACTCATGTGTGAAGATACCAGTATTGTATGCCTGGGCCATGTGTCTACTGCTCACCTCGAAGGCTCTGTTCTGCAACTCTGTCTCACTGCAACAAGCATCAGGGTTTAGCATCAGCAAAGCATTGGTGGCTGCACTGCGGCAGAAAGGGTGGAAAACACCACATGACATACTTGACCAGGACAAGACGTGCCAACTCGATGTAGTGAAATGGGAGAGACTGAAACTCCACCGGTGCTTCCTTTTCGGCATCTAGAGCTTGAGCAAGTTTCTCTGGCACCAGAGCAGAAGAACATATTCGCTCAATGAGCAGGGCAGAGTGAAAGCAGAGAGAGTTGAGGACACACCTGCAGACATCCAGTCGGGGATTTGAATTCTGCATTTCCCACGTTTCTTCAATGCAATGCCGAGCCAAGCAGGAACTTTGATGGGAACCTGAGGAAGAAATGGACCGTAGTCTCCCTGTGGGAACACCCAACAAGATGTAAAAGATGTTGCGACATTGCAGCCAAATTTGAGGGAAGAACACGCAGGCAGACATACACAGATGAGGCGTAGCGTGTCCATACGGACGTTGGGCACGATCTCAACATCCTCTCCTTCAGCTAAGAACTCTATCTGCACACAAGGTGAATTTGAGGAACATGCAAGCCTGCCAAAACATTTTGCTGCAACTGGATCGCTCGTCCAGGCCGACTTGCCTCAGCAGGTGTGAAAGGGTTGAGCGTGGTGTCCATCGCCGTTGCCGCTTCAAGCCTCAGCCGGTGAGCTGCCGTGCTCGGGACTGTGTACCACCTCGGAACTTACCCAACAGAGTGCTGCTTCAGAGCTGAGCCCAGTGCCTACGGACCCAGCCCTCTCATGTTTCTTGCTCACGCACGCTGTGTTCCGTTTGTCACTCGTGATCGCGAATGCTGGGTTTTAACGCTTCTGACTCTGCAAATTTGCAGAGATACAAGTGGAGAAGCCATGAGGTGCACGACATGTGAAGGAAGGGTCTGTGGGTGAAGGAGCTGAAGTGGTGAAATCGATTAGTAGCAGTGCAAGATGCGAGATGAGATTGCGCGACGTGCTATACTGTCTGCCCACCATGGTTGACAATCTCCTTCTTCATGGCCTTGTGCGTGTGCAAGGGAGCATACTGGAGGTCCAAACAAGGCACCAGCAAGGTTCTGAAATATTGGAGACAGGTGAGTCAAAGTTGAAGCAATTGTTGAACAAGGAGACCAAATAGGACTGTGATGATCGGATCTGCCTTCACTTGAGGCTTGCCAAGGTAATATTGATGGGCACAGATTGTTTTACCGACACTGATGTATTCTTGGGAGCTGGATTCTGCAGTATGGTACTTGTAGAGATGTCTATGGCTGCCTCCTGCAGGGCCTCGGGTGACAAGTCTGAAATAGAGAACTTATGCAAACAGGGACGGCTTGACGAGGCCCTGCTCTGCCTGGACCAGGAAAGCCCAGTGCCTTCCCACCAGGCATGCATGAAGAAGGGAGCCCTGGTGGAGACCAAGTGGGTGCATGCTCATTTGGCCAAGCATGGATTTGAGTCCAGCAAATTTTTGGGCGAGCTTGTGGCGGTAACGTTGGTGAAATGTGGCAGCCTGGCTGATGGGATGAAGCTATTCCGAAGATTGTCAAATCCAACTGCCTTCTACTGGACAGCTATCATTTCAGGATACAGCGATGCTGAACTGCATCGAGAGGCTATCTCCTGCTACGAGCAGATGCAACAGGATGATGTGCAGCCAGATAAAATATGCTTTGGGCAGCTTACTTAAGGCATGCAGCCGGTCAGAGGACTTGGGAGCGGGATTGAAAATTCACGCTGCCATTGTGAGACGGTGTTTGGAATCCGACATGTTTGTTGGTAGCGCATTGGTCAGTATGTATGCCAAATGCGGGAGCATCAGGAATGCACACAAGGTGTTTGATAGAATGTCCCGCCGCAATGTAGTCTCATGAAATGCAATGCTCGCAGCATATTCTCAGCAGGGCCAAGCAGAGGAAGCCTTGCAGGTTTATGCTCAGAGCGACTGAAGGTGGAAGTCATCAGATCGGATGTTAGGACCTTTGTCAGCATTCTGGAAGCTTGTGGCAGCCTTATAGAAACGGAGAGACGTGAAGACGTTGGTGTGGAGAATGTTAAGGTCAAGTCGTTGCACCTGGGTAAGGAAATACATGCTGAAGCTGGAAGCCTGGGTTTCGAGACAGACAGATTTGTTGGGAGAGCATTGATTAGTATGTATGCAAAGTGTCGAAGCGTGGTGGATGCAGAAAATGTGTTCAAAGGGCTTATCTTCACGGAGTGTGGTCTCATGGAATGCAATGCTTGCCGCGTATGCCCAGCAGGACCATGGAGAACAGTGTTTACAATTGTAAGATGCAAGGTGACGATGTCAAACCAGATGACCGGACCTTTGTCAATGCCCTCCAAGCACGTGGGTCCTTGGCGGACAAGGAGGAAGCCAAACTAATGAGGGGCTTCAAGGTGGAGTCACTGCAGAAGGGAAAAGATTTTCCTGCTGATGCTGTCGGCAGGGGCTTTCAATCGGACGTCTTTGTTGGCAGCGCACTGCTTCGTACGTATACAAAATGTGGGAGCATCATGGATGCACAAAAGGTTTTCGATGGACATATGCAGCGAATCTTGAGTCATAGAATGCAATGCTTGCAGCATATACCAAGCAGGACCAAGGAGAAAATGCCTTGTACATTTATGGGCGGATGATGGAGGAAGGTGTGAGGCCAGATGCTCGAACATTCGTCAGTGCTCTCCAAGCATGTGGGAGCCTGGCAGTCAAGGAGCAGAGTACAGTTGTGGATGGGGGCAGTGTTAAGGCGGATTCCCTGCACAAGGGGAAACAGATACATGCTGAAGCTGCAAGCATGGTTTTGCAGCAAACGGGTTTGTTGCAAACACGTTGGTGATTGTGACCATGATCCTTGCAGCATACGCCCATTTCTAGGACTCTTTCGTCTTGTTTTTGTTCGTTGACGTAAAGTTTCCAGGGGTTTGCTTCTCGCAAACCATGGCCAAAGAGGTCCTTTCTTCGATGAGTGTTGGTTTTTGTTATTTTTCGGGGTTTTTTTTCCCGAATTTAGCCAAAACCCTTTAACCTTTTTCAATGGGACACTGCTATGGATGGATGGCTATGTAGGACTAGCATCTACAACACAGCGTGGAAATAATGGCTATGAGGTAATTAAACTCTTGTTTGGTTTGCAAATTACTACATAGTTATGGAAGTATTATATGCAACTTCAATTATGTGTCGTCAGATAATGCCTAGAGTTGGATAAAGGTGAGATCGATTTCTTAGAGTGCATTTCAGAAATAAGGCTACGCTACAAACACAATCTAACATTATTTACCATCTTAAGATATAGAAAAAAAAGATACTAAACTTGGATTCTAGAATTTGTCTACCTTGTACCTTTCCACCATCGGGGCCTTCTCTAAAAGATGCGCTGGAATCCTTTGTGGGTTTCTAGTCATGAAAATAAATATTCCATGAGGGTATAGTTTTTATTCAATAAATTATATGAATAAATATGATTGTTGGTTCTCTTGAAGACGGACAATTACCATCCTTCCTAAGAGTTGATCCATAGAATGAACAAGCAGCTCAACAAGGACAATGTACTATTCTTCTTCTACTATTAAAAAGAGTTTCCTCTTGTCTAGAATAAAATGGAAAGATACGTATTTTTATAAATAATATAATATGTATTTTAAGTGATCGATGGCGAGGTTTTGGTTGAAACGAGGCATGACACCGCGCCCACGTTAGTAATCAGTGCTTTGTGCGAGGTTCGAAAAATGCACCAAGGTTGCCCGTATATTCCCGTGTGATAGAATCCGCTTTGGCAGTGCAAATCCCACAGCTGATGTTAGCGGTTGCTATCGGAAACGGGGCAGAGCCACATTCCGCGCCCGATCTCTACTTCAGCTGCTATGGCACCTCGTTCCGTGTGTGATGGACGGACAGGAGATGGCAGAGGCCCACCATCGTCCTCCCCAGCTATAGCCCATTTCAGTCCCAAGCCTTGTCTTGTCACACCTTTCCTCGAGCTCCTGGCCGCTTATTTTGTGCTCTCTCGTTCCCTGCTTTCTTGTTTCCTGCTCTCGTCGGTTGAGTTCCTCCGGAGCGTTGTGGCCATGGTCCCGACGCTCTCAAATCTCATGGCTCCCGGCAGCACTTCCACCAACAGCAGCCTCCTTCTTGCTTCCGGATGCCAGTGTCGCTGCGTCTCCATTCTGTGCACCGTCGCGGCCTTGGCGGCAGCCGGGCAGCACAGCAGGTTCTGGGCCAGGCCTGGGAAGGTGCCGGGGAGAGTTGTGGGCAGGTGCTGCTGCACCCAGTAGAGCTGGGTCGTGGGTTGTGGGTTGTGGGTTGTGGGTTGTGGGTTGTCTGTCTGCCGCCATGAAGAAGCTGCTCCTGGCCGTGGTGATGGCGGCGGCAATGCTGCTCCCGGCACGCTCGGGCGGCACCGAGTGCCCTGCCTGCGGGGACATGGATGTCCCGTACCCGCTCAGCACCGGTGCAGGCTGCGGGCTGCCGGGATACAACCTGACGTGCGATGCGGAGCGGGGCGTTCTCGTCTTCCCTGCGCTGTCTGGCAACCACGACGTCCTGAGCATCGACTCGGAGTCCCGGCAGCTCATCGTGCAGCCCGGTAGCATCATCGCGAATACCTGCGTCTCGACTGAGCTCAGCAGCTTCGGCTTCAGCATCGATGAGTCGTCGCAGTTCTTCCTGGGAGACGGCAACAGCATCCTCATGTTCAATTGCTCGCAGTTTCTCCTGTACTCTCCACTCAACTGCAGTCGGGCAGGGGTTGGCAGCGAGGCCAGCCCCTGCCGCAGGTTTCTCAATGAGGTGGTAAGGGCTCCGAATCGATTCCGTTTCCCATTTGAGTCCTCCCTCCCGTTCCCCTCAAGTTTTCATTTCGTCTGGTACTGTGAATGAGCAGGAGCCCGGAGCACGCACGGGGGGAGCCCTCAAGGCTGCTTGTTCTGCCCCACCAGGCAACATTTGCTGCAAGTACAATCCCGGGGGCCAGCGAAAAATCAATATGAATTCCACGCAGTGCTCTGCGTACACCAGCGTGGTGAATTTGGACGACAGTGTGAACGCCAGCGCGTGGACATACGGCATGCAGATCAAATGGAAGTATCGCGGATGTGTCGGGAACTGCAACCACGGCGTTCACGAAACGGCCATCATAGCAGGTGCGATGGAGAGCGTTTTCCTGAATTCATTCTGATGGCCGGCAGCATCGCCGAGCAGTATGGGGTAAGTTTGCATGTCCTGATTCTGAGCGTGGCGCTCCCGCAGGCCTGAGCGCGGGGTTCGCGACGGTGATGGCGGCGGCGATGATCTTCGCGGTGCTGTACAGGAAGAAGCAGGCGCTGAAGCGAGCGGAATCCCTGCGGATCCGGGAGCTCTCGGACCTGCTGGCGATGGGCAGCAGCGGGCGATCGGCCAGGGTGTTCTCGGCGCGGGAGATGAAGCGCGCGACGAGCGACTTCGCGGCGGACCGGGTGCTGGGCAGTGGAGGATTCGGGGACGTGTACCGCGGGATGCTGGACGACGGGACCGTGGTGGCAGTGAAGACGGCCAAGATCGGCAACACCAAGAGCACGGAGCAGGTGATCAACGAGGTGCGCATCCTGTCGCAGGTGAATCACCGCAACCTGGTGCGTCTCCTGGGCTGCTGCGTGGAGATGAAGCAGCCGCTGCTGGTGTACGAGTACGTGCCCAACGGGACTCTGCTGGAGCACCTGAGCGGCGCCCGAGGCAGCGTCCTGGACTGGCTCACCCGCCTGCAGATCGCCCTGCAGACCGCCGAGGCCCTGGCGTACCTCCATTCCGCGGCCTACCCGCCCATCTACCACCGCGACGTCAAGTCCTCCAACATCCTGCTCGACGACGAGCTCAACGTCAAGGTGTCCGATTTCGGCCTCTCCCGCCTCGCCTCCCTCGACCTCACCCACGTTTCGACTTGCGCGCAAGGGACCTTGGGCTACCTGGACCCCGAGTACTACAGAAACTACCAGCTCACCGACAAGAGCGACGTCTACAGGTATGCTGCTGATTTGCCCACACACACAAGTCCCCTTCCTTCCTTCCTTCCTTCCTTCCTCATGGCATTCACTTGTTTGTCCTTTCTTCTCTTGGCAGCTTTGGGGTTGTGTTATTGGAGTTGGTAACCTCACAGCGAGCGATAGATTTTGCGAGGGATGAGGATGATGTGAATTTGGCCATCTTTGCATTCGGGCGTCAAGAAATGGGCCAGCTTTTAGACGTGGCTGATCCTCACCTCAAGGATACCACATGGCCGACCACACTAGACACTATCTTGGCGACAGCATTGCTTGCGCTAGGCTGCTTGCAGGAGACTAGAGTTGATAGACCTCCCATGAAGGAGGTTGTCGAGGAGTTGCAAGTGATCATAGGAATTGAGGAGTCCGGTGAAAAAGTGATTCCTCAAAGTATGCACAAGCCCTATTCTTGCGCGGTGTCAAATGTTTCTGATTGTGATTGATATTTTCTCCTTCTTTTTCCTTTTTCTCTTTCCATAATTCAACTGTATGATATTATATTTTTAAATATATAAATTATCTAATCGTTACCTGGTTTTAATATATTAAATCTTTGCGCACATTGACATCTCGCATCAGAGAAATTGATATGCTCGGTAGAAGAAGAAGAGAATTTCACAACAACACGACTTTATCCTTCTGGGCTATTTACTCAATAATTGAATTACTATGAAAGAAGGTATTACATCTTTTTGTTGCTTGTATTTTTAAATTTTTTTGATGACACAAATCAAATCAACAGAACAAAAGGGTTTCTGAAAAGCCTTGAGTAGGGTTTTTTCCTCGATTGAGTCTTTCGTCCTAGACTAGCAACGTTAATATTGAATTTTGAATTTAAAACCCTAATAGACTAGCCGGTGTGAACTGGCTGGGTGGATATATCCTCATCTTCCCCTTTGGAAAGCCCAAAAGCTCACCTCTCTGCTTTGCTCAAGCTCAGCTCAACTATGCGACTACTATTTTGATGCAAGTACGTCTATCGTCTACTCTATTTGCGATGCATAACGCTTTGTCGGTCGTCTACTACTTTGATGCAAACATGTCTACTCTTGACTGGACTTGTGATGGGTGAAGCTTCGGTAGGGTCGTCCACTACTTTGATGTAAGTATGTCTACTCTTGCCTGTGTTTGTGATATGGAAAGCTTCGGCTTGGTCCGTTTGCTATTTTGATGGAAGTATGTCTATTTGCGACTGTATTGTGATGTGCAAAGCTCAAGCTGACCCGTCTACTATTTTCGTAGAAATATGTCAATTTGCGATTGTGTTTGTGATGCGTAAGGTTCTGGCAGGCCGTGTCTGCTACTCATATGCTTTCCATGATTCAGTCCACTCATGGAATTATAGTTCGACAAACTTAGAACGGGATAGGCTCGGGGCAGAATCCTCAGTAAGGCTAGGTAGGGCGCGGGCCCTACAGGAATGTTTGGAAATGGTATGGTTACTTGCTGTCGTCCTAGGGTTGGGCATGCGCTCAAATCCTCGGCTCTGTTTGTGATGTACTATTTTGATGCAAGTATGTATCTTGTTGACCTAATTGGGATATTTGGGACAGGCAATTTGAGGTTATACAATATGGAGGACTGTAAGATCTATAAAATGGAGGATTGTAAGATCTGTTGCATATGTCAATCCCTGTTGCAAAAGTTTAAAACCCTTACACTATCATGTCATCATCGGTTCCATAAATCCTGCATCAAGAAGTGGGTAGTCGAACACTCAGGTACTTCATGCCCTCTGTGTAGGGAACCTTTGCATGAGGTTGTTTTAGAGATATTGCACTCATGCCCTCGTCATTCAAGCCGTCATCGGAACCCTCCTCACCTATGGCGAGAATCTCCTTATGATCCGTCTGCCAAAACCTAAATCCGACGTCTCTATGCTCCTAAGCCTGCTAAAAGGTTCTTAATATAATTTAAGGACCAAGTTGGTCAGACATTGATAAATTATTACATCCATTTAGACTCTGACTATCATATCTTAGGTGCTTCAAATGTCTTTGAGTACGAAACGTAGGTTCGTCACCTTGTTGTGACCCCGGGTCTCCCCAGGTTGTGTTATGATAGGTGGGATTATCCCATCTCTTGTCATGCAATAAAGAGCCTCTGTTTTTCTCGTAGCGGTATATATTTTTGTTAGAATACCGAGGTCCTGTGTTGAAGCCCCGTAAGGGCGAGGGCCTGTTGCAGAATATTCTCTCGTGGCCGGGGGCTGGGGTTTAGGGTTTTAGGGCACTGAAGTCTGGAACCTTCGGAAATTACGGTGCACAACCGCGCGGTAAACCGTGCGGAGCACATTGCCTGACATTTCGCTTGCAGTGCGGTGTCCGAACCGTGCGTGAAACCCGGGGTCGGAACTGCGCGGGCTCCTCCTAACGCCTGCTAGAGGCGCACTAGAATTGTGCCAACGTTCTTCCGCCGTCTGAGCAGCTGGGCCGCCTCCAGATTGCGCGTTGCCGGTTGTCCGGGAATTGTGCCTCCATTCCGCTGTTCTGCCTAATCGATCCGGTTTCAACAACGTCAGGGACCATGAACAGGGCCGCTGCAGCGATCGCTTCCCAGCTGAGGTTAGTGGTGCACAGACTCTGACGTTGCCAGCTTCTTCTTTGCCGTGGCCGGGAATGCTCCAATGCCTGCTTTCTTGCTCCTCCAGATCCAGACTTTTCTGTGCATGAAATCTTGTGTGCCTGAAGTTGAAGTTTCTCGTTGTCGCATCGATTGATGCGGTGGGATTTGCTTGTCTGATAGGCATTGTGCTGGCGCGTTTGTTGATTGAAATGAGGGTGCCCTCGGTGTCTTGGAACCGAGGAGCGACGTGCTTGTAGAATGTGTCGGCTTAGAATGTCAAAGCTAGCGAGTTGGTTGTCTTGGAAGTCGTAGATCGCGTTTGTAAATTTGGTACTGGTTTGGCATATTTGGACCGTTCGCTGATGATTGTCTCTTTGCCACTCTGTTCGCAGTCGCAGGGGAGGTCGTGCCCGTTTGCGAGTAAGTTTCGATCAATGGCTACCGCGGCAGTGCCAGTTTTTCTTGGGGAAGGATAAGTAGTCACGATGCTGGGGCTAATTTCTGAATGTGCACTTGTGTAGGATGCTAGCAGGCAGCAATGGAGCAGGAACTATGCAGCAAAGGATATCAGGTTTGGCGTTGGTGCAAGGGCTCTTATGTTGCAGGGCGTCGAGGAGTTGGCTGATGCAGTCAAAGTAACCATGGGCCCTAAGGTGGGAACCAGATCTAGCCAGGGCAACCGTATTGGCGGTTCTGTTGCAGTGCCTCGTTTTGTCGCACCGCAGCTGTTTTGATACTGTGCTGCGCTTGCTTAGGGGCGGAATGTGGTCATTGAGCAAAGCTTTGGCGCCCCTAAGATAACGAAAGACGGTGTTACTGTTGCAAAGAACATCGAGTTCAAGGATAAGATCAAAAATCTAGGGGCAAGTTTGGTGAAGCAGGTGGCCAATGCCACCAACGACGTTGCAGGAGATGGTATCCACCCGTTACATGTCTATGATAATGCAAGCAATGCTGAGGATGCATAGAGCTCAATGTGGGGACGGGGGGCCTCATGTTCATTCTAACAGCTGCTTCTTTTGGCAGGAACGACCTGTGCAACCGTCCTAGCTCGTGCTATCTATGCTGAAGGCTGCAAATCTGTTGCTGCGGGAATGAATGCAATGGATCTTCGAAGAGGAATCAACCTCGCTGTTGATGCTGTGGTCCAAAACCTAAAGAGCAGGGCAAAAATGATTAGCACTTCCGAGGAAATTGCTCAGGTTAGCCCGTAATTCCATACTTGCATCAATTCAAGTTGGGCTTTTGACTGTTCTCCTCTTGTATCGATCAGACTACATACCCTTTCAGCAGCTTTTTATGATATCTTTCTGTTCTTGGACAGGTGGCCACTATCTCGGCAAATGGAGAACGTGAAATTGGAGACATGATTGCTAGGGCGATGGAGAAAGTTGGAAAGGATGGAATCATCACTGTAGCAGTAAGTCAACATTCTTAGCAGTATCTGCTTTACGATCCTTTCAGACTGATGAGGCATAATCACGACATTCCATTTATGGCCATCCAGGATGGGAAAACTCTCCACAATGAGATTGAGGTGGTTGAGGGTATGAAGCTAGATAGGGGTTACATTTCTCCTTACTTTGTGACGAATCCAAAGACGCAAAAAGTTGTAAGTTCAACAGTCTTCGTAGAGTTTGAACTGCTTTTCTTTGTGCTCCTCAAGATCTACTGACGCTCAGTGGATCATGTGTTCAGGAATTGGAAAACCCTCTGATTTTGATTTTCGAGAAGAAAATCTCCGGATTGCAGTCCGTGATCCCAGTGCTGGAGCTTTCACTTAAGGTATTGCCACAGTGAATGTTCTTGTCTAGAAACATTCCTTGATAGTGAACTGCTTGACAATCTTCTGATTTTCCAATCGTTTTGCCCGCACAGGAGCAAAGGCCGCTGTTGATCATTGCCGAAGATGTTGAGAATGAAGCTCTAGCTACTCTGATTGTGAATAAGATAAGAGCTGGCGTTAAGGTAATGCCGTTGATACCCTGTATGGGATGTGTCCTTCGGGTCCCAATATTTTGAGAGCTCTAGTCTAACAGATAGATGGTGTGGCAGGTCGGTGCAGTAAAAGCTCCAGGTTTTGGTGAAAACAGGAAAGCAAATCTGCAAGATCTTGCCATCCTTGTTGGCGGACAGGTTACTTATGTTCCACATGCCCTGTGTTCCCGTCGTTCAGTTGTTCTTAGATAGCCGCGTGCTTGATTCTGAGTGAGTTGCACATCCCCTGTATGTTGTGGTGCAGCTTATTAGTGAGGACTTAGGTTTGAAGCTTGAAAAGGTCACTCGGGAACAGCTTGGTACTGCAAAGAAGGTCTGTGCTTTGCCCTCCTTTCTGTGGTCATCCATCCCCGATTGTTGTGAAATGTTTTTGGTCTTGTTAGTTAGGCCCAGTGTGTATTTATCTCATCATTTTCGTTTTGGAAAAACAGGTGACTATCTCTAAGGATGACACCATTATTCTTGATGGTGGTGGTGATAAGAAAGCAATTGAAGAGCGATGTGAGCAGGTTGGTGTTTTATGGGTTTTATCCCTTCATGTATGGATGAAAGCTACTGTTGCCAACCTCATACCGTCAAGGTCGTAACAGATTGTGGAGGCAACAAAAGATGCTACTTCAGATTACGACAAGGAAAAGTTGCAAGAGAGACTGGCCAAGCTCTCTGGTGGTGTTGCTGTGCTTAAGGTTTGTGCATTCCTTTCACAGATGTGAAGGTCGTCATTAATTGTCCTTGTTAGCCCCTTGTAACCATCTTCTGCCGTCATTGAGCAGATTGGTGGAGCGAGTGAAGTTGAAGTTTCAGAGAAGAAAGACCGTGTTACCGATGCCTTAAATGCCACAAAGGCAGCCGTGGAGGAGGGTATTGTACCTGGTAGGTTGAAATGAACCTTGCGACTCCTGTTGATATAGTCTAAATCACTCTTACATGTCGGGAAGTGGCTAGTCTAAGGCCTTCTTATGTGTCGCTAATTATCAAGAGTCCCTGTCCGCCAGGTGGAGGGGTGGCTCTGCTGTATGCATCAAGAGTATTGGAGAAACTTCAAACCGCAAACTTTGATCAGAAAGTGGGAGTGCAGATCATTGCAAATGCCCTGAAGGTTAATGGCCACTGCCACCTCCCTTGAAGTTCTTCCTTCTGTAAGCTGAAGTTCAAGTTTCGCCTCAACAGTTTTCAACAATGGTCTGCAGATGCCAACTTACACCATCGCATCGAATGCGGGTGTTGAGGGAGCCGTCGTGGTGGGCAAGCTTTTGGAGCAAGAGAACCCTGACATTGGGTATGATGCTGCAAAGGGTGAGTGACATCAAACAAATTTGAATTTGGTCAGAGCTTTCAAGAAGAGGAGCTGGTGGTCATCTGACATCGTCGTGCTTGCGCAGCTGAGTACGTGGACATGATCAAGGCTGGCATAGTTGATCCAGTGAAAGTCATCAGAACTGCTCTGGTGGATGCAGCCAGGCAAGTCATCGCACTTGAAGCCTCCCACCCATCCATGCCGTCAATCGAGGTGATGACTAACACTTGACTTGTGGCCCCGTATCGCAGTGTGTCTTCGCTCATGACAACAACAGAAGCCATCATTGTGGAGACCCTGAAGGAAGATAAGGAGCTCGCTGGTGGCCGAGGCGGCATGGGCGGCATGGGAGGAATGGACTACGACTATTAGTATCCGCCATTTTGCGGCGCTGTTTTCACCTGAGTTCACAATTTTTGACCTGAGCTAGTGACGGCTTTAGAAGAGTTCTCGGGGGCAGAGGACCTGTGATGAGAGTGAGGAGTAAGGAGCAATTTGTCGGACGAATTACGATTAGGTGGACGCAGTGCGTCACTTAACGTAGAGTAAGGAACGTGCTTACTGCCGAGATGGTTGCCAATAGCGTAGAGGAGGGCGGCGTATAGTAAGTCAATTTGGATCCCTGTTTTCTTAGGCACCGAATGTCTCACTCTATGTTAAAGAGCAATGATTTGGAGCTTCTAAATTAAATCCCGTTTCTAAATTACCCATCATAGATACCATATCTGTTTGGGGCATTCTACGGTCTGCCATAATGTATACCACATACAAAATATTTACGAAGACCAGTCTAGTGGCTTCGTCGAGTTCTTCTGAGAAGGAAATTGGCACTCATTTCAATAATATGACGTTTAAAAATCGGATCTTATACGGTTAGCCTATCTGACGGAAATCATGTCCTTAGTGGACTTCAATAAAATTCTTCTTCTTCCATCTTCAATGTTGATACAGTGTACTATGTCGCCACTCGGTGCATGCCTATCTATCAATGCCCTCAATCATTCTGAGCACATTCCGAAGGTGGACAACAATGCCAGACTGCAAAGTGCAAGGATAAATCTAAGCTCATCAGGGTATGGCAGCCTGTGAAAGGGAACATGCCCACCAAAGTCGGCGTATGGGGAAGGGAAGAGCACTGATGCAGATAACCCATATTGTTTTTGCAAAGTTGAGAGTAGGCTATATATATCGTTTTCCAACATAGCTTACCAGCTGGGGGAGGTGAGCGCTCTCCTGTAACCCAAGCGGGGGCGACGGGTGACAGTGGATTAGGGTCCGATCGGCTCAGGCCGGGAGCGCTGTGTAGATGCCGTGCCCGCTCCAAGCCGGGAGGTGAGTGTCTGTCTTCTCCGGAGGGAGAAGGTCGGTTCTCATTAGAGTGGGGGGCACTGCGTGAGGCGGGCAACCGAGCAGCGAATACCCCCCGCTCTCGGCAGTGGAGGGACAACATGGCAGAATGGCGACCCCGATCATCCTTCCGATCGTCAACCCGCGAACCTGTCACCCACCCACAAACATTTTTACAACTGTCCAGTGTGAGATCTCTGTCGGGAAAACCTTTGTCTCACTCACACGAATAGACTGCTTCAACCCTTCCTTCACCCATGCACCAGCTTTCAGAAGTGCAAACGGCCCTCCGTCCCTTGTTTCATAGAGACCTCCACCGTATTTGGCCAAATTTGACTGAGGGGGAAGAAGGTAGCGTGGTGTTTTCATTCATGCGTTAGTTTCAGGGTTTTAGCACGATGACACGGGATGTTCATGTTCTTTTGTCACGGTGGCATAAAGCATTCGGAAAGAGCTCTTTGGACCCAGTAGGTGTGTTATGTATGGTATTTCACCTCCTCGTGGCCTTTTACAGCGAGCGCAGCCAAACCTCCTCTTATCGTTTGTTAATAGACGGTGAAAGGCCAGAGGAATCCACAGCAGCTGAGATTATGACAAAATAAACAATGGTATATGCTATACACTGAAGAGGGTTGTTCACCCTGTTCAATCACTACACTAAGAAAAATGAAAGATAACTTAAAAGATACACCTACGATCTACATCCTAAAAAACACTACAACATCGACCAGCTCTCTAGCTCAATGGAGCAAGCTCATTGCCATGTCTTACTCCCCATCACCAGAGACAAGGCCATAGACGACAACAGTCCTTGATGGAGAGTACACCTGGAATGAATGTGGGCGATCGTCATACCAGCCCTCCTGCTCATCACAGACAAATTGGGTGGTCATTTCTTACAAGTGGAAAAAGGGAGCTCATGAGGTTCTCAGCAAAACCAAATGGAAACACATAGGTTGAAGGAAGAGAACTTACTGAGGAGAAGTAGTCAGCTTTGCTGTCTATTCTTCCAAACCCACCAAACCGAGATTCATCGGAGTCTAATAATATCTGCACGAAGGACGGCTTCCAGGTCAAGGAGACGCACCAAGAACGATCCACTTCCGTGTGGATGGATGAGCAAAATCTTGACAGACACTTCTGGAGAGAGATATTTCAGACTAAAACACTCCGGGAGGGGACAGTACCTTGTATTTACCGGGCTTGATGCAGCCCACTCGGTAATTTGTGTAGCTCTTCTCCCAGTGGAAGTTGAACACGAAAACCAGCTCTCCTTTTTCAAATATGATCACCCTGTCACCCTCATCTTTGCGGGAAATGTATTGATGGTCCGAGACCATAAACTGCAAGTTTAGTCGGACACAACAATGTGTAGCTTGTCCATTCAGAATTCCAGGGTACAGCTCGAGATTGAACATATAAGTTCATAGCTTGAGAGGATTGAAATCCAGAAAGGTCAAGCAAATACCTTGTATGTCTCCTCCAGCTTCTGCATGCTCGCGTCGAACTCCTGTAGCCGACTGTACCTGAGGTACGGTGCATCACCCTGCATGTAATCGAACACTTGACTCCAGTTAGTCTCTTCCTTGTACAGAAAGGTCAGAGGAAAACACCAGGTCGGAAGAAGGCTTTCACCAGATCAAATCGACGTCTGCATTTGTCGTAGCTGCCACCATTTCCAGGAACAAACTTCCCAGTTGGCAATACCTGGTCCCACCTGGGGAAATCAATCCACTCTGTCCAGGGAAACGACAGTGTTAAGACACGAGATACAAGGTGGAATACTAAACAACGTTCTGGTCAGGCTCGAGGGTATGTACCGGGGTGACCAAATTCGTTGCCCATAAAGTTCAAATAACCTTCACCTCCCAGAGCCATAGTTATTAGCCGGATCATCTTGTGGAGGGCCATGCCTCTGTCAATTGCGGGAGTGCTTGGGCCATCTACTGCCATAAAGTGGTACATATCCTGGCCACAACAACAGGGACGATGAGCGGAGGAAGTTATGAGAGCTGCTACATCCTGCAGTGACGAGACTGTCCAAATGTGGTGGAATTTATCTGACACCTCACCTTGTCCATTAGCCAAAATGCTAGGGTCTTATCTCCAACAAGAGCTTGATCATGGCTCTCAGCATATGCTACACATTTTTCCAGCCAACGTCTGTTGGTCAATGTGTACACAATATCACCCATTTTCCAATCTTCGTCCCTTTGCCTGCAGAAATTGCAAACACTTAGGGATTCATAGAGATGGTTCTCCTTAATGCCTTAAGGAACACTCAGGCTCAAAACGAGCTTCAAACTTTTTTGATGACGCGGGAATTGGTGGAATCTGCAACTTACTTTGACAGTATGTCAATCCATTTGTCCGCAATCGCCATTTGCAAACGATAGTCAAACCCAACTCCACCTTCGCTCACTGGTCGGCAGAACGTGGGCATACCGCTAACCTGCAACATTCCACACAGAAACACATTGTGCCACAGAATGAGTCCACTGAAAAATCCTGAAATCCCTCTACTCTAGCTGTCAAATAATCTCTTTCAGTAAGTTGCCTGGGCAGGGTGCCCCCATGTTTCAGCCAGACACATACATCTTCACCAATTGTGATGCTATCCGGGTAGAGACCATGTAGCAGGTCGTTGGCAATCATCAAGTACACCACGGCATCAACATCAGTTGATAGCCCAAAATATTCCCCGTAATTGCCTGTAAACTCCATCTGATACAGAAAACAAGTCACATTAGACTGTGCGGTCTACCTTTTCTTCAGGCAAAAAGCTTATGCGTCTCAGATGAGGAACATGCCTGCAGACCATGATGGGTGTACATCATGGATGTTACTCCATCAAAACGGAATCCGTCAAACCTATACTCTTCCATCCACCAACGAAGATTGGACAGCAAAAACCTCATAACCTGCAAAATGAAGCAACACACAAAACATTAGAGAGCAAGTAGCTTGCAGAAATCTCCACCTAAGCAATCAATTGAGGATGGCCAAGACATCCAACCTCCCAGCTACCATAGTTGAACAGACGAGAATCCCACATCCAATGATAGCCACGTGTCCCAGAGTGAAAGTAGTGGGAGTCCGTCCCATCAAACATGTTGAGACCGTCAAGCACATTGTTGGAAGCATGACTGCCAAGTCATACTGTGAGGAAACCAAACGAAATTGAAGCAGCCAAGTGATTCTCGTTAACATGTCATACGTTACAGAATGCGCACCTGTGAACAATATCCATCAGCACAACAATGCCCAGCTCATGAGCCTTATCAATGAGACTCTTGAGTTCATCTGGTGTCCCACAGCGACTGCTCACTGCAAAGAAGTTTGTCACATGATATCTGCACATGTAAAGGCAATCAAGGGGTTCCTCAAACTCGGCTCCTCATTTTCAGCCACAAGATATAACAGCCCTCATACGAGACCGCGGCTCAGTATGACTGCTGACCTATCACGTGAGTGCCAGAAAAACAAGCATGCTCTACACTTTCGTGCTCATCCCCTCTCTCTCCAGTGCTGGAGAGAAGTTCTGCCGACTTTCACAAAGACAAGTGGGAATATTCACATGAATGTTCTCGTCAGCCAGCATGAAAATATCAGACTTTTGGGCTGCAAGTTGGCTCTACACCACAAAGAAGAAATACAGGAAGGGTAAGATCTTCACCCGAAGCTGCCATAGTATGCATGTTCCTGGATGGCCATGAGCTGCACAGCATTATATCCAAGTCTTTTGATCCGTGGTAGCACATCATCCCTGAACTCTGCGTATGAATTGACCTTGGGCTCCTGCACAAGATACAACCCCATTGGTATGAACAGTGATGACCAGACATCCCCCATCCATTCATAGAGCTTCAGATATGCTTCCTACTCAGGTACATACCGTACTGCTCATACCAACATGGGCCTCATAGATACGCAAAGATGTTGGCCGACTAGGTCGAGGATACTGGAAGGTGTACTTTTCCTGTGCACAGGCCAGAGACGATGAAATCAACCTTGAATATGTAAACGGAAGCCCGGGCCACCCTGCATCTGTGATCATAGGTACAGATTTGCGTACCTCAGGAGGTGGGTCATAGTATATCCCATTGTAAGGTATCTCGCCCGGTGCTTGTACTGCAAACTTGATCCAAGCAGGAATGGCATCCTTTGGGCCAGAGGGTGTAGTCATGTGAATCTGTTTACACACAGAGTTTAGGGATAGCTGCAATTCTTCATTGTTGTTTGGAAAGCACTCGGGGGCTACCTCAGATCGAGTGAACTACAATAGACTGTTCGTACCTTCACCCGAGAGCCATGGGGAATGGCAGGTGATCCATCTGCATTGTTCGGCAAGAATACTTCCCAAATGCCAAACTCATTCTGCAGAGCAACCAAAATTCTCTGCTTGAGGAATGCACCGATGGAAAGAAACATTAAGACATCGCAACAAACTTTCCTACAAAGTAGAAAACAGAGATCCATGTAGCACCTTCTTCATAGGATCTGCCGAGGCATTCCAGTTGTTGAAATCTCCTGTTAGAGAGGCACTCTGCACCAGCAGCACGGACACAGCTAAGACAGCATCACAGGTGGAAGCCACTGAGGTACCACAAGTTGCCATAAGCTTTCAAGCACAAGCGGCAGCGTTATGCTCAAGAATTCATAGTTCAGGACCAACCGTTGCTCCAGGTGCCCATTCTCTGTAGGTGATCCCCGCAGGGCTGCACATGCCAGACAACATGCAATCAGCATCCGCTGGACCCCACCACTCCCCAAGTTCCATACAGCAGAAAGTGAGGCCGACCTTGCGGTGAATCCCAGTTTCTCATATCCCCTGGAAAAAGCCTCCAGCCCGCCTTCATGTTGGTCGATTGCATGCCTCGTCTTCTTGTACTGTGAATATCTGCGTCAGTGTACAAGGCACGAGGTAACTGATCACATGACATCACATCAAAGTCGTGCTCCTCTTTCCAGTGCGATTCAAAGTGCAGACAATTGTGCACCTGTACTCCAGATGGTCCTTGTGATTCCTCAGATATGGGTCAATCTCGTAAATCCTCTGCCCATCTCCCGGCGGGGGCACCACCGTGGGGAGGCTCTCAATGTACGATATCGACTGCCGCAATCTCTCGTTCTCGTCCCGCAGAGACTGCACATGCCCAGCAATGTGCATTCCCACAACGTCACCACAAGCCCAAGCCCAAGCCCGTGCGGCACGCAATTGCATCACAGAGAGCAGACAGGCGCCATCTCCAGTTGGGCTGAACCTGAATTTTCTGGGCGATTATCTCAGTTTCCTCCAGCCCATCGGCAGCGTCCACTGTCGCAGACGCAGCGTCAGCCGGCGACGCCTCGGCCCGTACAATCCTGGCCCAGGGGGCTGCCAGGCACCGGGTTCCTGGTGCTATTCTGTTCCTAAGACTGGTGAAATTGCCGGACGTGGAGAGCAGCTTGGGCGGCGGGCAGGAGGGTCTGAAACCTGCTCTGGCTGAGGAGGAGGAGGAGGAGGAGCAGGGGCAGAGGGACGCCCTGGTGCAATGCGAGGCTGCTGTGGAGGGAGCCGGTCTGGGCACGGTCCAGGCCATCCTCCCAGAACAATGCCACCTTCGGCTCCCCCAGCTACCCTTCAACTCCAAGTTCAAATCCTGCTCTCCTTGGTCCTCCACAGCTTGCTGTTGTCACAGATGGACTTGTCAATGCATATCACGCTCCGACTACATAGGTATATCGTATCCACCACAAAGATGCGCTTGGAGCTCCATGTCAGACTCCCGGAAACGGACCCATCCACTTACCAAGGCAGTTATTTCACAAATGTAAACAACAGCCTCATATACAGCTCCGTGGAATTAGGCTCGCTCAACAATCTGTCTCGCTGCTGCTGGGCAAAGGACAAACACCTCGGATTGCGATCACTTCCCTCCATGTCCTCGTTCTTATTCTTATGTTTCACCTTTTATTGATTAAGTCTCTTGCTTTTTGTGGTGTGATCATTAACATGATAGTGCTCCCTCTTTTTGCTATGGTAAGACATGAACACACATGAAAGGAGGGCACCTACATAGATAGTTCTAATCCTATGCTACGATAGATGATAAGGTCTACTGTAAAGCTTTACAACGTTCATCAATCCCAGACATGCCGGAGGTCTCTAAGATAGTAACTAATCCGTTATGGGACTGTGCTGTAACTGAATAGAATGTCCTAGTGATGAGATTATGCGGCAGGGAACAGTCCATGGTTTTTGTGGCTAAAAGGGGGACACGTGGAATGGAGTGAGACGAGGGACGCGTGTCTTGGACTCATGTCGGAATTGGAAACCACATAAAATGGACCTTCTTACATGTTTTTGGAGCTAAAGGCATTCTCAAATGTTCTACCTGGACTCTCTCCCTATGTTACAGTATCCTGTTTCTCGTAGATTGGGCTAGTGTGGATGAATGTGGTATCCAGGATCACACACGGGCTGTCAATGATCTAGAGACTGTTGTTGATTGACGAAAGCTGTCAAGATGTACGGTTTAGCCTGGCAGGCAATGTGATCAGCTACCTCTGGTAAAAATTGCCTCTAGCCTTTCCAGGGAACCGTGGAGGTGACCAATGTTCATTCCAAGCATGGGCTCACCAGTGCCCAGTCCACCATGGATGTCAGGCAAGGAGTATTCTGCATTCCAGCCCACACGGAAATCCAGACCAGGACAGGCAGGAAACGATGTTTTATGCTGGATCTGGGTGACAGTGGAGCCCCCCAAAGATGTGGCCAGCTTCCACTTCCAACCTGTTGTGCCGTCTTGGAAATTGTGACCCAAGCCAACTTGCAGGTTCACCCAGGGACAGAGAGGGATTTTCTTCGTCAGCAAACGGACATCGGTGAACTGGGGCTCCCAGATCACCTTCCACTTCCGATCGGTTGCAGCCGGTTTCAACACAAGCTTCGTGTCGAGTCCCTGGGCTTGGAAGCCAAGGACAGAGAGGCGAGGGGGAGAGCTCCCAGAACCGACAAGGTCTGCCTTTCCCAAACCTGTTATCCTCAAGTTCGCTCCAATCCTGTACCCTTGCAAGTGCTGCCGGAACTTCACATGGTACTCCTTCGGATTCCAATCTATGCTGTAAAAGTCCCACAACCATGACAGATTCCCGCAGCTGCCTGTCTGGACCAGAGAGGGCTGCTGCCCTACAGAGATGTGATGCTGCTGCTGCTGCTGCTGCTGCTGGCATGGCTCTTGGTGAAAATCGTGTTGCACGGGCAGACAGGCCTGCCGCCGATCATATGAGACCGAAGTACTGTAGGATGGACCCTGTTCTTGCACCATGAGATGCATCGGTGGCGCCGAAGGCTGCACAGGCTCTCTGACGAAATCGTTCACAGAAGCAGGGCTTCGTCGCCGTTGCTGAATTCTCTCTTTCAGCCTGGTGAACAAACTGGATATCCTCCGCGCCCCGCCCTTTCTGCGGGCCTTGCTCCCCGCCGCTTTCTCCTTTTCTGTCAGCACATGGACAGACCCATATGACACTCCAGCGGATATAGATCGCTTCTCCATAAAGCACCAGCATCAAGCCTCGGATGGCGGCACCAAGCCATTCTCAAACTGCTGCACCGTTGCCAGATCTGGCTTCACGAACCTCAGACTTCACGCCACACATAGGTATCTCACACAACACTAACCGCATCACGAACTCCCACCAAATCAGCTCGCGGGGCAAACAGATTTCTCGTGCAACCAGCAGATGCGCCGCAACTCCTCCCTGTCTGATCTCGCAATCAACAGCGGGTTGCTGCGAGATTCGCAAAAACCTTTCTCAAGTTGCAGCAAGATTGAAGTTTCCAAGTGCCCTGCCATTTATACCACCTGACACTCGCCGTCCTGCGTTCTGTAACCTCGGGAATCCGGCGAATGGTGAGAAGTGACGTTGGAAGTGCGGGAAGCATAGGTTGAAATCTGCCACAGGTTCCTTAGTGCTGGATTTGAATGGGATTACAGGAAGTTGAGGACTGTCACACTCGAGCATCGTGTGCAAGGTGAGGAGGCTGAGAAAGAGGAGCGGTAGCAGGGGCCGGACATGGACAAGGTGAAGAGCCTGCTCAAGCCCAAGCCCTCTCCCCAGGAGCAGCTGCGGGAATGGCAACGCAAGCTGCGGCAAGAAGGGCGCACCATCGAGCGGCAAATTCGAGACATACAACGAGAAGAGAAGAACGTCCAGAAGTCTATCCGAGAAGCAGCAAAGCGGAACGACATGACATCCGCCAAGGTGATCCACGGCTTCGTCTTCTTGGCTCTTTGAACCTAAGGCTCTTCCCTCCTGACACGACGGATGTCTATGTGTGCCACACGGTTTTGCTGCAGTCTCTGGCAAGAGAGCTGGTCGGCTCCAGGAGAGTGGTAGCACGGCTGTATGAAAACAGGGCTCAATTGAACTCTCTGTCGATGCATCTTGGAGAAAGCGTGGGTAAGTGAGTGGTGAGTCATCTGGAGACGTAATTCTGTGCTGCCATGAGAGGCTGCTGCCTGATCTCATCCCATGTCTCTGCAGCAACTGTCAGGGTTGTAGGACACCTGTCGAAGAGCACAGAGGTGATGAAGCTGGTGAACGGCCTTGTTAAGGCACCGGAAATATCTACGCAGATGCAAGAGTTATCCAAGGAATTGATGAAGGTAGGGCTTCTCAGTTGGTGCATTTGCGAAGCATTGATTCGAGGGTCACGGTCTGTGAAATTGCTCTTCAGGCGGGGGTTGTGGAAGAGATGGTGAACGAGTCTCTGGAATCAGCCCTGGATTCTGATGACATCGAAGAGGAAACTGAGGTGGAGGTCGATAAGGTTCTGTCTGAACTAGCTGGGGAAACAGCTGCACAGCTGCCCACAGCCGCGAGAAAGGAAAAGCAGAAGCAGCAGGCTGCAGAAGAACCATCAGAACAGGAGGTTGGTTTCTGTTACTGCCCTATGTCGGATGGTTCTAAGCATTTCTATTTCCGCCAGTCTCATAGTGATGTTTTCTTGACCGCATTGCAGCAACAAGCTGTGGGAGAGGATGACGAAGCAGCTGAACTTGAAGCATTGCGTGCTCGACTCGCCAGTGTGAGATCGTAGCTGAGGGCGGGTCTCATTTTACTGCCCCCCAAATCATGCTTACTCAAAGTACTTGATAGGGTTTCCATCATGATCTACTTCTTCTCACCAAGGCCAGAGCAAGCAATTCAAAGACTCACAAGTCTGACAACAACAGGAAGGCTTGCCTGTTTGTTGTGTACACATTCATCAAGAGCATTCAAGTATTTACCAGTTGTCAAGATGGTGTCAGCAGCTGTACTGAGGACTCCAGGGACATCTTGTCTCCCAGCTCTACCGCTGTTGCCAGATTGTTGCATTGTAGTCCTGGCTCAGGTTATGCCGCTAGTCAGGTCTTTGTACTAGCATAAGAACAGTTATGTCAAGAGGGAGGAAGAGTATCTACTCTTTGCACTACTCACCCCCAATTTTCATGAATGAGAAACTCACCACATGGGTCTCCAATAACCCCTTCGTACACCCACCTGCAAACCAAAGCCAATCTTGTATAAATGTCTTACACCAGACTACTGGCAGTGGAGAGGAGAAGACAAGAATGGCGATGTGCTACAGTTCCAGCATCGGCCTGGCGGGGCTCTCGTCGGCTCAGACTGGCCATGTGTGTTGCTGGCCGGCTTCCATAGCGACAGGTGAACAAGTTTGAGTGCGTGGACACGTGAGCCTCTTCTGGCCCCCAACTTCTTCCTTTAGCGAACAAGGAAGTTCAAATGTGCTTCAGCGTTGTCACACAATGAGGAAATTGTTGTCCAGGATGGGTTCAGGGTTCTGGCCAGATTCCTCGAGCTCCCAGGGCAAATGCATCGGCCGTGAGGTTTGCCAGAGCAGAGGCTTCCGATGCCAGCGCTCCTCAACATGCTCCAGTCTGGTCCAGACGAGACCTGGCCATCCAGACGCTTGTGGGGGGCACGTTTCTCGGTAAGTCCCTTGTCTGCACTGGAGAAGGCTGCAGCAGGAGTAGACTGGTGTGACCTTCGGCCGCTGTATGTATGTATGCCCGCAGCATCCTGGGCTGCTACTGAAGACCCAGCTGAAGCCGTATCCACCAGCAGAAGAGCTGTAAGCTGTACAGTCTGAAGCCAGAATTGCATTTGCGGCTTCCCTGTTTTGGAAGACAGCTCAACCTTGTTGGGTGCTGTATGCAGCTCAGGGGTGAACAGGTTCCCGAGAGTGAGTACAAGACTCTGCCCAGCGGCCTCAAGTGAGATGCAACCAACAGACATGCACTGCGAATGCCATGTGTTGTAATTTCCGTTTGCATCCTGTGCCTGCTTACCCCCGGTGTCTGCTTACAGCCCTCTCTCCTTTAATCCTTGCCAGATACTATGACCTGAAAGTTGGAGGTGGGGAGACTGCGGTTAAGGGCTCAAGAGTTGCGGTTGGTGATACTCCTCAGTAGGATAAAGACGATGGATGTAATGCGCATCTGCTCTGAAACTCTGTGTTGCTCACGTGAGGGATATCAAGCTCAACGAGACCCTCCTCTCCTCCCCTTCTTCTCAATGCAGATTCACTATGTCGCAAAGTGGAAAGGGTTAACATTCATGACAAGCAGGCAAGGCATGGGTGTCACAGGGGGCACTGTAAGTATTTGCACATGATGCATGCCATCTTTTGTGATGCAACTTTTTTTTCACCACGTGTCATGTCATGCAGCCGTATGGATTCGACGTCGGAACTTCTGAACAAGGACTGGTCTTGAAGGGCCTTGATGAGGGAGTCCTGGGCATGAGAGTAGGCGGCCAGGTGAGAATCACAAGTCATGGAGTGGTTTCTTTTCCCACGTTGTTGCATGGTTGTTGACCCTTCTCTCTGCCCATATCCACATTGCAGCGTCTGCTCATTGTACCACCTGGACTAGCATATGGCAAAAGAGCGGTGCAGGAACTCCCACCAAACTCTACCCTAGAGGTACCTACTTCGTCTCCGCCTCTACACTCTTTTAGGAATTGTGTTTCAGTGAAACCTGCGTGCATGGTCCTCTTGTGTTTTTATGTTTGATCTGTATCCAACCTTGACCTTTGCAGTTCAATGTGGAGCTGCTGAGCATCAAGCAGAATGCGTTTGGGTCACTCGTGAAGCTCGTAGAAGGGTAGTCCTTCGTGTCCCGTGCATTTTATTCTGTTCCATAAGGCCTCAAGCTGTTGTGGACGCTTACACCGTTGGCGTGCGTATCGCACTCTTTCATTGATTTGCGCTTCTATCCAAAGCCCTCTTTCAGATCGAAACGTCAAACTGCCTGTCATTTCCACCGGCTATGCTCGAAAGGAAAGGGAGACTTTATTATAAAAGAGAGAATGAAGGAGAAGAAGAAGAATTTTATTTAAGTCCACCGAGGACGGATTTCCGTGATGGGACTTGGTACTTAACAACTTGTACCATGGTATGCTTAAGCTACTTGCACCAAGGGCATCTATTCCTTTAGGCACCCCATCTAAGTACCGATCCAAGCGCAAGATACTTAATAAGCACGTTCTTATAAATGTGTGTCCAATGGACACACATTTATAAGAATGTGGTTATTAATCATGGGAAAAACCTATCCACCCCAA
Organism: Anthoceros angustus; assembly: GCA_010909165.1. NCBI lineage: Eukaryota > Viridiplantae > Streptophyta > Anthocerotopsida > Anthocerotales > Anthocerotaceae > Anthoceros > Anthoceros angustus. The sequence continues at coordinate 480,360 of MU008151.1, forward strand.
AAACAAAAGGGGGAAAAACCCAACGAAAAGCACCTTGCCAGGGGGACTAGCCCGGCTATGCTCCGGGTTACACATAACACTTTACATATGTTGTATAGCAACATATGGATCTAACACAAGACTAGACGTCTGCACTTGTTATGTTTAAATAATACGTCGAGTTGGTCTAAGACATGTTCGGGAAGACATGGGTTCGAATCCCAGTCTGACATTACAAATGTGGACTATTCTGAAAATAATAGTCGTATTATTTGGAGAATAATAATCTTTGTGTATATTAATTGTTCTTTGTAGTTAGTTCGAATCTCAGTGTGCCGTTACAAATGTGGATTATTCTGAAAATAATAGTCGGATTATTTGGAGAATAATAATCTTTGTGTACTTTATTTGTTTTTTGTAGTTAATCCCAGACCTTCGGCCCTTGTTTGAAGCCGGGGACCAGGACGTTTGGCAAACATACCTGCTTGCATGCCGGTCATGGTGATTTTGACCCGAAATGGCAAACATTGCGTTCGGCATGTCGTGCACGATAATTTTTACCCAAAGAGATCGAGATCGAGATCAAAGACGCCTTCTAATCCCACTCAAAACCAGGGACTTTTGGCAAACATTGCGGTTTTATCTTCGTTTGCTGAAGTTTGCTTAGCGAGTTGTAGGGTAGAAGTCCCAAACTATGCAAAGATGCTCGTACATGTGGACATGGGCGTTGAAGTTTGCTCAGCGAGTTGTGAGATAAAAGTCTCAAACAATGCAAAGATGCTCATACTTGGGAACATGGGCACCTGCGAGCTCTGAGGGAGAAGTCCCAAACCATGCAAAGATTCTCGTGTTCGGGGACATGGTATCATTGCTAAGATGGCCTTGAAAATTAGTGACCGAGCATTGAGTTGGATTCTTTTCTTAAAAAGACATGGGTTTATAGAAGCAAGGACGCTGGTAATTCTGAAGTTGAGACTATCAAGATGCTATTGTTTTTTATTCGTTATTATTAAATAATAATAACTCATAAAAAAATAGGCAAAAACTACGCCCGGCGTTCTAAGGTTAAATGAACCCCAGCAATTGCAAACTGGTTTTCATGGCGTCTCTCTCTCGATTCCTAAATATATCAGTGACTATGACTTACCTTCGGTGGGAGCCTCTTCTAGCCATCCTCTTTTGTAGTGTGTCAATCGCTTTCGTCATGTTGTAGCTTCGTGTGGCAAGCGCTTGGATCATTATTAAGCATTCCTCGTCCGTAAGCTCTCTTTACCCTATTGAGCTAGGTTGATTCGCCACTAGTGTCTCTAGTTCTTTAGTCCTCGTCCTTGCTGATTTTAAGCACTGCTTTAACTCGTCACACTTATCCAACACTAGCTGAAGATGCAACAAAAGGTCCTTATCAGAAGTAGTGGGCACATGTCGCCTTGTGTTTGCAGTCGTGGATGTCTTTCCCTCTGATTCTGCAAGATACTCGTATCCGGGGCGTACATCCCACATCGGCCTCCTTAGCTCCAGCTCTTCAGTCTTAGGCTATTTGGCCTCTAGTTCTATTTTTGCATCCTGGTTCTTCTTCTTCTGGCTTGATAGCCCATAGCTTTTGGTTCTTGCTATCCTTCCCGCAAAGCACTTCATAGCGATAAGAATGACGGCATGCATCATGAAGAGGGCGCTCCATGAATCCATCTCCACCGACACGAGCGAGAAGTTGGAACGTCAGTCATGGTACCCTTGTGTGATTAGTGAAATTCAAAATACCTAACCCGTCGAGGTTAAGTGGGAGTATCAAATATCTTAACTGAAGATAAGAATAACCTGCTTAGGTTAGTTACTCAACCAATATACTTTAATACTAGTTGTATATATAAGGTACTATAATCTTCATTTAATTTAAGTTTTGTTCATCCTCCTCTAGCGTGTTCGCTTGCTTGCTTATCAAATCCGCACTCGAGGATTTTAGTCATGAAAGTACATGTGTTAACATTCGCTAAATAAAATAACATATGTTGAAGGTCAACAACATGTTTCTCCTTGAAGCATGGTGTGTTCGTTAAAGCTCAAAGGCATACGTAGAGGCCCCGGTTCTAAAAGTAAACACAAAGTTTTTTGTTTGCAACGTTCAAAGTTTGAGAGACAAATTGCAGCTAGTCTTGCGACTCAAGGGAATCGATGAGGCGCGTTGGGGTTAAACACAAATTACAGGACTCGGATACATTGCCCAAGATGGAGGCAACAAAAATGTGCAAGAGAACAAAGACACTCGACACATGTAAACCATCGAAAGTACATGAGCATGAAAAGACGGCATCGACTAATATTTTCGGTCGCTTCGTAGCATCTAAAGGAACTCGTATACTCAAACAAGATAGGTACAAAGTTGTGCGCGTTGTAGGGGACAGGAAGTGTCTATTTCGCTCCGTGACAGCCTCAAACTTCCAAGGTTCGAAACCACTGTTGGATGACGAGAGGCAAGAGCGTGTGGCAGACATCCTCCGAAGTTGGGCTATTGCTGAATTGGAAAAACAAAGGCAAACTTACGTGGATGTAGTCGAAGGAGACTTCACCAACTATGTCAAAAGGATGAAGAGGAGCATGGAATGGGACGGCGAACTCGAGATCCTGATGCTAGTACACATTCTACACCGGCCCATCTGCGTTTATGTGGAGTGCGAGGGCGGTGTCATGCCCCTGCAGACGTATGAGCCCATCGAAGCGTGCAAAAATGACTCATGTACCATCACCATATGGTACGACGGACGAAGTCATTACAATTGCATTCACCTGCTTCATGGTTACTAGCTATAAAGCAGACTGGTTGTCACAGCGTAGAAGAGTAGGAGAGAGCTTCTCTTTTTTAACAAACTTGAGGAAGGATCTCTCCCACTCAACTTCCTTGGCAGCATCTGTGAGGGATTTATATTCGGCTTCAGTATTAGAAAGAGCAATATTGGTCTGCTTCTTGTAACCCCAGCTAATGGCAGCATTTGCAAGAAGGAGAATAGAATGATATAGACAAGCTTTTGCGACAGGAGCTAATATGATCTAAATTAGTCGAAGTAATTTCGTTTTCATATTTCTTTCGTCAATTGATTGAGCACAAACTTCACCATAAAAATAGAAGTATGAGCTGAGAGTCAAAACATATCAATTTTTATGTGTTTTATTAGTTTTATTCAACCTTTCTTGTTTAGGGAAGCTGATATTTGCAAGCAATTAAACATGACAACACACAAGCATTCTCTGCTTACCCTACCAATAGCCCATGCATATTTGTATTTTAGATTACCCATTTGAGTAAACAATTCATATAGAGAAATTTCAATCGATCATACATATTCTTCAACGGACCAAATTTTGTATGTAAGATTTTGTTATAATACAAAGCTATGCTCAAGCTATGATGGTTTTTCATAATATTATATATTAGGGCCAATGGCTTAGACTGGAATTAATTTGTGCACGACTTTCTTTCATTCTTCATCCTTGCCCAATTTCACAAATTCTGCTTTCTTCAACAATTTGATAGACCAATCACAGATTAGCAATAATGTGATCTTCAACTTCTTTTTGAGGACGGCCTACAGGCTTCTTGGTCTTGGACAATATGTATGGTCACTGGACACAACAACACACTATGTGAAGGCTTGCTGAGCAAATAGCTTAGAATCTTCACTGCTAGTGACATAAGCCATACTTGCTTTGAGGTTATCATTTTAAGAGTAAGCCAATTGGTTAATGTAGAACAAAGTGGTGAAGAAAGTAGAACAAAGTGGTGGAGACTGAAGAAAGCAAATGAAGAACTCGAAAGAGTAGTTTTTGTTACAATCCGAAGCTACAGTAGTAAGGCGGCTAGCACATAGGTATGGTGTGAAGCAATATGACCAATGCCACATGACAACCTAGACGATAGCCCCGCTGCAAACACACAAGCCGGTGACAAAGAAGAAGACGACGAAATTTTGATCCAATTAACTCCTAATTATGCTCAAGACCACTTGTATTGTGATCATAATCGTAAGCTCGGAAAACAAACAAGACCGGAGGCCGTTCCTATTTCGGTTCTCACAATCTTGTAGCCATGAGATGAATTTTATGTACTGGTAATCAAGAGGGAGAAACATGACAAGACCCTTAAAAAATATGGATCCATGCGTGAGAGCAACTATGATCCAAAAAAGTGTGATGAAGATCCTTTGTCAAAACATCAAAATTACAAGATTGCAAAGGTGAACACCCGTTCTCGAAAGACCATAAGGTGTCACGTGCAGAAACAGGGGATATCATTCTACTCCCGATAACAGCTACAACTGGGTTGGAAGAAATTAGGGTATACAGTACCTACCTCGATGCGGGGGCCGGGGCCACATTCTGTTCGCTTGCGTGTTGCTATAGGTACGTGCGCCTTTTGTCCTGCCTTGTCCATTTTTAAAAATGTACTGGCCAAAGCTGGAACCCAGAGTTTGAACCCACGCACCTCCAGGTTGACCGTGGTTATTATAACGGCTCCAGACGGAACGGGGTCGGGCGGGACCGTGCTTCAAACGTCAAATTCTGGCGCCTCACACGATTGGCGCCAGGCGTGCCCCCCTTTTTCAACGTGACCGCGAGGCGATACTGGCGCAACCCCCCGGTTCCAGTTCAAATTCAAAGTGGACGTACTGTATCGCCAGTTCCGCCGCGCAACGGGTTACCGGCATCCCGTTTGCCGGTTCGCATTTCAAAATGCGCGGGCCCGCGCAGTCGGGCCGCCACGTGTCCGTTTCCCCGCCCAGCCTGCACTGCTCGCGCACTGCTTCTAATGCAAGGCGCAATGCGCAATCCGTTGCTCCGTCTAGTCTGGTCCCTCGCTCCGAGCGGGCTGCTGGTGTGGAGCCAGCCGCTGTCGCATTTGCTGCTGTGGTGAGAAGCGATCGAGGTTGCGGCGCTGCTGGTTTGTGTGGTGTGGAAATCGGAGGAGCTCCGGCGGTGATCTAGGTTTTTTGTGGTGGTGCATTCTTTTGTTTTTGTGAGAGCTGCTGCGAATTGGAGGCTGGAGAGGTGCGGCGGAGGCAATTCTGGCCTAGGTGGAGGTTGCAGATGCAAGAAAGGAGGTCGATGCAAGCAGGGACTGGAGAAGGCATGGGAAGCGTGAGAAAGCTGCAGAGAAGCAACAGGTGAAGCGGAGAGTGGGGTGGAGAGCTCCCGGAGGCCGAGTGTGTGGAAGAAGAAGTGCCGGAGGCCATGTCCGGAGCCGGGGAGCCTGCTGCGGCTGCTGCTCGCCGGCAGCGGACTCGGGCGTCGTACTCCGGTACCAGTGGTGCTGCAAGCGGTGCTCTGACCGGTGCTATGAGCGGTGCTGGTGCTGGTGCTGGTGCTGGTGCTGGTGCTGGCCCGGGGGTCGCTGGAGAGGACATGAGGCGGACGAGAGCTGCCGCGAAGCGTGCGGCCATGGATGAGACCGCTCGGGCTGCGTCCACTGCTCCGGTGCAGCAGGCCAAGAAACGTGCGGCGCTGGCCAATCTTTCTAACCATTCCAACATCCCTGCGTCCCGGACCGTGTCCAAGGCTCAGGTGAGGTGCTGGTTTGATTTGTGCTTGGACTGAGAGTATGCTGTGAAGGATGCGGCCTGAGCTTGTTTTGGCTTTGTGAGCTTCAGGCTGTGGTGCAGTCGGCAAAGGGGAAGACGCGAGCAGTGGCAGCCCGGGAGGTGGAGAATGGACATCCGGCGAGTGCTAGCGCGCTGTCTAGAAAAAGCTCTTCCAACGTGGGGCCGAATGCTACACGGAGTACGGCCACCAGCGCTACTTCGGCGCATAGCAATGAAAATGCTCCCCCTGCTGGAGCAGATGGGAACGTAGATATGAAGGAGGAGGAGAGGGCTGCTGAAAGTCTTGTGGTCGGAAGCCAGAGCTCAACGGATCAGGAGCCTCCGGTGAATGTAAATGCCGCCACCATAGCTTCGCTGGAGAGGAGAACTAACCAAAATCTCTACATTTCGAGGGAATCAAAGCCCAGAGTTAGAGCAGGTAGGATTCTTTCTGCTTCCCGCGTTCTCATTTTCTTGCTGCATTTTTTGTTCTTCCAGGATCTCATGGATACCTGTGATGGCACAGGAGGACTCTTTGTGGATACCGCTACTGAAGGAGTAGGTTGGTCGAATAGGTTGAACTACACAGACATTGATATCGACAATGCGGACCCTCAGATGTGCAGTGTGTACGCTACAGACATTTACCAGCACCTGCGCCTTTCGGAGGTGAGGTGTCTTGCCTCGTTGCTTCTAAAGAGTTTGTTTACTGCTTTTAATTGTTCTGCTCAGTGCTGGGCCCAGTGACATTTCCTGATGTGTTGCTCCTCCGTTTTCCAGCTGAAGAGGAGACCTGCCACCGACTTCATGGAGAACATCCAGCAGGACATCAACTCCAGCATGAGAGGAATTCTCATAGACTGGCTCGTTGAGGTGCGTTGAGTGTCACCGTCAAACTATCTTTCTTGCTGAATAACGAAGTTTGATTCTAACTCAGTTTGAGTCAATGCTTCAGGTTGCTGAAGAGTATAAACTTGTGCCGGACACACTTTACCTTACCGTGTCCTACATCGACCGTTTCCTGTCTGCCAATATTGTGAATCGACAGCGTCTGCAACTGCTTGGCGTGTCCTGCATGCTCATTGCAGCGTGAGTCTTAGCTGTTGCACCCAGTCTTTCAGGAAGCGCGTAGCGTTTCGATCCAGTGTCTTACCAGCCTTTTCTGTTCAGCAAATACGAGGAGATCTGTGCACCCCAGGTTGAAGAGTTCTGCTACATCACCGATAATACTTATGCGAAAGAAGAAGTGAGTGGCGAGCAAATCCACTTTTTTTACTACTCGAAAGTCATGATCACGATCTCAACTTCTGTTTGCTGAGCATGGTCTCTTGGTGAATCGTGAATCCAGGTTTTGGAGATGGAAAGACGCGTTCTTAACAATTTGCGGTTTGAGTTGACTACACCCACAACCAAGAGTTTTCTTCGGTACGTCGGCTTGTCCTCTGTTTTCATCGATTTGTACTCCTGTGGCCTACATGGTTCATTGGCTTCTGCTTCGTCGCCTTTTAACAATCATGTTGCTGTGACGTACAGACGGTTCATTCGCGCGGCGCAAGCTGGCTTCAAGGTCAGGCCTCTGCGAAGCTCGATTCTCATTTGCAACTCATATCTGCGTCCTGTCGTTCTGACCAGCTTGTGAATTCTGCAGGTTCCTACTCTTCAGCTGGAATTTCTTGGGAACTTCCTCGCTGAGCTTACTCTAGTGGAGTATTCGTTCCTGCACTACCTCCCATCTTTGGTGGCAGCCTCTGCCGTCTTTGTGGCCAAGCTGACCCTCGACCCTGCAACCAGGCCCTGGGTATGTCTGTCAGTTTGCTCGTTCAGTTCCTGCAGTTTCTTTCTGTTTCTGTCCGCATGTCTGACCCAGCTTTCCCCGTCTACAGAATGCCACGTTGCAGCATTACACTGGCTACCGACCATCAGAACTCAGGGAATGTGTGCACGCCATCCACGAACTGCAGAACAACACCAAGAAATGCACACTGCCTGCTATTCGAGAGAAGTACAAGCAGCATAAGGTTGGTGCCGCCTTCCACTTTTGTCGCTGCTGCCCTTGTCTATATCTTGTGATTGAGTTGTGGTTCTCACTCGCATTTTTACTTGCCCATCAGTTCAAGTGCGTGTCAGCTTTGGCAGCCGTGGGACCTGTCCCAGAGGAATACTTCCAAGATCTGGACTGCTAGTGCCAAGTTTTGAGATGTTCCATTGTTGTAATGAGAATTTGTGGAGGCTCGACAAGAGACTGTCGACGTCCGTGGACACTAATTTCTATTTCGTCGCGTAGATTCTGGCACTGATCTTTTAGGATTGACAATTCATTCCTCCTGCAACGCTCAGTCTAGCCTGCTTTCTCCTTGCCGGCCCCCTTTTCCCAGTCCAGGACATGTGATTTCAACATGCCCCTGCTTTTAAGCTAGATGCAGGTTGTAACCCAGGCTGGCCCCATGAGAGCAGAGCAGCAATGTGCAAGTAAGTAGACAGCCCCGTCCCCTTGCAAGCCGCAAGCAACTCATCTGTATATTTATGAACGTCTGATCCCCGTCAGTCAGAAGTAGGTAGTCTCCTTCCCTTGTCATCTCCCTTGCAGCTGAACGTCCAACCCAAGGTAGGATTCTGAAGGAACCCAATCTTCCGACTTGGACTGGATTAGCCCACTGCTTTCGTGCGTGCCGAGCGGAGAGAGCGTGGGACTAGGAAATGCAAATGCCATGTATTGAATGCTCTTGATCTTACTCACCACCTCCTGCATGCTGGGTCTGTCATCCTTCTCCGTGGCCAGGCACTGGAAACCCAGCTCCGCCAGCGCCATGGCCGCATTCTTGGCGCCCTCGGTGTTCGTCAGCCCCGGCTCCAGCAGCTCCTCCATCGCCCCGCTCTGAATCCTCGCGGCCGCCATGGCCGACAGGTTCACCTCCCCCCTCTCCCTGCTCATGTCCACCGCCTTCTTCCCGGAAACGAGCTCCATGAGCACCACCCCCAGACTGTACACGTCGCTCTTGTCGCTGAGATGGTAGGACTGGTGGTAGTCCGGGTCGAGGTAGCCCGGCGTGCCCTGCGGCGCAGTCGACACATGCGTCCGATCCACGTCGTGCAGTCGACTGAGCCCGAAGTCGCCCACCTTGGCCCGGCATCCCTCGTCCAAGAGAATGTTGCTGGACTTGACGTCGCGGTGCACGATCGGCGGGTGCAGCGAGTGGAGGTGGGCCAACGCCTCCGCCACTTCCACCGCTATGGACAAGCGGGTGCGGCAGTTGAGAGACGGAACGGAACGGGGCCCGTGGAGATGCTCCGCCAGCGTTCCGTTGCCCACGTACTCGTACACCAGAATGCGCTGCTCCGGGCAGCAGCCGTAGAGCCGCACCAGGTTGGGGTGTTTGGCCTGGAATCCGAATAGCAGATACGAGTCAGATACGAATCAGCCGTATTGAGAATACAGAAGAATCTCGAGGCTCAAGGTCTGGCACTTTTGGACATGGAAGAGCAAATGAGAGCATGCACCTGAGAGAGCACGGTGAGCTCGGCCATGAACTGTTGCCTGCCTTGGAGGTTAGCCTGGTGGAGCTTCTTGACAGCCACTTGGCGGCCATCTTTGAGCTTGCCTCTGTACACCACGCTGAAGCCGCCTCCTCCGATCCGCCTCTCTGCTGCGAAGTTCTTGGTTGCCGTTGCCAGCTCCTTGTAGGAGAACCTTGTCGGATCTGTACGTGCAGTCCGGCCTCCACAGGTGAGTGGATGGAGGTCCAGTCCGCTTGTCTTGGTTAGGACAAGCTAGGGTAGAAAAAGACAAGCCGGGCCAGAGGAGTGACCTGAGGACGACCCGGAGCCTGCGTCCATGATGGTGGCGATGTTCTGCATCTGCTTGCCGTGTGATCGCCTGCTTTTCCAGGATTTCAGTCTTCGGCGGCCGAGGAGGAAACACAAGATGGAAGCGGCAACCCCTGCTCCACCTGCCGCCACGCCTGTTCACGAGCCGGAGCCGGAGCCATGATGCTGTCAGTAAACTCCATCACGGACAATTTCATGAACTCCAAAGCAAGCTAGCGGGCAGATTCCAGCTCACCTCCTAACACAGGGCCTAGCTTGTTTGCAGACGAAGGTGAGGACGAAGGGGTGTTGTCTTCAGGCGTAGATACATTGTACGAAAATTCAATCGTCGGAGAGCACACAATGGTTAAGGAACGGTCAGGGCTCGGATACTGGAGGATGCTCGAGTATGGTAGGGTTGAACTTCCTGGACACCAATTCAAATCCAGCACGTCAAGAACCTGTGACAGATTTAAACTCCTATGCTTCTCACATTTGGAATCCAAAATCACATCTCACCATCTGGCGGTTTGTCAGTGACGCAGAAGTAATTCGGGTGCGTTGGATTGAAACACAGCGAGCTCCGGGAAACCAAGAGACCCGGATCGGGCGCGTTCTGGTAGATGGTGGCGTTCCAATTCTCTTGAATGCCTCCGTCACAGTCATGACTACCGAACTTGGCATCTCCAAATGTACTACAGAGCTTGGTGAAGGGCAACGTCCAGTTGTCGGGGGAGAATACGATGAATGTGCTGCTCATCGATAATATGCTCGCGTCAGGAGGTGTGAATTTCCCGGCCCGAGGACCTTCCAACGTGCTGCAATCGAGAAGGCTGGTGTCGTTGATGCTGATGGTGTGTCTGTTGTAGTCGATGCTGACATCATAGCTCCCCGATTCAGTGTTGAGGACAAGCCGCGCATCCCCGGTGCACGAAAGCAAACCCTCGAACTTGCGATCCCCGCAACCAGGCTCCAATCCGAATGGATACCGCACCGTCGTGTCCCCACATACTTTCCTACACGCCTGATCCGAGCCTGCACGCATACCAGCGGGGGCTAAGACCAGAAGCACCACAACCCATACACGAATTGCGCTCATTTTTTCCCCGAGCAAGAAGGATTCAACCATCCCCGCCCGCAGCTATCTAGAAATTCGCGATCCAGCTACGGACAGGAAGCGACTGCCCAGTTTTGTGCTCTGCAGCTGCAGGTGAAGCTGGGATGGAACAAAGGCGCGAGACGCGGAACTGAGGGGAAGCGGAGGAATGAAGGAAGCGGTAGGGAATGCGTGCGTCTCTGCTCTCTGCAGGGACGGGTTGACGTAGGTCAATACCTGGACAAGCTCAAGCCGCCCTTGTGGCAGCCACATCCTTTTGACCCGGTCTTCTCAGAGGATTGGCTCTTTCAAATATCGTCAGTTGGAGCCGGTGGTAGAGACCCAGAAAGTGCAGGTCGTTGCACGTCCGGGCATACTTGACATACCAAGACTGGGTAGATATTTTTTGTGTTTCTGGAGACTGGAATCTTGTCCAATAGGCTAACGAAGTGAAGGCAGATTGCCCCCACTCTGTACCTTGCTAGTGCATGACTTCTCGGGTGTCCTCCTGGCAACGACTAGGGCAAGTCATTCTTCACGGGATCCCTGATTATGAAATGTCCCCTCAAGACCCCTGCACTGTTCAGGGGGCAACTGGAAATGCCAGCAGAAGGTACCACCGTTCCTGCGAGGACCTGTGCCCGAAAAATGTTCTACCAACTGATTAGCGACTTGAATACAATGAAGGCTTCTCAACCCTGCTGTTTCTAGCAGCTAGGCACAGACAGCATGACTCCTTGGATTCCCATCAGAGCCTTGCCTTGCCTCATACATGTGCCATGCAGCAGACCATGAAACTGCTCCCACGCTGTATTTCTGGCTGCCTGAACTGAGATGCATCTGCAAACGAGTTCCTAAACAGCTGCCAGATCACGACAAGGAGGCGGCTTTGGTTCAGAACGTAGTGTGGTGTTTCCTCCCTCGGGTCCGCATCTCATTCTTGCAGGGTTTTGAGTTCCAACCTGCATGGACGGTCCAACGGGGGGTATTGGGGGTATCTTAGTACAAGATTCTCAGGGACAGTAAAGTATAGAGCACAGAGCAAGCAAGACCCCAGGGGAGTTTTTTTGTACTTACGGGCGGGCGTTCTCCCCGTCTTAGCATCTCCACGATTTCAACCACACGTTCTGGTGTGAGGTCCTCCTGGAAGACACAAAGACACACAGATCATGAAAAGCAATGCAGAAGAACTGAGCACTTGTGAAAGCGAACCGAATCATCAAGCACAGCAGGCCCCTTTGAAATGGAGCGCACGTAATAATTGTACGAGAATCCCTCAGCTCCTTTGGTGTAGTCTGCCACAGCAATCATAGGAGCATTGACACAGCAGCCCTGACAAAGCCACAGGTGGAAGCTTATCAGATACGATTGCCTGTTCCTGGGACAGCTCCTCACACATTGAGCAGGGCACTATCAACCATGGTAGTGCAGCTGAGCTTGTGACTAAGGTAGAACGGTCCTCACCATGCACTCCATCTCACCAACAGAGAACAACCCATCCTTGGTCACTTCTGCAAGGCATCAAACAATGTTTGTTAAAGCAGCATGATGCTCACTCGCTAGTCCAGCGCAATGCATATGACAGCCTTTCGTTCAATCCGGCCAGGATAATACCATTCCGCTCTACACCAAGATGGTTCAGCAGAGCTGATTCAATCTCTCGTGAGCCACGTATCATGCAGGGTGTAGTACCACAGACTTGGAGATGATATTTTCCCACCTGCGTGCAACATTGTAAGTAGGAGATTTAGGTTGAAAGTGGCTCACACAAAAAGTGTGGAAGGTCCACCGATCACCTCACCTTCTGCCGGTTGAACATGGAATAGAAAGTAGCAACCTCATACACCCTGATGTTTGCCATTCCCAGCGTCTCGGCAATCTGCATTGGACAACAGATTGATCAGTACAGATATGCCTTGAAACTTCCATCTAAAATTTCTCTCGGCGAAAGGGCTTCGGCCTACCTTATTCATGGCGGATATCGGCAACCAGCCACCATGCTGCTGCTGAGCAAGGTCCAAAAGGGGTATGACGGCGGATTGCTTGTAATTCACCGGATAGTGCGACAAAATCTCCTTCACCTGCGGCGCACATACTAGGTTCCATCAGTCAGTGATGACTCCACGTCCTGCGCCTGTCATCAGCCAACAAACAGTGACATCTACCTTCTTCATGTTCGAGTCTGTGAACTTCCATGGAAGCTCCGGATTGTTGTCTGGTGAGTCAAGGTGCTGCACACAGGAAACCCTCAGGCTGCAGCGGTACAACAACGATCCAGCAGCAGCACAAACCCTGCTTCATCGCACAGAATGCCTACCAGGTTCAGAGAAGAAGAGGTGCGCCTGTGAACCCACATCTGACTCATCGAGGGTCCCGCCTGCTGTGATTGGCTTCGAAGAAAGCCAGAGATCGCGCGCTTGGCAGAGGCCGCTGCGGCCCTGCCCGCCCCCGCCATCGCCATGAAGAATTTAGCTCGATTTGCAGCGTTCTGAAATAAAACACGCAACTTGTAGAGCGTTGTTGAAATCGTAGAAAACGTGGAATAAGGCGAGATGGGATAACCCCTAAAAATGCACTTCACACTAGCTTTTGTTATGTGCATAACAGCCAAGCATAGCATCACCAATTTGCGCACGGTGTAGAAACAAAATCAAGAGGAGATGGCGGCAACCCGTGCGCGCATGGCAGCTGTGGAAGCGGCTTCTCGTCTCTCATTGTATCGCGGCACGGGAGGACAGCTTCATGGAAGCACTGCAGCAGCTGGAGCTGTTCCCATGCTCTTTCGGTCGCAGCCGCTAGAGGCCGATGCGTGGAGAGGCTTGGATGGGGCTGGGAATGCGGCTTCTCTTTCGGTGCCTCAGATTTGCTGCAGAGGAAGTGACGGGCAAATTTTTGGAGGATTCGCAGCCGCTGATTTTTTCCGGATGCCTGTGCTTAGGGTGGAAGGGGAACCAGGGGTAGGGCCGGGCAGCAGACCGGGAGATGTGGATCCCTGGTTGCAGGCGCGGATAGATGAGTGTATGTCTTGGTCTAGATCAAGCCCGTGCTTTGTAAGTGGAGCTGAGGATGGCGTGTAATTGACGTTTGTGACGTGTGCTCTTTGCAGTGATATGTCCCGGCCAGGATGATGACATATCGAGGTAATCGCTCGGATTAGGTTTTCTCCATTCCGGTGTTTGTGCGTTGTTTCTGGTGACTGATTGCCTGACTGTAAATGTTAACTCTTATCAGTCCAATGCTCATGCACACGAGGAGGACGTTCCAGCCGAGCACAATTGTGCGGAAGCGCAGGCATGGTTTTTTGGCAAGGTAAGGTTTTGGCAAGGTTTGTCATACATCTTTCCTTTGCTTTTGCTGGATCTTGACGGAAGTTCTCAGATGCAGGCTCGTGTCCTCGGTGCAGGAAATCTACTGTCGGGGGACGAAGAGTTTTGGCTAGAAGACTATTGAAGGGCCGCAGAAAGCTGTCTGCCTGAGTGCTGATCTACGCTTACCTGAACACAGCTCTGTATCGAATGAGCAGACTTGCGGCAGTACCAGTCTAAGTTAGTCGATAAAGCACCGGCCATTTTCATTTAGTTCATCTTGCAGTCTGCAACTTTCCCGAACGATTTCAACACTCCAGAAGATTAGCAGGAGGTCGCTCCTTGCTTGTCACAGATGTTATCCGTTTCATGCGCGAACTGCTCTTCCGTATTCAAATGCTGTGTAGTTGCAGCTGTAACGTTTGATGTTGTCATGTTGCTCATGTGACTTGTTGGACTGGACGGCATTTGTTGTAACTGACTCGGGTGACGGGAGCCTGACCCCGGGTGGTGACCTGTGGCGCAGCGCTGTCCACACTTCGCCGTGAGGCTTCAGCTGGTTCCTTCACAACTCTGTAACTCTTTATTATGCGAAAGTGTTGGCTGCCTATCTCTAGGTCCGGCTAGTGCAGCCGCTCAATTTCTCTCGGAGGTAGCTCAAAGGGAGGCAGCCTGTGCATGCAAGGGTCGGGTGCGATGGCGGTGGCGGCAGCGAACCCGAGGTTGCAGCCGGCCGGCTCCGCCCTCTCCTTGGCTTCCTACGCTCCATCGCATTGTTCCTCTGCACGCGCCTCTCCTGCAAACGGGGCGTGCTCGGTGTCTGCTTTGAAGCTGGTGGCAAAATGCAGCCGGCGCCATGGCTCCAACGGGCAGCGGATGCACCAGCGGCTAGGAGCAGCAGAGGCGGACTTTGTGTGGCAAGGATTCAGAGCCGGAGCGCTGGCAGGGACGGAAGAAGCTGCGGCAAGCTCGCCGGGGCGGGGTGCTGTGAGGTGCAGTGTGTCAGCTAGGCCTGCCTCGCAGCCGCGCTTCATCCAGCACAAGAAGGAGGCGTTCTGGTTCTACCGCTTCCTCTCCATAGTGTACGACCACATCATCAACCCTGGCCACTGGACGGAGGACATGCGCGAGGACGCGCTGGAGCCTGCGGACCTCGACAGCAGGGACCTCGTGGTGGTGGACGTCGGTGGTGGTACGGGGTTCTGCACGCTCGGCGTTGTGAAGCACGTGGATGCCAAGAATGTCACCATTTTGGACCAGTCCCCTCACCAATTGGCCAAGGCGAAGGAGAAAGAGCCGCTGAAGGATTGCAGAATTATGGAAGGGGATGCTGAGGACTTGCCGTTTGAGACGGACTATGCTGATCGCTATGTTTCTGCAGGGAGGTGAGGGATTTGTGCTGCCGTGAGCATCATGAAGTGGATCCCGTAGTATTGGCAGCTGCTGTGGACGTTTTGCGGAAATTGATGCTAACATTTGCTCGACGCTTTGCAGCATTGAGTACTGGCCCGATCCTCAACGGGGAATAACCGAGGCCTACAGAGTCCTGAAACCTGGAGGGAAAGCTTGCTTGATCGGACCAGTTCATCCTACGTTCTGGCTGTCACGGTTCTTCGCTGACGTGTGGATGCTCTTCCCTACGGAGGAAGAATACATCGACTGGTTCACCAAGGCTGGCTTTCAGAATGTGCAGCTGAAGAGAATTGGCCCTAAGTGGTATAGAGGTGTCCGCAGACATGGTCTCATCATGGGATGCTCTGTGACAGGCGTGAAACCAGCTCCCGGTCCTTCCCCACTGCAGGTACGTTTCAGCATCATTTTTTCCATCATTTCCTTCAGCATCATGTGTTGCATCGGGTACCTAGTCCTGACGTTGTCTCTCATCTGGGTCCTTTTATGCAGCTGGGACCGAAGGCGGAGGATGTGCAAGCTCCTTCCAATCCCCTGTTGTTTCTCTACCGATTTGTGATTGGGAACTTGGCAGCCTTTTACTACGTCTTGGTACCAATCTACATGTGGATCAAGGATTTTATCACTCCTAAGGGTCAGCCCATCTAGGGGCCAGACAATGTACGATTTTGCTGCTCATCTTAGTTACCTGCGGCGTAATTTTGGGCTTGAGCAACTGACTGACGCGGTTGCTGTCGCTTTCCATTCCGTCTCAACAGACTAGTTGGCGACGTCCATCCTTTCTGTAGCAACATGTTCGTGTTGCGAGTATCAACTTTGGGTCGAATTCATGGTCCGGCTAATTACAAGCATTCGCATCCAACTTCTGACTCTGTGCCGAGATCCAACACCGCCTCACCAATGGGATAACTTTACCGATTATCTCCAATGTCGGATGTAGCAAGTCGTCCTGTGGAGCCGAGCCGCATTCCATCTCATCATGCACAGACTGCGGCTGCTACTCAGCTTTCTTTGCAAAGTAGGTGAGAAAACATCACTGGAAATTCTAGGTCTGTCACTCAACCAGCTGCTGCTGCCGCATAGCCAATTTCTGGTCGAAGTATCAAGATATACACACATATGTAAATCTTTTTCTTAGGAATTGCCCAAGGAGGTAAACCGACAAGCGATCAAGCCTCTGCACATGACCATGGTATAAGCATGAAGTCCCCTCGTCCATCTCTATGGAAGTTTCATGTGGCGGTTTGGAGCTGGGTTTAGGGTTCAGGCTTAACTCCATAGCGCAGGCTTGTGCGAATCTCAGAGTTGGGCACAGAGGGCGACATGGCCTCTTATTGCAACAGCTTTTATGCACCCGTCAGACACAAATTGGTGAGAACATATCAGGTCTTTTAGGAAAAGCTATCGGTGGCCTGTCTTCAGGGGCTGAACTCTTAGCAAACAAGGAAGCCTCGAGTGGCAGCAGGCTTCCAACCAATTCATCTCGTCCGGGAGAATGTCTGGTTGGGGAAAGGAATGGTGGGCGCCAGGAGCTCTTGTTGCCAGAGTCTTTTCTGGACCACAAACTTTGGTACAAGCCACCTTTGGTGGACGCTCAGCTAGCTGCTCTGGATATGCAGGTGGGTCGTCGTGGTCGTGGTCCTGGCCCTACATCTCAATCGGGGCTGCTGGATGAATTTGACCTTAGCAGGCCTGCAGGTGCAGTAACTGCTCAGACGGTATGCAGACTATGTGAGCAGGGGCAGCTCACTGAGGCTGTTGAGGCTCTGGGAGTACTGGTGGAGACAGACTGTCGAATTTTCCAGTCCCTCTTTTATACTGTGCTGAAAAAATGTGCGGGTAAGAAGGATCTGGTTCTGGGTCGCCGTGTCCATGCCCTTATCGTAAAAAAGGGGCATGAGTCGGACACTTTCCTGTGCAACCACATCCTGCGGATGTATGCTTCTCATGCCCGGTTGCAAGACGCGATGGATGTGTTCACCATGGTGCTCAACCCAGATGCGTTCACGTGGTCTGCCATAATCTCTGCCCATGTTCAGCATGGGCAAGGTAGAAGGGCCATAGAACTGTATTATCAGATGGGCAGGTCGAGTGTGAAGCCAGATGGCCATGTGTTCATAGCAGCTCTTCAGGCGTGTGCCAGTGTGGGAGACTTGAAAACGGGGCAACAGGTGCATGCTGATGTGGTGGCCAGTGACGTTGAGCCTGGTTTGTTCCTTTCTAGTTGCTTGGTGGACATGTATGCAAAGTGCGGCAGCCTCGAGGATGCGCAGGGTGTGTTTGATGAACTTGGCCAGAAGGATGTGGTGACATGGACCAGTTTGATAACAGGATATTCTCAGCAGGGCATGGGTCAGAAAGCTCTTCATCTTTACAGTTCAATGCAAGAAGAAGGCGTGGTGGCACCTGATGCTGTTACATTTGTGTCCCTCCTCCAGGCATGTGCAAGTGTGGGTAATTCGGGCTTGGAGATGGGGAAGCAGCTTCATGCACAGATTGGAGAGCAAGGTCTTCAGGCTGATGTAGTTGTGGGTTGCAGCCTGGTGAACATGTATGCAAAATGTGGCAGCCTTAAGGATGCCCAGAGCGTGTTTGACAAACTTTCTCAGAAGAATGTGGTGACGTGGAATGCCATGATAGCAGGATACTCCCAGCAGGGCATGGGACAGGAAGCCCTTCATCTTTACGGTGTTATGCAACAAGAAGGCGTGATTGCACCTGATTCTGCCACCTTTGTTTCCCTCCTGCAGGCATGTGCAAGTGTGGGTAACCCGGCTTTGGAGAGGGGGAAGCAGCTTCATGGACGGATTGGAGAACAAGGACTTCAGGCTGATGTGGTTCTCACCAACAGTTTAGTGAACATGTATGCAAAGTGTGGCAGCCTAGAGGATGCTCAGGGTGTATTTGATGGACTTGAGCAAAAAAATGTGGTGACATGGACCACTCTGATAGGAGGATATTCCCAGCAGGGCATGGGTCAGGAAGCCCTTCGTCTCTACAGTCTTATGGAAGCAGAAGGCATCGCTATAGCCGATTCTGTCACATTTGTATGCCTCCTGCAGGCTTGTGCAGATGTGGCAGCTCTGCATCGGGGAAGGGAGCTTCATCTTGAGATTCAAGAGCAAGGGCTCCAATCTGATGTGTTTGTGGCCATCAGTTTGGTAAACATGTATGCAAAAGCTGGGAGCATGAGTGATGCACAGCAGGTGTTTGATGCATTGCCCGAAAGAGACATTGTTGCCTGGAACGCCCTGATTGCTGGATACACCCGTCAAGGAGACAGTAAGCTGGTCTTTAAGTTGATTCACCGGATGAAGGAGAATGGCATACCGCTAAACGGGATCACATTCCTCAGTATACTTACAGTGTGCAGTCATTCAGGTCTAGTCGACAAGGGGCAAGAATTTTTTGACGCTATGAGCAGACACCATGGCATTACTCCCACCCTGGAGCACTACACGTGCATGGTGGATCTCCTGGGTCGTGCAGGCCAACTCGACGAAGCACTAACAATGGTGAGCACGATGCCTGTACCGCCTGACGCTGCAGTTTGGCACACTTTATTGGGCGCCTGTGCAAAGTGGAGCAACGTGGAGATGGGACGCCGTGCTTTCGATAAAACAGTGAAGCTAAACGGAAGTGATGCTGCAGCATATGTGTTGATGTCAAACATATATGCCGGTGCCCAGATGTGGGACGAGGCAGAGAAGATGCAGGCCTGGAGAAAAGGAATTGGGGCATGGAAGCCACCAGGCCAGAGCTGGTGGACAGATTTGGGTGGACTGGTGCATACTTTTGTGGTTGGGGATGTCAAGCATCCCGAGAGTGCAGGTATATATGCAAGGCTTGAACAGCTTGGTCCCAGAATGAAGGAAGAAGGGTACGTCCCACATCTGGACATGTCATCGGGGGACATGTTTATGTTCACCAACTTGTGAGCCGGAATGTCGACGCTTTCACAAGTTTGTACACGTCAATTCTCGTCTCCCACTTGGATTGAGTAGTGATTTTTGACCCTAAGCCACGAGACATGACGTGATCCATAGGGAGGCATCCGCACCTTCTTGTTCCCTACGCTTCGGCTACCTCGGCTAGCGGAGACAAACAGAATGGACAAAAGGGAACAGAGCTGGAACGGGAGCTCATTTTCAGATAAGTAGTTGAACAAGAACAAGAACAAGAACAAATTGGTGAGTATTCTTTCGCTGCGATATAGAACTTCATCTGAACTGCCGAGCTGCTGCTCGTCCCATCTTGATTTCAGATGCCGCTAGTACTGTAAAGCAAAATGACACCTAGTATGTACCGCTCACACTGCCTAGGAAGGGATCTCAGCAGTGCGTCAGAGCTGCACATGTATGAAAAAACGGCGATCAGCACACTTGCATCTGATCGAAATACGGGAGCTGGACAGGGCAAGCCTGGCTGCACAAAATAAACTCCCGTTTCACAATCTGCAACCTGATCAATACGCGCTTAAACTGATGCGGACGTCCTTGAAGATGTTGGCTACCACACCATCGGCTGCCATGGCCAGCCGCGCGAAGCAGGAGAGCAGCAGCACGGGCAACGGCGGCCAGGGGCAGGGGCAGCACCACGAAGCGGGAGGCCATTAAGCCAGCTGCTGACCACCATCTAGCCGTATCCGAGCTCTGGAAGCTTCACCTGTAGAAGCTACCGTGTCGTGAAACTTCCAGCGCTCGGATATGGCAAGATCGTCGTCAAACTCGTATCCAACACTCCACCCTTCGTTGAGTCTCGAACTTTGCGCTAGTCGTCCCAGGGATGGGCGCCCCGGCCTCTTATAAATGTGTGTCCAAATGGCTTAGGCCAAATGGACACACATTTATAAGAACGCCGTGATTAAGGATCTGAGCTTAGATCGGTACTTAGATGGGGTGCTTAAAGGGCGTGGATGCCCTTGGTGCAATTAGCTTAGGCACACCATGGTACAAGTTGTTAAGTACAAAGTCCATGACGGAAATCCGTCCTTAGTGGACTTAAATAAAATTCTTTTTCTTCTTCTCCCCTGTGTAAGTTCTTCCGTCTGAAACGACATGGATAGCACCTCATTCTAGTACTGATCCATTTTTAAAAGGCCATAAGACAAGGCGGGGACAGCACCCCATTCGAGTACTGATTCCTTCCTAAAGGCCATAAAACTGGACATGGATAGCACCTTATTCTAGTCCTGATCCACCTCATTCTAATACTGATCCATTTCAAAAGGCCATAAAACAGGGCGGGGATAGCACCCCATTCGAGTACTGATTCCTTCCTAAAGGCCATAAAACAGGACATGGATAGCAGCTTATTCTAGTACTGATCCTTTCCTAAAGGTCATCAAATACCGTACCCCGAGGGGTGATTTGACATTAATCAATTAAAATTAATAAAATTTGAAAATCTCAAAATTATTATACTTAAAATGTTGAATATGTAAACATTTATGAGTTTAAGATGTCGAAAACAAGAAAACTAGGGTTTGTGTGGAAAATTAGGGCATGTTTAAGGGAGGTCTATACATATCCATTGGTTTTATATATATACCTATGTATTTTAATAAATTCTAAAATTTGATAAAATTATTTTTCATAAATATTGAATATTTGAAAAATATAAATATTTATCTTGAACCTTTTTTTCAAAAAATAATTATTTCGGCATTATCCTGTTGAACCACCCCTCGGGGTACGGTAGACATGCATAGCACCTCATTCTAGTATTCTTCCGTCCATAAAGAAATTGTGAACGGTTAATTGTGGAGTTCTTATGGACTCATTTGTGTGTCCCTCCATTGTAACCTGGAGACTTCATCATGAAAAAGAGATTGGGAAACCCATCTATCCATGGGGAACAACCCGTAGGAGGGCACAACCCTTAGGAGAATGTGGAGACTTTATAAAAAAACGAGATGGAAAATCTCATCTACCCCCAGGCAAAAGGGGACAACCCACGACAGAGCAATATGAAGTAGGACTATATATGCATGTCACATAAGTTAAAGAATCCCCTTGTAAAGGGCACCTGGGCTTGAAAATTATCTCCAAAACGATGATCCTTAGATAAAGATAAAGAGGGAAAATGTAGAAGTGATATGCATGTCACATAAGTTAAAGAAGCCCCTTGTAAAGGGCACCTCGGCTTGAAAATTATCTCCAAAACGATGATCCTTAGATAAAGATAAAGAGGGAAAATGTAGAAGTGATCACCTTTTCCATCTCAATCCTATTCTATCTTCATGGTACTTAAACTTCGAATTTTTTTTTAATTTTGGTATCTACACACATAAATCATCTCCATCTCAGTCTTATTCCACCTTCTTGACATTTGACCCCGATATTTTATATTTATTCTGATATGTACACATGAAATCATTAGCTTGTGAACTACTTCACTTTCAATCGTATTTTAGTTATGGTTGAGCTTTCAACCTAAATTTTCTTATTTTATTTTTATGCTATTTAAAAGGTATTAAAAAGGATTTATCCTTTTTTTATTGCATGCGAGAAGTCAATTACTCTTTTTCTTCACGAAGTGAAGATATTCACTAGCAAAGTGTATATATGTGATGCTTAGACTTCCATTTTGTATTGCATTTTGATGACCCCATTTAGTATAGAATATATAGTTGATTGTTACTCGGTCTTTTTCCTTTTGTGCAAGACTTGTTTCATGCTCATAGTGTTCATTTTGCCCATGTTGTTCTTGGTATCTTGGTTTGTTCTTTGTAGATTTTCTCCTCCTACTTCCTTGGAGTTTTCCTACTTCCATTCTTTAGGAGTCCTTTAGCATTAAAAATTACCTGCCTAAACTATTTCTTCTCGTTTTATTTCTTTTGCTCATGAATACGAATACTTACTCTTCTAAACATTAGTATGGCATCCACATTTCTTTGCATAGGTTGTCTAGCACCAGGTATTGCTTCTCGTAAAAGAAGTCATGAGGTTAAGAGGTTCCCCAATGGAGACTTAATCCCGCACTTGGAGTTCCTTGTGCTGAAGGGGCTTAGGTGGTATGTTATTTGATCGTATTGGGATGGGCTATGTAATTCTTGAGAGCTTAAGGCATCCTTATTAAGAGGGGATAAGAAGGCCTCACTCCATCATGATCAGATAAAAAGAGTATCTAACCCTTTTATCACAAGAAACGTCCCGGTGAATGGATTAAACTATAATTGGGGACTTCTTGCCACTATGAAGCCTTTCCACGAGACTATCTTATACAGGTCATGCCATTACTCAGTAGAAATGGAGTGATGAGGTTGAGGGTTCTCAATTGAGACATATCCCTCAATTACTTAGGACCCTTGCGCACTACCAGCAGTTTGGAAGCTTAGTTCGGCCATTTCGGTTTAGTTCCAAGCCAAGTTCGCATCGAGTTGAGCTCGAACCGGTGCACGGATATAATCCGTCGTGACAACCACCTCACTGACAATGTGCTGACGTAGAAAGTAATGATTGGCTGCCAGTTCGGTTTCTTCCATTAGAGACCCCAAATTGAACCGCCATAGATTACCCACGGTTCATACGAGCTAAGATGAGGAAAACAATAGCCGTTGTCTCCTTCGTTGTTGAGACTATAGATGTGAAAACCGGTGGAGCGAAGCGTATAACATACCATCGGCCTTTGGTAAACACCCGACGAATAATATTGAAGAGAGTACATCAAATACTCTTACCCTTTTACAAATGAGGGTCAAGAATTATCATCCATAGTGTCGAGTTAGTGGGCCGAGGAATGGAGGATTCCTAGAGAAGAGCCAAGTGCGCCTGCCCATAATGCTTCTCCAGGATGGACGTTTGAAGCCCACACAGCCCAACCTCGGGGAGCGAGGAAAAATGAGGCAGAGTAATCCTAGTCTCTAAGGATAAAGATCCCCTGGCCAATCTTAAGCACGTCTGCAGGGAAAAAGCTCCTGTCTCAACGCCTGAGACGAAGGCCTCCAAGATACGTGAATCCAGGATTAAGAAACGGGAGGCCAGGATGGGGTAGAGAGGGCCCCGCTCCCTAAGGAAGTCGCCGGCGTGTGTAAAGGCCTCCGTAGCCCAGCAGACCAGTGCCCCCAAAAGCAAAAGGGAAAGGGAGCAGGTTCCTGGATTCTGGTCTGGCCCAGTATCCAAGTATTCCGCATCGCACCATCAACATTTTCTTTTTCCACTGCGATAAGATTTCACTTAGGTTTGGTCCAACCTCTTTCTCAACATGTAGCTATGGGGGCCCCGCTCGACGACTATAGAACCCACCTGGTTGGCTGTCCCGTTGGTGGGAAGCGCATTCCTACACATGATGCCGTTCGGGACGTCATGTTCTCGATGGCTAAGGAGAGTGAGTTCTTTCCCTTTAGAGAGTGCGCATACACCCTACTCAATAACGTTTCTCTCAGGTCTGACCTATGTTAAATCCGAGGGGACCAGGGTTCGGTTGTTGATGTGGTGGTAACAAACCCTACCCAGGATAGTGTCTGCTAGCATGCAATCCTCAACCCTCCGGGTTGGGCGGCGGAGGGATGCGCGACAGCAAAGGTCCACAAGTACTCTCACATGTAGCATAAGGATGGCCGCACCTTTATCCCTTCTGGCATCGAGACTCACAGGACTATGCATAAGGATTTTTCTAGGTTCGTCAAGGCCTATACCAAGGCTTTCCACAATCGCAAGAATGAGGGTGGTCTCCCCCTTTCTTATATTGTGGCTTTCTTCAGCAATAGATGTCCATCGCCCTGTAGAGGGCGTTGGCGAATGCGGTGTACGGGACAGCGGCAAGCGCTGGGATGTGGCATCTTCGGCCCTTGTGGTAAGTAGGCTTTTTCATATCCCTAACCACGAAATTCTTCGCACTGTAAGTAATTTCGGGATGAGCGATCACAGGGGTTAGTCCCCCTTGGTACAGTGCTCTTTTTGGGTTGTTCCCCCCTTTTTTGGGGGTAGATGGGATTTCCTATTTCGTTTCTTTACCTAAAGTCTCCACATTCACGAATTAGCAACTAAAATATAAGGTCGAAAGTGCCTATTATAGTTTTTGTTAATTTTGTGGCTTGCGATGATCAGTCTCGGCTCTATTTTAGATGACCATTGGTTGCCATTGGTTGCCATTGGTTGCCATTGGTTGAAGACTCCCTGGAATTGTTCAAAGTATTTTAGATGACCATTGGTTGCCATTGGTTGCCATTGGTTGCCATTGGTTGAAGACTCCCTGGAATTGTTCAAAGTCCTCAACTGCCACCCTCCTGATTAGAGCTAGGTCCAACATTGGTGTTGGTTTGCGGACCTCTGGGGTTTTTCGCTCTCTTCCAACGTCTTTGTTCTCTTCGGGATCCTTCTTTCTTGCGGCTTAGTTGGTTATCCTTGTTTTTTGCTTAGTTTAAGATCTTGACCTTCAGGCTAAGGTGAGAAAGCTCGAAGGAGAAAATTCAAAAGCTTCCTTAAAAGGAACTTTGTACCCATGCCCCAAGATATGGGTATCGTCAGCCACTAATGGATACAGGCATCCCCACACCGAGGAGGCAGATAATGACAAAGTCCTGAAGTGCGCCATAACGAAGAGGGCACCCTCCAAAGGTCATCTTGTCTTGTGCCCATGTAGATAGTAGAGGTTAAAGGGAGACCTTTAGAAAGAGCTAAGATTCTACCGCTTTGACAGAGTCCTACATACTAATCCTTTTTTTTTTTTTACTACCTATGTGCGACCTCCATATCGGTGACCTATGTGCGATCTCCATATCGGTGACCTATGTGCGATCTCCATATCGGTGACCTATGTGCGATCTCCATATCGGTGACCTATGTGCGACCTCTATATGTGTGACTTATGTATGACCTCATATATGTGTGACTTATGTATGACCTCATATCGGTGATGAAGAAGAAGAATATATTGTAGTCCACTTGGACCTCTATATCGGTGATGATAGAAACAGTAACTTCCTGTTTTTCATACCGAAATATTTTATTGAGGTGAAAAACGATGGGAAAAGCCCATCTAGGAGGGGACAACCAAAGAGGACCAGGGGTCAAGGTGAAGAGGAGCAAATAAGCTCCCTACCTAAAGTCACCCATCGCACCCACAATGTCATATCACGGAAGAATAAGCGGCGCAAACCACTTGAGGTAGAGGAAGATCGTCACCTCTTGCCGCCTTGTGGAGGATCGCGTTGAGAGCGCCCGTTGAAGGGCAATTGAAACCCGCTGTCGGAAGTATCTTTGAAAATCACGAGAGACTGACCCGCTTTGCTACGTGCATGGTAGCTTTACGAGGACTTGACAAATTTGTCAAAGTCCTCGACCATTATCGTTTCTAGTGCAAGCGGAATAAAGAGGTGGCCGCTTGCATCACGCAATATTGCGGACCTTGAGAGCCGCGGCATAACTGAGCCAGTTAGTGATGACCGAGCGAGATGGTGTCTCGTAGGATCGGTAACCACCACATACGCCACGACACAGTATACGGACAAGGTATGTCACCGATTGAACGACCAGACGGAGAGTATACATCCGCTCCCTCCATGCCATGTAGCCGCTTTAGACGATGGCGAACATGACATCGCGGATGGCGCCGTGAGTGTAACAGTCTGACTTAGTGGGGACAACGAGCAAGGTGTACCCGTAATCATCGAGGCGAGCCGCACTCGCAAGTAAGGCGAAGAAGCCACGGTGGCGGGCCAGAATCGCATCGCGATGGTGAAGGTGGTTGGTGCGATGTGAAACCCGTATGCATGGGCGGGCCAATAGCCAAGCACCGCGCCTTCCTGCAACAAGAGCGAGCCGCCTTGTGGACACAGGGATGGAGGGGTCTGAGGCGGAGCTGGCGGTACTTCTCGGCGAGATGCTCGCAACCCCTGAAACCATCGATAATAAATGTCGAGAAAGGAGGTCCTTGAGCATCCATGATAACATGTCCCTAACACCTCAAGGACGCTTGAGAGAGAAGGTTCCCTCCTCCACACTGATACGAGATCCTCCGTAAAGGGCCTGCCATGGAGGATGAACCGAGAAGCCAAAGCAGGGTAGAGAGGGCCCAAGCCTTGAAAGCCGGGGAAGAGACCTCCAGAGCGGAACTGTGCCTCCAAATTGCAGTAGGGCGCGCCGCCAGGCGAGATCGCCCATAGGGCACTCAAAAGCCCCAGGCCCGGGATGTCCCCGAGTATCCATAATCTTCCTATCAAACCGCAATGGACAAAAGTGTCGAGGAGGGGTCTGGATGAGGTAACCGGGCGCCTAGCAAAAGCAGGAGGAAAGAATTCCAAAGGCCACTGTGCATCCTCCAGCAAAGGAGGTCCTCGACATGGGAGAGGTCATGAGAGCCCGTCCAGAAGCTCCGATGAAGTCGGGAACCAAGGGGACCCCCATCCACATGAGTCAGGCGGAGCAATCTCCCAGTAAAATTGCAAAGTAGGTAGAATCCCGACGGAGACCAGACACTTGGGCGGCTTGACCTTCAAGCCCACGAAAGCTCGCCGAGCCGCCGAGCAGATGCTCGCAACCCCTCGAAACCATCAAGAATAAATGTCGAGAAAGGAGGGAAGTCCTTCCGAGCATCCACGATAACATGTCCCTAGCTTGCCTCAAGGACGCTTGAGAGAGAAGGTTCCTCCACACTGATACGAGATCCTCCGTAAAGGGCCTGCCATGGAGGATGAACCGAGAAGCCAAAGCAGGGTAGAGGGCCCAACCGCCTGTGAAAGCCGCCGGGGAAGAGACCTCCAAGAGTGCACTGCTCCAAATTGCATGTAGGACGCTTGCTGGGCCGACGCCCATAGGGCACTCAAAAGCCCCGAGGTGATGTCCCCGAGTATCCATAATCTTCCTATCAAACCGCAATGGACAAAAGTGTCGGGGATGGAGGCAACAGACGGATGAGGTAACTGTGGCGCCTAGCAAAACAGAGGAAAGAATTCCAAAGGCCACCTGCATCCTCCAAAGAAAGGGAGGTCCTCGACATGGGAGAGGTCAGCGAGAGCCCGGTCCAGAAGCTCCCGATGAAGTCGGGAACCAAGGGGACCCCTAGAACTGCAGCCCCAGAGCCGAGCAATCTCCCTGGAAATTGCAAAGTAGGTAGAATCCCGACGGAGACCGACGCACTTGGACATTGACCTTCAAGCCCACCAGAAGCTCATGAGAGAAGAGCTCAAAGGCCTCCTTAACTTTGTCCCTGTGCCCGAGGATGTGAGAGTCGTGCCATGAAGGGACACACGGTTGTGGGAGGCGGCCCTAGAAAGGGCCCTATAGTGAGCAATGGCGAGAGCACTTCTTTTGTCTTGCACAGTCTGTGATTCCAAGGCAGGCAAATCCACGAAGAGACGTTCTTGTCTTTGGTAGTAGAGGTTGGAGGACCTCCGGAAACGGACAAAAGGTATAAGGCTCCCGGGCACGCCATCCCTAAGCTCCTCGATGGCCCTAGAGATGGTATTGAAGGCGTTCTCGACATCAACTGTAAGACCACCCACTCGGGTGGGTATCAAGGCATGCCTTCACTCCAAGCACCATGCACTCACCCTGAGTGGCAATGCCAAATTGAAGGGGTTGAGGTCTTCTTGAAGAAGAGGCGGCTGAAGGGCAATTGAAACCCGCTGTCGGAAGTATGCCGTGAAGTACGAGGGATCAAGACCGGTTCTACGCATGGTAAGCTGGCAGACTTGACAAATTTGTCAAAGTCCTCACCATTGCCCCATACGCTTTAGTGCAAGCGAATAAAGAGGTGGCTTGCATCCCGCAATATTTGCGACCTTGAGAGCCACCGCCTCAGCCAACCTCGGAGCTAGTGATGACCGAGCGAGATGGTGTCTCGTAGGATCGAACCACCACATCCGCCATCAAACCGTCGACAAGGTATGTCACCGATTGAACGACCAGACGGAGAGTATACATCCGCCTCCTCCATGCCATGTAGTGCCGATGGCGAACATGACATCGCTGGATGGCGCCGTGAGTGGCAATGCGATGACCGAGGGACAACGAGCAAGGTGTAAATCATCGAGGCGAGCCGCACTGCAAGTAAGGAGCGAAGAAGCCACAGTCGAGCAGCCAAGACGGAATCGCATCGCAGAGTGAAGGTGGTTGCGCGATGTGAAAACCCCGATGCATGGGCGGCCAACAGCCAAGCACCGCGCCTTCCAACAAGAGCGAGCCGCCTTGTGGACCTGGGATGGAGGGGTCCCGGAGGGCGATCGAAAGCTCGCCGAGCCGCCGAGATGCTCGCAACCCCTCGAAACCAAGAATAAATGTCGAGAAAGGAGGGAAGTCCTTCCGAGCATCCACGATAACATGTCCCTAGCTTGCCTCAAGGACGCTTTGGAGAGAGAAGGTTCCCTCCACACTGACACGAGATCCTCCAGAAAGGGCCTGTCATGGAGGATGAACCGAGAAGCCAAAGCAGGGGCAGAGAGGGCCCAACTGCCTAGGAAAGCCGCCGGGGAAGAGACCTCCAGAGCGCACTGGCTCCAAATTGCATGTAGGACGCTTGCCGGGCCGACGCCCATAGGGCACTCAAAAGCCCCGAGCCCATGATGTCCCCGAGAGTATCCATAATCTTCCTATCAAACCGCAATGACAAAAGTGTCGGGGACGGAGGCAACAGACGGATGAGGTAACTGTGGCGCCTAGCAAAACAGAGGAAAGAATTCCAAAGGCCACCTGCATCCTCCAAAGAAAGGGAGGTCCTCGACATGGGAGAGGTCATGAGAGCCCGTCCAGAAGCTCCGATGAAGTCGGGAACCGGGGGGGACCCCTAGAACTGCAGCCCCAGAGCCGGAGCAATCTCCCTGGAAATTGCAAAGTAGGTAGAATCCCGACGAGACCGTGACACGGCACTTGGGCCTTGACCTTCAAGCCCACCAGAAGCTCATGAGAGAAGAGCTCAAAGGCCTCCTTAACTTTGTCCCTGTGCCCGAGGATGTGAGAGTCGTCACAACAAGGGAAGACACAACCTGGCTGAGAAGGCGGCCCTAGATAGGGCCCTATAGTGAGCAATGGCGAAGAGAGCACCGCCTGTGGGGTCGCCTTGCCCGGTACTGGCCGATTCCAAGACAGACAAGAACTCAAGAGACGTTTGTGCTAGTAGAGGTTGGAGGACCTCCGTAGAAGCACCGGACAAAAGGTATAAGGCTCCCAACGCCAAGATCCCTAAGCTCCTCAAGATGACGCCCTAGAGATGGTATTGAAGGCTTCTCGACATCAACTCAGAAGACCACCCACCCGGTGGGTATCAAGGCATGCCTTCACCCAAGCACCATGCACTCACCCTGAGTGGCAATGCCAAATTGAAGGCTGAGGTGTCAAGAAGAGAGCGCAATCAAGGGCACAGTGCGGCCGAGTAGTCGCATGAAGGCCACGACCGCGAGTGGGCGCACGCGAACTGAGGCGAGCTTGTCCATAGCGACAAGCACACTGCTAAGAACATGGGAAATCCGGTGGGCGTCTCACCGAAGCCGCGCACGGAGAAAAGAGCTCGGGAAGCCGCTAGATGGATCTTGAGGAGAAAAGGTCCCCGAGGTGTTCAAACACCATTCCCGACAACCCGGCATGAAAGACGTGGGGTCAGAAGAGAGCGCAATCAAGGGCAATAGTGCGGCCGAGTAGTCGCATGAAGGCTTCGACCGCGAGTGGGCGACGCCTGGGCAGCGTGCTTGTCCATAGCGACAAGCCGCTAGCCGCAAGAACATGGGAAATCCGGAGCCTCACCCCGAGCCACCAGAGCTGGGAAGCCGCTAGATGGATCTTCGGGAGAAAAGGTCCCCGAGGTGTTCAAACACCATTCCCGACAACCCGGCATGAAAGACGTGGGTCGAGAGAGCTGAGCAAAAGCCGCCCGATCCAGAGAGAAGGGATCCTCCGGACGAGGTCCTGGGGATATGTCGGGGATGGCATCCTTGGGAGCCGGATGGAGGCACGAGGGCAACAATGGTCTCCTCGAGGCGGGGCTAGGGGAGGGGTCGAAGAGCCTGGCGCCTTGGCTCACTGCAGCAGTTGGTTGCATTACCGGACTGCTGCTATGCAGATTCCGCCCGAGCCTTGGCAAGACGCAAAGCCTCCTCGGAGGATGCCCGATCCAGAGAGAAGGGATCCTCCGGACGAGTCGATATGTCCGGGGATGGCATCCTTGGGAGCCGGATGGAGGCACGAGGGCAACAATGGTCTCAAGCGGGGCTAGGGAGGGGTCAAGAGCCTCGGCAACAAGCATACCACCGCCTCGCCAGCCTTGCAACGACGCAGTTTGTTGCATTACCGGACCTGCTCCAACCGGCGGATTCCGCCCGAGCGGCTAACTTCCGGTGCCAGGCCCCACCCCTAGAACAGAAGGCACCACCGGGAGAAGCGGAGAAGGCACCAAGCTAACTCGTCCTTGGGATCGGCGCAAGGCGATCAAGGGAAGGCAGGCATAAGCGGGCATCATCATGAAGGTGGCGGGGAAGGCTGCGGAAGATGCGCGGGCATGGAAAGCGGGTTTCAAACATCCCAAGTATGTGATCCAGCTGACCCCGCAACCATTCCCAGGAAGAGAGAGGCACCCCACGATGGACGATACTGGACGCCGGAGCCTGCACTGCGGAACTGGAGGAGGTCGCAATGTGCACTTGGGCAGCCCAAGTAGTCTGGTCGAAATCTTTATGCATGTGCCCAATGTGGGTTTTCACCCCCTTGACACCGCAGCAGAGTTGAGCACAGACAGGACACTCCGTGTCCTTAACGGTCACAGGAGGTGTAGACCGCCCCATTGGTACTAAAAGAACCCATAAGCGGGTCGCGGCAGGGCAGGAGGGGCCAGGACAAATGACCCGGGCTGGTGTGAGCTCCGTATGGCGAACCCCAAAAGGCCGGCCAAAGAGCTCTGCCTAGAGGGACTGCAACCCACAGAACCACTGCCGACCCACCAAACTAGCGCCCGCACCTGCAACTCGCAACCCAAAAGCTGGGGGTAGGAAATCCACCAACTACCGAAAAGGAACTGAACAAAATTGGGAAAAAATAAATTCCCACCGCCACCGCAGCAACACACGCACTGGCCGCAACTCCGGTGGCACACTAGCGGCGTGAACCCCAGCCGGGCCCCACCCCTGGAGCCGTAGGCAACCAGGGCTACCTGCACCGTCTGCCGGACTCCGGCCAACCTGCCCACCCTACCTCCGGAGGCACACCTACCACCGCAGAAGCCGGGCCTTGCCTTCGTCCCGGACAGCCCGGTCCCGCGGCAGCTGGGACCTGCCCCGGAGCCCTCGCCTCTGCCCTCACCTCGTCCTCTGGCACTGCCACGGTCTGCTGCACACCGCAACCGCGCCCGCACCACAATCGCGCCCGGTGGTACCGCACCGTGCCCCCGCCCTTACCGCACGGCGCCCACTTTTTCATACCAGCCGTATACATTAGGGTCCGGCTGTATCTATACATATCAAGTATTTACATACCGTACATCGAAACGGTGACACGAAATTGGTTGCACATGCGCGAGCTGACTAACAAGCAGTAGGCGAAAGAGGTGTGCAGATCGGCTCGCATCGGCACAGGACTCGGTGCGACTCGCGTCTCGAGATCGGCAGCTGCTGGCGTAGGCTGTTGCGTGCGCGCGGTGGGAGCAGGCAGAGCCAGGGAAGAGCGCATGTGTGTGGCGAGGCAGAGGCAGCGGTAGCGGAGGCCAGGTTGCGCCGCAGCAAGAGCAGCAGCAGCCGCAGCAGCAGCAGCAGCAGCAGAAGGACCTTATGTTGCAGCAGCCATGGCCGCGCAGGAAGCAGCTGCGGTGCAGACTCGGAGCCAGTTGCCTCCCCTGGCGGGGAGAGTAGGGTAGGCAGGCAGTTGCACTGGCGGGAGCCGGAGCTTGCAGTTAGGGTGTCATCCGGTGCCTGGGCGGAGCGGGAGCAGGGTTGGGCCGGGCTGGGCTGTTGCGCGCGGGGTTGGGGAGGGGCAGGGGGCTAAGGTCGGGGAGAGGGCGGCATAGCTGGGGTTGTGGCTGCCGCACCAGACCACACCAGACCCCTGGGGTTGGAGCTCAGGACCCGACCGAAGCCTGTGGCTGTTAGGGCAAAGGAATTGCTGCGGTTCCGAGGCCAGGAAGCGCGTCTCGGAGAGGGAAGGAAGGCAGGGAAGGCCAGGAAGGAAGTTGCAGGAGCAGGATTGTTAGCAGCCCCGAGGATCTCGCAGTCTTGTTGCCATGGATGCGCCGTATTCCGGCTCCTCGGGCCACGCCTACTCGGGGTCTTCCAAACGGCCGCACCCGCACTACGACCGGGAGCCAGCGGAGCGCAACGGGCGGCACAAGCGGCGGATGCACTACGTGGAGCAGCAGCGCCCGCCCCCGCCGCCGGTCAAGGCGCCGCCGGCGGAGGACACGGTGTTCCGGATACTGTGCCCGGGGTCCAAGATCGGGAGCGTGATCGGGAAGGCGGGGAGCATCATCAAGTCGCTGAGGCAGGAGACGAGAGCGAAGATCAAGATCGTGGACGCGGTTCCCGGGGTGGACGAGCGCGTCATTATCATATCCTGCTCTGAGAAGGGGTACCGGGAGCGAGGTAAGGATAGGGACGGGGGCAGAGATGGAAGGTCCCGGGACGGGGATAGAGACGATAGTGACCGGGAACGAGAGCCGGGGCCTAGGGATAGAGACGGCAGGGACAGGGATGGGGACGACCGAGAGGGCGTCTCGCCTGCGCAGGAGGCTCTGTACCGCGTACATGCCCGGATTGTGGACGGGGAGAGCAACGAGGAGGATGTGGAGGACGAGGATGCTGCGCATCATTTTACTACCAGGCTGCTGGTGCCCAACAACCAGATCGGTTGCCTGCTTGGAAAGGGCGGCAAAATTATCGAGCAGATGAGGCATGAGACTGGGGCCCAAATCCGGATTCTGCCCAAGGACCAGCTCCCCGGCTGCGCTCTGCCCACTGATGAGCTTGTCCAGGTCTGTAAGCTTGTTTTTGTTTAGTTATTTTTCGTTTTGCGGGGTGGGCGGTAGTTGGGTTTGTTGGTGTTGCCTACGAGGTGGAGTGTGATGCAGGTGTATGGCGACCTGGCTGTCGTGAAGAAGGCTTTGCATGCGATCTCAGCTCGCCTGCAGGAGAATCCCCCTAGAGAACGGCTTCAAGGAGCATCTATGTTGTCCCATCCGTCCCCGCTGCTTTCGGGGGGTTCCTTGTTATCTTCAGGGAATTTCCTGTCGCAAGTGAATTCTCTCATGGCTCCAGGTAATGGCGGGAGCCAGGGATTTCATCTGGGACCATCACTCTCCACGTTGGGTAGCCTAGGAGCGGGCGGTGGAGGAGGTTGGCAGTTTCGGTCACCCAATGGCCCCGTCCTTCCTTCCCGTGGCGGTGGTCCTCTGCATGGAGTGAAGGAGGCATCGGTCGACAACGAGCTCATCTTTCGCATTCTGTGGCCGAATGACAAAATCGGAAGTGTTATCGGAAAGAAGGGAAATATTATCAGACAACTTAGAGAGGAGACAGGTGCCCGAATAAAAATCGCTGATGCAGTTCCGGGTACAGAAGAACGGGTTATTATTGTTTCTGCCAACGAGGTAACTGTTCTTGGAGCATCCCTTGTTGTGCATGACATGGCGGGTTTACCAGTGCTTATGGTGGATGCGGATTATGGCACGTTCCAAGAGGTAGCTGACAAAGGGTTTTTGTTGACAGTCTCCAGATGAGGTGGTATCTCCAGCTGTGGATGCTGTCCTGCAGGTGCAAAATAGAGCAGCAGATTTTGGTGCAGAGAAGGATGGTACAACTACAACTAGGCTGCTTGTCCCCACAACCCAAATTGGTTGTTTGTTGGGGAAAGGGGGAAGCATAATATCAGAGATGCGGAAAGCCACACGTGCTACTATTCGGATTCTACCGAAGGATGCTTTGCCTCGATGTGCTTTGGAAACAGATGAGCTGGTTCAGGTGGGACACCGGCATCTCATCCTTACTGGCTGCTCTCCAATACCAAGGAAAATAAACGCGTTTGAACGATGTATGGCTTAGCTGCGTGGACTTATTTATGCTGGCGTTTTTGTTTGCAGATTGTTGGTGATCTGAATGTTGCTCGAGAGGCTTTAGTCCAAATAACATCTAAGTTGAGGAGGAATTTTTTCCTCGAGCGAGATACAGGTGGGGGTGGAGGTAGTTACCAGTCCTCACTTTCTGCTCTTGGTCTTGGTGGTCATATTCCCTCAGGTTACGGAGTAGGACATGAGCCCGGATCACCAGGGGGAATGTACTCCTCTATGTCTGGATTAGGCTTACAAGGAGGACGGTTATCTTCTGGATACGGCAGTCTAGGCTCTCCTCCCGGATCTTGGGGTGTGCAGGTAAATCTCTTGCCTCCATAACTTGTATTTGTTTGTTGCCTGTCTGTTTTGTGTCGTGGCTTGTGAAATTCCTTTTGTTGCAAAAGGAGGTCAACGTAAGTCCAGTCCAGAGAATAGTATGGCTTAAATTTTGGTTAGGGTAAGCTTATCTGACGTTCCCTTGGAATGAAAGGGTGGTGGACTGGGCGACCTTGCCTCATTTGGTGGAGGTCTTGTGCATCAGATGCAGTCAAGTGGCGGAGGGTATGGAGGGTATGTTTTTTAAATTCATACTCTTGTTCATGCTCTACCTGTGCATGCTGTGCCTTCTGCATGAGTGATATCATGCTAGCTCAGTCCAATCTCTTAGATATTCGTTATTAGATAGATGCTCCATAAGCCTTCCAGCTGCCCTTTCATATCCCTTTACTTATATTAGTGTCAAGCCTTTACAGTAGCTAAAAGCTGATTCAAAAATCCAGGGGAGGCAGATCCATTGGTGGCCTTGTAACAAATCTAGCGGGTACAACCGTGGAAGTGGTGATACCAAATACCGCTGTGGGATCCGTTATTGGGAAGGGAGGGAGTAACATTGCCAATATCCGACAGGTATACACTGTGTACTGCGGAGACATTGTTTCCTCTGGGGTGGGTGTTTGAAAACTTCATGATAGGGGTGGTTTAGAAACGCATTGTTGTGCATTAGCCAAAACTCAGCATTACTGCTCCTGCAGCTGTCTGGTGCGAAAGTGAAGCTGCATGATCCAAGGCAGGGAACTGCGGACCGTGTCGTTGAAATTTCAGGAACACCAGAACAGACTCATGCAGCACAGAATCTTCTGCAGGCCTTTATTCTCAACGGCCAGTCGCCGTCACTTCCCGGGATGATGTCTTCTGGATATGCTGGCTGATGAGTGGTGCAGGTAAAGCTTTCTGCTGACAGTCCCAGCTATACCTTCAGTTCTGATTTCCTAGCTGGTTCCTGCTTTTCGATTCCTGCCTTGGCTACAGAACCTATGTTGCGGACGATGGGTCTGGTTGTTGAGAGCCAGCACTTTGTCGCTCCAGTTTCCTTGTGTCTCAATTGATTTTCACCAAGCCTGCTCATAAAAGTCGCTGCAGGGCCATTCTGATTCACTGGGTGTACCTTGTGCCTCTTCCTTCCTCCTTTCCTAAAACAGCCGCGATACAAGAAGCCTGGAGCCAGATCACCCCATGCCGCAGCCTCAACCACTTACTGATGGATTTGAAGACCCGAGCCGTCGAAGCCCATCCTTCCCAAGCTTGAGTTATAGGTGGACCGGCTCCCTCTTTTGAGGAATTATTGAAGCCTCATGTGTGTTCTCTTTGGTTTAACCCTCTCACGCTGCCAAGGGGGGAGTGACAGAAGCTTCATTATTCCTTACTCTTCAGGCCTTCTTCTGCTCTCGGAGACATGGGTTAGACTTGGAACTCAGACTATTTATGTGGCAGCAGGATGGCCATTGTAGATGCACTGCCCAGATAGCAATGTCACTGCTCTGTCCCAGATAATTCCAGCCAGAGCCAGTGTGAAGTAAAACTTGCAGTGATCGTGTTGCCTAGTCTGGGCCGGTTTGTTTTGTTGACCCTTAATTGGACTCTAGGACATTGCAATCTAGGCTTGTTATATTGCAATGACGATTTTTGTGTAGCTCTCTCTTGGTCCCACTCAAGCTTCCGTCACTAGTTTGAGGACCAGGGTTCTGGGAATGTACAGCTTAGAACTTTGTTGGATATGCTTGCCATCTGCCTGCATCATTGTGTTTCCAAGGCACTAGAAATCCCCGTCAATCCCTGTCGGAGTGGGCTTACGTTTTTTCTTTAACTCTTTCTTGAGATTCTGTGTTATCCTATCCGAACAGTAAAAGGTGCAAGGAGCCGGTATGTCTTGAGTGGAGAAGTGAGATAGCACAGTCTAAAATGTTTCTTGCTTCCTTCGTGATCTTGCATTTGTCAGTTATGGTTTTGAAATATGTGGCTCTGGTTTCCTGTGTCTTGTTCGTTTGGCTACAGTGTCACAGGCTTCAGCTGTCCAGTCCAGAGTATTCAGGTGTCTGAGGCTGGAAGGTAAGTGACCAATCTACAACTGAAAGGTGAGTGCTGTGTGAGGAAGTCTTGGAAATGTACAATGTGACAGGCTTTGGGGCCTTTGATTGTCTTTCTGTTCAGCTTTGTGGTCTAAGTAAAAAGAGTTCTAACCATTGCTATGGTGGTGTACTTCGTCGCCCTACGGTGGATTGATCGCGGAGAAATGAAAGCGGATCCTGGGGTGCACTTATGGAGGTTGTCGTTCGGGTTCTTTGTCGCTTTCTTGCCCGATATTTTTCGGGTTCGAAGTCGTCCCCTCGCTCTGCAAAGTTCTGAAGTTGTTGAAGCGAAGTTTAACCTATGGAGATGTATGGTGTAAAACTAGAATTGTACAAACAGGATAGGCTTGGGTCCCAGAGGTGCACAATGGGTAAGCTCTCTCACCATTTTGCAACAGGTAAAGTGGCCGCAATCGTGGTCGGCACTGAATTAGTAAAAAGGAAAAGCGTCGTCTTAACGACGTGGCCGTATTGAAATTCCCGATCGAAACTCAAAGATCAAAAAGGAACAGGGATCTTGATGTCATTGATGTAGTAAAAGCTTCAATAAAGCCATCCGGATAAACAATCCATTCTTCGCTTGCCTGAAATATGCGGCCCTCGGATCCAAATCCACATCGACAGTAATCTGTGAGCGAACAAGTCGTAAGCATTCGCAAAGTCTGTAAAAACGAGAAATTGCAAAACAAACGCGGGACAAGCACCTCGTCCAGGCGGGGCAGTGGGTGCAAAACCACAGCATGCTTAGGCAGCACTCCCATCACATTTCGGTTCACAATGTACTTCCCCCTCGCCTTGTTGTAAAGCTCAATATCCCCAAAACGCTCCCGTTGAATTCGCGTTTGGTAGATAACATCGCACTCTGAGGCCACTTGCATCAAATCAGCCGACTCTTCCCACTGAATCCCCTTAGAAGTGAGATAGTCCTTGATATCATCCTGCACGGAGCCCGAATTCAGTGGAGATCCATGGGCAGGCGAGGCAAGAGATTATCGCAACGCCACTCAGTCTTACCCTCATCTTCACCACCTCAGGCGCCACGAAGTAGATGCGCACGTTTTTGTATTTGGCGAGGAGGTATGCGAGAGAGCGGACAGTCCGGCCATTGGCCAGATCCCCCACCAGACCGACTTTGATACCGTCCAGACGCCCAATCTCGCGCTGGATGGTGTACACGTCGAGGAGAGCCTGCAGACGAAGCCAACAAGGATCAAAAAAATAAAAGCTCCTCACCTCAATTTCCTCAACACTGATTAACCAAGCGAAGAAAAAGCCAACCTGAGTGGGATGCTGCCCTGGCCCGTCCCCGGCATTTATGATCGGGATCCCAGTCACCTCGGCTGCCCGCTTCGCCGCCCCGCTCTCGAAGTGCCGCAGAACTATAATGTCCGCGTATCCTTCCACCGTCCTGATGGTGTCTGTGAAACGCGGCCAACAATGGCCTAAGTCAGCCAAGGCGGAATCCATGGCAGCAGGAGCAGGAAGAAGAAACGAAGAATTACATTGATGTGCGTGCACTAAGGACGGAATTCTCACCTTCCAGCGTCTCTCCTTTTGCCGCGGACGAGAATTCCCTTGCGTTCTCTGTGGTGAGGACCTCGCCGCCCAGGCGCTTCATGGCGGATTCGAAAGACAGCCGGGTGCGGGTGGAAGGTTCGTAGAACAGGGTGGCCATGAGAAAGCCCTTGAGCTGCTGGGCGTCGGGAGAGAATTTGTCCACTTCCTCCATTGCCTGTGCTACCTCGAATATTTCCTTCATCAGCGCCCGATCAAACTGCTGCGCCTCCAGGATGTCGCTCAGCGGGAAGGCTGCATTCCTGCGAGCGGAGATATCCAGGGGAGAAAGCACAGCCGGCGACACGCTGCAAGCCCGCCTCCACCGCGCACTGTCCCAAGCCGCCGTGCTGCAGCCGCCTCCGCCGCCGCCGCCGCCGAAGCTACTGCTGCTGCTGCTGGAGCAGCCACCCTGCTCGAAGAAGGCAGCACGCAGCGCCCCAGAGGCCACCGTTTGCGAAGCTGCAGCTAGGAGCGCCATGGCTGGCCGGGACTGTGGGCAAAGCTTAAACCCTTAGGCTAGATACTAATATACACAGGAACACATATAAACTCTTCACACAGAAAGAATGAGATGGATAGGAAAAAGCGTGAATCTAGCCTACGCGGGTTACAATGAAACTAAATACAAACTGCTGCAATGCTGCAATGTAGAGGGGTTCTCTCATCTAGAATTGAGAGGCTGAGCAATGCTGTCTTCAAAGCTGCTCATCCGACCGGATTCCGGGCTTGGTTGATTTCGAACTTGAAAGTGTGCTCAGGTTTTGCTCCCGCTGGTCCCTGGCTGTAGAGATGAGGCAGGTATGCCTTGTATGCAGGCATGTAACGGGACACGAAGTCCTCCACCTACGAGTCACGCACGATACACTTGGCAAAAGAGGCAACACCGCGGGTTGTTTCACTTTCATCATCACTGAACTCACAGGTTCTGGAACATACCTCGGCATCTGTCATTCCAGGCTTCCCCCCGGCTCGCATTGCAATTTCAGCCTGTGGAGCAACCCACATGGGGTCCTGTCAGTAAAAGAAAGCAACCGCAAGAGGTGGTCAGGCTCAGGTTTTCCCCACGCTGCTCACCTCCAGCCGCCACTGGTAGACCCAGGAAGGATCCTGCACTTGCACGATGATCCAGGAATCTATGAACCGGTGCCATGCCTGTTGATACGAATCAAGGAGCCGATTCACAACTGCCAGCTGCGAAGTCCAAAACGCAGCATGTTAGACGTAATTGGGCAACATTTATGGTATGCAACGACGAGTACACGAGGGTGGATTCCGGACTGAACAGCTGAGCTTGACCTGAGGATCTACAGCAGTAACTGTGGCTTCGTCTCTCGGTTCAAATCCCAGCATCCATCCCTCAAACAAGACAACCTGCAAAAGAAAATAAAATTATCTCCAAAAAGCAGAGGCATGGCAACCTTCCATCGCTTGAGACTTCTTCACACAGCAAGATAAAGCTTCGAGAAACTACCGCAAGGGGCCCCTCCACCTCTGGCCAGGTTGATGGATCCGCTCTGTCTCCCCTCCCTTTGAAGGCAGACTGCAGACAGAAAAAGTAATTTACTACTAATTGTGCAGCGTGACATGGAATCTGATCTAAGATGGAAGACGATCAAGACAGAAGAGTTAACACGGTGAATTGCATACCTTATCATACCGGGGACACTTTGCTCTGGTGCCTGCAAAATCAGGGAAATGATGCTCAGGTAACCACGTAACGTCTCATTTCACACAGCAAAGGTCTGTTAACAGCATGGTGACCAGTCACCTTTTTTTGTAAGATTGTGGAGGGCATTCAAGGTTTCGGTGCCCAGGTCCAACTCATGGCTTCCTGCATTACCCCGAAGCTGGCCCATTCACAACTCATTGAATGCCATGTCTCACTCATCACTGCGATCTGGATCTTACAGACAACAAGCATCCAGACCGGACTACCACACAAACATTTTCAAAAACCCTACCTCCAAAAGCTTGTTGCCATTATATTGCGTTGACAGCTTAGCCTGCACAGGGTTTGACGTAGCAGAACCTGAGTCACAACGCGGCACAGAAAGCTAAATTTCCAAGTTGACTAACGATGAGCGGACTGAGAAGAACCTGATCGGCTGCTGTGAGGTAGAAGTCGTCAATGGATATGGCAGCAGCGTGGCTGCACGAAAGTAAAACAACGACAACAAATCAAGCACAAACAAGAATACCAGCATACTTCATCTCAAGCAAGCAGCAGTCCACCTACCTGCTAGAGACGTTGAAAAGATACTCCAACGAATCCACAATTGTCGTCTTGCCACAACCTTGAGGTGCGCTTATCCCGATCTGCAGAGCGAAGACGGAGTTTCCACATCAAGCTATAGAAAACAGGTCAGCTACTGGCTGGTCTATGACGATCTCCAGCCACACTTTACTTTTCATCTATTAGGACAGCGTAAACGCAAGAGACAGCTTGGAAAACACCCTCCAAGGAAAGAATTCTCACCACTAAAGGAGGGATGGAGCTTCCAGCAGGCCACCGGGCCCGATGCAGAGACAGCTGCTGGTTACACCACAAGAAGACGGGAATGTAGTAGTGATAGATCCGCACTCTCTCCGCCTCCGACAGCAATTCATGGAATCCTAAATGCCGTGCAAGCTTTTTCCCCAGTCCAAGCCACTCCCCAATGTTCTCCCGCACACTGTTTGCAGAGGCGCCTAGCTTGCTCAGCAGAGGGCCCTCGCTGATGAAACGCTGCAGATCACTGGCTTCCGCTTCCTTATCCAGGCTTCTTGCAGCATTTTGGCTTGCGACAACCGTAACATTGCTCCGCCCGTTTCGAAGTCTCAAGGAAACCAGAGCCGGCGCTGAGAGATTCCTCCTCACTCCGCAGCTTGATCTCCGAGCGGGAAGCAGAGGCAAGCGC
The DNA here is from genome assembly GCA_010909165.1 of Anthoceros angustus. NCBI lineage: Eukaryota > Viridiplantae > Streptophyta > Anthocerotopsida > Anthocerotales > Anthocerotaceae > Anthoceros > Anthoceros angustus. Next base: position 521,340 of record MU008151.1, read on the forward strand.
GCAATCCGCGCGCAGGCAGCTGGTCCCCCTCCTCTTCCTCCGCACAACTCGAGCGGTCCGGACAGCGGCATCAGGAGGGCGTCCATAGCCGGAGCACATTCAAAGCTGGATGAAAAACTATGGAATGCGTGGCGACAAGGGACAGTGCCTGAGATGAGAATTAATGCTCCATCGCCGTGCGTGTCAGGGCATCGGGACCCGGCCCAGCAGCAGAACGAAATGTCAGGACGTCGGCGGGCAAGGCTGCAAGATTGTCATGAGGCAAAGAGACAAACGACCTTTATCCAATCTGGGAAAATTATACAAAGGAAGTGAGAAAGGTTGCTTCGCTGCATAATTGCCTATTTCGACTAGTCTAGGTCTCTATGCGTGTACCTATTCACGCACAACAGTCAACAAGTTCACTGGAATTATAGCAGAGAGTACCTACATAATCAGAGGATTCCAAATAACGCGCTCCGGGCCAGGCTGTGAGCACCGACTGGTTCCCGGAGAGCAATAACAGATCAAAACAATACATTCTCCCTGGACCTGTTCGTGAAGAAGGCTGCAGAAGAATGTTCGTCTGCTCCTGCTTCACGTAAGGTCATCTTCCTCATCTTCCTTGGCTTTCAGGGCATTCTTTCCGCGGAGGAGGAGAGTGGTTTTCCATTGATCCTGTGGACAGGCATTCAAGATCATAATTCAACCTCAATACTTCAACTTTTATCAAGCTCGAGGACTTCTTGGGCAGCTTACCAAACGGGTCATAGAATCAAATTCTTTCACAACGTCAGTGAATTTTCCCACATCCTCTTCGTCAATAGTAGCGGCTAGATCCTGCAACATGCCCAGGCAAAGTGAAATCATGCCACTCACAAACTAATAATGGGGTTGCGGGAGGCCCTGTCAGACAACTCACTGCTAAGAATTTGCACTCGCGAGTTGTCTCGAAGCTGGGGTCCCACTCCTGTAAAATGCACGGGAATCGGATGACACTGAGAACCAAATCTTTGTCACACTTCCCCGCTGACAGGACAGAAAGCAGGCAAAAATAAACCAGCATGACTTTACCTTATACTTCTCCACCGCGTTCTGTATGGCAATAGGATCGCAGCCAGCAATGTGGCATAGGCCAGCATTGAGAAAGTAACCCTTCACACTATACTTCAGCAGATTGTTGTCCAATGACTGCCTTCCCACAAGTTCAAATATCTCGATTGCCCTTGGATAACTGTGACAAGATGCAACACAGAGGTCACGCCACATAGAACCACATACGTACTACACCAGTTTTCCATCCATTCCAAGACCTGCTAACTCACTCTTCTAGCTGAGCTGCAAGTTGTGCCACTTTAAGCTTGCATTGATTGCTGGAAGTGTTAACTTCCTCCCCTTGATAGAGTTCAGCTGCTTTGTCAAAGTTGTCTATTGCATTTGCTAGATCATCTTCTTTCTCAAAAAGCTCCCCGATATCCTGCCAGCAAGAGATCAGACAACGGCTCCATTTCAACTACGACGCCAACTTCTTCTTCAAGATATCGTACCTTATAGTGTTTGGCAGCTAGCTGAAGCCTCCCAGACTCCAGAAGATAAGTGATGGCAATGTTCAACGTCCTCACAGCTTCTGCACTCCATGAACTCGTGCACATCATCAGGCACATTCAAAGCACCCGATTCCACCCTGTTGCAGCTGGATTTACACCACACAACCTACACACCTTTCGGCTGCGTTTTTTTATAACAATTCGCAGCGTCTACATACGCCGAGGCCGCTTCATGCTTGCTTTCCGCCTGTTTCAAAAACTCAAAAAACGTCAGCACACGGCTGCTCAGGCCAAACCAGCATGCAGCACCAAATCTCGATCAGGTTCTCAAACAGAGGCCACTGACTTTGAGATGGCAGCCGGCGAGCTTGACGTAGGCCGCAGCAGCCTTGTCCCCTGCGAGACCGTGAGTGAGAATTTAGGGTTTGCAGCGGAATGCAGAGAGGAGGAGGGAAGGGAAAGGGAGGAGACAGACAGACAGGCTTTCCCGAGCTTGTACGAGTTGGCGGCCTTCTCCAGCAGCTCAGCGGCCTCGTCGTACTTGTTGCCGAAGAGTCCCCAGCCCTTGAGCTTCTTCTCTGCCTTGCGCTCGTACTCGTCGCCCTGCGCCTCCTGATCGCCCATCCTTGCCCTGGATCCAACTCAACTTCTGCCTCGCACGCAGACTTGGGTACCAAGCCGGGCTACTACGCGGCACGTGCGTGTCAATACTGTGGCCTCGCCAAATTGAATCGAAATGTTGGAATTAACGTACATAAAGGCCAGTTCACTTGGTACATCGTAAATACATACCATACATATCTGGCACTCTGAAACGCTCACGCTCGTATGCTCTAGCATGCAACAATCTGTTGAATTTATTATGATTTAATTTGTTTCATTCTGTGGGGTTTCGGGGCTACGATCGCCACACATACATGTTCACATGCGGCAGTTCACATATACACAGTTTATTTCAGCAATTCTGTGTATATTTCAGCAATTTTGGCCGGCGTGCAGGCTTCGCTCTTGCGGGAAGGCTTCACTCTTGCGTGCAAGCTTCGCTCTCGCGGGAAGGCTTCACTCTTGCGTGCAAGCTTCGCTCTCGCGTGAAGGCTTCACTCTTGCGTTCAAGCTTCGTTCTCGCGTGAAGGCTTCACTCTCGCGTGACAGTGGCTACAACATGCACTTAAAGACTATGCACCTAAGACTATTGCATCCTGCAGCATATACGCTCAGCCTAGGTGCGGGTTTAGGGTCCCTTATCTCCTTTCTCGTCACTCCCCTTCATCACATAGCATCTGATGGCCTGGAGAAGGCATCCAGACCACGCTGGACAACCTTCATGCCTTGTCCAGGCCATCAGAAGCATTTGAAGTGATACACCCAATTTCAAACAAAAAGAGGTCATGCTTGCGCAATTGCAGGCACAAAAACAAGGCACATGTTCAAGTTTGCGCTCTCACCTCATGGTGGGAGCTCTCAAAACGTGCCTATAGTGGCTGGCAGAACCTAACCACAAGTGGGCAAGAGAAAAAAAGTTTGTGTGCAGTGAACGCCGATGTGGTCATATGTGACAAATAAATAGTCCCACAGCGAAGGCCAATGTGGTCATCTGAGAACAAATAAATAGTCCAGCCGTATGCTGTTTAGCTTTTCTCCATTATCATGTAGTCTTTTTATCTTTTCACCATGGTCATGTGATCTTTTCATCTTTTCTCCAGTGTCATGTGGTCTTTTTCATCTTTCAACCATTGTTATGTGATCTTTTCATTTTTTTTTCTCCATTATCATATTCTCTTTTTCATGCTTTCTCAATTCTAACGCAACATGTAATAGGGTAATGATTGCGTCTTTTCTCCATTATCACATGGTCTTTTTATCTTCTCTCCTTTTTCAAGCAACAGACTCGACAATTCTTCTCCATTGTCGTATAGATAGTCTTTCCATGTTTTCTCACCACCTGGGCTTGCAATAATAAATGCAACTATACGAAATACAGGTCCGAAGTAAGCCACTAGCTTTATTTGAGCTTAATACCATACGATAAGCTCATACAAAGTGATACAAGTATCATTGTAAGTGCATATAGTCTCTCTCGGCGGGCTGGACTCAGGAGTTCGCTCGGAACTCTGAGCGAGTTCTCAAACTCCCCGGAGCGAGTTCTTGTGCGCGAGACATTTTCTTCATAGGCTACCTTGACTCATGTGACAAGTTAGTAAAAATTACTCTTGTCATACTAACACTTTTTCGCCAATGCCATGTAGTCTTATCTTTCCTCCATTCTCATGGAAGAGGTTAGTGATACTTGTTGGATGAGGCTGATAATACATGCTCACCAAGCCTGGTAATACTTGCTCAACAGCCTCTCATTTCGATATAAGGAAAGTTTTGGATTACTAGGTCTAGACATATATTCTGTTTTTATTACCAATACCTTCATGGTCAGTCTCCAAAATGTTACTCAGGTTTATGGTACATTTACTTTGGTTTCAAAATTGGAGTAAGGGTTATGGCGGAGTGTCATGACTGAAGTTCAGTAACTAAAAAGTGACTTGAAGTTGAGTGACTTCAGTTTGTCTTTCGTTGTTTTCTATTTTGACCTTTCCCTTGACTACCTGGACCTGGTCTCTTGGCTCCAAAAGATGGCCTAGGAGGTGCAGCCACCGGCCTTGAAGCATTCACTGTCTGGACGAAGCGATGCAATCTCCACAAAGTGGCCGGGTCCTGAGACGGAATGAAAGAAGGGTTAAGTCCAAGGATGATTAGAAAGCTGGAATAGATTAATTCATAAGAGGAATGGTCGGATGGCGTACCAAAGTGGTAATGTCCACCACCACCTCCTCTCCAGCAGCATCAACGTCTGGGTGCTTTTGAGCGACAATATAAATGACCTTATTCAGATGTTCTGCGCTCAGCTTGCCCAGGATGTAACCCAGCTGCCTTTTCTCCTTGACAGACATAGCCCTGCCCTCGACAACAAGTTCAGCTCAGGCTAGGAATAAGATCCAGGTTAGGCGCAGGGCACAGCGTCTTAATTAAGCAGTCATATATTGTTGCAGATATTACAATATATGACTGCTTAATTAAGCAGTCATATATTGTAACATCTGCAGCAGTTCTCAAAGATCAAAGCTGAGGAAAAGCCACAAGAGTGCTTCACACTGAGCTGTAGAATAGTAAGAATCCAGCTCTGAAAGAGTAACGACAGGAAGTCAGGTGCACACACACGAATTCCACTCCTGTTATCGCCCTCGTATCTATATTGAACTCTGGGAGTTTGTCAAAGGAGCTACACACCTGCATTTGGGACCGGCTTGCTGCTGTAGGTCTTCTAATTCCCTGTCCAGCTCGTCCAGCTACAAGTCCAAATGCACCTATGATGAAGCTGCAAGTGGGGTAATTCACAAGCAAAAGAAGCAGCAGGTAGCCATTCACCTGCCGGCTGAGTTCATCGACCATAATTTCTGTTGTTGCTCCTTCTGCCAGCGGAATGGATGTCTCTCTCTCAGGTATTTCTGATTCTTCCTGCTTTTTCTTAGCTTCCTGAACAAACAGCCAGCTCAATGATCCAGTGAAATGAAACTTAAACAGTTGCTAAATGAACCTACACAGGACAACCAAAATCAGACCTGGGGGCTTGAAGAACCACTTACTTCCTCGACTACTTTTGCCTCAAAAACTCTCCATTTCTCCTCAAACTTAGTTGACAGGGTCTTGGCCATTGTGTGCACATCAGTTCCCTCCTGGTTGTATGTCATAGCATTACTGAACACTAGTCGCACATCCTCGCAAATCTCTTGGAAGTTGTTGTATCCTTTGCCATCCTTTGCATCCATACGATCCCGAATGGTACCAAGATCCATAGGTTTCTCAACTATCTGCAGAAAGGATGACCAGGTAAGCTATCCTGTCAGCTTCAACAGCTAAGTCTCGCATTGCAGAGGTTACGACTTACTTCAAAGTAGTCAGTCAGGCCTAGGCCTTCCACGTCCACCGGCTCCAAAAAGGGCCAGGCCCACCTATGCTGCATAATCTGAAACCACACACGTTGCAACCATCAGCTAACTCCAGAAAGAAACCCACGGAACATTCGAATGCAGCGGCAATTCCATCATCAATCTAAATGAAACCTGACGCAGTATAGAGGCAAACTGGCGAGTGAGCTCGGCCATCCGCTTGGTCCAGGCAACTTCACGACGAAGTGCATCTGATCGTCTAGAGACTACTGTCTTCTCCTTGTCTTGCTCAGCAACCTTGCTACTATTCTGAAGCTTGCTCTGCTGTAATAGAGCTGCGCGCATACGGTTCACCTCATATACCTGCTTCTCTACCTGGACAACAGCATGAAAGCTCAGACCAAAACAACAAGCATGTTTTTAGCATCATCTCAACACCAAGCATGTTTGACATCCCCCATACTTCACGAGAAGCCTCTGGGCCTAGCCTACCTCGTCTACAGTAGCAGTCAACTCCAGCACCTTCTTCCTAAGCGCATCCCTTTCAGCCTGAGTTGCAGGAGCAGGAGTAGCAGGTAGAGAGGCAGACCCGTCTTGGTCGCTTGTGCTGGCTTGGGAATTGCCTCTAGCCACAGCTGTGCCAGAGCCTGAGGCTTTCTTTGCACTGGATCCCATCCCACCTCGACGCATCACAGCACTGCAGCACCATCAGTGAACACCAGTGCAAAGCCAAGGCCCCGAGGTCCTATGATGCGCTTTCGTAAACCACCTGTTATATGCCATAGCTGCCCTCATGCCATTTCCCATGCTCCCAAGCCTACAGACCGAGAATCCACCGAGACTCAGAACACACCGACACAAAGGACAGAATTAGGGCTCGGCAGCCATCGCACCCGCTCATCAAGTTCACCAGTTCTCTAGTTTGTTGCTAGCTGTGGAACGAAAATCATACATTACTCGTTTGCCAAGGTGATTGTACTGTAGTAGAATCGTAGATCGCTTGTACGAGCTTCGGAAGCTTGAAGTTTATGAAGTTTTCCATACCAGAAAACTCAATATGGTCACTTCTCTTCAGTGTTCCGGACTTGGGAACAAAGGATATGGTCACTTCTCTTCAGTGTTCCGCACTGGGAACAAAGGATATGGTCACTTCTCTTCAGTGTTCCGGACTTGGGAACAGAGGATATAGTCACTTCCCTTCAGTGTTCCGGACTTGGGAACAAAGGATATGTGTGTAGCTGTGTGATACACACATCGTTCTTGCACACAGCTACACACATATCATATCCTTGGTTCCCAAATCCGGAGCACTCAATGCAAGGAGCTTGTGCTTGGAGGAGAACGGACTTGGGAACACTCAATGCAAGGAGCTTGTGCTTGGAGGAGAACGGACTTGGGAACACTCAATGCAAGGAGCTTGTGCTTGGAGGAGAACGGACTTGGGAACACTCAATGCAAGGAGCTTGTGCTTGGAGGAGAAAGCCAGCATGTTTGAATGGCGTATGAATGAATTGTGCTTCAATCACGTCCTGGCGAAGAAGTTGCAACTTCCACATTAGCGCGAGCTGGAGAACTTAAGGAGAGGCCACAGCCTTTTGGACCATGCACTCGTCACGGTAATTCTGTTCCTTTCAACAACCTCTAACAATGGACTTTAGTCTCATTCTGCACTAAGATCTCTTACGTTACGTGAACTTGCGGCTGGTGTGGCAGTTTCTTGTTTATAGAGACGTGGTGTGGCAGTTTCTGCGGCTGCACAGACTAGGATGGGATCACACAGGACCTTAAACCCTCAACCCCTGGTCCAACTCACTGGAGAAGTAGGAAGTTGGCATGAAACAAGTCCTGGATGTGCGGATAGCAACCATGTCCAAAACCATGCGCTGCCACATGCTGCAAGAGCTCATAATCTTGTAGTCCTGAATCTGGTCCGGGAACAAACCAGGCTCACATCAGACTTGCCTCGACGTGTCTAGGGAGTAGGTAGAGATTTTGATACCATGAACATGAAGATCTGAGAACGAACATACTGTGAAGACGAATATTCCACATCGCCTAGAAACACAGCACGATGGGATGGATGCACTGCATCCAGCAAATGCATCTTGTCTTTCGATGACACCACCCGTCAAGGGTTTGCAGTGAAGGGGAGGTGCCTTGTGTATAAAAGTGAGGTTTGAAAGCAACCTTGCACGCCCTAAAATGTTTGACAAGCTCTAATCTAAAAACGGCTCCACTTCAAGGGCGGAGGAACCGGCGAGAGACATGTAACGTCCGTGGCTTCAGGCGAAGATCGCAATGGGCGGGATGCCGGGTGTTCGCAGAGATGTGCTGCAGTGGCTAGTAGCCTTGAATCTGTCCTTCCCGATTCGCAATCTCAGGAGGTAACGCAGATTTTTTTTTTTTTGGGGGGGGTTTTGTGGCCCCGGAATGAAGGCGCAACTCTGGATGGAGTTGATGCTCGGTGTCACGGAATGCGCAGAGATTTTTCCAACGGGTTCCTGGTGGCAGAGATTTTTTCTCGCTACTTCCCAAGCAGTATACAAATGCACTCCTTTGACACCGGGACTGGCATAGCGAAGAAGAGAAACAACTGGTCCCAGCTTGAGAAGTTCTTCAAGGCAAGATGGGCAATTCTGGCTGGGGCTGCCACTGCTTTCACGAAAAAGGGGACTCCGACTGGGCTTGCCGCATCTCACATGCTCTGCCCCATGCTCTCACCTGCAGAAGAAGAATTTCCATGTTTTGAAAGAGGAGATTGAGAATATCATCAACTGCGATGCAAATGAGGGAGCTGGTCCGCTGCTTGACCGCATGTACGGGTTTCTGACACATAAGAGGTATGACATTCCTGGAATGGCTCTGGGCACTAGTGCATCTCGGTTTGGTTTGGTTTTGAGGTTTCTGTGTCGTTCACCGGTGAGACGTCTGCAATTTCTTTTTGATTACAAATTTGTGGCTGTTTTCCTGGCGGCATGTGAGCAATTGTGTCAGCTTGTCAGCTAGCCACATAAAATGATTTTTGACCTTCACGTTTTAGGCTTACACCAATGGATTGTGTGGGTGTTGAAACCTGGGTCACATCTTCCCTTCTGCTGAATCTTGTTGTGAGAACGATGAACTGTCAATGTTAGTGACACAATACCATTAGGGAGATGTTCTTTAACGCCCTCTAATATTGTGCAAGACTGTTCTGCATGAGATCTAATGGTTCGTTTATTCTAACAATGAGATGCAATGTTGTCAAAGATGCACTCCAATCCGAATTGATGGCAATGGTCAAGATCTGTGGTCAGGACTTCCTGATTCTGCAGAAGAACCACCAGCATGTAAGATTGACAACTGTACTAGGGAGCAGACTGAAAACTGTTGCGTCAATCAGGGATACTATGAAAATGGTTACGGGTATCATTATGACAACTACGAGGGAGACCACGACTTTAGAAGCTCTGAGAAACTAAGAGAAGAGGATGATGAGAGGAGAAGATATCACGGAGAGAGTATTATCAGAACAGGCGCATATAGACAGGACAGAGCTCGAGATCCTCGTGGTTCCTGTTATGACTTGTCCCAATCAAGATCAAGTTCAGGATACTCAGAATCCAATCCAGTTTTAAGTGCAGACAGTCTTGTCCATTACAGAGACTCAGTAGTTTGCCCTCAAAGCTCTGATGTCAATCATTCTTCACTTGTAGTCTATGATCAGCAGCGGAGAGAGAACGACGTCTATCCTGCCAATGTTACTGATGGGCATGAACCAAATGTCATGTCATGTCGGGATGAAAATAACCTGTCGCTTCTGAAAAGTAAGGTTAACCGTAGGGAGTCACCCAAGAAAGCAGTCGTACTAAGTGCTGTTGAGAGGGCAAGGTTGAAGGAGAACAAACGGATAAAGAAGTCAATAAAAGACAATTTAAATCCTAGAATAGTAGAACTCAAAGGACTTCGTTGGAGGGAAGAAGCCAATAAGCATGAAGGTCTTGCTTTCCGTAGTCCAAATCGCCAGGTTTGCGTCTCAAAGTTGTACCTGATGCTCCCTGTCCGTTCAGCCTGCTGTGCTGTCTGCTAACGCGTGTCTGTTTTTTTGAGTGCCTTGCAGAGACAGTTCCGGTCATACACCATCTCAGACTGGAGAAAGCAACAGAATATGACGGGGCATGTTCATCTTGGTGGTCTCGGTCCTAAGAACACAGTGGAGCTATCATTGCAGGTCAGCAGGACAGCAGTGCCTCTGCATGTTCAGTTTTGGATTGCAGGCCTTCTGTGTGCCTAACATATAGCCTCTGCAGAAGGAGGTATATCAGAAGGTCAAGCAGTTTGCACGCTCCGTTCAGGCAGCAAACTCATCAAAGGTCCTTGACACACTTTCAAATGCTCGCAAGCTCACTTTTGATTCATGTCAAACAACTTTGATTACGCGGCTGACGCTTTGCAATTGCTGAGCAAAGCAGGATTTTGAGCCGAAGAAGCAGAAGGCAAACAAACTGCTTTCAAGTCGTGCCAAGGTACTCCTGGTGTGCATGTCGTACTGAAGTGGGTTCAAACCTGTCAGTAGCTGGTATGCCAATTTCCGGGCATCTGCCTTGTGTGTCGTAGGCAAAGGAGTTTGCAATGAAAATCCCAAAACCAAAGATCAAGAAGGTTGCTACCTGTGAAGGGCATGACGAAGCTGACGGATACACCCACATTCCATCTGAATTGGAGATGCTCGAAACCCAGCATCACGCCGACAAACAGAAGTTTGAGGTGAGTCCGAGGAACTACCCCTACCCTCTTCACACTGTCAGAGATATATGCCGAGTGTTTCCTTCCTACGGGCTGTTGATCGCCACTTCCTCCTGAGCGCAGGCTATGCGACGGGACTTGGAGCACTTCTTGAGATGAAGCTGTTGTCGGCCGAGTCGTTTGCGTTACGTGAATGAGACTTTTACTTTGTCAGTACTTTCCCACGTTGCGCTGCCCACAATTCTAACATCAGCCGCATCTGTAAGATTGTGAGAGAACAACAGGTTGACGAGTGTAACTTGAACAAGAATCCTGTCGCCCACAAACACTTGAACAAGAACCCCTGACAGCGTTGCTTGTCTCGGGTTGTGCAACCGCAGTGCATGAGGGACATGAGCATCAACAACAAGGCGGCCACGGCAAAGCTGCCCTCCTACTCCATGGACTTGATCCAACTCTCGATGCTTTCGAGCCTCTGTAGACTGCACACACAGCACATTCCAGCTCCGATGTGCAGCTCGGCAATGTGACATATAACCCGATACCACAGCGCTCTCAGGCCCCTAAGCTGAAGGTGTATGTGGACAGGTGGGCCAATGTCTCACTTCCTCAGGATGGACTTGTCTTCATGGCCGCTTGCGGAGACTACGAGCCTCGTCACTTCACCCGGGTCTTGGAACGGGTTTATCCATACATGCTTCAGAGCATTCGTGTTGACGAGACGTCATGGGGTTGGATGAGGCGGACCAAAGGGACAGGGACAGGGATAGAAAAGAAGGGGATCAATTGTTAACTAGGACATGGTTGGTCTAGTTGCGTAGTGCATTTTGAGTTCATTCAACACCACATTGTATGCACCCTTCAAGTTTCAAGCTATAGATTGATGTCATTTATGTTCTTAGTGAGCTCGCATTTTGAGTTCTTTCAACACCACATTGTATGGACCCTTCAAGTTTCAAGTTGGATCATAGATCGACGTCATTTATGTTCTTAGTGAGCTCTAACTTGGTACCGGATGTTTTTTAAGAGAATTCAAAATTTTTTAGAGAATTTTTATAGATATTTTAAGTATACATCTTTTATATATATACATTTTAAGTAACATGTAGGGCAGATGTATGATTACCTCGATCACCCCAGCAGTTAAGTGCAGCGAAAAATGTTCATTGGACGAGGAAGAGGTTTTGAAGACACTTGTATGAATCGAAAGCCTCCATCAAGTCAGATCCGTGGGTGAGAACAAAACAAAGATCATAGGACGAGAAGAACGAGCGACTTTCCTAAAGGGGAATTTGTAAGCTCACAGGGTGGCTCACTTGCGTGAAGCTCGACAAGCACTTTCAAGTACCTGGTGTGAAGCTCGACAAGGTGAACGTCGACCGTATTTCATCATGGCGGCGCATGGGCCTGCTCGAGCAGCTGTTGTTGGGAGAGCTGCGGCAAGAGAGAGACCCAATTTGTTGAAAGAGATCTTCTATGGGCTGTCGGTGGCCGTCTTCGGTGATTCTCCTCCCTTGTTTGGCGCATGAGCGGCTTCCATGTCTGCAACTAGTCTTCTGCATGCTCACTTGGTCCTGTGCATGGAGCGCTGTGGTTGCCCTCCCTGTGGTTGCCTGTGTTCTGAGCTTTTCTGTGTTGCCAGGAGCCAGCTTTTTCAAAGTGCACCACCTGAACGAGAGGCGGAAGGTTGAGGAGTTCTATGACAGGGTGGAGAAGGGTGACATTAGTGTTGAAATTGGAGACTGATGCTGAAGCAGCGATGTGTCTTGTACAGACTGTGAATAGCTGGGTGCTCTATGGATTTTGTATCAAACGCCTGTCTGTGAAATTGTTTAAGTTTGTCAAAAGCAGCGAGGCACTACACCGTTTGTTCACTAGAATAGAGTTTCGTAGCCGATATTGTCACTTCAGCTTTGGAAGGATCAAATAATCTTCCATTCCGGGCATTCTGAAATTGTTAGCTAGGAGATGGATTGTCCCAAGGCTCCAGCCGAGAGGCATTTCTGAAGGCTCAACTCAAAGCAGACTTCGCTATGATGATACAGCTTATAACCACCAAATGATTTCCCGGCAGAATCATGGCCGAAAGGGCGCTGAAGCATCCTGCCTCCCTTTCGCAGCAGGCTTTCATGTTTCTTCAAAAGCTGCCCATCTTCCACGCGGTTGCATCGGATGCTGCCATCTCTAAAACACCTCATCCATCAGCAGCCTGGTTCACATTGAGTGCCTCCACGCAATAACCAACTTCATCGGCCTGTTCAGCCTCGTCTTCATAACCTTGCTTACAACACCCGCTGCGTCTGTTCAGCTTCGCTACCGCAACGTATGGCTCCCAACATGCGCAACCCCAGCAACCGACTGTCTTACACAATGTCCGTTCGACATATGCCTTCAACTTCAGCTCAATAACGTCCTGCGTTGAGGCGGCTCACATGTGCAGTTGATGCAGTTGCTTTCAATTTTTTTCTTGGAAATATCTCTAGCTTCCATTGCCAAGCACACTCTGCTACTGCTTGTGCCCTAGTAGCCGTTCGTGAAGGAGATCCTCATCCCTCAACCTCTTTGCTTCATTGAAACTTCATTTCATCATTTGCAGACAGGCTTGGTTAAGTCGTTTGGAGAGAGCTGGGATTCACGGCATGTGATCGACCAATGCTCCCCTTGTCCAAAAGCTTGAGCAGCAATCTTCTGAAGCGTCTTACTCCAGTCCAAGTCATGTGCCAGAGTATTCCCGTTCCACTTCCCCACAGAACAGGAGAATAAGCACAAACAACAGAGGAGACGAGTGGGAGCGCTAGCAGACCACACTGCAAGAGACCTTACAAACGAAAACGAAAATCGTATGAAGGCAGACAACGATTTAAAACAGAAAACTGTGGAAGCATGGTAGAGAGACTCCCTGCATGGCACTACACCAGCTCACACATTCTCATCCAAATTCTCTTCGCTCTCAATTTGAACACTTCACATAAGGCTGGTGCCGCGGTGCATTGGTCACCACCTGCCCTCATCCAGTCGCCACCATGGCTGTCAGCACGTCCTGGCTTTGACAGTGTGCACTTCCCGGTTGTACAGTGCTGACTAGTGATTTTGGAGCTCATGATCAGGAGCTTCAGAACTTGCCTTCCTACTCTATGATCCAGGCCAAGAACCTCAGCTCTTCACTTATGCGACTCAGTCATCACTTGCTGCCGACTTCATTGCAAACCACAGGACTTGTCGGTATCGGCAATCCGTATTGTATCTGTCCGGTTCAAGTCCAGTTCAGCAAGATGGTCAAAAGACCTGACCAGATCTACTAGGCTAAGCTGTCTCCTTCCAATTTCAACATTGTTCATGTGCCAACCATGTGCAAGCTGTTGGCAAGCTATATGCACCAGATCAACGAGAAAACAGGCTGTGGCGAACAGAACCGCCGTGGCCACAAAATTTTCAAGCCTGCTACTGTAAACGTTGCTGCTCCAGTTGACTGTCCCTTATACCCCTCAACACCAGGGAATGCTCCAGGATCGGCGTCCAAGAGGCCTCTCGCGCTTGGGCTAGGGGTTTAGGTCTGCGAAACCAGGAAACGGTGTGGCAAGGGACGGAAACGTTCAATGTCTCAGTCTTCGATCGCTTCCTTCTTCCACATCGCTCCTTAGCATCCAAGAAGAACTTCGGTTATTCGAAGCTGTGGTAATGAGCTTCCAAAGGAAGCACAGATGGTTGAGAACAATTCGCGCCGGAGTTTTATTCTTGGAGATCAGGCATGGGCAATGTAGACATTCCAGGGACCACAGGATTAGTTCTGGTGCTTCGTGAAAATATTTTCCTTGTTTTTTCTTTCTTCTTCATGGCAAGTTTATATCAGTAAGAAGCCTTGCATGATGATCTAGTTAATAAGTTGTAAGTAGTGATGGTAAAACTTAGCTTAGTGCTTAAGGAAGATAGTCTGCTTTTAGCAGTTACTTTTTAAAATCTAAGGATAGGACTTTGGAGTCTAAAGGCTTTGGGAGCCTTGAGTGTGAGCAATGTCTAGAAGGATCCTAGCACTTGGGAGCTACACTCTTGTGAGAATAGGACTGTGGTGCTTAGAGGCCTTAGGAGCCTAGAGTGTGAGTGGCTAGAGGAGAGTTGTTGAGGAGGAGATTGAGGGGAGAGAGCTAAGCTCCTAGATTAGGCAAAGATGGGGAGCTCTCTGTGATCTCTCATGTATTCTTGTTGACTCTTGCTGGAATAAACAGCAGCGGCAGACATGCTGACTCCGAGTCGTCCCGTGGAAGGACGGCGGGCTACTTAGAGGCCTAGTGCTGGTGTTTGGTGATGTTTTTGTCGTTAAATGCATGACTTCCCCACCTCGCCGAAAAGGGGGTGTTACTATACCTCTCGTATTCGTTTTTCATTTTCAGAGATGTTAATCGGAGTAACTAATAGATATAGTTTAATTAAAATAACTAATAGATATAGTGTGGAATTGAGGAATTGCGGAGGAGACGAGTAGCAAGGTGCGAAAGGGAGGCAGCGGTAGCAAAACGGGAAGGGTGATTATGTACAAGTGGGTGCTTCTGTCCATAATTTTCCATTACTATGGTTCTATTATTTATCTTGGGTCAATATGGTCTGATTCCTATTTTCGGAGGGCACGTTGATTTTCCTAGGGAGACCTCCAGCGTGTATCAATCAATATGCGTACAACATGTAATCAACTCAGTATGTGCACCCCCTAGAACAAAGGTGTTATATCCAGTTGAGACCCCAGAACAAGCGTGCACATACTTTAGCTAAGATAAGAACTCTACAATTAAGTGTCTACAGGTATATTAGTGCCAAGATGGGTGCCATCCCCTTGGATATTAGAAACGTTTGTATATCATTTTATTATCTAGGTTGTCGATCTCCCTCGACCTCGTGCTAGCTCTAAAGAACAAAGATCGCCTTGTTGATAATGATAATTAATCAATCGAAGACAATGAGAACCGAAAGCCACCTTAAGCTCCCGCGTACTAGGTTAAAGCGCAAGATCGCCTTGTTGATAATGATAATTAATCAATCAAAGACAATAAGTACCTAAAGTCACTTAGAGCTCCATAAAGCGCAAGATCGCCTTTGTTGATAATAATAATTAATCAAACAAAGACAATGAGAACTTAAAGTCACTTAGAGCACCCTGAATGAACTTGAGACTTGGAGAATCTTCATGAGGTTGATGGAAAACCATCTACGAGTTTTTTAGCAACAAAAGATGTCAGATTAATAAGAAAGCACAAAAATGAAAGTTTCGCATGGAGACTAGAGACAATCAATGCATATACCAAGTTGGAGTCGGAGAACACAGGGTTCGATTGAGCCAAGCCAAGCAACGATGAAGGAACTTCAAAAGCTGGGACAGGGGCTGCCCAACCAAGGCAAAGACAACCTATTGGTGAATCTTGGATGAAACTTTGGTGCCCACTACGTCACTGATGTGCTGTATTACGGGCTCAACCTGCACCAAAGGAGCATAGTGTATTCCATCATACACGACATTAAGAGACATAGACCAGTCATTCACATCTATAACCTTTTTGTCCCCAGTATCGTTATCATGATTTTCACTACCACCATTCAAGCCGTCTTTGCTACCATACTCTTGTATTATAACTAACTTATTTTTTGAAGATTTAGCCCATATGCAGATATGTCTTTGTAACCCAACACTTAACCATTGTGTGGCAAGTGCGTCTCCCCATAAGCCAATTTCATTTCTGGATAGTTTGTTATTGCCATCTTCCTCACCTCGATTCGCCCTAGATATAATACACGCAATATCTTCTTTTGCTGCTGCAGATAACCTCATTTTGTGCATATAAGTAGCCATATCACTTACATCATGAGTTTCTTGTAATATTTCTGGAATATATTGCTCTAAATTATCAAGAGCAATAGGGTCTTGCATTTGAACCCTCATTTTAAACTCATCCATCGCCAATTCTCTTAATCTTGAAGATGAGATTTTTCCTTGTAACAAATAGGATATTGCATCAAACAAGCAGTCTCCAATATTATACACAAAATCCTTAGGCACCACAAGTGTTTGAAACTCAGCCATTATATCGTCTTTCTCAACACCCTTTGCACACGCTAGCTTGTGAATATGAAAGGATGTGTAAATGTTAAACTTAAAAAATATGAAAACTGTATCACATATATAGTAGCTGAAGGATAAAACCATTGAGTGAATTTGGGTAACGTTTCAAAAGGGCTTGATATTAAATCAAAGATATACATTGAAGATTTAAATATTAAAATATATATGTAATCTTTATACTTTGTAATATTTTATAATCAGGGGATCTTGCATATGAGGAGACGTACTACACCTTAAATTCCTGTCCCCAGAATGCCACGACCACAATCTGGTTTGTGACAGATCGTTCTCCACGAGAGCACACCTCACTCTCGCTGCCCGATCCATATCATTCTTTGCTTGCCATCGAACATTCTGTGTAATTCCCTCTCCATGGCCAGATCCTTCTCTTCGAGGAGGCATAACCTCTCCTTTCCCTTGAGCTGGGATGGCATGAGCCACCCTCAGCTATGCTTAAGCCCCAAACGGTGACGCCATGGTCAGAGGTGCTTGGAAGATCTACGCTCGAAAAGCTCTTCAAATGTGAAGGAACGAATGTCAAGTTGCAGAAGTCCAGTGTCAAATGTCAAGTGTTGCGATTACAAGCGGAAAAGCTCTTCAAATGTGAAGGAATGAATGTCAAGTTACAAAAGTCCAAGTGTCGAAAGTCAAGTGTTGCGATTGCAAGCCGAACCGTACCCTTACATATTAGACTAGTGGGCCGAGATGTAAGTGCGCAACATTTTTCTCCTTTTAGTAACACAAAGTCCCTTCCACATATTTTGTCCCCATTAAATTTACATTGAAGTTCGTATATATAAATACATTATGCTTTTTGAAAAATAAAAATTAGGGATAACGGTGCTTGGAAGGTCTGTGCTCGGAAATCTCTGCAAATGTTTAGGAACGAGTGTCAAGTTGCGAAAGTCCAAGTGTCGGAATTGCAAGCTGTACCGTGCTCTAACTTATTGGAACTGCAAGCCGTGACACATGGTCACTGAAGTCCTTTTCCACTTATTTTGCCCCCATTATTGTTGTTCATATTTATAAATGTTTTATGTTTTTTGAAAAATAAAAAATTATCTACATATTCAATACTTTAAAAACGGGTTCCTCGAAATTTTATGTGTTTTCAATGCATCTACAAAGAAGAACAAAATCCAAATTTACCCATGTCAATCTTGGAGACCATTTCAACCATTAGTGGTCAACAATCCTTGCTTGCTAAATAAGCACTCTTATTCGCTACAATAAATAAGGACTCGAGTACGTATGCTTTTTGAATGCTTTGTCTTTTGATCTTTATGATCACGGGTGAGAACGAGAACAACGGATCAAGCGTTCAAAGTAATGGGTGAGGAGGAGTGTGCAGCATCTGCCTTGCGATGTTAAGAGAGCATGGGGCAGATGTTTTTGAATTGAAGTAAGCATACTTTCCACAAAGTGTGCTTACTTGAATGGGGCAAACAACGCACTATGTGCCCCCTTTATCGAGAACCTTTGAACGTTGAAGTGTGTGTTCCAAGGTATCCTAAGAGAAGGCATGCTATGCGGAATGAGTGGAGGGAACTCGCCTTCGAGCCATCAATGTATGTGTCCCCTTCACCATCACAAAAAAACGAATCAAACGGAGCTAGGACACAAGCCAGCTCGCGCACGGCCTCACAAGAAGAGCTCGTGCGTAGGCTGGCTTGCGCCCTAGCTCACGTATTTCGTGTTGTGGGAATTCGGGTTCATATATATTTCGTGTTTCCGGTTTCCGGTTTTTGGAGGTGGCAGGCCTTATAAGAAGTATGACTCTACATCATCTTGTGATGTGAAAATCTCTTTCACCTTTTTAGACTCATTGACATCTACAAAGTCTTGAGTTTATCACATTTTGGTGGTTTCTAGGATGCTAGAGTCGAGATAGGAGTACTCAGAATAACAATCAAATAATGAATTCCAAATTACCTTTGGTCTATTCTTTTATACTGAATATTTGACTCTTCATATACTGCACCACCTTGTTATGTGGAAATCTCTATCACCTTGTTAGACTCATTGACATCTGCAAAGTTTTGAGTTTGTCACATTTTGTTGGTTTCTAGGATGTTGGAGTCGTGAAACGAAAATTTAGAATAACAATCCAATAATGGATACAAAATTCTCTTTGGTTTATCCTTTCGTACCTATGAATAAAATGGCCCTTCCTATAGCATAACTTTGCACCATTGATCCGACATAACTTTGCACCAATCTCTATCACCTTGATGGACTCAAGGATATTTGCAACCCAAACTTACTAGACTCATGGATATTTTTTTGGTTTCTTGCTAGGATGCTCAGTCAGGTAGGGGCCTACACTTTTCGGCGTAAATTAAATTATTTTTCATATTTGTTAATATTTTTAAATTTTGATAATTATGTATCATGAATAGTGAGCTATGTATACAATTTACGTGAACACTGGAAGGAAACAAGTCTTTTGTGCTGTACATAGACAACATCGACCTTGATGCCATCAAATTCGCGGTAGTCGGGGAGCCGGGTGAAGAGTTTCTTGTTGCCTGATGTGCTTTCCTTCAAGAGTAGCACGAGCAACGGGGAGAGGGCAACAATCAAATCGTCTGTGTAGTGTTGACGGCGCCGTTGTTGGTGCCTTCAACTTTGGGGTCGTCGGGGAGCTGGGTGAAGAATTTCTTGCGGCCAGATTTGCTTTCGTCAGGAGTAACAGGAGCAAAGCGGAGGGCAAATCGGTAAGGAGCAGGCGGGATGAGATACTCCTGGTGAACACACGGTGACCAGCTATCGTCCCCGCCCAGACCCATGTGTCTATGGTCCAGATGGACCTCGATGAAGTCAGCAGGTGTGAGCTCTTCATTGTGCATTGCTGTCTCCAGCGCTGCAGTACCGAACCTGCTAGCACTCATCAGCTGCAAGGGAGGGTGTCCAGGCAAGGTTAACACCATCACACCCAGGCCATGGTGGGCATCAGTCAAGGCCACCCATCTGACATCCGTTCTGCCCCCACACTCTCCAGGCACGATGTAGGGAACATGTAGATCAGCAACATCGCTGTCGTACATCCCAACTTGGGCTGCAGCCTTCCTGTCCGGGTAGCACTCGAACGGGCCACGTCCATACCACTCCACAATATTGCTCTCCTTGGGAACCTGGAACTGGACGCCCACGCGGGGCAAAGGGGGAAGGCTGCTGTCAGGCTCCACTCTGTACTCTGCAACCAGCTCCCCGTTCCCGTAGATTTTGTACCTGATCCCCACTTCGATCTCCTTGCCCTTCAGAACAGCAGTTGGTTCCAAAAACTGCCCTCCCTGGCTCTGGCTCTTCACAGTATCACGCTCCTTGCTCCTGGTCCCGGAAGGTGCCAGCGTTACACCCACATCCACATGAACCAACTCTTCCGACACCTGATGCAGCTGGAATCGAACAGGCTGCTTGACCCCGAGGCTGTGTAGACCGAATTCTCGCCATCGAGCCTCGTAGCTCAACTCTTCCGCCCCCCCTTTATCATTGTCCGTAGGAGCTCTCCAGACGCAGGGCTCAGGTCCATCCCTCAATATACAGGTGCCCTGAACCTCCCACTTCCTGATCAAACCACTGCTTCTGTCGAACTCCACATTCCACTCCCCTCCACACCCTCTGATCACACTCACACCACCCACTTCCTCCACTACCAACTTCCCCATGCCACCGAAGCTCAACAACTCCACCTCCCTCACCCGCTTCACATCAAGCCCTATCTGCTGCGAGGCCACAACATGCCCAGCCTCCGCCCACGCAGTCTCCCTCCCCAACCTCGCAGTTATGGTCAAAAAAACCTCACCAGCCAACGTTTCCTCCCACGCAGCAAGCCAAGGAGCAACCCTGTGCTCCACCTTCCACCTCTCTTCAGGCCTTATCTCCGGCACAAGCAGAGGCCCGGCACCCACCTCAACCCCATCTGCGGCAAGACTCCATTCAAAATCAAGGTACGAGGAGCTGACAAAGAAGTTCTTATTCCTAATCTCCACACCACCTTCCACCTCTCTCATCCCCACAGGCTGGTACACATACTTCACCTCCTCCAACGCAGGATGCCCAGTCCTGTCCGGCCACAGCAGCCCATTAATGCAAAAATTGAGATCATGAGGCACATCCCCAAAATCCCCCCCATACGCCCAGAAGCTCTTCCCATCCTCCCCGACCTTGAGCAGCCCCTGATCCACCCAGTCCCACACAAACCCTCCCTGCAACCCATGCACCCTCTCAATCGCCTCCCAGTACTTGCTCAAATTCCCGCAGCTGTTCCCCATGGCATGCGCATACTCGCACAGAATCACGGGCCTCCTCTCCTCCACACCCTCCGCGATCCTCACCATCTCCTCCACCCGCATGTACATAGGACACACGAGATCCGTAACCCTAGTCCTGGCCCCCCCGCCCTCGTAGTGCAGCACCCTGGTGGAGTCCCGCCCCCGCACCCACCCGGCCATGGCCCCGTGGTTCGGCCCGAAATCCGACTCGTTCCCCAGCGACCACGCCACCACGCAGCCGTGATTCTTGTCCCGCTCCACCATCTCCACCACCCGCCTCTGCATGGCGGGAAGCCACTCCGGATCCCAGGTCGGATGCTTCCTACCATTCCCCCCCGCCCCCAGACTGAACCCGTGGGTCTCCACATTCGCCTCGTCCACCACATACAGCCCGAGCAGATCGCAGAGCTCGTACCATCGCGGGTGCTGCGGGTAGTGGCTCATTCTCACCGCGTTCACATTGCTCTGCTTCATCAGCACCGCGTCCCGCAGCATGCACTCCTCCACGCTCGTCTTCCCCAGCCGGGGATGGTGCTCGTGCCTGTTCACTCCCCGGATCATCACCGGCTTCCCGTTCACCAGCAGCTCCTTGTCCCCCAAACTCACCCACCTCAAGCCAATCCTGCAGGCCTCGCAATCCACCACCTCCCCTCCAGGCCCCCGCAATTCCACCACCAGAGTGTACAGATTCGGATCCTCCGCCGACCACAGCCGCGGCCTCTCCACCCTCCCTACCAACGCCACCCTCCCGTGCGTCCCAACGGGAGCAGCAGGCTCTATCACGCCCCGCGCAGCCAGCCTCGCCGCCTCCTCCTCCTCCTGGAACAAGACGGCTCTCACGCTGTGCTGCGACAACCCGCCGGCAGCAACCACGTCCTTGGGAGCGCGAACCGAGACATCCACCTCGAGAAACACAGGACGTCCTTCGCCGCCATGGCCGCCAACGATGGAGGTGGCGAAGTAGTCTTGGATCATCACCTGCGGCTTGGAGTAGACGATGACGTCGCGAAGGATCCCGGAAAGCCACCAATGGTCCTGATCCTCCAGGTACGAGCCATCGCTCCATCGCATCACCTGCACAGCCAGGACATGCTCACCATCGCCATCTCCACATGCGGAGAGCCGGTCGGTGATGTCGAATTCCGCGGGTAGGCAACTGTCCTGGCTGTATCCGACCAGGGCGCCGTCCACCCAGGCGAAGAAGGCCGAAGCCACGGCCTCGAAGAGAAGCAGGAGGCGGCGACCGGCCCAGGAGTCGGGGACCCGGAAGCGGGTGCGGTAGCAGCCGGTGGGGTTGGACGCCGGCACTCTGGGGGGATCCACCGGGAAGGGGTACACCACATTGGTGTACATGGGGCGGTCGTGGCCCTGCAGCTGCCAGTTCGAGGGCACTGCGATGGCGCCC
This sequence comes from Anthoceros angustus, assembly GCA_010909165.1. NCBI lineage: Eukaryota > Viridiplantae > Streptophyta > Anthocerotopsida > Anthocerotales > Anthocerotaceae > Anthoceros > Anthoceros angustus. Next base: position 543,314 of record MU008151.1, read on the forward strand.
CAGCCCGAGTCGTCGAAGTCGGGGGCGAAGAATCCATCGGGCGCCGACTCCGGGGCGGGCGCGAGATGGAACTTCCACGCCGGGCCGCTGAGGGAGCGGGCGAAGGGGAGGCCCTCCACCCAGCCCGCGGCGCTGCGGAGGCTGGCGGCCAGGGCATCGTCTCCCCAGGGCGCGGCCGATGCCGCCTTCTTGTCCGCCGCGCTCCGGGCTCGCCAGAATGCCAAGGCCCCGGCCGCGGAAGCGTGCGCGTGGAGAGGGACGTGCGGCCGCTCCTTGTTCCATGCGACCACGCCCGGGTCCTCCCACACTCGCCGCTGCTGCAGCACCTCCCCGGCCATTTCTTCTCTTCTCCAAATCGCGCTCCCCAGCCGGTCTGTCTTTGCCAAGTGGACACAACTTCACAAGATGCGAACACATCTTATCTGCAGCTGCGTGGTTCGAACTCGCGTCAGAACATTAAGCTTGAACCCCGCATGGGCATGCGTCTTAGACCAAGGCAGCCGTTCTCACTTGGAGAGCTCACTGTGGAATCATGACATCGCCACGCGCACTCCACTGTCTCTGTTTCTGCCAAGTGACTGGGCTTAGCCTCACGAGTGCGTGGATATCTGCAAATATCAGCGGAATTGTTGCAGGAGCCGGGGTTTGAACTCACGTTAGAACTTCAAGAATGAGCTATGGACATCCGTCTTAGACCAAGCGGGCGTTCTCACCGTAGGGGAATTGAAGTGGAGTCGTTGAAGTCAAGACGCGAGGCCCAGTTGAGCAGATAGCTTGGCGCATATGTTCTTCAAATCCCTGACGTACTCCTCAGGCTGCACAGACTTGACGACGAGGTAGTGCCGCTTAGCATTGGGATGGGTGGATGTCTGCCTTGACAAGCGGAGCTCGCACAAGAGGTCCCAAGGTCGGTTGTGGCAGGCTTGTAGGACCAGAGCTTTGAGGATGGCCTGTTCATGATGGCTGGTGACTGGCTGCCTCCCTGCTCCAGTTATGGTAAGACAGGTGCCTCCTGCATCCACTTCCCACCCATCGCTGTGAATGATGATGTGGCCGTGCTTTTGGACTATCCAAGCTGTTTCCAGGGGGATGGAAGGTGGTGTTCTGGAGAAGGATGGGTCCTGTCCTGGGAAGGTGGAGTAGAAGGTGCCATTAGGTTGGAGGTGATGTCCACCGACTCCTGGGAGGCCTAGCAGACTGGCTGCTGCATGTCCTGTGGCCCAGCAGACGATGTTCCTGCTCCCGTCGTCGATGGTGAAGCAGCCTGAGATGGGTGCAATGGAGGAGCCAAGGGTGTTGGGCTTCAGGTCCCTCCACAAGCATGCGCCGCCGCCTTGCCACTGGAATACTAGTTTCCGGACACGGACTACCCTGCCTCGGATTTCACACTTGGGAGGAGGATGTTTACCTGGGTAGCATGGTTGTAGGAGTCTGAGACCTGGGATTGCTTCTTCGGCAAACAGGCTGGAAACTGGGACTTCAGGAATGTTGTGCACGGCCAGGACAGTGGCTGATGTACACCTGTAGCAACCGGTGGAGTCTGATGATGCATGTCGCAAAACACGGTGGCAGGTAAGAGTTGCTTCTTCCCCAAGTCCGGCAGGAAGGCTGGTTCGTGTGACACTGAAAAGAACCTTCGCCGTTTCTGGCCCCTCCAGGTCCTGGACAACAATTTCCACCCATTCGCTTCGCCATGGAGTGGGCCACGAGCTAGCTTCCTCCTTCGGACATTGCAGCAAGCTAATTTTCTTTACCCTGCCTGTAAATGATACCAGGTTGCCCGACAACACGTTCGTTGAAGGAGTGCTAAGAGAACCAACTAGTCCCCTGGGGTACATCTGTGTCTCGTGATCATCGGATGGCTGATGAAGGGCATCCTTAAGGGTTAACACTCCAAGGACCATTCGATCTGCGACGAGCTTCTTGAAACTGTCGACACCTTCTGCAGGAAGGTTCAATATGACATCGGCTTCTCCTGAAGATGGCACAGCCGACAATCCATTGCAGCAGAGGGTGGACGGAGCATGATCTGCTGGCTTCTGAGGTGGCATAGTCACACAGCTTGTGCTTGGAACACCCTGCAAGGTGGCAACTTGCAAGCTCCATACATGCATCCCAACACCAATGTCAGCTTTCCTCCCGTTCGTCTGTGATCTCTGTGCATGATGGGTCTCTAGCAGGTAGCATTCTCCAACCCGCAGGGCCGTGTGATATTCCATAGCTTCCAAGCTGAACTCCAAGAGAATCTTGCTCTTTCTCCTTCCTTCTACGCTGTCACTTATCCTCAGCATCCCAGACTTACTGGCATGGACATCACAGCCTTCTTGGGCATTTCGATAGTAGTTAGACAATCCCAAACTCCTCTGATGTGAGACGGGGGGAAAACAGACCGAACACCCAAAGCTTTCAGAACCACGTCTTTCTCCAGTGCCATCTGGCAACATTGTGCTTGAGGTGATGCCGGTAATCTGAAAAGGATTGTCTCCTTTGCCTAAGAGCACAACAAAGCAGGGAAGAAAAAGGGCCTCTGCCATATACCGAGCTTGGCCGATCCCCTTCCATGTCACTGGGTGCTTGTAGGTGACCATCAGGACGCTGAAGGTGCAGCGACCCTCTGTGCAGATAAGTTGCTCCAACACTTGCAGAGTATCCTCTTTTCGAGGACTTGGAGGCCACGGCAATTGCCTGATCCAAGTTGCTTCCACCAGATGAAAATGCAAGAAGGTTGTCATGGAATCCTCTGTGGAAGATCTGCTGTACAGTTTCCGCTTTAAAATGTTTGTCCACGACAAGGGCTGTCCGTCTTCATCACAACCATCAACTGCCTCTTTGGATTTGCTAGAATGGAAACCCTCTACAACCAACAGATAGTTGCGGACCTCGTACAATTTGTGCAAGCTCACGACTGAAGAAAAATCTGGGACGACTGCATCAATTGCCCCCGTCGCATCAACCAGCTGTAGCTTCCCTGTAAGTCTAGATACTTGCAAATATCCCAGAAATATGACACCGAGATCTGAGCCTGACAGTGTTCTGCGCAAGTACCTTCCATCCATGCCATCCGTCTGATTCTCGTTTTGGCCTAACTTTGGGCTTACCATTCCGTTATGCCACAACACAGAGGTAGTGTCATGCCAGAAAATTCTCATTTGCTTGAGCACATTGGAAATTGGCGGAATCTGCAAGCCATGGTTGGTCGGGAACAACTCGCTCAAAGTGCAAGCCTCGTCATGATGCATGAACTCCTTCATATGATTCCGCTTCTTGACTGTCGGAGGGCAAATTGCACCGAGAGACAAATACTCCTGGGTGAGGCCGAAACCCTTCTTCGTACCGAAAAGCTCCTCCCGGTTGTAGATGCCCTGAAATTTCGAGCAAAAACTTGCCATCACGAGCAAGTACCAAAGTGTTGAGGCAAATGTAAGATGTTCCAGGCGCTTGCTAAGAGTGCTCTGAAAGGGCTCATGGACATGATGGAGGACGTTGAGAGCAGAGATGCTTTCCACTATAAGATGAGATCGTGAACAAGCACCCAGTAGAACAGACTCGGTGCAGTGATTGCTGATGACGAGTTTGTGTACATTGTATGCACTAATGGTGGCTCCAGCTCGAAGGTTGCGCAGCCCAATGTTCCTATGGTGTGTCAGCAATAGCAACACACTCCCATCAATCTCTACCACGGAGCCCTGCTCAAACAGACCCGTGACAGTCCCTTTGTAGGATGTCACCGCACCATTACCTACTGCCACGAGCTCTTTAGGCCCCAGCTTCCAGAAACTTCCTTCCGGAAAACACACACTGCTGCTCCCCTCAACCCGCAGGACCTTTCTCCTCCTACCATCGTCATCATGCCCTACACCTTTCAATCTGCATTCAGCTTCAACAATGGTTGAAGGCAGAATCATAGAGGTCCTAGTTGCAACGTAAAAACTGTACATGACTCCATCAGCCTTGAGACTCTTCCTACGGAGTCCAGTTATACCAACGCATTGGCCCAATGATACCGACAAAACTGGCCGCCAACAAGAGACAGCCTCAGAAAAATACACATGCCACAAATTGCTCTTCTGCCCCTTGGACAGACCATCATCAGATAGCACAGCCCCCGATCCTGTGCTCATCCCCGGACACCCACTACTACAAACCGGGCCGGCATCCCCCCTGTCCACCGTACGCCCTTCATCCTGTGCCCCACAACTCTCCTGCTCATCTAGGAGGCACTGACAGCGGGCCTCATGCCTGCAAGCTCCTAATTCCACCATAAACCCTAGCATCGACTGCTGGGAATGCTTCCCCAACCTGTGCTGCCTCGATTGGCAAACAACAGGATCCGATTCTTCAGCCCTGTGCCCCTGGGGAAGGAAAAACGGAGGGCTGATGCACTGCAGAAATCCCTGAATCTCCAGCCGTTTCCCCTTCCCAGACTTCCCCAGGGGACTCTCCAGCACATGATCCCTGGCATCGGCAGAGCCGGGATCGACACAAAGAGAAGGAAAACTCTCCCTGGCATAGCTGAAACACGGCCTTCCCACAAGCTCCAGGCTCAGAACCTCCAGCAATCCTCTGCTCTGCTCCAAAACCCCTCCCGCTGTGTACATCCAGGCCTTGATTCGCACCGTCTGGTTCAAGAGCCGGCAATCAAAGCGGGGAATGTGACAACAAACACTTCCAGAAGAATCCGACAGCGCCAGACATTCTTCCAAAATCCCGCTGCCCTTATGCCGATTGCAGAGCTGCAGCTTCCCGACAATCCAGCTCTCGGCCTCACCTGAAGAAGAACAGGGCGTGCTGCTCTCTTCCAGAACCGCCACGGTGACCATGGCGGGCTTGGTGGACGCCACGCGCGATTCATGGATATGAAAAGGGGCTTTATGCGTTTCCTTCTTCTTTCTGTTTTCGTCATTCGTCGACAAGAGTCCGCCACAAGGAGCCCGGCTCTCAGACGCGACTCAGAAACGACTCAGACACGAGTCACGAGCGAACCAAAGAGCGAGGTGTTTGCTTGAAGGCGTTCGATCATGGCGACGGTAACGGTGGCGCCTTCGACGGCGGTGCCCATGGACGTGGCGCCTCCGGCTCTGGTCAAGGGCTTCGCTTCGGACTCGGCAGCCATGGCGGAGCTGGACGAGGAGGATCTCTACACGCGGATGAAGCTGCTGCAGCGGCAGCTGGAGTTTGTGGACATCCAGGAGGAGTACATCAAGGATGAGCAGAAGAATCTGAAGCGGGAGCTCCTGCGGGCGCAGGAAGAGGTGAAGCGCATTCAGTCCGTGCCTCTGGTGATAGGCCAGTTCATCGAGATGGTGGACCAGAACAACGGCATCGTTGGCTCCACCACAGGCTCCAATTATTACGTTCGAATCCTCAGCACCATCAACCGGGAGCTGCTCAAGCCTTCCTCCTCTGTGGCTCTGCACCGCCACTCTAATGCTCTGGTTGATGTGCTGCCGCCGGAGGCAGACTCCAGCATTTCCCTCCTCACTCAGTCTGAGAAGCCGGATGTGACCTATGCGGTAGGGTTCTGAACCTATGATGCATGTTTGTGTTGGGCACTGAATTGAGTGTAGTTTGTGGTCGAGGCGCATGGCCAGGGCCCTGGAATTAGGGCTTCTGTGAGTATGTTGGATTCGAGCCCGTAGATGTGTGGAGAAATTGCTTGTCGATTCAGTTCATAAAGTCCGCAACTTGTCAGAGGGCTTGATGCGTCCTCCGTGGGAGTTGCGTCCTTTGTGTTTCTTAAGACCTGGACAATGTTGTTTTGAGCAGGATATTGGTGGATGTGACATCCAGAAGCAAGAAATCCGGGAGGCTGTAGAACTACCTCTCACTCATCACGAGCTGTATAAGCAAATTGGGATTGACCCTCCCAGAGGTGTTCTGCTGTACGGGCCCCCTGGGACAGGAAAGACTATGCTGGCTAAGGCAGTTGCTCATCACACCACTGCAGCGTTCATTCGGGTGGTTGGGTCCGAGTTCGTTCAGAAGTATCTTGGGGAGGTATGCTGTAGAAACATGGTTCTGTTTATGTGTGAAAGTGGCAGCTGGATCTGCCTGCAAGTGACCACTGTTGTCTGATGTTCAGGGCCCCAGAATGGTACGTGATGTCTTTCGACTGGCGAAAGAAAATGCACCGGCTATCATCTTCATTGATGAGATTGATGCCATTGCAACAGCACGTTTCGATGCACAAACTGGTGCAGATCGTGAAGTGCAGCGTATATTGATGGAGCTTCTCAATCAGGTTTGTGGACAGAGGGACTGATGCTGCATATGTTGACTGTAGCAACGTGCGCATGGACTGAGTCTGATGAGTGTCTCTTGCAGATGGATGGCTTTGACCAGACTGTCAATGTGAAGGTCATCATGGCCACAAATCGAGCAGACACACTTGACCCAGCTTTGCTCAGGCCTGGGCGGTTGGACAGAAAGATTGAGTTTCCTTTGCCTGACCGTCGGCAGAAGCGTTTGGTGTTTCAGGTGAAGCTTCTACCAGTGGGTGCATCGAGCCTGGTCGCTCGCATTGTGAGGCCTATTTTAATCCTTAAAATTGAATGTTGGGGATATGGTGGCAATGCAGGTCTGCACTGCGAAGATGAACCTTAGTGACGAAGTGGATCTGGAAGACTACGTTTCCCGACCAGACAAAATTAGTGCTGCTGAGGTCTGTACATGACTAATTTCAAACTAATGCTTTTTCCTATGAGTGCTGTTATGTAACCTTGCTGGTGGTGATGTTTACAGATTTCAGCTATCTGTCAAGAAGCTGGAATGCATGCGGTGAGGAAGAACCGGTATATCGTTCTACCCAAGGATTTTGAGAAAGGGTACAGGTCGAATGTGAAAAAATCTGACACAGACTTCGAGTTCTACAAGTAGGGGAAGTGTGATGTAAACCGGGATGTAGGTTGTCAGATGTAAACTCAGCCTTTTTAATGCGTACACTGTTTTAGCTAGAAAGCCTTGGCCCCGAGGCAGCAACCCAGGTGATGTAACTCGAGTTCCAGCGGACATAATCGCTACAAGCTTAGTCCTCACGGTGAGGGCTTAGTCGCCATCCCTCAACGCGAACGTCTCATAACTCGAAACTTCCATAAAGAAGCAGCCCATTAGGGTCTATTAGTAGTACTACAGTGGCATCTGCAAAATCCGCCACGCTGAATTTCAATCTAGGGAATGCAAGGGAGACCTACTTGGAATAAAATGTAGTACCTTCATAAGTATGTATGAAATATTGCAGTGCAAAGGGAGTCCATCGTGATATTCAATTTTGCTTCTTCGGCCCTCTCTAATTGGGGCTACATGGGGGTGGCTATAGAGGTCCCATTAAGAGAGGTCCCCATAAAACTTTTTTCAATTTAAAAAAAGAAAATATTTTTAAATCTCAAAAAATAAGAAAAATTCAAAGTTCACATAGATAGGTTTCAATAAACCAACCCTCCCTGATTGGGAATTTTTTAAATGGGATTGTTCCCTCTTTGGGACCTTGGATCTCACGTCCTTCAATGTACAACGTGAAAAATGGGACTTTTTCTAAATGGATACATGGGACAAATTGAAAGATTAGGTTAAAACATTCAACAGTTGCACCTCCTTAAATGTGAATATCAATTTTTATTAAATTAATAAAAATAATATAGAATAGGAATCGAATAGGTATCAAATAGGCATAGAAAATGACAGTGAACTCTGTCGATATAAGTACATGACGATCAAGAATAGGCTTATATATGTAGAATACTACACACCAAATATTGTACTATCATAAGTGCCATAATAGAGGGAAACACCTTCATCTTAAGTAAAGGATACAATCTGCCTTGGATAAATGTATGATATGTGAGTCCACATACAATAAATATTAATCTGTTAACTATATTATTTTTTATTTATGATAATAATAAATATAAGTATATACTTAAGTAATTAATTCTATCAAAAATCTTATTATAATTTACATAAAATATATTAAATCATATATTATTTACTTTGCTTCAATTCTTCAATCGCTGAGATGTCAGGAGCTTCCTCAATAATCCCTACAATTTCTCTTCGGCAACAAAATTCTCCCTTTGCCGCACAATCCAGCTCTCGTCAGCCACATAAGCATAAGTGAATTTCACCATTATGTGTTTCATTGGAAAGAAACTTGACATAAACAACATCACATTAATTCATCAGAATCTGATTAGAATGTGATTTTGATCTACTTTACCTCAGAATGTGTGCGGTGTCGAGACTCGGGACTCGACCTGAGACTCGCTGGCTCGGATGAGCCCCGGGGAGCGGGATGCTGATAAGCGTGAAGGGCTCGGGCAGCTATGTCTGGGAGAAAGCGCCATTCAGCCATTCACTGCATTGGCCCATTTTGGTGCACAACTGTGTGACATGACAACAACGACGAGGCAGCAGAGGTGCAGCACGATTCTGACATGGAGGACGAAAACCACGACGACATCGTTGCCGCGGTTGCGCTCTGTTCAAGGATGTTGTCACGCTGCATCTCAAGGTGCCATCTCATCCACCAGACAGGTGCCAGAGACAGAATCAGTGACCTATGCAGCTGCTTGGCATCCAGCAAAGCTCCCACACTGGCCCATGCTTGAAGGATGCAAATGCGACTTCACGCGATTTTCATAACCCTAATTCCAGCTAGCCCTGCTCATGTAACAGGAAGTCCAGACCGACAGGAATGAATGCAATGGAACCTAATTCCACCACCAGCTTTCGGAAAGACTGCGAATCATAAAACTTCCGTGCTGATTGTCGCAGGTGAAATCTAAGCTCCAATGACCGTGATCTCCAAAAATCTGTAGGTGTGAGACAGCAGCAAGTTGTCCGAAATGTATGCAACGTGATCATCTCTTTGCCGAAGTGAGATTGGACAAACGACTCCATCTTGCAGCTGTCCATGAAGCTGTTGACGGAGCCGGACGCAAACCATTCCATAAGACTCTCCTGACAGAACATCACCACCGTGTTTGAGGGTTGTATTCTGGACCAATAGAGTAAAGAGAATTCCGCTTCCCTTATCCAAACTGTATTCAAGTTCTGTCCCTTTGGCATGATCCGTGGAGTTGGCCTCCGATGCTTGAAGCTGCCTTCAAATCTTGAAACTGCAACGCAAGGACCAGCAATTAGCTCCTCGTCCTACAAAGGAGTTAGATGTACATTTGACCGACATGACAACTCAAGTTGGGGAAACTCACCTCAGCCACATGCATTACATTCTCAACAGGCACAAAAAGACAGCATGCAAAAACTTACAAATTCGTTCATCTTGCTAGGGCAAGCGGAGCCCCGATTCCTGATCTCTCTGAACCAGCCAGATCGCAAGCGAGTCCACAGGAAGCATACGCTGGCCGTGGAAGTTTCCCCCGCGCCGCTTGATTCTGATTCTTTCAGGTATGATGAGAGGTGCAAGGATCGCTGTTAGCCATCCATGTCCATGTCTCAGTTTGGACAGGAATGGAGTTAAGCAAGCAGAGTCACCCTGAAAGCAATATTCTCACGGTCGACCCTTACAACTGCAACAACCAGCTGCGAATCGATGCACACGGTACCCATCCCTTACAACGATGTCTCTCTGTTCAAGCCTTGACATGATCTCCGTGGAACTGTGGCAGTCACTGCACATGCGTAGATTCTTTGTTACTACCAGAGGTGTCCCACTCGGAGTGTTCAAGAGTCCAAAAGCCAGAGCTAGTTTCTCAGCATGCCCACAAAGCGCATCTTCCTTTTCCTTCTCACTCAGTGGCTTCAACACCAGTCTTGTGTGAGGTACATGGCCTCCCTCCTGCTTCAGACGTGCATTCGTGCTCTCCACCTTTAGCGCAATATCATGTCTCCTTTCTCCCACCGCAAATGTATGTACCTGCCTCTTCACCTCAATGGTCGCCACTGCAGGTTTCTTGTTAGCTCCTGCTACCATTCTTTGCGTTTCAATCCTGTCTGCATCGCTCCACCTACCTGCATCTGCGTAGGCATTGGCCATGAGTACGTATGCGGAGGCCTGCTGAGGTCCAGCCTAACAATGCTTTCAAAGCACCACATCGCCCTCTTTATATCGCCGTGACTTTTGCAGGCATTCAGCAAAGACATCAAGCCCACAACATTACTTTGGCCCGCACATGATAGGAGCATATTCTCGGCCTCATCTAAATGGCCTGCACGCCCAAGAAGATCAATCATGCAATTGTAATGCTCAGTTGTAGGTTTGATGCCATGCTGTTCAGCCATGGAATTAAAGTGCTTGCGACCCTCATGGACCAGTCCTCATGACTGCATGCTACTAGAAGGCAAGTAAAAGTAGCATCATTAGGCTGAACACCGGCAACTAACATCTCCTCAAAACAAGCTAGTGCCTTGTGACCTTCATCACAAGTACCATACCCAGATATCAGGGCATTCCATGTCACCACATCCTTTGTGTTCATGCTGTCAAAAACCTGGCGTGCATCTTCCAGTTCACCACATTTTGCATACATGTCTACCAGGCAGGTGCCCACCACTATGTTATCCAGCAGTCCTCTTTCGACAATCTGTGAGTGCAGCTGCCTGCCCTTCTGTAAGGCACCAGTGCTTGCACAGGCCTTCAGAAGGCAAGCAAAAGTAACATGGTCAGCCAAAATGAGGCCCTCCTGCTCCATTTGTCCATACAACAAGCGCCTCTGGCCGAGTCCTTGCTGTGCATACCCAGCAATCAGGGCGGTCCATGTCACCACATCCTTTGCGGCCAAGCTGTCAAAAACCTGGCGTGCATCTTTCAGTTCACCACATTTTGTATACATGTCCACCAGGCAGTTGCCCACCACTATGTCATCCAGCAGTCCTCTTCCGACAATCTGTGAGTGCAGCTGCCTGCCCTTCTGTAACGCACCAATGTTTCCACAGGCCTTCAGAAGGCAAGAAAAAGTAACATGGTCAGCCAAAATGAGGCCCGCCTCCTCCATTTGTTCATACACACCAAGCGCCTCTTGGCTGAGTCCTTGCTGTGCATACCCAGCAATCAGGGCATTCCAAGTCACGACATCCTTTGTGTTCATGCTGTCAAAAACCTGGCGTGCATCTTCCAGTTCACCACATTTCACATACATGTCCACCAGGCAGGTGCCCACCACTATGTTATCCAACAGTCCTCTTTCAACAATCTGTGAGTGCAGCTGCCTGCCCTTCTGTAAGGCACCAGTGCTTGCACAGGCCTTGAGAAGGCAAGCAAAAGTAACATAGTTGGCCAAAATCAGCCCCTCCTGCTCCATTTGTGCATACACAACAAGAGCCTCATGTCCAAGGCCTTGCTGAGAATACCCAGCGATCAGCACCGTCCATGTCACCACATCCTTGGCGGCCATGCTGTCAAAAACCTCGTGTGCATCTTTCAGTTCGCCACATTTTGCATACATGTCCACCAGGCAGCTGCCAACGAACAAGTTAGTAGGAATACCACTCTGCACCACATCATAGTGCACTCTCCTGCCAGATTCCAAGTCGGCGGCTAGTGCACAAGCTCTAAGCGCAGCAGCAAAGACATGCGCATCCGCCTTCACTCCTGACCTACGCATGTCATGGTACAGTTGTACGGCCTCCTTAGGTTTCCCATGCTTAGCATATGCAGAGATTATGGAAAACCACATGAAGGCATTTGGTTTGCCCACCGTGGTGAACACATCCATGGCCTCCTGCAGACTACCTCCACATGCATACATGCGCAAGATATGGTTCCCCAAGTATGCATCGGACTCGTACCCGAGTTTGACAGTGAGGTCATGAACTCGTCGCCCCACAACCAAATCCTTCTTAGCTGTACACAGTTTCAGCACAGTGCAAAACAGAGACTGAGAAATTGCAGAGTCTGTCTGCGCCAGAGATTCCAGGGCTCCAACGGCCTCAGAAAGCTTCCCCCGCTCACACAACGTCCTCACGGTTACAGCCGTAACGACGCCCATGTCCGAACCTCCACGCCTGCCAGGTTCAGGCCTATCCGAAGAGCTGGACTCGGAAGGAGAGGCACCAATACCCATCTGCATATCCAAGGAAACGAGCTGCTCATCAACCCAAGCTGGCTTAAACATGTTGTCTAACCACAGCACCTCGCCAGACCCCTTACGACGGAAGTCAGGCGAACGGGAGCTCTTCTTCTCTCGTCTATTGTCCCACCACATGGCAGGGTCCAGAAAAAATTGCTGCCACAACTGTTCCTGCTCTTGGCGACGACCATCCTTGGAAAACCCATTTCGAGCCGCACATTCTGTCGGAAGTGGAAGTGCTTGGGTCCTTACACTGCTGCACCTGGAGCCTTCGTTTGCCAGGGCTTGACTCCCTGAGATCAGGTGAGCAGGAGCTCCTCCTAGAATCCCTGTACGCACATCAATTTGCTGGGTCCAAAACGGATCGGGCTGCCATATTGTCGTCATCGTTCAGGGACCCTGTCGGAAGTGAATCTAACAACCGACTATGGCAGAATGGCAGGATTGTTACTGCCACCCCGTAAGTAACTCTTGCAGTGATCAGTAACACACACTCGTCAGTAAGTGTGCATGGGGTGACTTTGCTTGACGGAGCATGAAGCAAACCATTCCATCAGAGAGAACTCTCCTTAAAGGACAACACCAGCGTGCCATTCTGGACTGATGGAGTACAGATGACTCCGCTTGACTTATCCAAACTGGATTCAAATACAGCTCTTTGGCATGATCCGTGGGGTTGGCCTTCAAATCTTGCAACTGCTTTCAGATTTTGAAACTGCAATGTCAGGATCAGCTACCTATTGGCTCCTCCCCCTACAAAAGCATTAAATGCACATTTGACCAGCATGACAACTCATGTTGCTGAAACTCACCTGAGCTACAAGCTTTACACTGTCCAGCGATGAATCGATTTTCTCTCAAGAGAGGGAGAACGCTGTGGAGATCAGCAGCACTGCTTCTAACAGAGAGCTCCTGCTTTACACGCTCAGAATTCGCCCCATCCTTGTCAATCTGCCGGTCCAAACTGGCAGCCGTGAGCAACTCAACTTCCGTCACGTCTAAAGAAGCTCCGAATCTTGCTACTTCGAACTGGTTGCACTGAAAGAAGAAGAAAAAAAAAACTGGATCTGTCCGCTATACACCTCCTCTCAAGCCGACCGAGGTCCTCAATGCGCTTTCGACATGAACATGGCGTCCCGTGTTGCGAATGGCAAGAAAGTGCAGAAGCAGGGATGGATGGAGTTTGTGGCAGCCTTGTTTCTCGTGTTCCATGATTGGGTTGTGCAGAGGCCGCACACCAGGCATCTGCCGTCGCGGCTGAAGCTGCCCTCGCTTGCCAACTTTTCTTGCATTGTGACGGGCTCTACCAGCGGCATTGGCCTGAACGTGGCATGGTTGGTGGCCTTTATGTCTTTCCTGAATTGCTGATCTTGGTGTAATGGCTCTCACGCTCGGGAGTGTTGGCAGGGAGCTGGCCAAGGCGGGGGCCGACGTCGTGATGGCTTGCCGCAACACTGCGGCTGCCGACGACCTGATCAGGGTATGGCAGAAGGAGCAGGAGGAAGCAGGTGGCGCTCCTCTGCACCTTGAAGTACTTTCCTGTCCCTCATCTTTTGCAATCCTGGGATTTGCAGCGCGTTCTTGGTGTGGTTTTGGTTTCCAGTAGTTTTCCTCATGACACCAACTAATGTGTGCCGTTGCTGATGCCGCTGCTGCTGGTGTTGGCTATGGTGTGGCAAGCAGGTGATGAAGTTGGACCTTTTGTCGTTGGCTTCTGTGAAGTCCTTTGCTAGAGACTGGGAGGACCAGGGACGTTCTTTGCACCTCCTGGTTAACAATGCAGGCATCTTCTCTATGGGAGGTACTTCTCGTCCTGGTTCTTTCCCTGCTTGATGTGAGACTGCGGCCACTGTGCTGCACGTTTGCATGGTGTGCTGGAATTTCCTGATCTTTGTGCCTTTGGTGACAGTGACATAACGTGTCTCTGGCAGCCCCTGTGAAGTACTCGGGAGATGGCTTCGAGGAGCATCTTCAAGTCAACCATTTGGCACCTGCTCTCCTGTCTCTGCTGCTAATGCCATCACTGCTCAGAAGCGGTCGAGCCCGGATCGTGAATGTGAACTCTGTTGTATGTCCCTGACTTAGCAGAGTCGTGTTTTGCTCTCGGTTGCAAAACTTGTGTGTAATGCTCACGTACATAGTTTTTCCCAGATGCATAAAGTTGGGTTCAACTACACAGAAGACTTAAACTTCAGCAGCGGGCAGAGGAGATATTCAAGTACAGCAGCGTACAGCGGGAGTAAGCTATCCCAGGTTGGGCATCTACTTAACTGTGCAACAGCTTTGCCTGAAATTGTAAGAGTGTGTAGCGGATTTGGGTTGTTTCTTGGAGAGTGACCACCTGCAGTCTGTTTCTTCTCTGCAATGGCAGCTTCTATTCAGTCGCGTACTGCAAGGAAAACTGCAAGAATACGCTGGGGTGCACATTGTTTCGATACATCCTGGAGACGTGTTGTCCAATGTGGTCAGCTCTTTGACTATATGAATGCTGAGCAACCACCATGCTCTCACTCACTGACCGTTACCATTTCATCTGGGCAGATCCGAACTCTGCCAAGGGTGTTCCAGTTATCTACTCGGTTGCTGGGTCCCATATTTCTGTTCAGTCCCGCTGAAGGTCTTATGTACTACATGTTTTCACTGTAGCAGCGTCGTTGCCTGTTTATATGTCATCTCTGGAACTCTGCAGCTGTGGCTGCCATGGAGCTGCGACATTAACTCATTATTCCATTTCACTTTCTTGCAGGAGCCAGAAGTGTTCTCTTCTGTTGCACGGATGGCCAAGTGGAGGAGTATGTGCACACTCTGAGAAAACTTGATTTTCCCTACGCTCCTTATTACTCGTATTCTTGCCGGCCAGCAACTCCTGGCCGATATGCAAGGGATAAAGAAGCCTCTCTCGAAGTATGGGACCGGACTTTGGAGATGCTTAATCTCACAGAAAGTGATGTCCAGTTATTGTTGACAGGCAATGCCTGCTCGTAGTGACGAACCAATGCATTCTTATTCTTTGCACAGATCCCTGGTTTCGGGTCTGTCGCACCAACGGTTTTCAGTTAACCAGATATATTAGGCTGAGTACTTTTACACGAGATGTAGATACAAAATTGCCAGGTCCAAGAAGTTGGTCAATCTTCGACATTGTTCAGAGGAACCATACGGACAACCAACTCTCGACTACCTACGACACCTCTTCCTCCTCCTCAATCTTGGGTGCTAGATAGTACCTTACGTAGCCCATTTCCGCTATCTTATACTCTACAACTACAGGCAACTCCTTTGACATACTGATTGTCACTTGGGTCGAAAGAGGGGTAGCTTTCGTGAAAGAATTGAGGTACCGAAGAGCGAAACTTAGCGACACCGGCTCCTGCATCTGGACTTCCGTCCTCTCTTCCTCCTGATGACCCGGGAGGACAGCATGAGAGAAGAGCCATGAGAGAACATAATGACAGCCTCGAAATCCGCCCTGACAAAACTGTGGCTGGAAAGCTCTGGAAACTATTTAACAAAAGCGAACTGTAGATGTGGTTTTACCTTATCTACTGATGTATTCTGTCGGCAGACAATGTTAGCAGTCCCAATATCACCCACAGTGGAGAACTTCACTCCTTCTTTCGTTACAGAGATCACCACTGTACACAAAAGACAGAACGGGCTGATCAGGACAACAAAACATACAAAACGACTACTACAGAGTCGGAACTATGAAACCCCATGCACCTACTCACCAGTGTCCCCGATCGTGCTCAGGTCCTTGCAGATGCGCGCAAACTCTCCCGATGGCATCCGCACGATTGCCTGATAGTCAGTATCTGGAATTCCCAGGTGTTCGCTGTCGATGTCCATCAGCTTCATCTCGAAATCGGAGATTTTATCCTGCGCTGCATAGGCGAAACAAAGCATCAGCACTCCAAATTCAGGTCAGGTCAATGCAGGGAAGCTCCAGACAGCAAGCAAAGCTGCAAGAGGAGGCAAAGGCAGCAGTCCTCACAGGGACTCTCGAACATGAAGGTGACAGAGTCGCCGCCATCGTCCGCTTTGAGCGTGATGATGTCGTCGTTGCCAGCGCACTTGAGCATTTTGGCCATGTTGTTGAGGTTCATCCCCATGGACAAATTACGGTCGCACCGGTAGTGCTCGAAACCCTCGGACCGGAGCAGCAGCGACACCAGAGCCACATGGCTCGAGTCCATGGCCTGCAGCGAGAAGCCGGTGGCAGAGCAGTCGAAGTTGGCATCGGTTACCAGGTCCTTGATGGCTTCCAGGATCTTCTTTAGCAGGCTCCCCTGCACCAGCCGCAGCTCCAACATTGTGACACTCCCTCAACAGCGGCAGCTGGGAACAGTGTCGGATGCCTCTGCCGCTACGCTCCGCGCAGAGACCGCAGCAAGGGCGGCTATGGCGGACGCCCAATGCTGTCCAAGCCGAAAGGAAAAGCGCGGGAGATGTCCTTTCCCGCCAGGTTTGCTAGAGAAGAGTTTAGGGCTATGTACCTCCATTAACTTCTTACGTAATTTATGTTCAGACTCGGGAAAAATTAGGGGAAAATTGGCGGTATCGTTGGGTGCCAAAGCTCCCTACTCTTGGAACGGGACCTAGATGGGGGGCCTAGCAGGATGCCTATGGTGCTGGTTCTAGTAGCCTGGAGATTCTATTGACCTACATACCTAGTTGCCTAGGAATCAAAGTCCCATGACGATGTATCCGGTCTAAATGAATTTTAATTAAATTATTTGGTTTTTAATTTTTTATATCATTTTTATATGGTATGGTACCATATCATCCCACGTAAGCCAAGGAAAAGCATAACTAGAAGTGACTTCCACTTGGAGAGTTAGTTTATTGACACGAATAATTTATTTCTGCCTCATAGTGATCTTGTCGACTGAACGTCGTAAATGAGCATAAATGAGCAGTGGAAGGGAATGTGCTACATGATTTAAAGACTTCCACTTGGAGAGTTAGTTAATTGACAGGAATAACTTTTTTGTGCCTCATTGTGATAACCATGAAACCTTGTGGAATGACATCGTAAATGAGCAGTAGAGCAGTGTTATGATCATATACATCTTTTTCATAGCCCAACATCTTGGCCGCTTAAAGCATGTATTCGTTGTTTCTCCACAATGCCTCAACTTTGATGGATTATCGGATGTTTAAATGCTACAATACAATAGTTTGTTTCCATCTTCGTCATGTTTTGAATGTGTTGACAAATGTCCCATCATCTTGGTAAAACAGATGGAGCTATGTAGGTCTTATGACAAAATGCAAGCTGTTCGTTCCATGATACAACATTGGGCATACTTAAATTGTGTGGACATGTCATGATACAACATTGGGCATACTTAAATTGTGTGGACACATGTCCGATAAGTTGGTGAAGGCAAGGAAGCTCTACAAGTTTTGTGACAAATTCCTAGTATTGCATTTTATGATACAACATTGAGTTCCAACAACATGAGAAGCTTATTTTCCAAGTTTGTTACATGGATCCTGGACTTAATTTTACTAGCTTCAGTAGCTTTTCCTCACATGTCATATGAATCGTGTAGTTAGATTCACGAGTTTGGGATGTCACTGAGATCCCATGGTTAGTCTCATGAGCTTCCATGGCTTTTCCTTACATGATATTTCACGACAAAAATTAAATAGTACATGCACTTTTATTACCTTTTATTTTTATAATATTATTGATAACTATATAAAACTCATATTTCATAAAAAGATTCAGATCAATATGTGTAGGTAGGAATAACATAAAGGATCGGATTGCTACACGCCTCATTGAAATTATTCTTAGTTGTGGAATGTGATTTTCGGCTGTAGTACAACCATATCTCAATAGACTTTATGCCATAGTACAACCATATTTCAACAAACTTTATGTTGTAGTACGATCATTTCTCAATACACTTTTTTATTG
Organism: Anthoceros angustus; assembly: GCA_010909165.1. Taxonomy (NCBI): domain Eukaryota; kingdom Viridiplantae; phylum Streptophyta; class Anthocerotopsida; order Anthocerotales; family Anthocerotaceae; genus Anthoceros; species Anthoceros angustus. The sequence continues at coordinate 561,266 of MU008151.1, forward strand.
CTGTAATACGATAATATCTCAATCTTGCAACCTAGTCCATTTCTATTCAATATGATTGTATTATCTCAATCTTACATGCCGAGGATTTCTCTTCGATATAATTGTGTAGATATATCTCAATCTTGTAGCCCAGTCAATTTCTATTCAATATGATTTTTAATTATATTTCAATCTTGCTGATATGACTTCCATTCGGTACAATTGTACACGGTTACAACACAATGATGTTTTCATTCTCTATGTGACCAATCTTTGGAATCGGGTACCAAATCCTCACTAGAGTATCGCATAAAGCAATCATCAGCATATGCAGCGCCTGACATATAACCCAAGCAAAGATGTTGCACCAATTCTTTACCAAGTGACCCAATACATTCTTGACAGTTATCAGCTGATGAACATGTACTTGATAATCTACAACCAACTCTATAATGTATAACATCAACACATACGTTTGGATTATCAATATCCGGGACAATGAAAATGCTTGTGTATTGAAGGTGACTAGATGTTACATTCACTGACTTGAGCCGCCATTGATTCCATAGAGGTGTAATTTCAATTCTAATTCTTAATATAGTTGTTATAAGGTATAAGTAATGAGCTCCATTAATGTCGTATTCCTTAATAGAGTTACCATTTCTACAATTCCAAAAGAAAGGATCGCTTTTTGGATATGGTCGTGTTGAATGAATGTGAAAAATAATGAAGAGAAAGAACAGTGTGATCTTCCCTTGGGAAATCATGGCAAGTAACGAGATGTATAGAAAAATGACTTATTTAACACCCATGATATTAAAAAAATGAAGGAATGTTTGAGACAATGCGCTAACAATTTTTCATGTTTGCATAGCTCAACAAATTTCATTATAATATTAATTTATCAGTCAATTTTTTCATATTGTTGACCATAACTTGCTCTCATGAGAGAAAAAATGTTTTTGGCAGGTGCCACGAACCTTGTTTGATATAATGTTGATTGACCGTTAGTTCCCTTGTGTTGGCCTTTCAAAGGTAGATGGCTCACCCCATCTTTTCTCCTTCAATAAAACCCACTTTTATTGTCATTAGATATGAACATACAAGTACCTCGTTGTAGTAGTCGGTGGATAATATTTATTAATGATATGATAGAAAATATTAATAAATCATAAGATTCATAGAGTGAACAACACTCATATGAAATTAGATATGAACATACAAGTACCTCGTTGTAGTCGGTGGATAATATTTATTAATGATATGATAGAAAATATTGATAAATCATAAGATTCATACAGTGAACAATGCTCATCTGAAATCACAAATTGATCTTCTGACATAGAGTGTCAAAGCCATATACAACTAATCTACATCCGTAAACCGCAAGAAACGACTAACTTCTATTCAAGTCTAGTGCGGGTGAAAGAAAGAATTAACTTCTCTTCAAGTCTTGTGTGGTAGGAGTAGACAACCACCTTCAGACCTATGCACTTCATAACTGAAAAGAGAAAACAAGAAAATCTGTACTGAAATGAGAAAGCTTTACAATACGGGAAGTCCTTTGCATGTCTATGATAGTGGCTCTAAACAAATGGAGAATAGACTCACGAACGTCCTAAGACAAGCTGATGCCTAGATAGATGCACGTCACATGTAAAGACAAAAGAAAAGAGTTTCAAAACAAGAATTGGAAGAACAAACACATATGGTAAAGGAAAACATAGCAAACTAGAAAACGATGGAATGCAGAATCCAAGTTTACGTTGAACAAAGCTTGCAAGGTTAATCGTAACAAGGTAAATTACTTTTTATGCCATGCAAAAATGTGTAAGATTGTGTGTCGAGTTGTTTTGTCCATGATCTCACAATCCACATCTTAAATTTCAAGTTTGCGAAGTAATGTCTTGCATATTCTTGAAAAACTACAACTAAAAGCACGATTGTTAGATTCTGGAGTGTCCGCCAAGGCTTGCATCACATGCTTACATAATATCATAGAAGTAGCTAGCATGAAATGCTTAACTTTTCAATTCGTGCTGAAATTGAGCATCCCTTCTCCACCTTTAGAGGCATCATCCCTCATCCACAATCCATAAAGTCCGTTCAATCAAAAAATATCGTCCACACAATACATTGATTGCAATAAGCAAATCATCCAAAATAAAATTGCCTAGAATGAAAATAATATTATTAAACACATAGAGGGTAGACTGGTACTGGGATGGGAAGTCCTAGTTGTAAGAGTTGAGAAAGAGAAATGCTAACATTAGTTCATTAATATTCCTTCCCATAGGCAACTAGTTTCATGAAACAACTATCTTAGTGACTTGCTGGAGATTGCATCCTCAACTAGTTCAGTTATATGTAGGCCATTCAATCTCCCGGGGAACTGAAGACTTTATTATAAAAAAGACATGGGAAAAACCCATGCACCCCAAAAACAAAGGGGGAAAACCCAACGAAGGGCACTATTTTAGGGGGACTAGCCCCCACGATCCAATCTCCCTAGTCATGACATTGTAGGGACTGTAGGTGACTTTAGACATGAAGCTTAGTTTCTCCTTCCTGGGTCTCGTTTTGATGTACGTTAGCAGATGGGTTCACCCATCTCCTAATTTCCTTTGATAAAAACTTCAGTTTCGTGGAAGGTTTTCGAAGGTTTGGGATGCGAACGGTGGATACTTGCAACGGGAAGAACGCTGTAAGGTAGAGAGCCTGACAGCATTCGGATTCGGTGTTTGGCCAGGTGTCGGTTTCCCGGGGCACGGCATTTGGGTCCACTTCACTTCACGGGGAAGCGGAAGCGGGAAGATTATGGCGTTTGAAAATCTTGGTATTGCCTTCAACAAACGCTTTGGCTCGCCTTCGCGTTTCCCTCGCTCTTCGCCTTCCGCTCCTGGGCCTCACGCGCCGTCCCAGTGCACGTGCTTCTCCGATTCGCGCGCTCTGTCTTCCTGCGCCATCCGCGCATGTGGATGCGGCCCGGCCCGGCCAGGGCAGGCCCAGCGCTGCGTGCGCTTCTCGGGATGTGGTAATTCTGTTGCTTCCAGAAGCCTCCCCGAGGCCGCGTCCGGGAATGAGCGGTCATTTCTGATGAGGAGCTCTCCCTGCGCATGCGTTTTGGTGTGCAGGAGAGGTCGCTGGATGCGCCGGGTTCAAGCCTGAGGGATTTCGTGGAAGCTAAAGGCGCCAATTTCGCGGTTGTGTGACAGTTTCTGTGAGTGAAGCATTTTTGTGTTGCGGTTTCTGCGTGTGTGTGCTTCCTCTCGCATTTGCGCATGTTGCTGTGTGATTGAATGCCGGCGTGGTTAGGCTGACCGAAGTACAGGCATGACAAAAATAATATGTAGCTGGAACCGGAGTGGGAGAGGGTGGTGCTGCAGTGGGGGAATAGTAGGACGAGAGTGAACGAATGTGTTTGGTGGAATGGAATTTTAATGAACCTTGTATTGAATTGGACGTAAGGAAGATTGTGTAACCGAATTTGGTGAAGAGATGTCCATTTTCCTCCCTGTGTCCGAGCAAACGTACACAAAAGTTGTCCCAGACTGAGACTTTTGCGGTAGTCAATCATGAGAGCGGGATGGCGTTGCGTCTGGAGGCCCTGTTGTGGAGCGCTGCACCTGTGACGAAGGAGTCATGGGTTGAGGGGCATGCATGATGAGGTCTGCTCTTCCCAGAGGTGGAAGATTTTGGGGAGTCAGCGGTGGAAGTGCAGGTAGAAATGGGGGGCTCCGACACCACAGAGTATGCGGGTCTGTGGGACCTGGGCCAGCAGACCTCTCCTTCTCCTTGCGAGGGCGGGGATGAGAGTAGCCTGCCGTGTCAGAGGCAGCATCGGTATGGGAATGACTGTGATGACCACTTTGGGCAGCATGATCAAGGGTCTTCAGATTTGGAGGAGTTGGACCATGATGATGATGGGGCGGAGTGTGGTACCTATCTCAGTATGTGGAAGAAGAACCTCGGGAGTTATGATGGGTATTTCAGCGCCAGAACATGTGTAGGTTCTGATTCAAAAGCTCGTGCGGCGAATATTGATAGAGCAATCATTTCGCACGAAGACACACCAATCAGGCCTGGGGTCGGGCCTGGGAGTTATGCCAGGACGTTTGAGGAGCTGCTGGAGCAGTCCTTGAAGGCTCAAGAAATTGCTAGTTCTGATGGAGGGTCAAACAAAAGTGAGGACTCGTTAGCTGCAGATATGAGCTTGTTGGACAGATCAATGGCATCTGTTGAGGAGGACCCTCCAGGGGCCGGAAAATTGTTGCAACTGCGAAATATATCAGAAGGGGACATTGCTCAGGGGAAAGGGCTGCTGGCGATGGATGAAGTGCAGGAAACATTGGAGAAGCTGCATAAAGAGGTCCTCACACTGTCACGGGCAGTGGCCACAGATGATAGGTCTTCGTCTTGCTCTGCTTCTTCTGTAGAGGAGTCACAAAGGCTCTTGATGGCATCATCACCTGTGTACGGAGGTTTGCAAAGGACCAGACGAACTGGGGAGAAGATTCCAAATGATTGCAGAATTGGTTGTCGACGAGAAGCAGACAAGCTGGCGGAGAAAATCCATTCAGGTGCTCCTGCAGATCTAGGAGGAAATAGTGCACAAAGATGGAATTGTAGGGGAAAGCACCGACACATGGTTAATGCTTCAGGCCAGAACTTCCAGAAGCTTTCCATGCTTCCTACTGGTCGAAAGAATCTAGCAGTCAGCTGGGAGGATCCAGGTCAGGCGGGGGGCATCCAGCCAAGTTTGAGGTGTGCTAAAGAAGCCAAGCGGCCTAGGCCTGTACAACTAGCCCATCAGCAATCTGGTGAAGCTCATAAGCCATCCGGGGAAGGAATTTCGCAGATGGTGTCCGACCACCTCTTGCCTAGGTCCTCATCCATTGGAGGAGGTGACTCTGCTTCCACAAGATTGCATGCACATACTGGGGATCTCAGAAGGAATCACCTTCCATTTGAAGAAAATGTTGATTCGACTATCGTGGTTAGACAAAGGGAGGTGGACTGGTGCCCTATGCTGTCTGCTACTGTGGTAGCTGGGGATAAGGACAAGGATGATGGAGATGTTGATACTGAAATGGATCAGAGAACAGACGAAGATGGTGGAGGAAAGGTGCTCAGACGTGAGAAAACCAGCTACAGTGTTTTTGATGACGAGGCTAGTCTTCCAAATACTAGGGGGGAAGTTACCCAGGCTTGTGAGAATGGAAGGTTATTTGATACACATCATGCTTCTGCTCCACCTGGAGATGTCATGTCAATGAGTCAGCAAAATGGCACTGCTCATTCAGTCGGCAGTGGATCACCTATTTGTGTCTCCAACTCCAATTTTGGTTTGTATAACAGCTGCCATGTCGCTCAGCCTCGAAGTATGACTGACCTGAATTCAAAGTTATCAAACCCCCTTTCTGAATCAAACTTACCGAAGTACTTGAACACTGCATGTCTGACTGGAGTGGTTTCAAATATAAAAGGGTCACAAGATGACATGGTGTCTGATCCAGTGTCAAGCTGTGATGATGAAAGTCTGTCTGCAGCGGACAAAGAATCAATTGACAATGAATCTGCTCCTGTGCTCAGTCTTATTGACTTACAAAGTCCATGTTTAGAAGGCCGTTGTAATGTTGATGGACCTAAGCAAGAGGTTGGAAACAGCGAGTGTAATAATGGTGCTGTGAAGTTCGAGGACATCCTTGCATTGCTCAACTTGAGAATAAAGAAGGGAGATCCAGAAGATATCCCTTTGTCTGATGCAAAAGAGATAGCCGCTGTTGGTCATTTTGATGTGACGGGCTCACAGAAACTTAACTCTGGATGTGTGTCAAAGAGTTGTCTTCAGATGGAACCTTGTGGCACACTTTCAACAAGACCTACTGTCGGTGGCTACGATGCCACAGAATCTGAGAATGGCTGTGTTTGTGAGGATGTGAGGAAACATCTTTCAGAATCTCCTAGTGCTGAACAGCTGCTGTGTAGTCGTGTTGTAGCAGATGACGACAAAGCACGTGAATGTGCTGGTGGTTCTCCACGCCCACCTGATGATCTCCATAGTTCTTTCCTAGAATTTGAAAGCTATCCAGTCTATCCAATGGCTGTGGTGGATCATGATGAATCAGGTCAATATGCTTTCCCAAACCCAGGGCATTTCGAGAATTATCAACATCTCTGGCTGCATTATCCTGACCAGTGTGCTGCTGACACTGACCTCAAGTTTTACATGCGTGCCACTGAGAAAGAGATTACTAGAAAGGTTCCTCATGATTGCGCTGTGAGCTGTGCAGCAATTACAGGACGTCTGGATCATGGCTCTGTAAGTCAGAGGGATCAAGCAGAACAAGTTGCCTCGTCTGCAGAATTGGAGGAAGAACGGGAATTGAATCTTGAAGGTGGACTTCCCTTCAGGGCCTGTTTGGTGCCTTTAAGAGAGCTTGTAAATCGTCCTCGGGAGTGCAGTCAAGTTGGAATGGATAAGCACAAAGCAGTGCTTTTGTACAAAAATCCTCTTTGGACAGATTCATCTCAAGACCTTACCTACATGCTGGGAAATGGTCATATTCCTGGGGAATCGGATGCTGAGCTGAACGCAGATGGAAAAAATGTGGTCAACTATGGTTTGAGACCCCACAGGAGTGATAGAAGAAAAGGCTGGAACGTGGATGGCAGTATTTCCATGAATGCTCTTCGAATGGCTAGCCTTCTGCCACCTGATGAAGAGTCGCCAGAGTTTCAAGAATGTATTTCTGAGGGCCACAATGGTCGACAAATGAGGAAGAACTGTCATCTTAACGATACAAATTGTGGGTCTGGCGGGACTTGTAAGGAAAGAACCTGTGAGGACTCATATCATGGTTCGGAGGAGTTGTGGCTAAGTCAAAGTAGCGTGTTGGAAGGATATGCCTCAGAGTCACTAACTGCAAATGATAGGGGATTGGTGAAAGGAATGGCTGATGTCTCAAGTGGGTCTAGCATTCCTGGAAGCCTCTCCTGTAATAACCCAAATGGTACAATGTCTAGCAGAGGTAGGGTCGATGCGCTAAATGGGCTTCCTGTTGTGACCAAGCAGGAGGAATACCGTGTTCACCAGTTATCCGATATATGTGATGCATCTGATCCAGTTGATGAGTTGATTTCTGTTGTGGATCAGGATAATCGAGGAGAGAAAGCGGTTGCAAGTGAAAAGAAAAGGAGCAGTGAGGGGTGGTTTTTGTCTCTTGATACTCCTGTTGGGCGAGATGATGGGTCAGCCAGAGACAGGGTAGAATCTGTCCGTCCTCTTTGGAGAGAGAGTGTGGGGAAGTCCAAAAATCTTGTCAAAGTTGCCTATGGTTGCAAAATACCGTCACAGCAAACTGGTTCCCCGCATGGGGAAAGAATCATAGAGGGAAGAGGTGTAGAAAGTGCTGCAGAAACAGAAACTTTGCGTGACACAGATTCTGGTGCCATGACTATTCATCAGGTCTCCAGGAAGTATCAAGTAGATACCATGGCAGGTAAACAGTTCACTAGGTCTGGCATGAAGCATAATGGTGTGCGGGATGTACGTGGCTGTGATGGTTCTAGCACGTTCAGCCCAAAGTCCGTCATGCAAGCTGGCCATATCTTGGAAGTTGAGAATGAGTTTGGTGAGTGTGTGATAAAGGATAACCATTTGACAAAAGGATATAACTCGTCAAAGAAACATGAGATGGCGAGCAAAGGTTCTCTGCCTGATCCCGAAAATCCGGATATGCTGTGCAATAAGGCACATGTTCATTGCACCACATGTGGCACCAAATGTGGAGATTGTGACATCACAGTTGGATCACATATGAAGAACAGCTGTGTAGAATCAGGAGTTGTTTACCAGGAGGACCATGGCAGATTCTTGAGGCCGCCGACTAGCAGCGATGTCAAGCAAGGAGAAACCCATACAACTCTGGCTGCTGGCGAGCATGTTGGAGAAACAGAAAAACTTCTGGCGGCCCTTGAGCTAGAAGGTTTTGCTTACTGATCCCAAAGAATGCTTCTTTATGGTTTCATGGACCCGATCGAGAAATAGTAGGATGCGCAAATGTGCACCTGTTGCTGTGTTGGTGCATTGCCGACCAAAGTACTGATTTTACCAATTGCAGAATTTCGGTTCCTGGAGAGGAGAGTGAGGAAGGAGGTTGAAGGAACCAAGGCCAAGGAATCAAGTATGTGTGATCTGAACTCATTAAGACCTGCCACAAAGGCTGAGGTAGCAGATAGACACTACCCTCAAGCGTCAACTCTGGAAAGAAATGGCAAAACCTTCCCTGAAGCAAACACGACTGGCGAGCACTTTGAGGAACCCTTTCCTGGAGAACTGACAACTGGGTTCGATGACAGGAGCACGTGGTGTGGGGAGGGTGAACAGGCGAGCATTTGACGTGTTATCTTGCCATGCTTGCTCTCTATTGTGGACTTGCTGCGCAGTTTTATGTTGTTGTGCTTACAGAAACGTATGTTCTGTGGCAGATGCAGGAAAAATCATGTAGTCAAGGTATAGATGAGTGCTGTGCCACAAGTGCAGCTGTTCCCCAAGAAAGTCAAGGTACCATGCCATGTGCACCAGAACAGACCACCACACAACGTACAGGAGACCCTATGTCGAAACTAGTGCGCTCATACTTCCTTCCTGGCAAGATTCACAAAGACAGCTCAAACAGGACTCCTCCAGACGGGATTAATGCAGAAAATGGTGATGGGTTCGCGCTCGTCCAGAAGAAAGTCCAGGTTCTAGAAGCTGAAATTTTGAAGTTCCAAGCTGAAACCAAAAAAGCTCAAAGACTTGCTAAGGTATTGTGTACTCACAGCCCATTTTACTCAGCTTTGTGGATGGTCCTTTCGATTTTCAGATTTTCATTATGTACTCCATACGTCCCTCAGGAGTATGACGAGAAGGCCTATCAGCTGGCCCAGGAAAAGGTCTCCTGGGAGCAGCAGAAGAGGAAAGACGTTCAAGCATTTGCAGAATTCAAAGAAGAGCAGGTATAATTTCTTTTTTCCAGGCGCGAATCACATACGTCCTATTGGAGTAGCTACATTTCATGCATGCGCTGGTGCAGATGCGCAAGGTGAAGAAACATCATCAGATGCTTGAGAAGTTATCCCAAGATCTCCTGCAACTTCCTACAAAGAAGGAGCGAAATCAGATTGACGAGCTGAAGGCTGAGATGACACAGATGAAGGATGAAAACTTGAAGAAGGAGAGTCGCTGGCGTCTCACGGTAGGAGGTTCGACGTTAAGGAGACCCGCTGAATCTTTATCCTACATGTTGCGTTAATCTAATTGTGTTATACGATGAGCTATGATTATTTCCGATAAGATGTGAATGCCTGGAATCCGCAGAACAAACGGCTGCGCGGGATAATAGACGAACTCACTGGGCAAAGTCGCGAGCTCCAGGAGGAAGTAAAGCCAACTACCGCATTATCTTGCAGAGTTGCGTCGTGACTGGATTTGTTAGTTTAAGATAGTCAGTCTGTTAAGTCACAGGTTCTATTCTCTAGCTCTCTCATGAGATCAGTGAGGTATTGTTATAAGCTGATCAGGTTGTTGGCATCGTCAGATCAAGAGGTACGAGGAACGATTGCACAAGGAGTGGCAGGCGAAGGATGCTAGTTCTGCATCGAAATCTGAAAAAGGGACGTCTGTTGACTATAATATCATGTCAATCTCTATGCGAGAGAGCTCTCAGTATGTTGCAATGGAGGACTACACCTCCTATCACCAAGTAATGGACTCATCTACTAGTCTGCAAATGTCAAGTGAGCTCCTTGAAACTAGGCACAGAAGACAACCTTACCATCTCGAGACAAGAACAGGTTCAGGAGGTGGTGCAGGTTCCAGGACAATGATGGAGAAGGTCAAGCCACCTCAATCAAAGGATAGAGGAGGGATGGACATGGCCAAAGAAGCAAGAGTCAGTGGAGAGGAGAATGGGACCGCGTTAACAAAGTCTAAATTCCTTAGAGCCAGCGACGGATCGGGCCTTACTAGCCGTGATCTTGAGATGTCAGGTATGGAAATGGAAGGTGGCAGATCCTCACAAATTAAGGACCCCATGAAGAGCATGTCTGGACAATCAGAGTCCGCTCTCAGATCAGCAGCCCTGCAGCAGGGACGAAGCCCGTTGCCTAATGACACGAATCAAGGGCTTTACAATGGCCGATATATGGAAACGTTGGCGAGTAGAGTTACAACCTTGGAAGTGCCTCCCGCTGCTAATGGGCATCCTTCATTAGAGCCAAAATTTCAAGGTACTCTGAGCCCCTTTTCCCTCCTACGCCGGGAATGTGCTGGTCACTGCTTATAAACTCATGTTCCAGGAGGCGGAGTACTGCGAAGCTTGCAACACGCGGACGTCTGGCGACCAGATAACGGCAGTGACGATGGAAGGTCATCGCCCAGTATTCCAACTGCTGCGAGATCTGAGGTAGGCATTTTCTGATCCATTCCTTCGTTCTGTTCCATGTACTCTATTCAGTGCTGTGGGGCATCCATTAATCTGATCGCCAAGAGCTTGAACCAGACAAACTTTTTCGCAATGATGGTACTTTATAAATTCGAAGTAGCACATCTAAAGGTCTACTATAATTTGAAGCGATCCTTTGACCGTCTGCGGAGCATACTGGAGCTGTTATAAAGGCTTCGCAAAGCTAACAAGTGTTAGAAAAAGTCAAGAATTCTCCTTGTTTGCCAGGGAATGATGAATGACGAGCCCATACAATAGAGTGACAAGTATGCTGAAACCTATGTGTCATCTTGGTGCTAACTTTCGTTAAAGCTGAATTGGAGTGCTGAATTGTCGCACTCTCTGATCTGTACTTGCTCAGGAAATTGTGTCAGCGGACGACTGTGTATACTTCGCCAACGGCGACATCAAGAACACACTTCCCGATGGTAGCATAGAGTATTATTACTCGGAAGTGGATACATGGCACACAACCAAGCCCAATGGTGTGGAGATTTTCTACTTCCCTGACTATCAGGTACTAGTTGAGTCAAGTGCGTTCTCATGCGGTCGTCTGCTCGTGTGTTTGTATCAAATACTTTGAACCGCTGTCCAGTCTGCAAGTGGCTAACTGAAGGTTATCTATTTGGTAATGCTTGATCGTGGATGTGGTCCTGAATGTGCTTTTCTATTGAATGACTACCACTGTCTAGGCCCTTAACCAGCCTGCATCACCTGGTCATACAGGTGGAAGAGCACTGGCCAAATGGACAAAAGAAGATTATCTCACCAGATGGAACTTTTTATGTCATCGGGGCTGAGTAGCATTGTTGCGGACCTTGAACAACTGCATTACTTATCTAGGGAGAACTCGAATCATACAGTAGCAAGAGAACACTACCCATATCGCCAAATCCATGTTGCTATCCAATTGCAATACACGGCCGGGAACCACTTATTTGCCAAAAATTGCTTTCCAAAATCCTTGCCTCCGTTAAAGATGCTTGTCACAGGCATGGCCCAGAAAACAAGAATATTCAGAATTATACTCGGTCAAGAGTGGCGCCCACTGATGGACCCCCTTTGCGGAAAACGTAGAGATGTTCAATAGCCACGCCTTCTAGTTTACGAGGAATAATACCGAGATCCTGAAAGCTTAAAGCTGGAATCACGCCCACAAAGAAAATCACACGAAAATTAAAACGACTGAACTGGTGTTCTAAAGCGAGATGCATGTTACAGACAAGACTATATACCTTCTGGCGATACAATATAATTGTCTTCAAGCGACATAAGGTAATTACGATTGAACGTTGCCGGGTGCGGAATGGGAAAAGGAAGCCTCTTGAGCAGGACTTCCCGTGGAGTAGCAATTAACTACCATACAGCAAATCAAAGAACACAGCGGTTAGATCCTTGAAGAGAAACCAAGCAGATGCCACAGATGAAACCTGTAAACGTGCACCCGTTCCAAACTACAAGAGATGACAGTTTCTTTACATGAGCAATAAATGCTGGGATATTGATGATCCGAGGTTTCTCACGAATTGTCTCGAACACAAGATCCACCTGTAGACAAGACACAACTCAGCTGAGACAGCCTGCACACAGGAACTACACCACACCTGGAAACAACAGTCAAAGAAATCTTCAAAATCACATAGGGACGTTGATCCTACAAGCTCTCTCATCGTGAATACTTCTGGTCCTCCAAGCTCATACGTCCTCCCCATACTAATTCCTTCATCCTTAACAGTTGAAACCACTGCTGCCGCAACGTCTACCACATGCACTGGCTGTAACCTGGCACATGAGAAATGAAGTCAGTTCAACACGCTGCGAGTTATTCGCTCCTTGACGCAGCCCTAACCAACAACTTCTAGAATCCTCGCCTTCGGGAAGTACTTTGTATTGCCGCCTGATATTATTGGCACCGCCGGCAGATTCTTCGCTTGGATAGCAATACGATTTAGGAGACGGTCTTCAGTTCCAACCAGAGGGGCGGTCCTAAGTACTGTAGCCTGTGGACAGACACCTTTCAGAGTCGCTACACATTATAGAGGGTTCATTGACCAGGAGAAAGGAATAAGCCTAGAACCTCAGGAAATTCCTTCAAAACTGCATTCTCCCCAGCGGCCTTCGTCCTGTGAAGCTGGGCCGCTGCTGATGGAGAGGCACCCAAACAAGAGACTTGGATGAATTTAGAAATGCCTCCATGTTCTTTGGATATCTGCACCCAAGTTCACCAAATCTAACATTATATTCTACAACCAAAAACCTTTAAGCAAAGCTTCAACCTGCCAGAAGCTATACCCGTGCCAAGCGTTGTGCTGCTGCAATGTTGATATCCTCAAAACTGAAATTTCGAGTTTCATACTCCTTGCCTGTCAACACAACAAGAATGAAGTCATTAGCTAAGCGCTGTCACGACCAGAGGAATGCCCAATGCCACGATAACAGGGAAGGGTAGAATAGCCAAAATCACAGACCAATTACATTGATGACCACATTTGACTTAGCGATTGCTGCTTTGATGGACTCTTCATCTCTTATGTCACATCGCATTGGAACAATCTGGATTCCCAAAGCAGACAAAACTTTAGCACACAAAGGAACCGAAACAAAGCCATAACCCTTTCTTCCATCAGCTAACTCCTCACCTGCCCCAGATCTCCCATCACTTTCAGGTGCCGGAAGTCCTCATCCAACCCTCTGTAGGGAACCATAACCTGGGACCCAATACGGGCTGGCACCCAAACCCAAATAAGATAACACAGCATAAGGACCATGATGTGAATCCTCCAACAACGTACACAAGCTCCGACGCATTGCAATGCCAAGTACATGCGGTGCCAAGGTCATACCAAGCTGCTGCACGACATAGCGTCCCAGAAACCCTGTCGCTCCAAACACTGTGGCAACAACGCCGCTGAAGCAATATAACTAGGTCAGGACGCGGAAAGGAGAGCGGAATTCTCCATCCATGTGACCTCAACCTCCTCAGCCATGCACCAAAAGGACCTCAGCAGCACTGTCAGAAGACAGACCTTACAGACGACCGTCCGCCGGTGCCTCTGTGACGAGGTCCCACAGCCAAGGAAGAAGAAAAGCGCACATCTGCGCCCACAAACGGTCCACAACCGAGCTAAGATCTCCAACTTTGCTGGATCACAAACAGCACACTCCCGCGGCGGGATCGCCAACCGGACACAGTAGCTGTGCAAACCAACAGAAACAAAAGCAGGTCAGGAATGCATGGCCGCATTGCTACCTGGAATGTCGAATTCCGCCGGCGCAGATGCATCCAGCAGCTGATGCAGAGGCGGACTGGCTGGGGCTCGGGACACGCGGCCGAGCTGCGCTGCCCGCCGCGCTGCCTGGTGCATGGCTGGCTCTCTTCCTCGGTCGCTTCAAGGCAATGCTGCCTGCCTGCTTCCTTGTGCACTTCCCTGCAAAGGAAGGCCCGGGATCATCCGCTAATTCGCATAGTTCACTAATGCTCCGATTTTGTTTCACTTCACATTTTGCCACATATGGATCTCATACAAGATTAGCATGGACCATGTCCATACAGGTATGTACATGTACCTACATGGACCCCAAATCGAGGAGAGATACATACCATGTTCAAACCATGTGGATGCACTCGGAGGTTCGAGTGAGACCATCCATGGCGGAGGAGGCGGCGGAGGCTGCAGCCTCTGCAATGCCGTGCCCATGCTCTTCACATTGGCCGTGAGGTGTGTTGTGCTGCTTCTTCATGTCCCTCTGCTGTGGGAATGCCGGGTCTGAAGGGTGTGGAAGAAGAATGCTGGTCACATTGTGTCACCATGGCGATTTGAAGACAGCTCTCCAGACAGTGGAGCTGCATTATGTTGGCCCAGCTCCGGATGTTAGTCTACTTCATTAGAGTCTCCGGCTGCAGATGGAATGCAACGAATGTAGCTAGATCTGCTTCAAACGTTTTGTTGGGGGCTACTGGAGAGAGGAGTCTTTGTACATTGGGAGACAGGGATCGGCAGTTTGAGTCAGCAAGGGGCGTGGGAGCAGAGCAAAAAAGCAGGCGGCGCAGAGGAGGTGGCAAGGATGGGGAGAAGGAGAAGAGGTTTTCTTGTCCGGGAAAGGCTACGCTTGTGAGCAGGACGTTGGAGATGTTGAGACTATGGCAGAGAGAGCGCAGGCCTGGTAGTCCGTTGAGGTCCTTGGGGTTTGCGCTTACACCGAATCAAGTCACTGAAGTGCTGAAGCGCCAAAGGGATGTGGGTTTAGCTGTGGCTTTCTTCACCTGGGCTGGGAATCAGGAGGGTTACAAGCACGACTCGTTCACGTACACCACTCTGGTTAAGCTGTTTGGGGAAGTGCAGGATTACGACAGCATGTGGGGAACCTTACAGAGAATGCAGCTGGATAAATGTGAGATAACCGATGTTACGTGTAAGGTGGTGTTGCTGAGCTACTTTCGGGCAGACAGGTGGAAACTGTTGGAGCAGGTCTTTGCAGGATTGTTGAGTTTAGGGTATTGTCCGACAGCGGCGTCGTATGGGATCCTGGTTGAGCTGTTGCTGCAGTGTGGTGAGTGTGATGCGGCCCTCTCATGGTTGAGGAAAATGTTAGAGGTTGGGGTTGTGCCCCAAGAGAAAACCTACTCCAGCATTGTATGCACCTTTCTCAGGAAGGGAGACCTGCAGTTAGCACAATCGCTTCTCCGAGAATTGGAGGAGAATGTTGGAACACCGGCTATGGATGTGTACGAGATGTTGATTCAGGGTCTTGTAAAGGCAGCGAAGTATGAGGAGGCCAGCAAGTTGTTTGCAGCATTGAGGGAGAGGGAGTTGGTTCTGTCCGTATATACGTATAACACAATGCTGAATGCATTTGGTAAAATGGGGCAGGTGGATGATGCATGCAAGCTTTTTGTAGAGATGAAGGGAAATGGAGTTGACCCAAGTGCCATAACTTTCAGTACGCTTATTGACATGCTGGTGAAGGCTGAGAGGCTGGATGAAGCTTGTGAGCTTGCGGAAGAGATGGAAAGAAGAGGCTGCCTCTTGGACAATGTTACCACTACTGCTCTGATCAGTGGTTTGGGAAAGGCAGGCCAAGTGGATGAGGCTTGGGCTCTTTTTCAGAAGATGAAAGATCATGGCTGTGAGAAAAGCACAATCACATACAATGCCCTAATGTATGGTCTGTTGAAAGCTGGGAGGGTACCTCAAGCATGGACATGTTTCTGTGAAATGCGACAGAATGGATGCCTTCCAGATTTGATCACCTACAACACCCTGGTTGGCGGGCTTGCAAACCTGGGGCAAGCTGACGAGGCCGTAAAAGTTTTTGAAGCAGCAAAGGTGGATGGAATTGTTCTTGATCTCATTTCCTACAATAGTCTCCTGAATGGACTCTGTAAGACAGGTCATGTCGTCCGCGCCTTGCAGGTGTTTGAGGATATGAAGGAAAAAGCACTTCCTCCAAATCTTATAACCTTCAGGATCTTGATTGCTGGGCTATTAGATGCAGGTGCGTTGGACGATGCCTGCTCCCTTTTTGAAGAAATGAAAAGATCCGGTTGTTGTGCATCCACTTCTTTGTACAATAGTTTGATCGCAACCCTTGGCAAGGCAAACAGGATAGACAGCGCCTTCAACCTTTTTGAGGAGATGGCAGAGACAGGCTGTGTCCCGGATGTTGCTACTTGCAACTCACTCATAAGCGGACTTGGTAGATCAGGCAAGATAGACAAGGCAGTAGATATCCTGGGCTACATGAGGAGGAATGGTTTTGAACCAGATGCTGTGACCTTCAACTGTCTCATTGACGGTCTGGGCATGGCAGGGAGGGTTGACCAAGCTCAACAGCTATATGCAGCTATGAAGCAGAGTAGCATCCACCCTGATGGCTTCACGTTCACAACTATGGTGAACCAGCTGATGAGAGCAGGTCGAGCGGACGAAGCTTTTCAAGTTTTTGAAGAGGCAGCCCTTTCCAATGTTTGCCTTCACAACTCCCTAATTGCTGGGCTCAGCAAGTCACAAGACGTGTCCAAAGCTTTCAGGCTGTTCGGTGAGATGAAAGATAGTGGCCCAGCACCTGATGCCTTTACCTACGGTGCCCTCATCCAGGCCCTGGGCAAGGCTGGGCAACTGCTTGAGGCTTGCACGCTATTTGAGGAAATGAAAGAAAAGGGCATCTCCCCGACTCTGGTGAACTATGCGATCGTCGTCAACATTCTGAGCAAATCTGGAGACATGGATGGTGCCTATGACATACTGAAGGAGATGAAGAGTGACATGTCACCGAATTTGGTGATCTTCAACACTCTAGTCGATGGGCTTGGCAGACTGGGCCGGGTATCCGAAGCCCTGCGGCTGCTGGATGCATTGCAAGACAGCCAGCATGCCCCTGACATTAGAACTTACACCTCGCTCATTGTTGGCTATGCTAGGATTGGAATGACTGACAGAGTCTGGCAGCTGTTTGGCAGGATGAAAGATGAGGGCTGTACGCCATCTGTGGTGACATACACCGCGCTAATTGATGCCTTTGGCAAGGCAGGCATGATGGAAAGAGCACAGCAACTGTGCCGAGAAATGGAATACAGTGGTTGCACCCCGGATGTGTGGTTTCGGGACGTCATAGCCTCACACAACCTGGTGTACCCATGTCAATTGCAGCAGAAATCTGCCTGAAATTCTCACGTCTCGAAGCTTCTCCTTGCCCACCTTCATCATGCTTTCGGGAATCCCAACCTCAGGTTAAAGGGACGAATAGAACCCGTTTGAGGTCGGTATGGGTACCTGACCTCTCCTCTACTACCTACACAGTTCCCTTGACATACAACACATCACTACCCGAAAAACCTTTGTTGTTAGCTTGAGCGACACGAAGGCCACATATTACTCGTAGGTGAAGGAGGGACGGACGGACGGAAAAGTGATAGGGAAAATCATCTACCTCGGACTGAGGGGGAACAATCCACACTTTATTAAAAAGAAGAGATGGGAAAATCATCTATCTTGAATTGAGGGAACAACTCACACTTTATTAAAAAGAAGAGATGGGAAAATCATCCCTCTCGAGGGAGACAACCCACATTTTATTAAAAAAAAGAGAAGGGAAAATCATCTACCTCGAATCCACTCGAATCGAGGGGGGACAATCCACTAAAGGGCCAAGAGCCAGGGGCAAGGCCCACGAATGATGTGCATGTTACTCTAGGTGTGCCTTTTGGTGAAACTTAGGTTTCTAGAAAACTGAAAAGACTTGGTTGACATGGTTTTCCCATCTTTGTTCTGGTACTTAGATGAGGTGTTTGAAAGGGAGTGGATGCCCTTGGTGCTAGTAGCTTAGGCACACCATGTTACAAGTTAGGGCGGCTGTTGGAAGTCCTCCGCTAGCTTGTGGCCGCCATGGTGGCCATACCCACATCCTTCCCGTGCCTCTGTTGTGCCAATTGTGTCATTTATTGTTGTAAAGTATTTCTAACATGGTAAAACTCTCTCTCTCTTCCATATGAGTAGGTAAGCACTTGTGAGCAATAAAAATACAATTGGAAGTACAATATCCTTTACTATGGGGTCCACTTTGAAACTAACAATGGGAAGAGCTTCATGATCAAAAATGATATCTAACACTTCATAACAACAAGAATAATCACATTCATAATAGCGTCCCTAAAAACTAGAGTAACAACAACTTTACAACACCGGATAAGACGAAAGAACGACATGATTATTAACAAAGAACGACATGTTTATTAACAGGTTACACTACCATCATAACACCCTATTTAACAACAAAAGAAGCAATGCAAACAAGGGGAAGAGCAAGGAATATTAGTGTGCGACTTACAATAGGGTCAATAATATGCTTAGTCACGGTAAGTTAACCTGAGTCAATTAATATGGCGTTTAATAACCACGGTTAACTAACTATGGTCAACAATCGGAAGGTTGGAGTTTATTGTGTTGAAAAGGATATAGTTACACTTATTATAAAACTAGTTTAAAATACACCATAATTCTGTCTGGATTCTGTGCAGACTTAATGATAATAATTTTCCCTATAATATGTGTTTGTAAAATATATTTTATAAAATTTAGATTATTGATATATAATATTAATATAAAATAAAAATACCCTAATAATCTTTACTACGAGGTTTACTGGGCAGAATCGATGAGAATCGACGCCTATGGATTGGATAAGAAAATAAGATAAAAAGACATTGTGGGGATAGTCTACGTGTTTCCTCCAAAGTTGGCATGTTGGCATAGAAGGTTTAGCGAGCAGAACTTCTTGATCACTTTTTCCACAAATGCAACTGGTGTGTTCCTCCAAAGTTGGCATGTTGGCATAGAAGGTTTAGCGAGCAGAACTTCTTGATCACTTTTTCCACAAATGCAACTGGTGTGTCGTTCTCCAAAAGCAGTCATAGAACAAACTATGCACATACTCTAAACATGTGATCCAAATAATTCGTCCACAAAAAAATCTGGAACGAAATCTTCACCTCACATACTTCAAATTTAACTTGTTGCTTCTCAAAGATAGCTTCCCGCAAATCGAATCCATCCTTCTGCTCCCATCCTTGCATGTCAAGTTGTCAAAGTACATGCATGAAGTGCAACACACGATACGGATGAGGATATGGACGCAATTACGGAGTAAATATGCAAGCTTATATAAGAACAAGTGGATACGCCTGAGAAGTATTAGTTATTATTTAGATATAAGGAAAATAGGATAATGAAGATATTAGTGTTTAACTCCATCTTACATGTCTCTTAATGTCTAAATAACAAGAATAAAAGGTTTGAGCTGGAGGAGGCTCGGCATTCCGGAGTCCTACCAGTCTCGAGCAATTTAGATTGGTATCAGTTGTCAAGTCATACACTCTTACAATTCATACAAATACATTAATACTATCACATAATATGACTTATCTAATCATATACTTATACATGTACATGTTCATATACACGTATAACTTCTTAACATTGCATATCTCCTTGGCTTCTGTGTTTCCCCTTGTCAGTGTGGAGTTAGAGTCCGACTTGTTGCCTTAACTTCAGCTTCTAAGTATTGGTTTGTTCTACCGGGCACAATAGTGTGGACAACGAGGAAGCTTATAGCACTCCTCTCTATAATTTTCCCCTCTGAAATATGGAATTCGGCATAAATACACACTTTGTAGTACTTTGAGGTTGAGTAGTCTCCCCTTTATGGCAAAATGAGTTTAAGATTGTCAGTTAGTCTCCCCATATAGTTATAGCAAAATGAGAATAAGAAAACCAAGTAGTCTCCAATTTATGGGAAAATGAGAATTTGATGTCAGTAATCCGATATGTACACATTCTAACACATACATCCATATGCATAATTCAAGAGCAAAGACGAACTTCATGAAAGGGAGTGATTATAGACACATAAGACATTTGCGTGTGCATAGACATGGGAAAATAAGAACTGCATAGTTAAAGAAAATGATGAGTTATGCTTCCCAAGCCATGCAAGAAACCACCCTTGAATTAGGGGTTATTAGATATCAAACATAGAGAAACACTTCATCATACGGTCCACCACCCAAACCTAAACCACTCTTAAATGATCATATGATAAGTATGAGGTAACATATATAATTATATCATTCAGGATATTTGTATCCATAACTAACTTAGGTGTAGAAAAAATATCTACTAAACAAAATCTTTTTCAACCATATACAGATCTCCCTTTAACAATAATTATGATAAATATAACAGATAATATAACTATATAATTATAACATATAATTATACTTATACATATAAAATAAATTAACAATAGAAAAAAAAGTCATCAAGCAAAGTTACTCACCGATTGCCTTGTCTCCTTTATGGGCATGGCTTGGTAGCCATAACCAGAAGTTAACCATAAGGGTCTACAGGCCATGGGTGTCCAGGCTCTTTATGGCTATCATGGCTATCATGGTTTTTCGAGGCAGGGTGTGCTCGCATCTATGACCATGTACGCGCCATAGCGGCATGCAGCCATGGTTACCTTGGCTCTCAAAGCGGCCATAAGTGCCATCGCCCGTGCAGCCATGGCCGATATGGCAGCCTTAATAAGCTAATGAGCTTTGTATGACCCTGAATCCAACATGTGGTGGTGAGAAGGAGAGTCTACATTGTGCTCTGCAAACAAGCAACAAGAATCGGTTAAGAAGCTTGGCAAATCCTGAAGTCTGTCACTCAGAATCCAAATCACAGCAGACGGCTAGAGTCAGCGAATTGCAGACATTGATAGCACCTGGTTGTCAAAATGAATGCTCTGGCACTGGAGGAGTCGCCATAGCAAGCAGCTTTAGGAGCGCAGGCCGTACGCAAGCCCCGTGTAAAAATATGTCCAGCACTTCAAAACAAAGCAGCCCGAATCAGGCTCGCCACGCCCCCTCACCATCATGCCCGCGCCCTCGCAGTCCCACGTCCTGAACGCCCCGGAGCTTGTTGCCTCCGATTACCAATGTAAGCTCCTTCCTGCCTCGGTTTAATGGTGTCGTTGTTGAAGCCGGTGTGCCTGCTTGGAAATACAAGTTCGCGATGAATGGCATCCTCGAGAGAAAAGAATTGTTAGGAGACGATGTATGTGTTCGTGACGAGCTATAGAAATGAAAGGAGATCAACACAGTCCGTCTGTATTATCGTAAGACAGGGAGTAAACCGAGAATCGCAAGCCAGAATCAAGCGCTTGGAGAGGAGGAGATGGAGTACCGGAGTATGGTGCCGGGTGAAGAAGATCAGGAACGGGAGGAAGATTCGCGGAAAGATTGGCGGGGCCGTGACGGCGGCACAAAGTTGCACGAGAGCGAGAGGATAAAATGCACGCCCGGATTACTGACGTCTGATGCCAGACGCGGGCGGGTGAGCTGAAGAGGACGGCAGAGTGAGGGCGTGGATCGGAGCTATGGCGCAGCTGGGAGCCGTGTCCTGCATTGCCGGCCCCGGCAGCTCGCCCAGAGTGTGCCGCCTCTCCTCCTGCCTGTGGGGCGTCAGACTCGCCTCCTCCTCCTGCCCGGCCAACCTAAGTATTGTTCCTTGCCTTGCCTTCCTTCCCTTCCCACGCCGCTTCCTCTGACATGCCTGGTGGGAGGCCGTCTGTGCGGGGGGTTCTCACCCGCTTTCTGCCTGCCCTTGTAGTAGGTGCGAGATGCCCTGCCAGGCACCACCTCCTGGTTGTGGCCCGGCGGAAGTCAGGATTCGCGGAGCTCTTTTCCAACAAGCGGTGTGTAATGTGTAGCCTGGTGTGGGAATGCGGTCGTGGAGCTGGTGAGTGGGTGATGCTGAAGGAAGCAGGGATGGGGGATGGGTGTGCAGATTAGGTCAGGAGCAGCAGGAGGAGCAGGCTGGGAGGTTGAGGCGCGGGCAAGTGTCGCCTCGCATGCCTGTGCCCAAGCACATACTGAAGCCGCCGTATGTGAATTCCATCAGGCCGCCTGCCATGTCGCACAAATTCCAGATTCAGGACGCTGTCGGGGTTGCGGGCATGAGGGCTGCAGGGAAGCTTGCTGCTCGCGTGCTTGAGCACGCCGGAACCCTTGTCAAGGTTTGTCCTCGTGGTTGTTGGATGGTTTGGTGACAGGCATTGGGTGGTTTGAGCTCTGCCTGACCGCTTGTTTTTGCTGCAGCCAGGAGTTACAACAGATGAAATTGACAAAGCTGTGCATGCTATGATCATCGAGAATGACGCTTACCCGTCTCCTCTTGGATATGGTGGCTTTCCCAAGAGTGTTTGTACTTCTGTGAATGAGTGCATCTGCCATGGTATACCTGATTCTCGTCCCCTCCAGGTGCTTGCCTCAGCCTTTTAGACCTGTGCTGTGTCAGGCATTGTATCATCAAATCTTTAGACTTGTGCATTGTCATATCTACAGCAGAGCCTGATGGCATGTGTTCTGACTACTGACAGGATGGAGACATTGTCAACATCGACGTTACTGTTTACCTAAATGTGAGTTCTCTGTTCCTCCAGATTTTATTTACCTCGTCGTGTACTCATGTATTGACGTTAGTGGCGGTCCCCAGCGAGTCTTGCTTCCGCCTGTGCCGCCTCTCTTCTGTCCGTATGAAACTGAGATGTTGTCGAGTTATCCATGCCTGCATGAGTGGAAAGCAGGAGAGGTTCTGGAGCATGGACAGGGACGACCCTGCAATCTAATGGAAACTTACAATCTTGGGGGCATCCTGCAGGGCTATCATGGTGATACTTCTAAGACTTTCTACTGTGGGAACGTGAGTGATGAAGCAAGACAACTGGTGGAGGTGGGTATTTTGTGTCCTGTATTTTATTACACAGTCATCGGAGGCCATGCTTGGAGCTTCTCAACAATGTTGTTCTGATGACAGGTGACTCGGGAATGCCTGGAGAAGGCCATAGCTGTTTGCGGACCTGAAGTAGAGTTTAAGAAGATTGGGAACACCATTCAGTGAGTATCCATATGTACGTCATTGTATGCCAGTACGTCTCGATCCGCCCGGGTCAGGAGTCTAACTGGAGGCCTGTACATCATCTTTGCCTACAGGGATATTGCTGACAAATATCGTTACGGAGTTGTCGAGCATTTTGTCGGCCATGGAGTTGGGCAGATTTTCCACTCAGCACCAGCAATCCTGCATCACCGTATGCCCCCTGACTCCAGTCAATTGTCCCTAGATGCTGCCTGTTCCTCCTTTCTTTCCTTTTATGTGTCAATCTGACTTGCCCCCAAATTCCTGCAGGCAACAACGACCCTGGTCGGATGGTAGTTGGGCAGACCTTTACGATAGGTGAGGAACGCGGTCATCTACTACCGGTCAGACCTTAATGCGCTCCACTTGCAATTCTCTAAGCCAGCTGTGCTCACCCTTGATTGGTCCTTTCTTGCCTCGAAATGCAGAGCCCATGTTGACAATCGGGAGCATAGCTGACCGCATATGGGAAGACAATTGGACTGTTGTGACTGTAGATGGAAGCCTTTCTGCACAGTTCGAGCACTCACTACTCATCACCGAAGATGGGGTCGAGACGCTCACCAAATGTTGATTTCGCTTCTGTGCTTTGTACCTATATCATTCCTATGTACAGCCGATTGGAATTGGTTTAGAAGTCCTGCCATTGCCGCAACAGGATAGCTCTGACACCACCTTAGTATTACCCTGCACATCAAGTGCGGAAATTCTTGCTGTATTGATTTTGAGAGAAGCGTTTGCGCCTAGTAGCTACAATTATGTACCTCCGCTGACTTCGCTTGAACTCGGAAGTTCCTATTAACAGTGAGGTGTCTGAAATGAAGTGTCGGGACACCAGACGACAGTACAGAACTTCAACTGCCGTGGCCTATCGCTTTCGCTTTCATTAATACAGGAACTTGTAAAGCACGATACAATGAAAGAGGAAGGTAGAACCAGAGAAACTCAACAGCTAGCTTTTGGGCTGTCCGCCAGTCTATGCTAAAAGAAAAAGCAGGTTCCTGATGAACCCCTGAAAAATTACCGACGCTTTTTGCCAGCATACTTCTTCGACTTTGATGGAGTTATCAAAAGATAAGCGAAGAGACCAATAATGCCCAGAACCGTTACCAGAGGTCCGTATCCGATGACCGCTCTCTGCACAAGCATGCCAAGTTGTGAGCCACTGAGGTATTGGAACGCGTGCAGCAAGATACTGATGCTAAGCAGAAAACCACGGGATCCCACCTTCAACTGATGTTCAGACCAGACGGCATTGGGGAAGGACACCACCACGCAGACATGAGTTAGAACTGCAGCAAGCAGAAAAACGCATCGAAAAAGCTGCAGCATGTATACAAGTCCTACCAGTTCAAGCTTGTTCTGGCCAGACTTGTCAGACAACACGTCCAGCTCAAAGATCGGAGTAGACCATGCCTCCTGAAATTATTGAGCAGCAAGATCTTAGATAAGACACGGAGAAGTCAAGCACAAAAACCTTCCAAACTGTCAGCGAGCGGACAGCCAACCTGCAGTTGGGACTTGGCTGCGACTCGGTACTTGATAACAGCTGGAGAACCTCTGAACGGCCCCTTAACCTTGGGCTCTAGGAGGAATTCATGAGACAAAAGACCCCCACTGCAAAAAACAACCAACACGTATGAACAAAATCCCCAAACGCGCCAGAGACACCAGCACAGCAACACTACTCACGCATCCAGCTTCTCCCACGATTGCGAGAAGTTGCCACTGACGAGGCTGAAGGCCTCCGCTGGCCAGCTATCATCGTTCAAGACCACATCATACGCCGTGCTGCAACCCCATCACTCCCACCAGCCAACCGTCAGCCATCAGAATTATTCGCAACCCGCCGGAGAGAACTTCAACCCCAAAACAGGGCATTCAAGCGGATCAGCAGATCTAGACTGCAATCCTACTAGACATGCAACCGGCGGCAAAACGCGAGCTGATACACAGCGCCGCCAGCCATCGGCATGCGGAAATCAAGCTGAGATACGAGATCTCCAAGAACGGCAGATGCAGCAGAGCTCACCTAGCGCCGGCGTTGAAGACGGTGATGCCAACAGAGACACGCTCGGACTTAGCCTTGCCTTTGCTGATGCGCGCATATTTTTGCACCACCAGAAAGGCGTTTTCTGAAGCACCGGCAACGGCCAGCTCCAGCAGCAGCAAAAGCGCCAACACCGAGGCAGCAGCCACCATCGCCGCAGCTCGCCCCATCACGCTTGCAAAGCAAAGGCCCGGTCTTTGGATTCTGCCTGGAAATGGCAGGACATAAATTCCCCCAAGGAAAATCTTTGGTTTAACGGAATTCTCTGCTTAGCTCTGCGGTGCCTGTAGTCTGTTAAGTCTGCTCTGAGTTAATGGGATAACACACATCTACACACTCACATACATATGTGCTGAGTTCCATGCTGATGGTTGTCTTATTAAGAAGGTTTCTACTTAAGATATTATTACTTAGGGAGAACGGTTTAGACGGCTTTATAAGTTGACTTATACAAGAGTTAGAGAACATAGGCTGGTTATTAAAATGTTCACTTTCTTATAAATGTGTGTCCAAATGGCTTAGAACGTCGTAAATGGCTTATAAATGTTTAAGCATGATTATTAAACATCCTGCGTTTGGATCGGTACTTAGATGGGGTGCCTAAAGGGAATGGATGCCCTTGGTGCAAGTAGCTTAGGTATACCATGGTACAAGTTGTTGAGTACCAAGTCCCATGACTGAAATCCGTCCTTAGTGGACTTCAATAAAATTCTTCAAGTTGTTGAGTACCAAGTCCCATGACGGAAATCCGTCCTTAGTGGACTTCAATAAAATTCTTCTTCTTCTTCTATTATTCAGAGGTTTATTTGTAACAATTATGGCACTTCCGTTTGGGTCATGTGCATCCATGGAAGGTACTTCAAACGGCTCGATATTATGGTTTTCATGTACCTCCATCAATTGTTGGTTCTATGTGTTCTTATTGTATGTTATTTCATATGAGTTTGGCTTCAGTTTTCTGGTTTGACGCATTTCAAACAGCTGCCTACATCTTGAACAAGGTTGTTTCTGATGTTCTTATGGGTCAAAATCCAGAGGCATTGCAGACTGGTGTGGTTCCTTCTTCTACAAATTTGAGTGTGTTTGGATCAGTAGCGTTTGCCCATGTTCCAAGAGAAAAGAGATCAAAACTGGATAAGCGAAGTGTTGCGTGCATTTGTGTTGGATATTGCAAAAATTCCCTGGGTTATCATTGGTTTGATCCCAATACTCGACGAATTATTTCAAGTCAAGATGTTACTTTTTGTGAAGATTTGTCTTGGAAGGATTCAAATCATTCTTCGCAGTCATGCGATCATGATCTTATTTTTGAATAGTTCCCTTCTTTGTTACCCTTGGATCATGATGATCACTACTTTTTTTATGAAGCTTTAGATTCCAATTCTGGGAATGATGCTCAACATGATGTACATAATGATCATGGTGTGGATCCACTTGAAAGTTAGTCCCCCCTTATCTGCTACTTGTTTTGACACCTCTTCCCTTTGGCCGTTCATTCGATAGCTGTAGCTACCTTCGATGCTCATTGTCCCTGGCTTTTGTTCTCGTGCGGGGTCTTGATATAACGTTTTTATCCTTATAAGCTCTTGATTAAGCGTGAAAAAAGCATAATATTTTAGTATGTAAAATGTGGTAAACTTATGAATGCACACCAAGTTCTTTACAACATGAACACAAAGATGTGTGTGTATTTGTGTTTGCCAAGCTTTTGAAAACATGAACACAAAAACATATGTATCCATTTGTGTTCATGCTATCTAAAAACACTTCAACCAAAATAAAGTGCACTTTCAGAACGTTTGCCACAAATACATACTTTTGGGTGTCACTGAGACGTACTTTAGATAATATATCTCGTCCGCTATAAAAATAGCACAAGTTGTTGTCCTTAAAGATTGCTTTTACGGTTGTTAATGATTATTCTATGTTGAGTAGTACGTGATTTACCTACCTATTTTTACCTAAATTACATAAATATTCTGAATTGTCTAAAGGTACACATTATGTAAGTATTGTAATATTTAATGTATTGATATTTTAATTTATTAATATTATTCTATCATTTTGATCTAAAGTGTGTCAGTAGGCCAGTACATTGTACCTAATGTGCTGGCCTATCCTTTTGATAAAATAATTATATAGATAGTAAAAAAGATTAAACCAATTGAATTATAAAGATACAAAACAGAGTTCTGAACTGAGTAAATTGAGTGTAGAACTACGGAGCTAAACTTTCATGCGAAAATTCGCCAAAGAAATAAACTCTCATATGACTTGGATGCCAATATAAATTACAATAATAATAAAAACAACCTTAAACAATAGGCACCTATATAAAACCACTACAGGGTGTTGTGGCAAAAGAAACTCCTATCCTAATAGGTCACAATGGTTAATAGCTACATATGTACATACATATATGAACAACGGATTTACGACCTGGAGGAAGTGGAACAAGCTCCCACATTCCATTTTGCAAGAGTGAGCTCCACTCATCTTGCAAAGCCTGCTCCCACAAATGCCACTGTGAGAAAGCATAGGCCTCGACAATTAATTGAGGCTCCTGATGAGCAGAAATAAGACCAACAACATCCTCAGTTTCATAATATTCTAGTTGTCGATGAGAAGGAGTACGTAATCTTTCAAAACGACGAACTACATTGGTGGCACAAGATCATTAGAAAGAACATGATTATGTTGAGGAACCCAGTAGAATTTTGTGAAAAACCTCGAGATTCAGGAGGAATATTATGTGGAAACGCATCACCAAAAGGATGAACTACATTGGTGGCACAAGATCATTAGGAAGAACATGATTATGTTGAGGAACCCAGCAGAATTTGGTGAAAAACCTGGAGATTTAGGAGGAGTATTATGTGGAAACCCATCACGAGAACTCGCAAGATCCGGACTAACTTCACCAATAACATGTCTAACCCAACATTTCTCTAACCATTCCTTAAGGAAGTGCAGCGTCGAGGATAGTGGCACCTCGCCCATTCCTCTTGCTTTGAAGTGCTTATGTGAAGATCTCTAGCTGAACTATCGCACACCCCGAGATTCACCTAGCTTGTATAGGTTCTGCACCCACACCCAAGATTGAGGTTGTAACGCAACAACTTGTCAAAGTCTAGATATTGTGACCATATTTGTGGGTTGCCATTTTTTCATCACCATTCTTCTAGGAATGAGATACTACGTTGGGACTTGTATTTTCATTGGATAGTGGAAACTTGCAGCTCAGGTTATTATCCCTTAAGAGTTGCATTGTTAAGAAGGTACTTTAATAGAGTTTTCTCAAATATGTGTGTTTATGTTGCGGTCAGAATTCGCTGTGCTTACGAATATCATATAAGGCTCTCTGGATTTATTGTGGCCGTATTCACAACAAATCACAGCAAGTGAAAGTCATTACCGCGGACTGAAAATGGTCCCTCCCAGGGTAGCCTGCCCATCGCCGCTCATGCCACTTCCACCACAGTGGTTATCTAATCCTTTGCGGCCATGGTGTCAAAAATCGGGTGTGACATTTTCACCCAAACATTAAGGACGACAACAGAAACTTGGAGTTGGATCTTGTAGTTTGTTCTCAACAAAATGAGGTGTCAGGGACTAGACCTTGGAACTTTTTCTCCACACAAAAGGATGGCTTCATGGGTAGGATATTCTACGTACCTCGTAACTGTGTCTGGCGCACACACTGCTAGTTCATAACGCATTCTCACGGACGACCCTTGCAACTGCAACAACCATGCGCGAATCGATGCACACGGTACCCATCCCTTACAACAATGTCTCTCTGTTCGAGCCTTGACATGATCTCCGTGGAACTGTGGCAGTCACTGCACATGCGTAGATTCTTTGTTACGACAAGAGGTGTTCCATTCGGAGTGTTCAAGAGACCAAACGCCAGGGCTAGTTTCTCAGCATGCCCACAAAGCACATCTTCCTTTTCCATCTCACTCATTGGCTTCAACACCAATTTTGTGTGAGGTATGTGGCCTCCTTCCTGCTTCAGACGTGCACTCATGCTCTCTGCCTTTAGCGCAATATCATCTTTTCTTTCCCCCACCACAAATGTATGTACCTGCTTCTTCACCTCAATGGTCGCCACTGCAGGTTTCTTGTTGGCTCCTGCTGCCAGCCTCTGTGTTTCAATCCTGTCTACATCCGTCCACCTACCTGCATCTGCATAGGCATTGGCCATAAGCACATACGCAGACGCCCGCTGAGGGTCTAGCCTAACGATGCTTTCAAAACACCACATCGCCCTCTTGATATCCCCGTGACTTTTGCAGGCATTCAACAAAGATGTCAAGCCCACAACATTATTTTGGCTCTCACATGATAACAGCATGTTCTCAGCCTCATCTAAATTGCCTGCACGCCCAAGAAGATCAATCATGCAATTGTAATGGTCAGCAGTAGGTTTTATGCCATGCTGCTCAGCCATGGCATCAAAGTGCTTGCGACCCTCATCCACCAGTCCCTCATGACTGCATGCTACTAGAACGCAAGTAAAAGTTGCACCATTAGGCTGAACACCGGCAACTAACATCTCCTCAAAACAAGCTAGTGCCTTGTGACCTTCATCACAGGCACCATACCCAGATATCAGGGCGGTCCACGTCACCACATCCTTTGTGGTCAAGCTGTCAAAAACCCGGCGTGCATCCTCCAGTTTGCCACATTTTGCATACATGTCCACCAGGCAAGTGCCCAACACTATGTTATCCAGCAGTCCACTTTTCACAATCTGTGAGTGCAGCTGCCTGCCTTTCTGTAAGGCACCAGTGCTTCCACAGGCCTTCAGAAGGCAAGCAAATACAAAATCGTCAGCCAAAATGAGGCCCTCCTCCTCCATTTGTCCATACACAACAAGTGCCTCATGTCCGAGCCCTTGCTGGGCATACCCAGCAATCAGCGCTGTCCATGTCACCACATTCTTTGTGGCCATGCTGTCAAAAACCTGGCGTGCATCTTCCAGTTCACCACATTTTGCATACATGTCCACCAGGCAGGTGCCCACCAGTACGTCATCCAGCAGTCCTCTTTCAACAATCTGTGAGTGCAGCTGCCTGCCCTTCTGTAAGGCACCAGTGCTTGCACACGCCTTCAGAAGGCAAGCAAACGTAACATGGTTAGCCAGAATGAGGCCCTCCTGCTCCATTCGTCCATACAGAATAAGCGCCTCATGTCCAAGGCCTTGCTGGGCATACCCAGCTATCAGGGCATTCCATGTCACCACATCCTTTGTGTGCATGCTGTCAAAAACCTGGCGTGCATCTTTCAGTTCACCACATTTTGCATACCCAGATATCAGGGCATTCCATGTCACAACATCCTTGTAGGCATGCTGTCAAAAACCTGGCGTGCATCTTTCAGTTCGCCACATTTTGCATACATGTCCACCAGGCAGTTGCCAACAAACAGGTTAGCAGGAATCCCACTGTGCAACACATCACAGTGCACTTTTCTGCCAGATTCCAAGTCGGCGGCAAATGCACAAGCTTGAAGGGCAGCTACAAAGACGTGACCATTCGCCTTCACTCCTGACCTACGCATCTCATGGTACAGTTGTATGGCCTCCTTAGGTTTCCCATGTTTAGCATGTGCAGAGATGATGGAACCACATGAAGACATCTGGTTTGCCTACCCTGGTGAACACATCCATGGCCTCCTCTAGCCTACCTCCACATGCATACATGCGCAAGATATGGTTTCCCAAGTATGCATTCGACTCGTACCCAAATTTGACACACAGATCATGAACGCGTCGTCCCACAACCAAATCCTTCTTAGCTGTACACAGTTTCAGCACAGTGCAAAAAAGAGAGTCGGAAATAGCACAGCCTGTCTGCGCCAGAGATTCCAGGGCTCCAACGGCCTCAGAAAGCTTTCCCTCCTGACAGAACGTGCTCACGGTTACAGCCGTAACCACGTCCATTTCCGATGTTGCACGCCTCCCAGATTCAGGCTTATTCGGAGGGCTCGACTTGGAAGGAGAGACACCATGACCCATCCGAACATCGAATGAAACGAGCTGCTCATCAACCCAAGCTGGCTTGTGCATGCTGCTCAACCACAGCACCTCGCCGGACACCTTACGCCGGAAGTCAGGCGAACGGGAGCTCTTCTTATCTCGTCTGTTGTCCCACCACAGGGTAGGGTCCAGGAAAAATTGTTGCCACAAGTGCTCCTGCTCCTGGCGACGACCATCGTTGGAAACCCGTCCCACCCAGACATTCTCGGAAGTGGCTGGCTTACACTGCTGCACCTGGAGGCTTTGTTTGCCAGGGGTTGAGTCCCTGAGATGACGTGAGCGGGAGCTCCTGGTAGAATCCCTGTACACACACCGTTTGCAATTTGTTGGGTCCACAACGGGTCCTGTTGCCATACTGTGGCCATCGTTCTAGGCCAGCTGTCGGAAGATGAGTCTTACAACAGACTCAAAAGCAGGATGCCCAGGAGAGAGCAGAAGGCATTGGTACCTCAAACAAACACCTTATGGTTTCAAAGATCTGGCTACAAATTGACATGTACACCCACCGCGCAAGTATCCAACTCAGTCTGGAAGAGATTCATTCGATTCTGACATCTCCGTTATGATAGAGGTAGATCAGTCGAGATGTATACAGTATATTGTGCTAAGGTGAGAAGTATGAAAGCACACCAGCATGCCCTCCACGCACTCCATACGCAACTAGGTGAAAATATGCGATCAAAGACAACCAAATACCCTTGCAATGCCCAAGCTTGCTTCCCCACGATCCACTCCAAACCAGGCTCGAGACCTGCAAAAGGTGAGCATAGCCTACCTCCCATCACCAAGAGGGGCGAGCTGCTCATCAACCCAAGCTGGCATGTGTTGTTTAACCACAGCACCTCGCCGGACACCTTACGCCGGAAGTCAGGCGAACGGGAGCTCTTCTTATCTCGTCTGTTGTCCCACCACAGGGTAGGGTCCAGGAAAAATTGTTGCCACAAGTGCTCCTGCTCCTGGCGACGACCATCGTTGGAAATCCCGTGCCCACCCAGACATTCTTGCGGCTGTGGAAGTGCTGGGCTCCTCAGACTGCTGCACCTGGAGGCTTTGTTTGCCAGGGGTTGAGTCCCTGAGATGACGTGAGCGGGAGCTCCTGGTAGAATCCCTGTACACACACCGTTTGCAATTTGTTGGGTCCACAACGGGTCCTGTTGCCATACTGTGGCCATCGTTCTAGGCCAGCTGTCGGAAGATGAGTCTTACAACAGACTCAAAAGCAGGATGCCCAGGAGAGAGCAGAAGGCATTGGTACCTCAAACAAACACCTTATGGTTTCAAAGATCTGGCTACAAATTGACATGTACACCCACCGCGCAAGTATCCAACTCAGTCTGGAAGAGATTCATTCGATTCTGACATCTCGTTATGATAGGTGATCAGTCGAGATGTATACAGTATATTGTGCAAGGTGAGAAGTATGAAAGCACACCAGCATGCCCTCCACGCACTCCATACGCAACTAGGTGAAAATATGCGATCAAAGACAACCAAATACCCTTGCAATGCCCAAGCTTGCTTCCCCACGATCCACTCCAAACCAGGCTCGAGACCTGCAAAAGGTGAGCATAGCCTACCTCCCATCACCAAGAGGGGCGAGCTGCTGCGCGGAGCGAGCTCCTCATGTGCAGCTTGTTTCCCGCCATAAGTCGCCAAAGCAAACCAGAATCGATTCCCCTAATGCCTGGTAGAGCACACGGAAGTAGGTGATGTACGTACAACGGGCGAGATGTACGGTAATGCATGTATGCATGTCCAGCCTAGGCCTTCTCTATATCCCCGTGATCTATGCAGGCATTCGACAAAGCCGTCAAGCCCACAACATTACTTTGGCCCTCACACATGATACGAGCATGTTCTCGGCCTCATCTGAAATCGCGTGCACGCCCAGGAAGATGAATTATGCAATTGTAATAGTCAGTAGTAGGTTTGATGCCATGCTGTTCAGGTGTCGAATCAAAGTGCTTGCGACCCTCATCCACCAGCCCCTCATGCTACTAGAAGGCAAGGAAAAGTTGCATCATAAGGGTCCATACTGGCAACTAACACCTCCTCAAAACAAGCTAGTGGCCTTCATCACGAGCACCATACTCATATACCAGGGCATTCCATGTCCCCACATCCTTTGTGGCCAAGCAGTCAAAAACCCGGCGTGCAGACTCCAGTCTGCCACATTTTGCGAATGTCCCCCAGGAAGTTGCCCAACACTACATCATCCACCAGTCCTCTTTCGACAATCAGTGAGAGCAGCTGCTTGCCTTTCTGTTAGGCACCAGTACTTGCACAGGCCTTCAGAAGGCAAGCAAATATAACGTAAATGAGGCCCTCTTCCCCATTTGTCCATATACAACCAGCGCTTCATGTCCGAGCCCATGCTGGATGACATTCTTTGTGGCCATGCTGTTGAAAACCCAACGTGCACCTTTCGGTATCCACCAGGCAGTTGCACTACATCATCCAGCAGTCCTCATTCGACAATCAGTGAGTACAGCTGACTGACCTTGACAACTTGCACAGGCCTTCAGAAGGCAAACAGAAGTAACATGGATAGCCAAAGGCAGGCATTCGTCCATACACGACAACCGCCTCATGTCCGAGCCCTTGCTGAGCACTGGCTATGTCTTGCTTTTTCTCACGGTCGGCCCTTACAACTGCAACAACCATCAGCGAATCGATTCACACGGTACCCATCTCTTGAAACAATGTCTCTCTGTTCGAGCTCCGTCGAACTGTGGCCTTCATGCTGTCGAAAACCTGGCGTGCATCTCTCAGTTCACCACATTTTGCATACCCAGATATCAGGGCATTCCATGTCACAACATCCTTTGTAGGAATGCTGTCAAAAACCTGGCGTGCATCTTTCAGTTCGCCACAATTTGCATACATGTCCACCAGGCAGTTGCCAACAAACAGGTTAATAGGAATGCCAGTGTGCAACACATCACCGTGCACTTTTCTGCCAAATTCCAAGTCGGCCGCCAATGCACAAGCTTGAAGGCAGCTACACAGACGTGACTACTCGCTTTCACTCCTGACCTACGCATCTCATGGTACAATCGTATGGCCTCATTCGCTTTCCCCCGTTTAGCATGTGCAGAGACGATGGAAGACCACGTGAAAACATCTGGTCTGTTTATCGTGGTGCACACATCCATGGCCTCCTCTAACCTCCCTCCCCACTGCTGCACTTGGAAGCTTGGTAGTTTACCGGGGACTGAAGCCCTGAAGTGAGGTAAGCGGGAGGTCCGGTTGCCATATAGCGGACATCGTTCAGGGACCGCTGTCGACAAATGAGGTGAACACCAGACTCTGGAAGGCTGCCCAGGTACCGTGCATGAGCACACCAACCTGAAGGATCGTGCAAACGTTGTCTTTCCGGCATCCCAGAAGACATAAGTGATAGGATTCGCAGTGTGCAATGGCACGTATGCTTCGATCACGATGTGTAAGGCCTCCGTGCCAGAAAGAGACATCCATACTTGTCTAACTATCTCTGTTACTACTGCCTAGTTCTTCATTATTCTCAAGGTCGGCCCTTACAACTGCAACAACCATTTGCGAATCGATGCACACGGTACCCATCCCTTGAAACAATGTCTCTCTGTTCGAGCTCCGTCGAACTGTGGCCTTCATGCTGTCGAAAACCTGGCGTGCATCTCTCAGTTCACCATTTTGCATACCCAGATATCAGGCATTCCATGTCACAACATCCTTTGTAGGAATGCTGTCAAAAACCTGGCGTGCATCTTTCAGTTCGCCACAATTTGCATACATGTCCACCAGGCAGTTGCCAACAAACAGGTTAATAGGAATGCCACTGTGCAACACATCACCGTGCACTTTTCTGCCAAATTCCAAGTCGGCCGCCAATGCACAAGCTTGAAGCAGCTCACAGAGTGACTACTCGCTTTCACTCCTGACCTACGCATCTCATGGTACAATCATGGCCTCATTCGCTTTCCCCCGTTTAGCATGTGCAGAGACGATGGAAGACCACGTGAAAACATCTGGTCTGTTTATCGTGGTGCACATCCATGGCCTCCTCTAACCTCCTCTAACCTCCCTCCCACTGCTGCACTTGGAAGCTTGGTAGTTTACCGGGACTGAAGCCTGAAGTGAGGTAAGCTCAGTTCCATATGCGGACATCGTTCAGGGACCGCTGTCGACAAATGAGGTGAACACCAGACTCAGGCTGCCCAGGTACCGTGCATGAGCACCAACCTGAAGGATCGTGCAAACGTTGTCTTTCCGGCATCCCAGAAGACATAAGTGATAGGATTCGCAGTGTGCAATGGCACGTATGCTTCGATCACGATGTGTAAGGCCTCCGTGCCAGAAAGAGACATCCATACTTGTCTAACTATCTCTGTTACTACTGCCTAGTTCTTCATTATTCTCAAGGTCGGCCCTTACAACTGCAACAACCATTTGCGAATCGATGCACACGGTACGCATCCCTTACAACAATGTCTCTCTGTTCAAGCCTTGACATGATCTCCGTGGAACTGTGGCAGTCACTGCACATGCGTAGATTCTTCGTTACCACCAGAGGTGTCCCACTCGGAGTGTTCAAAAGCCCAAACGCTAGAGCAAGTTTCTCAGCATGCCCACAAAGCATATCTTCCTTTTCCTTCTCACTTAGTGGCTTCAGCACCAATTTTGTGTGAGGTACGTGGCCTCCTTCCTGCTTCAGACGTGCATTCGTGCTCTCTACCTTTGAGGCAATATCATCTCTCCTTTCTCCTACAGCAAATGTATGTACCTGCTCCTTCACCTCAATGCTCGCCATTGCAGGCTTCTTGTTAGCTCCTGCTACCAGTCTCTGCGTCTCAATCCTGTTTACATCGGTCCATCTACCTGCATCTGCATAGGCATTAGCCATGAGAACATAGGCAGAAGCCCGCTGAGGGTCCAGCCTAACAATGCTTTCAAAACACCACATCGCCCTCTTGATATCCCCGTGACTTTTGCAGGCAGTCAACAAAGACGTCAAGCCCACAAGATTACATTGGCCTTCGCATGATAACAGCATATTCTCAGCCTCATCTAAATGGCCTGCACGCCCAAGAAGATCGATCATGCAATTGTAATGCTCAGTAGTAGGATTGATGCCATGCTGTTCAGCCATGGAATCAAAGAACATGCGACCCTCATCCACCAGTCCCTCATGACTGCATGCTACGAGAAGGCAAGAAAACGTTGCGTCATTAGGCTGAATTTCGGCAACTAACATCTGCTCAAAACAAGCTAGTGCCTTGGGACCTTCATCACAAGCGCCATACCCAGATATCAGGGCATTCCATGTCACCACATCCTTTGTGGCCAAGCTGTCAAAAACCCGACGTGCAACATCGAGTTTGCCACATTTTGCGTACATGTCCACCAGGCAATTGCCCAACACTATGTTATCCAGGAGTCCTCTTTCGACAATCAGTGAGTGCAGTTGCCTGCCCTTCTGTAAGGCACCAGTGCTTGCACAGGCTTTCAGAAGGCAAGCAAAAATAACATCGTCAGCCAAAATCAGGCCCTCCTGCTCCATTTGTCCATACACAAGCGCCTCTGGCCGAGTCCTTGCTGTGCATACCCAGCAATCAGGGCATTCCATGTCACCACATCCTTTGTGGCCAAGCTGTCAAAAACCTGGCGTGCATCTTCCAGTTCACCACATTTTGCATACATGTCCACCAGGCAGTGCCCACGTCATCCAGGAGTCCTCTTTCGACAATCAGTGAGTGCAGTTGCCTGCCCTTCTGTAAGGCACCAGTGCTTGCACAGGCTTTCAGAAGGCAAGCAAAAGTAACATCGTTAGCAAAAATCAGGCCCTCCTGCTCCATTTGGTCATACACCACAAGCGCCTCATGTCCGAGCCCTTGCTGTGCATACCCAGCTATCAGGGCATTCCATGACACCACATCCTTTGAGGCCAAGCTTTCAAACACCTGGCGTGCAACTTCCAGTTCACCACATTTCGCATACATGTCCACCAGGCAGTTGCCCAACACTACGTCATCCATCAGTCCTCTTTCGACAATCTGTGAGTGCAGCTGCCTGCCCTGCTGTAAGGCACCAGTGCTCGCACAGGCATTCAGAAGGCAAGCAAATGTAACATCGTTAGCCAAAAGCAGGCCCTCCTGCTCCATTTGTTCATACACAAGAAGCGCCTCATGTCCAAGCCCTTGCTGGGCATACCCAGCAATCAGGGTCGTCCATGTCACCACATTCTTTGAGGCCAAGCTATCAAAAACCTGGCGTGCATCTCTCAATTCGCCACATTTTGCATACATGTCCACCAGGCATGTGCCAACAAACAAGTTAGTAGGAATGCCACTGTGCAACACATCACAGTGCACTTTCCTGCCAGATTCCAAGTCTGCCGCCAATGCACAAGCTTGAAGTGCAGCTACAAAGACGTGAGCATCCCCCTTCACTCCTGACCTACGCATCTCATGGTACAATTGTATGGCCTCATTCGGTTTCCCCTGTTTAGCATGTGCAGAGATGATGGAAGACCACGTGAAAACATCTGGTCTGCCTATCCTGGTGAACACATCCATGGCCTCCTCTAACCTACCTCCACATGCATACATGCGCAAGATATGGTTCCGCACGTATGCATTCGACTCGTACCCAAGTTTGACACTGAGATTGTGAACTCGCCCCCCCACAACCAGGTCCTTCTTAGCTGTACACAGTTTTAGCACAGTGCAAAACAGAGACTGAGGAACAGCATAGTCTGTCTGCGCCAGAGATTCCAGGGCTCCAACGGCCTCACCAAGCTTCCCCTGTTGACATAACATGCTCACGGTTCCAGCCGTTACGAAGCACATTTCCGATCTTGCACGCCCGCCAGGTTCAGGGTTACTCGGAGAGCTCGAGTTGGAAGGAGAGGCACCATGACCCATCTGCATATCCAAGGAAACGAGCTGCCCATCAACCCAAGCTGGTTTGAACGTGTTGTTTAACCACAGCACCTCGCCGGACCCCTTACGTCGGAAATCAGGCGAACGGGAGCTCTTCTTATCTCGTCTGTTGTCCCACCACAGGGTAGGTTCCAGAAAAAATTGTTCCCACAGGTGCTCCTGCTCCTGGCCGCGACCATCACTGCA
Organism: Anthoceros angustus; assembly: GCA_010909165.1. Lineage (NCBI taxonomy): Eukaryota > Viridiplantae > Streptophyta > Anthocerotopsida > Anthocerotales > Anthocerotaceae > Anthoceros > Anthoceros angustus. The sequence continues at coordinate 599,395 of MU008151.1, forward strand.
AAACTCGTCCCCACCCACAGATCGTGTCGTAAGTGGAAGTGCTGGGCTCCTTACACAGCTGCACCTGGAGGCTTTGTTTGCCAGGGGTTGACTCCACAAGATGAGGTGAGTGGGAGCCCCTCGTAGATTCCCTATACACACACCAAATTGTTGGGTCCACAACGGGTGTGGTTCCCGAATTGTGGCCATCGTTCAGGCATCGCTGTTGGAAGTTGAGGCTAAAAACTGGCTTCTGGCAAGATGGCCGGTTACTTCGCATGACCACACCACCCCGAAGGATGGTGTAGACTAAAAACCTTGAAAAGGGGTAGGTACGCTAGTTTCGAAGTTTCGAACAGCAGATATGCTAAGCACATCTGCGAGAAAGAGAGATTCATTCGATTCGGACCATCTCCCTTATGACGGAGAGGTGGATCAGTGTTCATAACCATCCTGGTCCCTGTCCCAGTTTGGACAGTTTCTTCGAATGTGCGGCGGGACCTGGCGCGTCGCTAGAGTTCGCCTTCCCTCTTGCTGAGGGAAGGGAGTAGGTTCCGCCTTCCCTTAGCAAGAGGGAAGAGTGTAGGTTCCTGGCTTCTGCCCTACAAGGATAGTAACAGCTTCTTT